>JASUUG010001012.1:0-744509 GCA_030449905.1 Luvunga scandens
TGATTTCAATGGATATCTCCATGCCTGAAGATACCTCACTAAAGAAATCCAGGCTTTGGAAATCGATACCTTAAATTTGCCTTCCTTCAATTGAGCTATAAAATTTCAAAAATCTCAATTTACACATCTTTTAGAAAGTATCAGAGTTTATATGGATCTCCTCTTCACTTTAGACATATCCAAGCAAATGCTCAATTTTTTCACTTTTAAATCAATGAAGCACTACAAAGTTAAAATCAATTTATGTAATAATAATGCCATGCTAACTTCTTTGAACATTTAATTCAGACACTTATGTAACTCAAGTTGGTAGTTATTGTTAGGTGGCCAGACTTGTTATTGCAAACCTACAAAGAAATAATCATACAAGTAACACCAAACATATAAACTATGTATGTTTACTATACAAAAGTGACATATAAATTTTGTATACAAAAGATAATACAAATGTTGACATGGAATTTATTATTTATTAATGCTACATTACATCATCTAATCACTATTGTTTTTTTTTCAAATCATTGTCGCTTGTTTATTTATTTTAGACTTATCAGTTTGAGCGTATATAAATATATGTACAATATCAATTTTGTAAATGCAAGATAATTCAAAAATAATGATACTAACAAATTAAATGCTTACCCAATTATGTGTAAGAACTTCACAGACATCCCCATGATGCCATAATCGACTGCGGTTTCAGGATTAATTGATTCTTGCTGAACAATTTTCCTACCCAATCCTTGTAGCAAATCATGCATTGTTATCTTGTTGCACGAAACAAATATGAGAGACCTATCAATAAGAACACTAATACCAATTTCTGGGTAGAAGCCACTTGTATCAAGGAACTTCAAAACCGAGTATACATCCTCACCTTTTAAGAAACAAGCAACATCTAGGAAAATATTTTTCTCATTATCATCCAAACCATCATAACTTATTTTTAGTACCTCTTGGATACAAGGATGGAGAAATCTTCTCAATTTGTATGATTACTTCTTTTTCCCTTTCAAATAGAAAGCAGCCCAAAACTTTAAGCGCTAAAGGAACACCTTGAGCATATTCCATTACATTCCTTGAGAGTTCCTCGTAGCCCACATCAGGATAGTTTTGTTTGAATGCATGTCGACCAAAAGCTCTAGGGCATGATTAGACATTAGTGCTTTCATCTCATATATTTTTTTCACTCCCCAATTTCTAAGAACTTGTTTATCTCTTGTGGTTATAATGATTTGACTCTCAGGCATGAACCAATCGAGACTTCCAATTAAGGATTCTACTTGGTTGAAGCAAGTCACATCATCAAAAACAATCAAAACCCTCCTGCTGCTGAGCCTTCTAAAGTTTAGGTCAATATCAAGAATCACATTTTCTTCCTTTAATAATTTTGAAAAGAGTTCTTGTTGCAAGCAAGCTAATCCTCCCGGTCCTTGTGATTCTTCTCTAACATTTTGAAGGGAAGCAAGAGCCTTCTGAGATTACTAGAGATTTTATCGAAAATAGCTCTAGCAATTGTTGTCTTCCTATACCACCCAAGCCCCAAATCCCAAAAGTGTAAACATATTTCGACCCAGCACCTAATAAAGATTCAACTTCCTTAACTCTTGATTCTACTCAACCAAACTGGTTTTTGTAATTACTTGAGAAAACATTTACTCTTTTGTAAATGTTTTATGTTATATGGACAGACGTATCATTTTCCAAAATTTTATAACACTAAAAGGTTGAATCTGTGATCTCAAAACAGTCGACAGACAGTGTCGTTTGTGGTTTTGTAATTAGCTGACAGCCTGACACATGTTATTTGTAACAGACGACAGCGCATACAGGAAGCAAATTTGAAGAACCGACAGCCAGAGGATGTTTGGAAATTAGAACCAATCTTGTTGACTCACGTGCAGCGGCCCATGCTTTTACTAACGCAACGCTCAAAACAGTGCTACCCCAGATGTTTTGGTCTTCGAGAAGAGAGATTCTAGAGCATATAAAAATATTACACTTAATTAATATCTGTATGCCACATATGTATGTATGTATACATGTTTATTTAGTCCAGAATTTTGGATTTTATCAAAGTCAAGAAAATTTATTAAGCCATGCAGTTTAATATAGTTTTTGAACTTTAATAAATTCAAAATCTTAGATTAAAACATAAGTGCATGTACGTGTGCGTGTGCGTGTGTTGGGGCGGGGAGTAAGAGGGGGAGGAGATTCAAAAATCTTATATTAAAAATTTGTCACCGTTGATCTATTCTACAATAGATTCGCGCTGACGAGGATTCACGGCGCCATACTTTTCCAAGTTGGACCTATGGTCAGGACATCATCAAATCTATGTTCAGGAAGCAGACATTCACAAGACAGCGTTCAAAACTCATGACGGCCACTACGAGTTTATTGTCATGCCCTTTGGCCTGACTAACGCACCTTCAACATTGAATGATTTGTTACGCCCCTGTTTACGAAAGTTTGTCCTAGTTTTTCTTTACGATATTTTATTAGAATATTTGGGCTATCTTATATCCCTTGCTAGGGGTGGCAGTTGATCCAAAGAAAGTTCAAACCATACTTGATTGGCCAGCTCCAATGACAACCAAAGGAGCAAGGGGCTTTCTTGGACTAGCCGGTTATTACCGTAAATTCATCTGAGGCTTTGGCGGAATAGCAGCACCTTTAACGAGGCTACTAACAAAGGAAGGCTTTTGTTGGACCTTAGAAGCCGAATCTGCCTTCACCCAATTGAAAATGCATTAACATCGCCTCCTGTTCTTCGGCTGCCAGACTTTTCACAGCCGTTTATTGTTGAGTGCGATGCTTGTGGAGTTGGTATTGGAGCTATCTTATCACAACATGATCAACCAGTGGCATTTTTTAGTGAGGCACTCAAGGGTTCGGCATTGGCTTTATCAGCCTACAAGAAAGAAATGCTTGCAATCGTCAAGGCAATTTGCAAATGCGTCCATACTTGTTGGGTAAGCCTTTCATTGTTCGTACAGACCAAAAGAGTTTGAAATTCTTAATGGAACAGCGCATTACTACCCTGCTCAGACACGATGGTTGCCAAAAATTCTTGGCTATGATTATACGATTAAATACAAAAAAGGATTAGAAAATCAGGAGCCGATGCTTTATCACGACTAGCAGAGCTTGAGTTTTCAACGATCTCTCTTCCTGTAGCTGATTGGTGGGCCACTCTGCGAAATGAAGTAGCACAAGATCCTTTCTATAGTCAGTTGCGTAATTCAACTAAATCATTTATTCAAAGGGATGGAGTTTGGTACAAACGAGGGAAGTTTTTTTTAGTCTTGCTTTTTCTATTATACAAGCTATTTTACAAGAAGCGCAGTCATCACCATTTGAAGGACATTTTCGCTATCAAAAAACTCTTAGCCGACTAAAATCTAGTTTTTATTCGTGCTAACATACTTCATACTGTGCTGTGAAGTATGTTAGCACCAACATGACTCCTCCAACCTTTACCAATTCCTTACTGAATCTGGACGAAAATTTCTATGGATTTTATAGAAGGACTTCCACCATCACAAGGATATACAGTCATCATGGTAGTCTTGGATCGGTTGTCTAAATACGCGCACTTTGTTGCTTTGAAACATTCGCATACAGCTCTGGCGGTGGCGAAGGTTTTTGTGGTGCAAATTGTGTGGCTCCACAGGATACCAACTTCCATCGTTAACGATAGAGACAAGGTTTTTATCAGTTCATTTTGGAAAGCTTTGTTTCAATTGCAAGGCAATAAGCTCTATATGAGTTCTAGCTACCATCCACAAACCAACGACCAAACAGAAGTCATTAATCGAATCCTGGAACAGTATCTCCATTGCTTCACCAGGCTGAGTATAGCTATAATACATCAGTACACGCTTCCACCAAGATTTCTCCTTTCGAAGCTGTCTATGGCATACCTCCTCCAACATTACTTTCCTATGTTCCGGGCATTACTAAAATTCATGCTGTGGATGTGACACTAAGGGACTGAGAATCAATTTTGTGTGATCTCCGCCGCAATTTGGTTGTTGCTAGAGATAGGATGAAAACTCAGGCCGATCATCATTGCAGGGAATTTGTTTTTAATGTTGGTGATTATGTGTACCTCAAATTGCAGCCTTATCGTCAGAAGTCTGTAGCTTTTCAACCTTCTCTCAAGCTAGCTCCACGCTTGTTTGGTCCCTACAAAATACTCGAGCGAGTTGGTCCTGTGGCCTACAAACTGGAATTACCAACAAGGTCTCAAATCCACAATGTGTTTCATGCAAGTCTCCTAAAGAAATTGGTTGGACCCGCTCCCATGCAACTTTGGAACTACCCCTGTATCAGAGGATACATCAACTATCCTGCCTCAGCCTGAATGTATCCTTGATAGGCATGTCATTCGTAAAGGAACTTATCGACCAAAAACAGAAATTCTTGTTAAGTGGGCTGGAGCCCCATGAGAGGATGCTACATGGGAAGACCAACAATGTTTCTTTTACCTAAAATTTCTCCTTGCGGACAAGGATCTTTTAAGGTGGGAGGAATGATATACGCATTCTATCACCTGCAATATATATTCTGCAGCATGCAATCTTAAGGAATGCTGAAATAAGACCGAGTCAGGAGTAGCTGTTAGTTGATCAACTTTGTGTCAATTGGTGGCTGATATTTAGTGATTATGTACTTGTTATTTTCCTTGTTTTTTGCTTCTTAGTTCCTATTTGTAAGCAAAGCTCAGTTGTACTACAGGGTCTATAAATGGCCAAAGATCTTCATTAATGAGGGCAGCAAAGAAGTTACACAAACACAACTCCCTTCCCTTGACTTCTTCCTTCTCCTTATCTACTTCCAGTTCTTATCAAAATGGTCACGTATATATCAAGTTTTTAATAAAGAACATAAAGATTTTTTTTTAACTATAATATTATTAATACAGTAACTAAAAAGAATGACTTTAAAATATTTTTAATAAATACAAATATAATTTAAATATTTTAATTTATTTAGTAGACTAATAATATTATAACATTTAAATATATAAAATAATTTTTAAAATGTAACTTACTATATTTATTTTAATAATTTATTTTTATTTACTACAAAAATTTTAAATGATATTAGAATTATTTTATATAATATTGAAAATAATTTAAATTTTACATATGTATTTAAATTTTATGTTTTTATTTATTGTAACATTTAAGATTGTAAAGGATTAAAATATTTTTTAAAATTTGAAATTATTTTAAAAAATATATATTGTTGCATTTATTTTAAGGAAAATTCTATAAATTATAAAATATTAGTGTCAATTTTTTTGAGTTAATAGAGGCAAAGGATATTAATAGTTAAAAAGAGGTCTCGGTGTCCTTTATTAAAAACTTGAGGATATACATGACCATTTCCCAAACCTTAGGAGTGCAAGTATTCTTTACCCTTAATTTATAAAAGTCTACAAAAGAGCAAAACGACTATTTCAAACACAAATGTTATTTTGTAACAAAAAAAAAAAAAAAAAACAAATCAAATAGAAAGAATAGATGTTAATAGGTTAATTGACCAGCAAATTTTCTGAAAATATGTTTTTGGCACTTCGATGGTTCAACATGTCTCATATACAGCTCAAAGTTACAATTTCTCATCCAAATGGCAAAATTTTAATAGTGGCATATCAATTGAGATATAAACTATCTTAATTGAGAAAGCATGGTGTTACTCTTATATTCAAGCAATAATACTATACTTATTGATCATTTGAGATATTTAATTTGCATCTTCACTAACATGGCACTATCTGATGGATACAAGTAATATTTAGTTATTAAATCTTATCATTTCTCATCTAAATAGTAAAATTATATTTATTAGTCAGATCAGTTGAAATATAAATAAACTATATAAGTATCTTAATGAGTAAGCATAGCATAACTCATACGGGAGACTTTCCTGTATTAATGGTACTGCGAGTTTAAATATAAGCTTACAAAGAGCTTGGACCTAACAGAGATTAGGAGTACAATTAGACTCTATCAAACCTGAAATAATATAGACACAACAACTAATTTTACTGGATTCAAACAAATTTTAATTGCAACTGAAGAGATAAAGCAATTAAAATTAATGAAAGGAATTTAAAAATAAAAAATTATCTATAATTATTTTGGTAGACCGTATCAACGACGTATGGAGAGAGAGAGAAAAAAAGGATTTATTAATTCCTACTTCCTGTTTGCGTGCAAACTCCAAATTAAAAGATAAGTAAATAATTTCTTTTGTCAAATTAGCCCTCTTAATATATCCTTTTCAGCCTTTAACGAATCTACCAAGAACAAACCTTCAAAACACGACCACAATTTTCCAACATAAATTTAAAAAATCAATGCACAAGGATTGACTATGAATTTTAGAAGAAGCGAGTGACATGACGTGTGAAGTAGATTCACAGTTGATATACGGCCACAGCTATTATCGAGGGATTTAAATTCCCTGCATTATGAAGGGGGTGACTTAATTAAGCGTTGAATTGCAATTCAACACTCACTATTCTAATAGTATTTAAGCATTCAACATAATTTACAAAGTTGTCACATTTATAAGAGAAATTTTCAGCGTTATCTCTGAGGTCTGGAGTAAAATCAGACTTATGCCCTAATTTGAGGACCAAGAATGTCAATAAAAACGGTGATAGAGAAATCACAAATTAATTGGAATTGGCTATAACATAAAAGCAATGAATATATGGGGGGACCAATTATAAATTCTACATAAAAAATACTAATTAATTAACATTCACAGAAAAGACGGGGAAGTGTTCATTTTCTTGAACCGACAAGTGATAGAGATAGAGTTTAGTATTAGCAATTCAATTTTATCCACAATCTATGTACAATCTCATACAAGACGTCTTCAAGAAAGAAAAAAATTTCGTGTTTCTTTAGAGTTTCTTTTTGACATTTAACTCATTTTTCTTTTTCCTTTTAAGAATTTCATAATTATTAAAATTAAAAATAGAAAGAAAAGAAGGTTAATTTATTTACCATGAACTATATTTGAAAAACTAATTGAAAAAATAACAATAAATTAAGATTTATAAAAAAATTAAATTTGGATGTCAAACGTCATCCAAAATGATATGTATAACTACTCAAAGGCAATTGTTGATTAGATGTGTGTTGGCGAGATATCTAGTAATTTTCTGGTATGGGATCTTAAAATATAGGAAAAATTCGGGAAAAGCTTTAAAAACGTTAAGTTTTGAGCGCTTAAAACTTAAAATCTTAAATCGTGTGTGTGTGTGTGTGCGCGTGTGTGTGCTTGGGGGGGAGGAGATTGCCAACTTCCCATTACTGTAGTCAAGCCAATCACTCTCCTAACAATATAATTTTATATTTTTATCTTTATTTTCAAATATCTTGTATCCATATTTATTATAAATAACATAAATATTCTGTATGGACATTAAAATAAACATTAAGTATTAAAAACAAGTCATCTCTGTTTTGACCTAAATAAAAATAATAATAATAAAATATTTTTGTTCTTTTTATAAACATTTTCTTATAATAAATATTTTACAAAACTTTAAAATTAAATGTAAAAGTACAAAAAAATAATCATTCTTTTTATAATAATTTTTTATTTATCATTTAAGTTTTCTATAATAATTTTTTTATCATTTTATAATAATTTCTTATATATTTATCATAATAAAATTTTTATAAAATAAAAATGTACAAAAAATTTATTATTACTATTTTGTTCACATCAAAACATATATTTGTTATTTTTAATACCTAATTTTTTTTTATTTCCATTCATATGATTTATTTAATTTATAATAAATATGAATAAAAGTGTATTTGAAAATAAAGATAATATTGTAAAATTATATTATCAAGGGATTATTAGTTATTATAAAAATAATATAAAGATAAATAGTATATATTAATTACAATACGGAAGAAATTACAGTACTCTATGTGTGTGTGTGTTGATACTGATTATGGCAGTAAATATATATTTTGAGGAGCTGATTTAAGAACCTCTGCAAAGTGATCGCATGGGTTCGCTTGCACGTGGGGTTTCAAATTTCAGAAGCAAATATCAGTGGCCATTAAAATGAGATGTATATCTACTCAGAGGAAATTGTTGATTATATGTGTGTTGGATATATATATATATATATATATATATATATAGTAATTTTCTGGTCTAGGATCTTAAAGTATAGGAAAAGTTCAAAAAAGCTTTAAAAACGTAAGGTTTTAGAGGTTTAAAACTTAAAGTACTTAAAACGCACAATTTATGTGTTTCCGCACTTTAAAATTCTGGATTAGAACGTTGTGTGTGTGTGGTGTGTGTGTGTGTGTGTGCTTGGCGGGGGGGGGGGGGGGGGAGGGGGAGGAGATTGCCAACTTCCCCATTACTGTAATCAAGCCAATCACTCTCCTGACAGCATAATTTTATATTTTTATCTTCATTTTCAAATACACTTGTATCCATATTTATTATAAATGAAATAAATATTATGAATGGAAATTAAAATAAAAATTAAGTATTAAAAACAAGAAATCTATGTTTTGACCTAAATAAAAATTAATAATCAAATATTTTTTGTTCTTTTTTATAAACTTTTTCTTATAATAAATATTTACAAAACTTTAAAATTAAATGTAAAAAGTACAAAAAAATTATTATTCTTTTTATAATAATTTTTTATTTATCATTTAAGTTTTCTATAATAATTTTTTTATCATTTTATAATAAATTTCTTATATATTTATCATAATAAAATGTTTATAAAATAAAAATGTACAAAAAATGTATTATTACTATTTTGTTCACATCAAAACATATATTTGTTATTTTTAATACCTAATTTTTTATTGTTATTTCCATTCATATGATTTATTTAATTTATAATAAATATGAATAAAAGTGTATTTGAAAATAAAGACAATATTGTAAAATTATACTATCAAAGAATTATTAGTTATTATAAAAATAATATAAGGATAAATAGTATATATTGATTATAATACGGAAGAAATTCAGTACTCTATGTGTGTGTGTTGATACTGATTATGGCAGTAAATATATATTTTGAGGAGCTGATTTAAAAACCTCTGCAAAGTGATCGCATGGGTTCGCTTGCATGTGGGGTTTCAAATTTCAGAAGCAAATATCAGAAACGCTATTTTATGTAACACCCACTTTAATACTACAATTTATAATTTATTTTATCTAACACCCGCTTGCATGGCCATTAAAACGCTACAATTTATTTTTCAGGGATTGGGGTTTTATATAGAAGTGAGACATAACAATTAAGAGATGGTCTTTCTATTTTATCAAAAACGTACGTACGAGTGATTCAAAAAAAAAAAAAAAGGTACGTACGAATGTTCAAAAAACATCAATATTATACAAACCGATATTATCAATATTTTCTTATTACAGTTATAGAGTACTCGATATTAAATGCATTTTCTTTTACTACAGTTATAGATTAGTCGATGTTAAACGCATTTTCTTTTTACAGCGATGAAATTGTATCCCTAATTAATTGTGTTAAAAGTGGTTATTAATTTCCACAGAAAGGCGACAAACAACTTGTATGAGATACTCAAGACTTTTCCACGGAGTTTTATAGTTATCTTTTCCATATAGAGAACATTAAATTTTTATTTTAAACGTTATCAGTCCCGTAACATCTCTTGATTTAACATTTTCTTGACATATAGGCCCTAAAGACACGCAGAGTCTTATTTTTCTTCGTATACGTTTATTTGACATGTATGCTGCATTTGTTGACAATTAACAAACACCATCAAAGGGCCCCGCATCGACAGAAAAGGTTCACATGACATGCCAGTTGGAAAATTCTTTTTTCTTTATTTATATTTTAGAAAAAAGATACTAAGTACTTCAACGTTTACTTAAATGATCATATAATCACAATTAATTTTAAAAATAATCATATGGACCTATTTTCTCATTTTTATATCACTTGACCGTAGTGAAAATTATTATAATAAATATAAACACAATATTATGATAAATATAATAAACAAAATAACACATATATTAAGCAAATTATTTTTAACATTAAACAATTATTAGTTTTCCTTGCAGATTTTATTAATACTAAAATTTATTATTCCAAAATTAATTTTAAAATTTATACTATGTATAAATACTCGATAAATTGATAACTCCAATTAAATAATAGTTTCGATTAGTCCTGACTTAGTTCCAACATGGTGAATTAATAATAATTAGATAAATTTAGCAGATAATAAATTTAAAACAAAAATCCTTATGTTTCTATGGGACCTAACTAATATTTAAATTGATACTTAATTAATTTCAAACAAAAAACATATGATATGTCTATGATTTTCTTTGTTATACTTGCATAATGCTTTAAGCATTTCATCGGTCATTATTGCTTTGTTTATACCTTTCAAATGAGTTGTATTCCATGTGCTATGTTAAGAGAAATAAGAGAGAGCTTGGCTTAATGTATTACCTCCAAAATGTCTCTTCCAATGAGTTACCAAATAATGTCATCCAGTCAAAGGATTACTAGGTGGTTGATTCACTCAATAAAAATTAAATCATAATCATATCACTAAATTTCTAATTATATTGCCTTTATACCTTACAAAAATCCTATTATAAATCTAATATTATCTTTATAAATTAATAATTATTAATTATCAATATAATAATATTAGCTAAATTAATAGATTTTTCATGATCACAAGGCTATTAATTTATCGAGGTTTTATTGTAATATTAAAATATATTACAAGTTCAATAATATAAATTTGGTAAATTATTTTGTCCTATTGTAAGATTGAAATATATTACAAGTTAAGTAATATAAATTTTGTAAATTATTTTGAATTTTTTTTATATAATTTCATTTTTGTGTTCAAAAGGTAGGGGAGTGAGCAAAACCCAAATCAATTTTTAAATCCCTACCTTTCCTAGGACTTGAACTTGGTTTGCCAACCAAATAAATCTGCATAAAAACTATTAGGTCAATCGCCCTTGGGGAAAATTATTTTGAATGTTACATATAATTTTTTAATATTATTAATCTTAAAAGTTTTTTACATGAAAATACTTATGACAAATTAATAACATTGAAATAATTTTGTTTAATATTCAAAATGAATATAAAATATATTATTCCATATTACTTCATTTTAATATTATATTTGTATTTATTATAAACTTTTAAAGTCATTTTTTAAGTTGTTATAATCAAAGGTATAATAGGAAAAAAAAAATTGCATATGCAACCAATTTTGAAACTAAAAGGGTCAATGTAGCCATTTAAACAAACCTGAGGAGTCTGATGACATTTTTCCTAACCTTTTTTAAGCATAGCATGAATCTAGTTAAATTCACTCTCAACTTACGTGAGTGAGATTTGAGCCCAGACCTCTTACTTCAACTCAAAGTTTTAGCAGACTTGTAAAACCTATTATAAATAGAGTTAAGAAAATATTAACCTGATATCCTTCTCCAACAAAAATTCCTCTATTCTAAAAAAAAGTAATGGGCTCTAAGATTTTACTTCTTTTTGGTCTTGTAATGGCTATTGCTCTTCTTTCTTCTTTCGAGGCGGCAGCTAGAAACCTGCTGGCTGAGACTTCCGCTAACATGCGGAAAGGTGAGCTTTCTCCGTATGATAACTTGACGTTTTCATAAAATAACAATAAGATTATTTGTTTCCACAAAAGTAATTTGTTTGGCAAGGTACAGTACTTCAAATCTCTTGATCGTCCAAATATTTGCAATATTTTTCATTTACGCTTAACACGTTATATTTAGCGCCAGTTTTTTGTATTGGTATCTGATATCAGTAAGTGCAGTTTTTTTATGTTGTAATTTTATTTATTATAATTGTCCTTATGATTATGCTCCGTAGTTGAATCCTGTACGAATTATGTTTCCTAATTATGTTTTAGACTTTGTATTTTATTGAATCTAGCTATGTGGTTAATATATTGTTCCTTGATTAATGTTAGTTCTAATTTGAATTAAGTACGATAGAATTAATCAATCACCCACTCGTAATTTTAGTATGCTGGATTTCATTTCACCTTGCGACGATCAATGGTTAAATGTTTATTCTAATGATAATGTTGTTCTGTGTTTTTTAATTTTAATAAATTTGTTGGCTCTTTGAGGTCTGCTTTAAGAAAAATTTAATTAATAATTGTCTTGTACGGTTGAATTTGATTTAAAATTAATATAAATAGATAAATAAATAACATGTTATACATGTGCAGCAGCTGAGGCGACCGCAGGTTATGGACCCGTTGGCTGTCCCAATAGGCATCAACCACGTGGATGCCCTTGATGAGTCTATTCCACTCCTAGGAGTGGAGTGTATATAATATATAATGAATAATTAAAAAAAAAGTTACTAGAAATTCTGGATTGAAATTTTTTTCGTATGTATACTCTGTGTGTGTGTGTATCCAAATGGATTCGTAAAAAGATAAGATACTACTTTTATGCGTAATTTGCTACTCTTTCCGATACTTCATTACGTTAAATAAAAGTTGGGTTTATTATCCATCACTCATGACATGATACTATGATACTAATTATTTTCTTTATCATTGAATGACGTGTTAAATATCACATATCTAATTACTTGTTTCTAAATTTATCCTCTATTGATGATGTACAGTAAACTTATTTTCCTCCCAAATACCTTTTTTTATTATTATTAGTAGTAAATTCATTCAGCAAATTTAAAAAAATGCTATTTTCCTATAATGTTTTATAGGACTAAAGATTGAAAATGAATCGTACAAGAAGATAAATTGAGAATAAGTTCGAGGAAATAACGCCCATCAACACAAAGTTGATATTTTTTGTTTTTCTTTTACAAGACTGAAGGCTTATTTATGCTCAATTCAATTATGTGACTTAAAACAAAAACGTCGGCCTTCTTCTTCTTCTCCTTCATTTTTTTTTTCCGTTAAAATTAAGATTTCTTTGTCTTGCAGTGATAGAAAAGAAGCTCCTAGAAGTTATGAACTAATAGGTCACTAGCTTTTGTGACTTCGGGGTCAATTTGAGATTGTGGTTGCTAATGAAATAAGTTGTTTTTACCGTGCGAATGAAATAAGGGTCAATTTGGGATTGTCATTGAAAATTTAATAAACTACTTATTTTATAATTTTTTATAAAAATAGTGTTTGGTAAATTTTATAATTTTCTCTATTTTGTCAGCAACTTTTAAAAGAGATAGGGAGTTGCTTTTCATAAGCAACTTATTCAATACGCTATCAAACCTTTTTAAAATTTCTATTATAGTCCTAAATTTTAATAAAAAAATAATTATATCTTACTTATTATCGATACACTATAATATATAAATCATACATTTATTTTTATTATATTTTATATAATATATTATGAAGTTCTTTCGAATTTTTTAATTGAGTTTTTTTAATGTAATTTTACATATTTAAGAAAAATGGATATGTCTAAACAATTTATTAACATACTCTAAAAATAAAAAGCAATTAAAACTTATGTCTATTTTAGTTATTATATAATAAAACAGCACTTCATAATGAAATTTATCAAACACATGTACTCTACTTTTTAAACTCATAACAACTGCAATAGCACAGTTTACCAAACACTAAGATACTTTTTTAATCCACAGCTTATTTCATCTGTACAGCATAAGTAACTTATTTCATCAGTCTCTACAATCACAAACTAACCCTAAGTTGCTGATTAAAAAAACAGCTCAATATTTGGTAAATTGTGTAATTGTGGTGGCTATGAGTTTAAAAAGCACAATATGTGTTTGATAAATTTTATTACAAAGGTAATAATGACCAAATTATACATAGGTTTAAATTATCTTTTACTTATATATTAAGGTTTATAGAAAAGTAAGATATAATTATTCTTTTGTTAAAATATTAAGATTATAATAGAAACACTAACAAAAAAGTTGTGGATGCTTATTTAATAAGCAGTTTATAAAAAGTAACATGCTACCTACTTTTAAAAGATATTGTCAAAATGTATAAACTTACAAAATAAGTAGCTTTTAAAAAAAATTATCAAACATTATTTTTGTCAAAACTTATAAAATAAACTGTTTCTAATATTTCAACCATAATTCCAAATGAGGCCTTGGTTTAATTTGGAAGTAAAGCCTCATAAGGAGAATTATCCCAACAGCTTTTAAAAAATTTAACAAACATTATTTTTGTCAAAAATTATAAAACAAACTACTTATAGTATTTCAACCACAATTCCAAATAGAATCGAGCATAATCAGGTTTGGATCAATCCAATCGAATTTTAGATTAATTGGGTTAAAAAAAATTCATCTGAACTCAATCAAAATCTGTAACCTAATCCGAACATGTTTGAATCGGATCAGATTGGATCAAGAAATTGAATTGAGTTCGGATTAGATGGGGTTCATATTGGATACGATTCGAGTTAATTCGAGTAAAATCGAGTCAATTCGGTTTAGATTGGGTCAAGTGAAATCGGATCAAATCTGGTTCGAGTCAAAATCGAGTCAAATTGGGTAAAATCAAGCAATGGCAATTTTGAGTTTTTTTTTCTTATTTTGGGTTT
Source organism: Luvunga scandens (assembly GCA_030449905.1). Classification (NCBI taxonomy): domain Eukaryota; kingdom Viridiplantae; phylum Streptophyta; class Magnoliopsida; order Sapindales; family Rutaceae; genus Luvunga; species Luvunga scandens. The sequence goes on from JASUUG010001012.1 coordinate 14,638, forward strand.
TTAAGATTGCTTTTATGTAATTGTAGTCCTTTTCTACCAATTTTCAGCCCACAAAAAAAAAAGGAAAAACTATTATGAAATTAAATGAATAAAAATTAAAATTAACACAAAGTCCAAATTAACATAATAGTCTTCATCCAAAGCACAATATCCAAATATTAGTTTTTAGATCACAAAATCAAAGTTTAAACATAATTAAATAGTTTCCAAAACACAAAAAAGTTTCTTTAAAACACAAAGTCACAAACTAAATAAGCTTCTTCCACTACTCCATGCGAGTACTTGGACAAGTTGTAACTTCAACTTCTTGTACTCCAAGTTGGTGTATCGATCCTCTAGAGAAAAATTGAAGAAATAATATACAATAACTTTCTTTTAATCCACAGTGCAAATAAAGACACGTCTAACACAAACATAAATAAATAAACCCAATTCATATCTTTAATAGAACAAACCATAACTACCATTTGAATTCCAATTTAATGGCTAGTAATAAAGCTTACATTTTTTAGCAAAAAAAGAGCACCTATAGTTGAAAAGCAAAAAGGTTGTTACAATATTTCTAATTTCTATTATATCATTAGGATATAACATGTTTAGCAAATTCTTCAAAAAAGAAAAAAACATACATACTTGATTAAATATTAAAAAAAAAATTAAGTCAATCATGGCTTATTTTATGGCATTCATCACCAAGTCAAGTTAATAATAATCCTAGACAATGCCATATTACCATTCTATCAACTTCAACTTGCCTAGTTAAAACAGTTACAATGTTACAACTAAACTTGAAACTTAAAACCATAACAACTATGATTATAGTTTAAATTATAACTTAAAATTATAATATGAAATTTTAAATAATAATATCTATTAAGAGTTACCTTTCTAATACCAATAACGCCAATGTCAGTACTCACTGTTGAAATTATTAAAGCTTGTGATCTTACAAACCCTTTAAAATGCACCAAAAAAATTAATGTTAGTAATTAAGTAATCTAAGTACATGTAGATGTTACTTATAAAGTTATAATACATTTAAATATATTATGTATTTAATGTATGAGAAAAATGTTACCATTTTGTAGCTTCGCATGAAATATCTACTCCTTAATCTCTTCTTGAAGGTTGTAGATAGGATCGGTAAAAAATTTAGGTTGCAACTAATTTTTGGTACATATCAACGCCTCAATCATAAAAAGAATGAAAGAACTTCTATAATCATCAATAATACGGTGACTAGTGCTAAAGGTAGACTTAGAGACCATTGTGAAAACTTGAATAGCCAGGACATCCTTTATAATTTTTTCTAATATTAGATACTTCGATCCATCCACCTTCCACTAATACAAAACATTGGGTTTTAAATTATTATGATCTTCAACTAGGTCAAGTATTGTTTCACCTTAAATGTTATTTTCTTGTCCTTATTCTGAATAGAAATCTTGTTAGCATATACAATGAAAGAGTGAGCAACTTAAATAGTATCATCACCTTCACCACTAGCAGCCTCTAGCAAACTAATTTCAGTTATAATATATGGAGAAGAACATGTACCACCAAAACCACCATTAGGACATCGATTGTGTGGAGCACAATATACGATGGGTGCATTTTGCACATTATATTATATTATACTGTATTATATTATAGATATATTGTATTATATTAACACTGTATTATACTAATACTGTACACAAAGATTCGGTGTTACAATGTTTTGTACTATGTTAATTTTTTAGTTATACCATGTTTGGTGCTACACGGTACAATATTTTTTGTGATTAATTTAAATTACATATTTAGAAAATAATATTTATTAGCACTTAAAAATATATTAAATATAAAATTTAATATTATCTTTTTTAATATAAATGTTAAAAAATCATAATTCTTCATAAAAATTAAAGCTTATGGCCGTAAATTTTTAGCAAAAAAATATTTATTTTCTCAACATTTTCCAAATATATAACTTGTGAAATCAAGATTGAAGCAAATAACTCAATTAGATAGCAATAACAATTTACTCAAGCATGTTAAAAATTTTCAAAAGTATTTGCAATTTAACACCAAGTGATATTAAAAATTCTACTGTATTTTGTTTCTAAACGAATGTCATTATGTCATCAATACAATAAAATGACAACCAAATATGTCGTCTGTTCAGCAACTAGGCCAGTGCCTTCAAGTCTATTTCAATCAAAAGAACGGCAATGAAGAATTAAATGGCTTGCCATAAACACTATAAATGCTTTTCTTATTATTGTTCTTGTTCTATGTTTATCACTACACTATTTTATATGTAACAATAAGAAATAAATACAATGAAATCTCATTCAATGCAAGCACCAATTTCATTAAAAAATTCATGTAAATTCAAGGACAATTCCCCAGTCAGCACTTTTCTCAAACAGTTTAATAGCAGGTGCCAAAAGCACCAAAACAAAAATAATCCAGAAGCTAAAATCAATTATAATGTGAATGGAGTGTTTGTATATAGTAATAAACAAGTTCAACATAATCAAATATCAATGTTGATGCACAGTTTAACCAAACAAATAAACAGAAAAAATTAGTCATTGGAGTTAATCTTTGCTCGCTTCAACATCAACATAAACTTGTTCCCCTGTATCCCATGACAATTTGCTGCCCTCTATTTGTTTGCATCAATTATATTAACATCGTGGTAAAGAATACTAATGGCAAGTACAATGGGACAGAGAGGGAGAAAGACAATGGGAAGTTTACAATGCAGTGACTCAACAGGATATAGAGAACAACCATTGATAAAATGGTACTGAAAGCATGCAAATCATTAATCTTATCTGCCCTATGATGTTGGCATAATGCTACAAATATTGCCTATCAAAACCTTGTGTGAATGTTAATGTGAATGAGCCAAAAAGCACAGTCAAACACAACTTAAAGGTATCATTCATACAAAATTTAGCTTATAATATAAACATGACAGCTGTTTTACTGGAGAGGATGTCTGGTGTCAAACCTCAGAATGTAGAATAAAGTTCAATTACATATGAAGAAGGCTTTGAATTTTCCAGAAAAGAACTTAAGAACAATCCATGACCATTTTCATATGAAGCAAAACCTTTTATTGTTGGACCATTTTATTTTCACACAAGAAGATGCATGAATCAATCTTGAACTAACTATGTTTGACAGCAAGAGTTTCAAGCTGAATGATACATAAATATCCTGAAAATTTTATTCATTAGGCAAGCACTTCTTCTAGCTTTCAAAATTCCCCAACTTGTATAAGTCAATATGGACCAGTCAAACACCAAACTTAATAGATTAAGAATCCAGAGAATCAAGTGAGTAAATTATTTTGGACAACAAAGAATTAAAAATTAAACAAAAGGAATCTGACTGTGAAGAAAAATAATGGAACTACTATCAGGGGTCAACCTTCGCTGTTGAAGCTGAAGTTCAGTTTCTCCGGCACCACTGATAAAACCATATGCCACTTCCTCTCCTGCAATTCATATCCACATACATCAAAAATGTTCTAAAAACTGCAGTTTACTATAAGCACACACATGCAGGGCAGTTTATTGTAAGCAATTAAGCACACTTTTAATGTCTACCACTACACTATTTTATATATAACGAAAGAAAAAAATATAATGAAATCTCATTCAATGCAAGCATAAATTTCATAAAAAATTCATGTAAATAAAATCCTTGAGTTTTAATACTTAGTTGTAATTTCCACTGAGGGTGAAAGTCATGTCAAGAAACATAATGGTAATATAATAATGAGAGGACCAAATAATAAAAAATGCTGCAAATTGATTTTAATAGAAGACCAATTCGCACAGCCCTCCATTTCTGAACCTTTGTGCTTGCATCTCTGTGTTTTTCATCCCAAAAACTTCAAATTTGCTTCCCCACCACTGATGGATCTATATCAGACATTTTATACATTTTCTTCAAGCCAAGTCTTCGAGCACGTTAAATCAACGTACCGAAACAAATATAAGAAAAAATTTGCCTCCCTGACAAGACAGGCCCTAATAATTGACCAAACCATAAACTTCCATTTAATCAACCAGTTTTACATTTGAGTCATATTAAAATAATCATTTGTAATTAGCCACGAACCACGATCATCTTTAGTTTTTGCAAAAACCAGAACAATGACTTGACTTAAACATCACTTAATTGGCAGGTCATGAACAAATGCTGCCAACTCCAACAACCTGTTTCATAAAAAATACAATGTAATCTCATTCAATGCAAGCATGAATTTCACCAAAAAAAAAAAATCATGTAAATTCAATGGCAATTCTCCAATCAGGATTTTTCTCAAACGGTTACAAAGCAAGTGCGAAAAACACCAGGAATCTTAAACTTCACAATCAAAGTGATATCATATGGTCAATTTCAATAATCTAGCTGCTGAAAACAGTTTCTTTCTTTTCCTGGTCTTGCACCCTTCTCTCACCCTAAACCACAGAAAAATTCCAATGATTTTGCTATTTAGTTCATTGGAGTTTTTTTCAACAAAAACTAGTTGTTCTGTTTTTTCTCGAATTACTCAGAAAAGTTCCTCTAGACCATTTTTTTTTTCCACCTATTACAAGTCGATTTAAAAACTTTTGAGAGCAAACGCAATTACTTCACTTTCATGTTATTTAATTGCATTTTCTATCACGTCTGCTAATTGCCAAACTAATCCATCATTTATGATGTCCGTTAATGCTAAACAAGCAGTGAATCATAAACTTGTTTCTGTAATTACCAAAAGGGATATCAAATCCAACGTCACAGATTAATTTTTCAACTAAATGGACTAGTACCTACAATAGGTTCGAGGCCATTGAAACTTAAAGGAAGGCAACAAAGAAGGCAAATACTTTGGAGTCAAATTGCCATAGACCAATTCATTCCAATTTTAAACCTCAAAAGAATTTATCTCAAGTCTTTTTGTTAATCAACCGACTTCCAGCATGTAAAATTAACCAATACTGCTGAGCAGTAATTGGTCTAAATTTTTAATCGATTAATAAGAAATAAACAAAAAGGTGTTAGTATATGCATAAAAGAACAAAATCAAACCAGATGGCGCGGTGGGGTGGTGTTGGCGTCACGCGGTGAGGTGGCAGTGGAGCTGGTGTTGCGTGGAGGTGTCGCGCAGCCAAGGCAGATCGCGTCACTGTGGAGCTGCTGTCTCGTGGTCGTGGTGGAGCAGTTCGTGGCGGAGCTGGTCGCTTCGCGGTGGAGCCGCTATCGCTCGGTCGTGGGGGAGCTGCTGTCAGTATCGTTTGTTGAAGCACGCCGGTAGGTATGGTAATTTGACCCGGCCCGACTTTTGGCTGGACTGACTCAATCTAAATTTTTTTTGATTTTAGAAGTTTTGGGTTGGGCTTGAGTTGAAAAATTAAATTCTAATTAAAATTTGAGTTAGGATCGAGCCTTAGTTGACTTAACACTAAATTAAAAAAAATTACATGAAAAATTATGAAATTTTAATTTTATAAAAAATATATACACACGTATGTATATATAAAAGAGTAATTTTAGGTACAATGAGAAATGGCAATCAAACCGGACTCTGCCCGGAGTGGTATTTAAAAAAAAACCCAAAAAATTCCGACCGGATTCAACCTGCACCAAATCAAATTTATTTGGAATCTGAATGTAATTTTAAGAACTCGCATATTTCTGGGTCCGGATCCAGGTTTAAGTGAACCCGCAAATCCGAAACCCAGACTCGAAAATTTTTTATTTTAATATTAATTTTTTTAGAAATTATTTAATACAAACTTATAAATAGAAAAATAAAAAAAATAAAAAAGAAGTCCTAACCTAATTTCTCTTGTTTTTATATATATATATTTAAGCAATCTGGGTTCAAAACCCAGAATTCGGAAACGCGGATTTTTCTGAGTTGAACCCTACCTGAACAAGGATTAAAAAAAGCACGGGTTCAAATCCGGATCCGGTATAGAGAATTGTGTGTCTGGGTTCGGATCCGAAAAGGCCAAACCCAGACCCGGACTCAGAAATTGCCATGCCTACGCAATACAAGTTCTTTTGATTACATTATAATACAATGAGGAATTGTTAGCAAACATGATCGTGTAGTGCTTTAATACTATGAGAAGTGCTAATACCATGTAACGGGAGTTGCCATGTATGTCCAATAGAAGTTGTTGACGGTTAATAAAAAAACATATGCAAAATGACTACGTTTTGTACATTGAAGTTTTGTATCTTTTTTATGAACTTCAGAGAATAACAACATGATTTCAGTTGGAAACATTTCCAGCCATACAACAAGAGTATCATAATTTTAGGCGATTTTTGCTAGTGAACGAGCAGTAGCATTGCACGCCCTTGGAACATGCTGAATTTTTTATCCATGCAAGCTCTTTAAATAGCTCGGATTACTTCTATCTTCCAAAAGATTTCAGTCTTACTCGCCTTCCTATTGCAAGAGAGATCAACTACTTCTTTTCAGTCTGATTCAATGATCAAAGGCAAATATCCAACATTTTTGCCTACTTGAATGCCTAAACTTACTGTCTTAGCTTCCATACAGTCCACATTCCCTTGATAAAGAACTCTCTGAACTGCTATTGCTACAACCTGGCCCTTTGAATCTCCGACAGCCACACCCAAGCCTGCTGTCTGATTTGAGCATTTACTGGCAACATCAACATTCACTTTATACTGCCCAGTAGGAGGAGGTAGCCATTCTTGTTGGTTGCTGCTTTGATGCATGAAAATTGTCTACTCTGCTGGAACTTTAATTCTTATATATGATTCCACGACTACAAAAGCTCTTGCCACTGATAATTGGGATTTTCCTTCTTTCCTTCAAAGATGAGCAGATTCCTTGAGTACCAAATGGACCAACACACTGCAATTATTAGCTCTACATCCTTCTTGCTTCTGCTTGTTGCCAGTTCTTGAAGAGCACTTAACATATCTTGCTGGGCCATCAACTTTATGTTTTCATAAAATTCAGTCAATTTCCAAATCTTTTGAGCATATTTGCATCTTATTCAGGCATGAAAAATGTCCTCACTCTCCTTTTGACATCTGCAGCACATTGGATCCCGAGTAAGTTTCCTCTTCCAAAGGTTGCAAGCTGTAGGTAGCAAGTTTGCAGCTGCCCTCCACATAAAGTCCTTGATTTTCTCTGGAATCTCCTTAGACCAAATCACCTCCCAATGAGTCTTTGATCTGTCTGAGCTACTGGTATTCTCTAGAAATTTCAGCTTTAGAGCTATCTGATATCCACTCTTTACAGAGTAGTTGCCATATCTGTCAAAATGCCATATTAACTGATCCGACTGTGGAGATCTTGGGAGAGGAATTCTAAGAATCCTTTCTACACCCTCTTCCATGAAGTGATGCTTAATCAACTCTTCCTTCCACTTTTGATTACTAATCCGCTCAGTAACAATAGAATTTGGAGGTAAGGTCTGAGGGGAGAAAGGTTTTAAATTTTTAGGCTTTGGAATCCAGTTTTTTTTTTTTTTAAAATAAATATACATATGTTCTCCATTTCTATCCTTTATGAAGAACTTGCCTACCCCACAAAATACTTCACTACACAGAAGAAGGATTTGAGCCTAATTTTGCTTCCATGAAACTTGAGTGTTTGGAATACTTGGCTTTTAAGATCTGAGCTATCAAAATCTCTAGATTTTACATGATTCTCCACCCTTGCTTGGCAATTAAAGCTTGATTAAAGCTAGAGAAGTCTTTAAAGTCCAAGCCTTTTCTTGTTTCAGCATGACACAATCTCTCCCACCTTGCCCAGTGAATACTTTTATGATCTTCTGAGGAGCCCTACCAAAATTTAGCTATGGCTTTTTGAATATCTTCACAAATGCTTGAAGGAATTTTGAACACACTCATTGTATAAGCCGACATTGCTTGAGCTATAGTTTTGATAAGCACTTCTTTTTCCTTATAAGAAAAGAGCTTTCTTTGCCAGTTGGTCAACTTACTTTGAACTCTTCACTTCATGTCATTAAAGAAACTAATCTTCTTCCTTCCCACCATGGATGGCAAGCTTATATATTTTTCATGTCTTGAAACAACATTTAAGTTAAAAATGCTTTCAATCTCCTTCATCTGTCTTTGATTTGTGTTGCAGCTAAAGAACATCAAGGATTTCTTGTAATTAAAAATCTGACCCGAAGCAATTGCATAGATATCAAAAGTCTTTAAATTTTTGCAGTCTTCACTAGAAGCCCTTAAGAAAATAAGGATGTTGTTCGCAAAAAAGAGATGAGAAATGAACAAATCTCTACTAAATTTCAATCCGTGCATTAGCTTTTTCTTTTTTTCCTGCATCAGCAAGTTTGAGAAAACCTCTGCATAAATAATAAAAAGATATGGTGACAATGGGCATCCTTGTTATAGTCCTCTTTGTGGGAAGATTAGACCTTTTGCCATACCATTAATAAGCACTGAAAAACCTGCTGTAGATATGCATTTCATAATGAGGTCCGTGCAATTTGAGGAAAAACCTAGCTGCTGCATTACACCCTTTAAGAAGCTCTACTCAATTCTATCATAGGCTTCGCTGATATATAGATTGAGAGCTATCAAGCCATTCCTTTTTCCCCTACTTTGTCTAATTTTATTAAGACACTCATAGTGTATGATTACATTATTAGTGATTGATCTATTTGTGATAAAGGCATTCTGAGTTGGAGAGATAATGTCATTCAAAATATGTTTCAGTTTATTTGCTAGAATTTTTGCCACAATCCTATAAATAACATTGCAAAGGCTAATTGGTTTAAAATCAGTGACCTTTCTATGATTATGCTCTTTTAGAACCAAAGCAAAATAAGTATGATTTAAAGGTGCTATACTACCTCTTTCATTGAGGATATCTAAGTAGGTAGTAATCACTTCTTCCTTGACTGAGCTTTAATGCTTTTGAAAAGAGGCCACTAGAAGACCGTCCAGACCTGGAGCTTTGGTAAGGCACATTTAAGTAAGGGCATCTGAGATCTCCTCTTCAGTGAACTGGTGATCTAGAAAGTTGTTCTTCTTCTTTATTACTTGTTTTGGAAGATTTATTAAGGCTTCCTCTAGATGAGCTAGGGATGGGTTGGTTATAGTAAAGATGTCTATGAGGTATTCACAAAACAGTCTTTCCACATCCTCTGCTTCTTCTTTCTAGATTCCATTTCCATCTTTCAAGCCCTAAAATGCTATTCTTTCTCTTCCTTGCCAAGGTTTTTGATTGGAAGAATTTCATGTTCTTGTCCCTTTCTCTCAACCAATCAACCCTTAATCTTTGCTTCCAATAAATCTCCTATTTAATTTTTTTCAACTTCTCTTTTAGCTGCTTCAATTTCTTCTATCTATCTTTGAACTCCTCATTACTCTATATCTTAGTTCGGCCAACACCTTTTTTGATTTCCTTTTAAATAATTCAACAGGATTTTCTTTACTCCATCTATTAGAATCCTTCCACTCATGTTTAATAATTTCCTTATATCTCTCATATGAACTTCACATATCTTCATAATGAGCTATATGAAAAGTTCTTTTTACATACATTGAACCCTTTCCTTTCTCTAGAACTTCCATCAAAATTGGATGATGATCAGAGCTCCATGTAACTAAATTCAATGCTGCTTTCTTTTGAAAAAAATTACCCCAACTTTTGCTACACAATAATGGAATTCAGGACTTGAGTCCCATGAAGGCTATTTCTTACCCTAGAGCTAGATCATGATTTCATACATGAAGCTTACTTACTAGGTGGCTCCTGCATAAGACTGAATTTCTCTTGGTTTTGTAATACAAACAGCACCTCCTCTGGCTTCAGCCAACGTGATTGTGCTTCTTAACGTCATCGTACAGTGCATGTGAACAGTGCCGTAAACAGTATTGTGTACAGTACCGTATATGTGAACAGTACTTTATATGTGAACAGTTCCATATATATGAACAGTAACATTTATCTTTTTAGGCTCCTCCTAAGGTTTTCGACTATTCTGAATTTAAAATTGCTATTCGTTTTGCTATCTAATCTCTCGTTCATTGTGAAATGACCATGATGTACCCTAGAATACATAAAATACTTAATTAAAATAAAACATACATAATTAAATCAGAAGGGGCTTAAAGACATAAAAGTAGAGGTGTTAGGGAGACTTGGAGTGTAAAATGATGATTTTCTCCATTATAAATACACACTTTCTAGCACTCAATAGTGGGTTTTCTCTATTATAAATATAGAGGTCTTAGGGGACTTTTCAAACTCAATTATTTTATAAATTTTTATTCAGAGACTTATTTTATCTATCTTTTTCTTCTTTAAAATTCCACTTCGTCAGGACTTAGGGGACCCTTAAGCCTTTTATAATTTGAAAGACTCAGGTAACTGGTCTGCAGGGACTTGCAATGAATCAGGGAAATTCTTTGATTGCTGTTCCATCAAAATATAAAAATTTCAAATACAAGATGACATCTTTGGTATCCTCCTTAGATTTATGCAGCTAGAGAGATTAAGATCTCTAAGATACTTCAACTTAAATGTGATTCTCGGAGATGATCAAGCCTTGAACATTCATTTCCTGAGACCAAGCAACAAGTCTGAAAAGACACTCTATGGATATAGGCAGTTCTTCAATTGTTGTTCCATCTAAATATAGACTTTTATATTACAAGATGAGATCTTTGGAAGCCTCTTCAAATTCAAACAATGAGAAAGATAATGACCTTGAAGATCTTTCAATTTAGATATGCTTTTAGAGGAACGTTCAAGCCTTTGAACAGTTTCAATTTAAAGACACTCTAGGGATGAGGATCGTGTTAGACCACCTATTCGTTTTACTTATTCTAGAAGAAAGATTAGAACCATGTGAGGGATTAGTGGGTTAGTTATAAAAGGATATTTAGGTAATAAATAATAAGAGGGTTAGTCAGTTATTGATGTGTGTCTGCATTTAGTTTCTGATGGGTTAGTCAATTACTGATGTGCGTTTGTATTCATTTATTTATGTTCAGTTATAAAGGTATCTTAAGGGATTCTTATAAGGGGAGGAGAGTGAGAAGAGGTGTGTTTATTTGTTTGCAGTCTTGTTCTTGGGAGGGAATCTAGGACTCTCGAAATTTCTAGAAGTGTTGTAAGGTGTTTTATTCACTGTTTACATAATAAGAACTACAGTATAATTCCAGATTTCATAAGAAAACCAAGTGTAACATTTGGTATCAGAGCAGGTCTTGGTAAGACATGAAAGCGAGGGTTGATAATATGGAGGAGACGGTTGGTTTAGTACAAGAAGAGGTTGGGTTATTGAGAGAAGAGATTAAAAAAATTCCAGCGATAGAACAAGGAATCGTTAACCTAATGAACTCAATGGAACAACTTTTGTGGGCCCAAGGGAATCAAGCACGAGAACCAAATTCCATAAATCAGATAGATCCTCCATCTGCGGACAAATCAGCGGAATTGGGCCGTATCAGTGGTGGGGCACCAAAGGTTCCTAGGATTCGCGAATCCAGTGCACCACGATGGGACGTGCGACCACGAAGGATCGAACTCTCTTCGTTCAATGGTGACAACCCAGAAGGTTGGGTGTTAAAGGTAGAACACTATTTTGCCCTACATAGGATGACAAATGCAGAAAAACTTGAAATTGCCATTATAAGTTTCGAAGGGGAAGCACTTGTTTAGTTTAAATATGAAAATAGGAGGCTATGGTTTCTTAATTGGGAAGAATTATGTTCACAGATGATTTGTCGATTTCGTCCATCACCAGAGTCGTCCATGTATGAAGAATTCTTTTCGATCAAACAATAGGGGTCTGTGAGGGTATACAGGTAAAAATTTGAGCAATTGGCGTCATCTTTGGATAATCTTTTAGATCATGTGTTGGAGTCAACATTCATTAATGGGTTGAAGGCTGAGATTAGGGCAGAGTTGAAGATCCTGGAACCTGATAGGCTGGATAAAGTTATGGAATTGACCCATAAAATAAAAGCCAAAAATAGAGAATTAAAGCCAACATGAAGCGGGCTTTGGCTGGGATAATTTAGAAACTCATGTTTGAATCCGGATCAGCAAGGCATGATGATCAGGACTCTTGTGACTCCTATGGTTGAATTGTCCAATTTTCTGCGGAGCAGTGGAAATTTTTTAAAATTAATAGAAGCTGAAATTAAAGCTAAGAGAGAAAAGGGGTTATGCTATAAATGTGATGACAAGTTTTCATCAGGCCATTGGTGCAAGAATAAAGAACTGCAGGTGCTCCTTTTACAGGACGAAGAAAGAGAAGATGACGGAGACAAAGAAGAAGAATCAGACAAACTTGAAGAAATTCAAAATGTCGAAGTCTCACTAAATTCAATAGTGGATTTGACTTTACCCAAAACCTTTAAAGTGCTGGGGTTAGTTGGTGAACAGAGAGTAACTATTTTAATTAATAGTGGAGCATCTCATAATGTCATCTCTACATAACTGGTTGAAGAATTAAAACTGCCCATTTCAGAAACTGAGGCAAATGGAGTGATTTTGGGCACAAGGAAGTCTAAGAAAACTCAAGGTGTATGTAGGAATGTGAGCTTATTATTACAAGGCGTGGAAGTTATGGCAGATTTCTTACCCCTTGCACTTGGGAGCACTGATATGATATTAGGTATATAGTGGTTGGAAACTTTGGGAGTCACCCATATCAATTGGAAGACTGAGGTAATGAAGTTCATTGTTAAGAAAGCTAAGATTGTATTAAAAGGAGATCCATCTCTTCAAAAGACACTGATATCACTTAATGCCATAGTCAGAGCTATTAGACATGAAGGGTAAGGGTATTTGGTGGAAATGAATACAGTAGAGGTACAAGGAATGACTACAGTAGAGGAAAATATGGAACAATAACTTCCAAAAGAAATGCAGACAATTTTAGAGGAGGCCAAAGGCGTATTTGAAATGCCATTGGAGTTACCACCTTAGAGGGGAAAAGAACATGCCATTGTGCTTAAAGATGGTGCATCACCGATTAGTATACGACCTTACCGGTACTCTCAAATTCAGAAGCAAGAAATTGAGAGGCTGGTGGGTGAAATGATAGAATCAGGAATTATACAACCAAGTTTGAGTCCATTTTCTAGTCCCGTCCTATTAGTGAAGAAAAAGGATGGAACTTGGCTTTTTTGCGTTGATTATCAGGCTTTAAATAAAAAGACTGTGCCTAATAAGTTTCCTATTTCGGTCATTGAAGAGTTACTTGATGAGTTACATGGAGCGACTATCTTCTCTAAACTTGACCTTAAATTGGGATACCACCAAATTAGAGTACGACCGGAGGATGTTCACAAGACTGCTTTTAGAACCCATGATGGTCATTACGAGTTCTTAGTAATGCCATTTGGGCTTACTAACGCCCCGACAACCTTCCAATCACTTATGAATGAGATATTCCGACCATATTTATGTCAGTTTCTTTTGGTGTATTTTGATGATATCCTTATTTATAGTCGAAATTTACAGGATCATGTTCGACATCTTGCTACGGTCCTTGGATTATTGGCTAAGCGCAAGCTTTATGCAAATCACCAAAAATGTTCATTTGCTTGCCAACAAATTGATTATTTAGGGCATGTGATTTCGGGGGCTGGAGTTGCAGTAGATAACTCTAAAATTCAAGCTATGTTAGATTAGCCGGTGCCAAAGTCTTTAAAGGAGCTTAGAGGGTACCTTGGTCTTACCCGTTACTATCGTAAGTTTATGCATAGATATGGGGAAATTGCTTGGCCTTTAACTGAACAATTGAAAAAGGATAAATTTAGGTGGAATGTGCAAGTGGAAACTGCTTTTAATTCTCTTAAAAAGGCAATGACAACTGTACCAGTCCTAGCTTTGCCCAACTTTGATTTACCTTGCTTAGCCCAACTTTGATTTACCTTTCATACTAGAGACGGATGCTTCGGGCTATGGAATAAGAGCAGAATTAATGCAAGAGCAGCGTCCTATTGCTTGTTACAGTCAAGTTTTGAGTCAAGGTGCAAGGCTGAAATCAATTTATGAAAAAGAGTTTATGGCAATAGTGCTTGCAATTCAGAAATGGCAACCTTACCTTTTAGGTAGATGCTTCATCGTTAGAACTAATCAGCAAAGTCTATGCTTCTTGCTAGAACAACGTATTGTTGCACCAGAATATCAGCATTGGATGGCCAAATTACTTAGGTATAACTTTGAAATTCAATACAGGCCTGGAGTGGGAAATAAAGCTACTGATGCTTTGTCTAGGAAGACTCCAGAGGTTATACTACAGCATGTTTTTAAAGTACACTGGCTGGACTGAAATAAACTTCAGCAAGAAATTGATAATGATGAGTTTTTAACAAAGCTAAGATCTAACTTGCAGCATGGCATTGAAAGAGCAACTAGTTTTTCTTTAGAACAAGGGAAAGTTATGGACAAAGGGCGTTTAATGCTTCCATATACTTCCACATTTATTCCAATGATTTTAAGGTAATATCATGATTCTGTTGTAGGTGGGCGTTCTGGGGAGGAGTGGACGTTCAAACGTTTAGCTGCTGATTTTTATTGGAGAGGTATGCGAGCTGCTGTGGCAAAATGGGTGCAAGAGTGTGAAGTTTTTCAAAAGAACAAGACCCTAGCCATGTCCCCTGCTGGATTATTACAACCATTAGCTCTGCCCAACCAAGTTTGGGAAGAGTTGACCATGGATTTCATTGAAGGGTTGTATAAATCAGATGGGATGGACACAATATTGGTTGTAATAGATCGTTTAAGCAAATATGCTCACTTTATACCTCTTAAACATCCATTTCATGCTCGTTTGGTAGCTGAAATCTTCATCAAGGAGATGGTACGTCTTCGTGGCATTCCTAAGTTACAAGGGATTAATTTGCGACATAGCACTGCATATCATCCCTAAACGGATGGGCAATTAGAGGTTGTTAATCGGAGCTTAGAAACGTATCTGAGATGCTATGTTTCTGATCATGATAAGGTATTTATGAGCAATTTCTGAAGAGAACTCTTTAAGTTACAAGGGACTAATTTACGACATAGCACTGCATATCATCCCCAAACAGATGGGCAATCAGAGGTTGTTAATCGGAGCTTAGAAACGTATCTGAGATGCTATGTTTCAGAAAACCCTCACTGCTGGTTACGATGAATGGCTTGGGCTGAGTATTAGTATAACACTACTTGTCATTCATCGATCAATTGCACTTTTAGAGGAACAAGATGCCCAACTAGACGAGTTAAAGATGTACTTGTTGAGAGCTCAACAAAAAATGAAGACGTTGGCAGATGAGAAGCGATGAGCAGAAGCATTTGAAGTAGGAGATAAGGTTTTTGTCAAACTACGTCCTTACCAACAAAAATCCTTGGCTGTTAAAAAAAAAGAGAAGTTATGTCCAAGATTTTATGGCCCTTTTGAAATAATCGCCAGAATTGGACCGGTGGCTTACAAACTCCAACTTCCTGCCTTATTTACTATACATCCAGTTTTCCATGTTTTGTAACTCCGCAGAGTAAAGGGAGTTGCCATTTCCTCTCCAGTATTACCCCCTCATCTCTCACCTGACTTGGAGATGATTGTGGAACCAGAGGATGTGTTAGGGGTGCGAAATGTAATCTCACAATGGCTGCCCAATGTAGAAGTGCTGATCAAGTGGAAAGATCTTCCTTCTTTTAAAGCTACTTGGGAAAGATTTGATGCAATTTCACAACAGTTTCCTTTTTTTTCAGTTGAGGACAAAGTGAAAAGTTGGGCAAGGGGTAATGTTAGACCACCTATTCGTTTTACTTATTCTAGCAGAAAGATTGGAACCATGTGAGGGATTAGTGGGTCAATTATAAAAGGATATTTAGGTAATAAATAATAAGGGGGTTAGTCAGTTATTGATGTGTGTCTGTATTCAGTTACTGATGGGTTAATCAGTTACTGATGTGTGTCTGTATTTAGTTATTTGTGTTCAATTATGAGGGTATCCTAAAGGATTCTTATAGGGGGAGGAGAGTGAGAAGAGGTGTGCTTATTTATTTGGAGTCTTCTTTATGGGAGGGAATCTAGGACTCTCAAAATTCCTAGAAGTGTTGTAAGGTGTTTTATTCACTGTTTACATAATAAGAACTGCAGTATAATTCCAGATTTCATAAGAAAACCAAGTGTAACAGACCGTTCTTCGATGAGATCTCTAGAAAACTCTTCAGATTTAAATAACCAGGAAAAGTAATTACTCAAGGACATTTCAACTTAAATATGCTTCTCGAAAGGCTCTAAACCCTTAAACAGTGAATAAGCTTAAACGTAACTGCTATGATCTCATTGCATGAAGGTAGCTCTTTGATTGCAGTTGCATACAAATGGAACTGTTAGATCTTTTGCAAAATTCACATCAAAAGTCTCAAAACTGGCAACAATTTCCAAACCAAAACCATGTATCACAAATTTAAAATAGTTACTCTACATCTTGAAATCAAGTAACAATATACAAGGCTTCTGCTCTAGAGAGGATATTATCACATTCTCATTTAAGTCTTAGTTTTCACCTTTTACATTTCTCTAGTTACATAAATGGAAAGAGTGTAAGCAAAGCCATTCGAGAATCAAAACTTTTAGTAAGCTAATTGAAAATTTGCGAGTACATGAAGAAACGACAAAAAGAAATTAAACTTACCTCACCAGTCGTATTGTGTTGTAGAAACTTATCCTCAAATTAGCAGCAAAGTTGCAAGGCTAAAAATCTCTTCCCCTCAGCGCCCTAGACCACCTACTCACCTAGCTGTTGTTACTGGGCTGTTTTGCAAATATTATTGGACTTATTTTCAAATGATCGAAAGTTAGCTGTACTGTGTCACAAAAGCATACAGTTTGAGGGCTTTGTACTATTCTGCGTAACTTGTTCGGCGAAGCAATAGTCAGTGTGGACTTGATACTGTCATGAAATAAGCAAAGCACTATTTCTTTATCAACAATAAATAAATTATCTATGCCGCATCAGTTTTTAAATCAGATCAAGATCTAGATACATTAACATACGCTCAACCTTGACTTTTTTAAAATTCGCTGCTAGAAAAAGTCACTGGACATGACACCAAAATAGAAATAAAAAGGATGTACAACGCCTCTGTTTTGTTTTGTTGTTGTTTGTAATTTTTAAAATTTGGTACCGTATCCTAATTAACAAACGCATATGATGGTTTATTTAAATTAGATTGTTTATTCCCATAACACAACGCATTGTTATGTTATTTCCCGCAAACATCAAAATATTCATACGATGAATCTTTCAATTGATAGTAGATTAAATTGATAATTAAATAATGGCCAATTATCTAATTAACAAAGATAATCATGACAATAATTCAGATAATAAATAAATACCCAAAAAGTAATAAAACAATTAAAGCATAAGAAAGATCTCACAGTAGTGAATCAAAACTTCATTAATCTTCAACGAGAAAAATGAGTTTAGTTCCTCATGGAGAAAAAGAGAAAACCCTAAAAAAGATAAAAACAATTAATAATCCAATTTCAATCTCCCTAATCCTTCTTTATCTCCCTTTTTTATAGTTTTCTTTAAAAGGATAAAGATAATAATATCTAAAATATTATTTAAAATATTATCTAAAATTATAAGAGTAATAAAAAGATAAAACACGTTAAAATAAAAACATCAAGTCCGCAGTTGATAGCACACGCCCACGTCTTATCAACAAACTTCTTCTAAAATCGATTGTCACGCGTCCACACCTTATCAACAAACTTTTTCTGAAATTGAGAATTTCTCCAGGAAGTCAATTCATCCTCAAACATCATCTTGTAGCTCAATTTAGCACTAATCAATAGAATTGCACCTACAAAAATAAAACACAAGTAAATCACAACTATTAAGTGCAAAACATTGATATTAAAGGGAGTAAACAATGTAAACTAGTGCATGAAATGCACTATAACAAACTCCCCCACACCAAGATAATGCTTGTCCTCAAGTATATGACTAAAAAATAATCTCAAATCTTCTCTCAATTCTCATTCCAACTCATCCAAAAATGATCTTAAGCAAGCACACCTCAAGGATTTAAGTCAATCAACATTCAAGAGACAAGGATTTCAAAGCATAGAATCTCATAAGCTAGTATAAAGTCACTCAACCACCAAGACAATCTTTTCAAAATCCAAATGCAACAAAATTTAATAGCCCTCTCATTGATTTCACTCCATGCACTCAAAGTGTTTAGGGTATCATTCATGCACTCAAATCAAATCAAAGAATGCTATTACCATAAACTTGCTCATATATCACATCTCAACCACAAAACATGAATTAAATGCAAAAATCTAAAGGTCTTAATAAGGTTGTAATGGGGCTAAATGGGTTGAATGAAAAAGAAAGGTCTATGGAAGAAGAAGAGATCAAAATGAGAAGAATGAACCCATTGAATGAACCTTATGAGATCAAAATGTTTATTGCTACTCAAGTTGTCAAGAGTTTTTTTTTTTAATGGTTTTTTTTTCAATTTTTTTTCATCTCTTTTTTTTTTTATGTATCTTGCATAATTTTATTCAAGCATAATGCAACTTGATGTAATTGAGAAACTTTTATTCAAGGTAGCAAAAGCAACAAAATATATCCAAACAATGAGTTAAAAAATCTTCTTAAATTAAGGCTTAAAAAGTAGGTAAACGGATAAGTAGATGGAGAGAAGTAGATGGTCAAGGATCAAACAAAGGTAACAAATTAAAACAAATAAAGATCTTCGGGTGGAGAAAAAGAAAAGAAATATGAAAATAGAAAAATAGAGAGAAGTTTGCCCTTATCATTTTAATGCATAAAATCCCGTAATGCGGCTTCAACATGCATAACAAAGCAAGTTCTAGAATAGTCAAACTAAGATTGATATTCACTCAATAAAAACAATTAGAGCAAAGTGGTTGCTCATAGGCTCAAATCCTCTCAAAGTTGGTGAATTTGCCATCAAATCATGCACAATCATCAAATGAATCAACTATCAATAGTGGTGAGTTATTCATTTAAGCAACCAAGACCAAGCTAATCAAAACTTGAATCTATTCATGCATCTCAACTTACATCCAAGAAAAATAACACTAACTCCAAAATCATTCAAGGATGAGCAGAGTGAAACAAAAACGATTTCATAAAAGAAGAAAAAAAAAATTGACACAACCAAGAATGTTATTCAAAATCATCTCAAAATCAACAAAATAACACTTCCAAATAATAATATTGCAAAAATCACTCCTCCACACCAAAAATCACTCCCCCACACCAGTAACATACATTGTCCCTAATGTATGATAATCAAAGTTCACATAACGAAACAAAGCATAGGAACAAAAAGATTAAAGGCAAAGAAAATGTCCCTAAATTATCCACATAACGTTTATGGGCTTGGCAGAAATGGTGGGATAAATCCCACACTCTCGAAGAATGCCCCCAAATTCTACTCCAGTTTGTTCAACTTGTGCTCTATTTTCTCCAACTGAGTGCTCAAAGGTGGTACAGAAGTAGAAGGAATAATTGGTGGGGTAGCAGTATCGTCGTCAAACTCATCATCATCAAAAGGGACACCACTCCTAACATAAAGCTTCTTTGGAAGTTGAGTGGGTCCTAGCTCAGTAAACTGGAATTTCCCCTCCTTGAATTCTACCACACCTGTTCTTTCAAACAAAGGTATATCCAAAAATTTCTTTTTGCAAGCAGGATGCAAATTATGATTGTCAAGGTCAAGCACATATAGGTTTACAGCTAACAGAGTAATGTATGGACCCATAAATAAAGTCCTAAACCTTTTAAGCACATTCTAAAATTGATCTGCTAACCAAAAACCTAAATTAGGCCTCACATCATTTAACATGCACCAAATAAAATAAAACTCAATTTTAGAGAAAACCTATGAGTTGTCTTTCTTCCTTAAAAAATTATATGCTAAAAATCGATGCACACATTTTAAAACAAGATCACGCAAAAATGAACTCTTTGATTTACTCAGGTCATAGGCCTTGTTATCCAAAGATAAATCATGCCAAAGACGATAATGATCAAATTCTTCGCTAAATTCACAAGTTGTCCCTAAATATTCATCACTAAAAGAATAGTTATCATCAATGAATCCTAAAGCTAGGTTAAAATCTGTGATTGATTGCGAAAAATTATGTCCCATTAACCTAAACTTTATAACATTCAGAGTACGCAAAGTAAACTCATCTAGTATATTAAATTGGAAAGTAGAATAAAACTCCCTAATCAACTCAACATAGCCTAAAAAATCAACATCAATAAACTTGCGGAAACCAATCTTATCAATTAAAGAATCAAAATTTTCCTTAACATTCAATTTTTCAAGGGTCGAGTAATGAATATACTTAGCTGAAAGTATTTTTCGCTTGGAAATATCTTTGTACCTCTCTTTCTCCTGTTGAGTCGTGAATGTGAGGCACTCTCCGAGATTGGATTCAGCAAACGGCAAAACACTTCTCCCCTTTCCATGTTTCGATCTCTTTTTCACTGCTTGGTGCGAATTAGAAACTGCATTCCATGGCACCGTAGTGCCATGGTGGGATCGAAAATCTTGGATTTTTTTGCGACAGTTTTCATTTTAACTGTTGGTGACTTGGAAGTTGTTGCTTTCTTCTTCGGCATTGTTTGAACTCACGGGTTTGTGCTTAAATGGACTGCTGGCGCACACGGGTTGTGTGGGGGGATGAATTAAAGGTAGTAAGCAGTGGCTGGAGCTTTGGAGCAATAAGAGTGGTTGTCGCAGCTGTTGGAACTTGACGGGAGTGGCTTGTCTGGATCATGGCTGGTGGCGCGCACAAGTTAGCTTGAAAATCGTGGGTGGAATGTTATCGCTGCTAGCGTGGAGAGTGGCTTGGCTCTAGGAGAAGACGTTCAGCAGCGCTGCAGATCGGGGTTGCGGTGGCTGTGATTGGCGCGTGCGGTTGCTGGAACTTGATGGTGAAGTTGCGGCTGCTAGAGATCGTGGGTGAATGGTGTGCGAATTGGGGTTGGAAATGGGTCGTGGTCGGCTAGAGCTCGTGGGTCACGCTGAAATGGACGGGAGTGGTTAGTGGTCGCGACGGCTGGATCGTAGGCGGCTGGATCAGATCTGGAGCTCGCCGGTTGAGACAGCAAGCCAAGCGAGATAAGCAACGATCCTAGTAGCCTTTGCTTTCTGAAACAGATACAATGTTTGATTTGGTTGAATCATCTAGCGATTTAGAATAACAAGTTATGGATAGAGCTGCATCTGCAGAAAGAACTCTTAGAGAGTTAGCTTAACCAGATTTGAATCAGCAACCACTCTGCATTCAATATGCAGACCTGGAGGTAAATTTTGAATTAAAATTTGGTCTTATTCATTTATTACCCAAGTTTCACGGTTTTACAGGTGAAGATCCTCATAAACATTTCAAGGAGTTTCATGTTGTATATTCAAGCATGAGACCTCAAGGTGTAACTGAAGAGCAGATTAAGTTGAGAGCTTTTCCTTTCTCTTTAGATGGGCTAGCTAAAGATTGGTTGTATTACTTGCCTCCTGGATCGATTACAACGTGGAATGATTTGAAGAAGCAATTCCTCGAAAAGTATGTTCCTACTTCAAGAGCTGCCAACATCGGAAAAGACATTTGTTGTATTAGACAACTTCCTGTGGAGACTTTGTATGAGTATTGGGAGTGATTCAAACAATTGTGTGGCAATTGTCCTCAACATCAGATTTCTGATCAACTTCTTATTCAATACTTTTACGAAGGACTTTCATTGATGGATAGGAGTATGATAGATGTTGCTAGTGGAGGTGTATTGGTGAACAAGACCTCCATTCAAGCAAGGGAGTTGATTTCAAACATAGCTGCCAATGCTCAACAATTTGGCAATAGACAAGATCTCACTTCAAGGAAAGTGAATGAGGTAAGTACTTATTCTATTGATCAATGTTTAGATAAACTTACCTCTCTTGTGGAAAATTTTATTGTAGGTAATGTGTAACAGGTGAAGACATGTGGCATTTGTTCTAATATGGGTCATTCAACTAATTTGTGTCCTACACTTCAAGAAGAACCCTTCGAACAAGCCAATGCAGTTGGAGGATTTTCGGGCATGTCTCAAAGGAGATATGATCCTTATGCACAAACGTATAACCCATGATGGAAGGATCATCCCAACTTCAGCTATGGAGTTAGGCCATTGGGATTCCCACAATAATACCCACCAAGACAACAATTTCAACCGGTTCGTCCTCAGTCAAACTCCAAGTCAGGTATGTCTCTTGAAGAGATTGTTAAATCACTTGCAACTAACACTCAACAATTTCAGCAGGCAACTACAGCAAGCTTCAGAATTTGGAGAACCAAATGAGCCAACTGGCGACTACAGTGAGCCGCTGAGAGTCTCAAGTATCAGGGAGATTGCCTTCACAACCTGAGTTGAATCCAAAGAAAAACATTAGTGCTATCATCCTTAGAAGTGGGAAGAAGTTGCAAGAGCCTAGCAAGAAAGTGACAAAGCACTTGGAAAATGAGCTTGAGAAGGAGGAATTGATGCCTCAATCTCAAGATGCGCAACCCAGCAAAGCGAAACCCCTACGTGTGGTGATACCTCCTCCTTTTTCAAGTCGGTTTGCAAAATCCAAGAAAGAAGAACAAGAGAGAGACATCCTTGAGACATTTCGCAAGATTGAGGTAAATATTCATTTACTAGATGCTATAAAACAAATACCTCGCTATGCTAAATTACTTAAGGAACTTTGCACCTCTAAGAGGAAGTTGAGAGGAGATGAAAGAGTTCACATAGGGTAGAATGTTTCCACCGTTCTCCAAAAGAAACTATCTCCTAAATGCAAGGATCCAGGTATGTTAAATTTGATGGGTGTCGAAGCCAGCAAATATAAATACCTACTCTAAATAAGATTGTGTATAGTGATTAAGCAGGATCGTGTCTACAGAGACTGGTAATTATTAAATCTTTTTTAAAATGAAAATGTAAAATTGAAGGATTGTTGACAATAATGAAAATCAAATTAAAAAATATTTAGAATGCAAATTAAAAGTGTAATTCAAAATGGGAAAACTCTGGTTGAAGGAATTAATTCAGCTTTGATTCGATTACTGATCATCGATACAACTATAAATTATTACTGCTTATGAATAGACCGGTTATAACCAGTGGCGGTGCCATGAATATAATCTAGCAAGGGCTAAATTTAAATAGTAATATAATTTAAAAGATAATTAATAAGTAACAAATACCAAAATAAAAATTAATTAATATATTTAATTTAATACATTTATAATTGACTTTAACTTGTTTTCATATGTTAAAAAGATTGAAGAATAACTTTATCATTAAGAGTACAAAATAAATCTTTTTTTATGTATACAATAATAATATCACCAATCATTGATCTCTCATCTGATTTCATAGATGATTTTTCACAAAATTCATAAGTTAGATTTTTTTACTGTGGTTATGATAACTAGTAAAATCAATAAATAAATTAATGAATACTATTTTTTCTTTTTAATATGAACTATTTTTTTTATTAGCTTATCAATTCCTTTGAATTTTGAAAATTTGTTCTCAGAACCTAGTTCCACAATATAAACATCAAATTGAATTTTAAGTGTCATAAGATTCATTAAAGAAAAATCATTTTAATCAACTCATTAAGTTGAAGTAGTTTCTTTTTTTTTTTTTTTTTTGTGTGTGAAGAGAGTTAGGGCCCAAGAAACTTCAAAATAATAATGTTTCTTTATGTGTTGGAAGTGTAAAAATACATACTTAATAAATTGATTGTTTTTAAATTTTACCAGAAATTTTTATGGTGAATCAAATTAAAAATAAAACAAAATCTCATAAGATTTGTAAATTTTAAAAAGTCTAAGGGGGGCTGAAGCCACCCCTAGTCCTAATGTGGCAACGCCACTGGTTATAGCTACTGAAACACTCTAATAGTCAATCTCTCCTTAATTAGTCGATAACCAAGGTACGACCATTGATTATTTCCCTAATCAATAGACAATCCTAGATACATTCATAGGATTTAATCAATTGACAGCTAAAAATTAGAGAGACCCAAATCCTAATTAACAAACGCATACGATGGTTCATTTAAATTAGATTGTTTATTCCCATAACACAACGCATTGTTATGTTATTTGTCGCAAACATCAAAATATTCATACGATGAATCTTTCAATTGGTAGTAGATTAAATTGAGAATTAAATAATGGTCAATTATCTAATTAGCAAAGATAATCATGACAATAATTCAGAGAATAAATAAATACCCAAAGAGCAATAAAACAATTAAAGCATAAGAAAGATCTCACAGTAATGGTGAATCAAAGCTTCATTAACCTTCAACCAGAAAAATGAGTTTAGTTCCTCATGGAGAAAAAGAGAAAACCCTAAAAAAGATAAAAATAATTAATAATCCAATTCCAATCTCCCTAATCCTTCTTTATCTCCCTTTTTTTTTTATAGTTTTCTTAAAAAAGATAAAGATAATAATATCTAAAATATTATCTAAAATATTATCTACAATTACAAGAGTAATAAAAAGATAAAACACATTAAAATAAAAACTTCAAGTCCGCAGTTGACAGCACACGTCCACGTCTTATCAACAAATTTCTTCTGAAATTGACTGTCATGCGCCCATGCTTTATCAACAAACTTCTTCTGAAATCGACTGTCACGCGCCCACGCCTTATCAACAAACTTCTTCTGAAATTGAGAATTTCTTCAGGAAGTCAATTCATCCTCAAATATCATCTTATAGCTCAATTTAGCACTAATCAATAGAATTGCATCTACAAAAATAAAACACAAGTAAATCACACCTATTAAGTGCAAAACATTGATATTAAAGGAAGTAAACAATATAAAACTAGTGCATGAAATGCACTATAACAGCAGCTGTTCAATCCCTACTGCGCTTTGCTCACTACCCAAATTATCGTGAGAAAATTTCAAGAATATTATCATATATTGAATCAATAAACAAAATAGAGGCTAAAATGTAGCTCATTCCCTGAGTTTTATAACACTAAACCATTTTAGCAGCATATTTTAGATGCTCTTTTGAAAGATAAACAAGTGTCTACTCAATGCATTCATCTTTTAAGGTCATACTCCAATTACATCAGGACAAGGACCTCGTACCCTATTCACAATCCCTTCCTCTGCCTCCTTTGCTTTCATCAAAGATCGTTTCTTTTTCACCTCATACGCTTGATACCGCCTTTCCATCCTAAGAAAACTAAAAGAGATTTCAAAATAAGTCAGTTGCCGAGGAGTTTTCTGAAAAGAATTCAGCAAAAAGTTACTACAACTGACGAAGCATTGATCCAAAAGGCTTAAAGTAATAAAAATGACCCGAAAATTCTGTCTAAACTATAAACTGGCCGCTTACATGCATTGTGAATTTGATTAATATACTTTTCATGCGGAAACCAAACCAACACAAGTCAAAACACATAGCCGCTCGGGCACTCTTGCCACCAAGTTGAATCAACATTCCAACTATAGTAACTGTTTGTGAAGTGTAGCGTTTTATCAACACATAATAGTTCCAGAACATCTATAAGTCGCTTTCGTCATCATAATATCAAAAAACAAACTTTTAGAAAGTTTAAGTTTAAGATCAAATGGTACCGATGAATTAATCTCACACATCTTTCATCAAGAAGGAGCTCAATAGCGTTGCAGTTCAAGCATTTTTGAACAAACTGCTGCTGAGAAGAGAATTCCTTTTTACTTTTCTAAAATATTAAAAAGAAAATGCACCAATTATTCTCATAAAAACTGAGGTGCATAAATTAGTGGATAAAACAAAAATAAAATAAATAAAAATTTAAACAAAAAATGTGGTGGGAAAGCACATTAATTATTCCCCGTGTGTTGCCCTTGCTGCATTAAAATCATGTTGTGTGCCGCCTGAGCAAGAATTTCAGAAAGAAAATGCAACTGCACCAAAATTATCTAAGACAATCAATGGAGTTATATAATGAGACACCGACTGAACTGTCAATAAAAAATAAAAAAAGAAAAGGAACTAATCGCCTCAACTCAGAGATATTACAAAAAAAGTAGCATCATTGATTATAGTGGCAGAATCTTCAATAAAGAAGTAAATATATGAAATTAAAACACATCCTTCCCCTTACAACAATCGATGCAGGGACAAATAGGAATGTCATCAACCTGACATAGATATATAACTCGCTCGACATATCTTCCTTCGCTTTCTCAACTTGGAAAAAGACGACTGCCCGCTAAAGCTATCACACGAGTCTCAGAACTTGTTTGTAAATAACTGCAGTGAAAATCTAATTGGCAAAGTTATAGAACGAGATTGTTGTTTGGGCACATTAGCAGCCAAACTATTCAAATCTTCTCTATGATACAACCACCTACTTCTTGACACACATCCATTAAAGTTCTTCTTCAATGTCAGCAGGTCTATGAGTCATCCTATCCTGCATGTATACCCTGTTCAGTACCGCTAGCTTGCTCTGCCTCATTTGCCTTCTTCAAAGATCGGGTCTTTGCCGCCACCTCTTGGTACTATACTTCTATTCTAGTAAAAGCAAATAGATTTCAGAGGACTTTGAGAAAAGATCTTACCAACCATTTAGCAGTTTTGATCGAACCATTCTTCCCAAAATACTAAACAAATGGAAAATGATACTGTTCAGTGTCGCTTGCTTATTGTGACAAGGAAAAGGAAATTTGAACCACATACACGTCAAATCATGCGTGTGCGTACACAAATATTATGTGACATAACCACAAGAGCCACACCTCTGTCTTGAACAAAGGATATCTTCCAGGCTTGGTGTCGCATTTGCAGCACCAGATGCTACCTCAACCAGAACAACTTGTACCTGTTTCATAAGTCAGCCAGTAACTTCATTAATTAATAGAAACAAGAATTGCCTTGGTATTATATTAGTGTATAATAAGAATATCCAAATCATTCACCCAACAGAGAGCAATACTATCTATGTAGGATCCATCAATAGATCTGATGCAAAGAATCTAAATTATGACCAAAACAAAAAATCAACCATCCAACATCATAAAAAGGGTCGAAGGTCAAAAGCCTCGAAGAATTAGAAGCAAGGAGGTTTGGATACAGATGGTTCCATTGCCTCATCAACACAAAGACGTGGTAATTCTTTTGCAAGCTCGAGGAAACCTTTTATTAAAGATCTCAAACCCTTTGCTGGGGATATTAGATATGGCTGGGAGCCATCAGCTTCTAAAACAATCGAGTAGAAAATGAATACTTGCAAATCCTGAAAAGACTACAGATCAGGAACGGAATTGGCACAAGACAATCCCTCTTGGTATTATTAAATCAAAATGTCGGTCCAAAGAGAGCAGTTTGATCTTGTTAAAAAATAAAATTCTCCTCTCAAAACTGGCAACGACTTTCCAACCAGGGTCCTGCATTGTGACAGCTACTGATCAAGAAACTTTCGTCAGGGATTCAGTTCTAGAGAGGATATTATCACGTTCTCTTTTACGTCTTAGTTTTCTCCTTTTGCAATTCTCAAATTATATAAATGAAAAGAATATAAGCAAAGCCATTAGAGAATCTAACTTTTTAATATGCTATGCGGAAATATCTAAAACAAATTAAACTCACCTTACCAATGGTAATGTGTTGCAGAAACTTATCATCACATTTGCAGCAAAGTTGCAAATCTAAAGATCTTGTGCCCTCAGCACTCTGGTCTATCTGCTCGCCGAGTCGTACTAACTCATCCTGAAATATTTAGACATGCTTTGTGACCTGCGAAATAGGTTTAAAACTTGGACTTTCATACACCAAAACTGCTGAGCCCGAGCATCTAGCCAAGCTATTCTGCCTAACTTGCTATGAGTAGTGCCAGTCAATATGGACATGAGACTTTCATTCTCTGCCCTCCATGCAGTTGGTAAGGAGCTCTCTGATGCAGACTATGTAGCTTTTGGAGGATCTTCATTTAATAGGAGAGCCTCCACAGCAGGCAGAGCTTTCTAGTCTACGTAAGATCAATTTTACTTATTGCACCAACTATTCCGGAACCTGTCGTCGACGAAAATAGGATCCCAATAAATGTCCTGTCATTTGAAGTGCAGTACAAATAATGCACTAGTGCATTAAAGCTTATGAAAACTAAACTTAATACATCTTGGGTTACAAATCCAAAATTATCTAAAAAAGAAATAAAACGTCTAAGCCAATAATCGTCTATATAAAACTCCTTGGCAATTCTAAGAACTTGAGAGTTGAGATGAACCGATTTCGGGTGGTTGGGCTGCAGGAATTATATAAAGAAATGGACAACATTTTCACTTTAATATTTAAAGAAAACCAACATATAGAAACATTATCAAACTCTCACTATTGACTCGTAAATAGTTCGTTGGTCCAACAATCAAAGATGCAGAACACCTTCAATAATTCTGCAATCCATTTGTAAAGCCATGCCTGGTATATTGCTTTATGGCATAGCATCACCAAAACAGAGAAGTACAAAGTGGTTCCTCAGTCTTTTGCCCAGCAAAATTTACTTTCAAGTCTGTCATTGCTTGTGCCTAACCGCACAGCAACAAAACTTCCAGCGATAGAATCTTCAATATAAAAAACTTTACCAAGGAGTTTCCAATGTTCCAAATGAATTTTGGAGCGCATACTAGGTCAAGCCTTTGTGAAACGAGTCACAGGATTTTAGACTAATAAAGTTAAAAGAGATAGAAGACATAAATAATAAGAGGACCAACCTGTACTTTTGTGTAGATTTAGATATATTTCATTTCATCTAGACTCTTGCCTCTGAGGCACCCTGGCTAGCCTATCCAGTAAAAATCCGTATAGCACATAAGAATGTCACGATGGAACCTATACAACAATGTTTTCTATTAATTCTAACACCACCACAGAACCTGACCCTTCCATCAGGTTCATAAGCTTAAACTTACTAAGAACAAATAACTAAAATCAATTTGAAATGGCGATTAAAGATTGCAAGTACCGAAGATACAATTACCAAATGCAGTCACAAACTTGATTGTAATAGGAGATAGATCAGCCGACACTCTCTGGCTCTAGATTTTAGAAATTTCATAAACAAATAACACCCCAATTCGAGAGTTTCCATGTGCAGGATTTTAAAACAGGATCTATTAGTTCACCGTAGCATTAGCATGATCACTGAACTGACGGTGGAAACTTGAAATGGAATGGTGGGGTTTACTGAAACAAATAACCAAGCAGGGGATCTGCTCTGTTTATTATTGTTTGTGGTTCTTAAAATTTGGTATTTGATAAGTTAAACAGATCCTGTAATTTACATAAGTATATATATAAATAGGTGCTTTGCTGTCTTGCTATTATTAATACTCACAAATATTTATTCTCACAACATCATACACTTACACTTTGTCATACCTAATTAGTAATTAGTTTAAAATAAGATAAATTTAATCCTCAAGAGTAAATTTTTATTTTCTTTTAAATTCAAACCTCAAAACTTAGTGTCCCTCTATGATGCTGTAAGTTTTTTACAGTATCAATAATAAAAAAAAACATATACCATTAGGTGAAGGACTAATATATCAAATATATTAAAATAATTTTTTTTTATTAATATGTAAAAAATAGATTATAGCATTAGGTAAAGGACTAATATAAGTCACTAAAGAACATATTAGATTCTATCGTATTTTATCTTTTAATGTTAGCATGGGGAGTCCTTGCACTTAGTTAGATTGGCCATTATATACACGTGCCTTTATAATTTATTGTGAATTTGTAGTAATTACAATATTTTGTACTATATTTATATTTAAATCACCTCTATAATAAGATTCGGATGAACATGAAGTATTTTTTCCATTGAATTTGAAATTTTAACCATTACAATTGAATCCAATTATCATGAGACCTGAAACCATTGTATCCATATTTGAAACCTGTAGCAATAAATCTGACGTGATGACCATTACACCTGATACCAACACCATTAAATGTAGATCTCATCCCATTTTGAAACATTTCACAATACACTTGCAACAAATACCATTAAAATTAAAGCATTAGAGCATTGAATGTCTATATGAAACCAATGCCTAGGACCATAAATATAAAACACTTACCGTTGTTCTTGAGGTATGGATCATTAAACATGAAATAATGCTAACTTAAAACTTACGGCAACAAACCTAAAACCTAAGATCATAAACTTAAAACATAGGATTATAAACTTGCAATTATAAAAATCATGCAAATTATGGTCAATAAATATAAAACATTTACTATTAATCTTGATGTATAGATCATTAAACATGAAACAATACTAACTTGAAACTTGCTGTAATAAACATGAAACATAGGATCATAAACTTACAATAAGAAAAAGTTCATGCAAATCATGATTCAATAAATATGAAATATCTACCATTAATCTTAAGGTACGATCCATTAAACATGAAAAATTGCTAACTCGAAACTTACTGCAATAAACATGAAATATAGGATTATAAACTAACAATCACAAAAATCATGTAAATCATAGACCAATAAATATGAAACATATATCATTAATCATTAATCTAGATGGAGGACCATTAAACATGAAACCAATGCTAATTTGAAACTTGCTGCAACAAACATGAAATATGGGATTATAAACTTGTAATTATAAAAATCATGTAAATCATGTAACAATAAATATGAAACGCAAATCATTAATCTTGATGTTGAGACCATTAAACTTGCAATTAATGTAACTTGAAAGTTAGGACAATGGACATGAAACATGGGATTATAAACTTACAATTTGAAAACTCATGGAAATAGTGGATCAATAAATATGAAACACATACAATTAATCTTGATATAGTGACCATTAAACTTAAAACTAATTTTTTATTATTATGTGGCCTTTACTACTAAAATAATTATTATTTTATTATTAGTTTATTTATTACATTCAATTATTATATTATTTATTATTTTTTTTATTTAAGGGGCAATTGGTTGTATAAACCGACTCTAGTTATTTATTTATTTATTTATTTATTTTTAATGTTTGAGCCAAACAATTACAAAGTCTATTTTATTTTTTTGTTACTTGCATGTATCACATACATGCGTGTATTGTAGCAACGGCCGTATAAAGAGGGGATAGCTACTGTAGAGTGTACAAAGAGATGATGTGCATCGCGTACATGCATGCATAGCGGCAAAGGCAGTATAAAGATTTTTATTCTTTTGCGTAATTCCACATAAGGACAAATATCACTGTTCTGTCTTAGCCGGCCCAAAAGGCCCAATAGCTTTACTAGGCCTGGCACATAGTTTGATCCTTATGAATCCTTCCGAATTTGTCACTTGTCCTCGTCCCCAAGAAACTCTTGCAGCGTGTCAAAAGCATGGCTCCACTCCAAGTCTATATTAAACAATAGAAAGTGAAGTTTTTTTTTTTTTTCTCTCCGTCCAATGGGAGCAGAGGTGAATACGAAGAACTCAAGCAAGGAGTAAGCCTCAGACCATCTGTAACACCCCAAACCCAACACATGTGAAGCACGTGAGAAAGGAGGTTACCTACTAATCAAAATCCTTTACACCAAAAATCTCAACTGAAAAACCTCAAATACTTTAATCAATAAATTTACAAATTCATGTATCCAACTCTAAAAGATGTCTCTCTCAAAGACATAGGTATAACAAAAGTCTCAAAACTTCTCATATATAAGTTCATAAACAAATAAATTAAAAGGAACAAAAGTCTATCTTTCTCTCCTAATTAGAAATATGAAACGAATCTCTAACTCCAATGATAGCACACCTCTCAACAAGATACTTAATCTGCAAAAAGTAATGATGAGGGGTGAGCCGTCAACTCGGTAAGTAAAATCATTCTTAACACACTAGGCCTATTATGTACCGAAAGCATTACAAGCCCCATTTTTTATTAAAACATATATATTATAACAGAAAGACAGAACTTCGCTAAACAGTTCAGAATATCAAAAGCTCATAATTCATACAAGAAAACATATCATATAGTATATAGCACAGAGACCAAAGTTAGCTCATGTCACATAGTGTCACCTATAGTTCCGGTGACCCGGCCAGAAATAGAATCAGAATATCGTGTGCACACTCAGAACAGAAACCCAGTACTGGTCCAGAACAGATATGCATCGTATTATACAATCAGAATCAGAATCAAAATAACTATGGACAATGAGCCAAAACATTCAAATCAGTCTTTCATATATAATGACTTGTACGTGGCATTTTGCACTATATGTGGCACTTTGCGACGCTTTAGCCCTCAAGAGGTGGCCCCCATATAGTCTCAAGAGATGACCCCCGTACAATCATAAATAATTTAAATAGTATACAGACACAAAACATTCGTATCAAATTCATAAATGTCCATAATAATAATTTGGGCTTGCAAAATATTTTATAAACAAAATCATAAAACGTAATCATATAACAAAATAAATTATATATTTAAAAGCATTTGAAATATTTTATTGAAACCAATATAATAACATAATTTTCGTACTTGAAAACATTTACACAAACTAATTTTGTTATGAAAAATAGTTGATTTTCAAAAAGCTATAAAAACCCATTTACTTATACTAGTATCAAAATAATCATACTTATCTAGTACATTAGGAATAAAGTTACTTATAATAGTATCATAATAATCATACGTATCTAGTACATTAAGAATGAAATTACTTACCTCAACGAAAGCAATGATCTAAACTCTTCTAAGTTTCCAACAGCCTCAAACACCTTAACAAATACAAGAAAATCTTATTAACAACTTATTCCAACCTCTCAATTTTCCTAATCCATACCCGTACAGGGCTATTACTCTGAATTTTAACTCTTAATCTAGAAATTAGAAAGGCACAATATTTTGCAGAACCAGTCTGGACATCCATGGGTATCTCACATAAAAGTTTCAAGAAGATCCGATTTCAAAAACATCTTTAAAACTAATTATTTCTTAATAAATTCAAAACTGTCTTGCAGAGCCTTAACTGAACAGTATGGATTTCGAGATTTTTATAAAATCATACATGAATCAGAAAATTTCGAAATTAAAACTGGAAATACTAGACACACATAAAAATCTTTTTTAAAATTCCCGAATTTTCTGAATTCATTTGATACCCCAAATAATTTTATGAAGACAGTCATTCTATTAAAATCGCACTTTTCCAGTGCAGCAGTGTCTGTTTCGAAAATCTATGTAAAATAAAAAACGAACTCAAACTTTACGAAACAAAATTTATTCCATAAGCCCTATGTGTCTAGTTTTCAGGAAGATAAGGTTCGTTCCAAGAATCATTCGTAAGATATATGTTTAATTATGAGATATTCATGCTGTCCAGAATTATCTAGCAAGTTTATTGTGTCTAGGATTAAGGAACAAAACTCAACAATAAATCAAAACCCTAAACAAAATTTAAACTCATCCTAAATCATGCATATCAGTCTGTAACAATCTAAAATTAAGCAAATAAAAACCTTAATAGAAAGATAGAAAACATGTGGAGAATAGAGGGGGTAGAACTTACCAATCCTTAAGGTTCTCCTCTAATCAAAGGTTTGAATTTTAGGATATGAACGAGAGAGTAAAGCAGAGAATAGAATAAAACGTTGTGAACTTAGGGTTATAGAAGAGGGAAAAGTATAAATTTATAGGGAGTCTTAAGAAATCCTAATATGTTTTGGAAAAATATAAGTATTTTACAAAATTACTCTATGAGTAATCTTTATTAGTGAGGTAATAGTGCCACTTATATATTCTAATAAAAAATAAAATTCTATAACCTAAAATTCATAAAAAAAAAAAAATATGGCGTTACACCATCTTCAAAGCTCAAAACCAGAAGAATTCAAGCATGCAAAACCATCAAATATTCAATTTATTAAACAGAGCATAAAGTAATCATCCTCAACAGAAGATGATCAAGAAAAGCTTCATAATCAACTGAAGATGATCAAAGAAAGGCTTCAATACTAAGAAATCTCATCAGTTTATGCAAACTCATCTGCGAAGATTTAAGATGTATATTTTACATAAAAGACTGATGTCCAAGCCAGAGAACAAAAGATTATAAGAGAGCAATGAAGAAGAACACAAAAGGCTAATCATAGAGACAACTCTCACAAGATATATTTCTGACTATACTACAAATTTAATTCAAATTTAAAAAATTTTACTCAAATATCTGACTACACTACACACCAGTAAAGCATCCGAAAGAAACAATCCCCAAAGAGAGATGCTTACAAAGACTTCAAGAAGAAAATGCTCCTCCCTGCTAATATGGTGATTTGCATGAGGGGGGTGGGACTTGGGAGCATTTGATTATGATGGAATTTTAAATGAAATATCCCGCAATAGTGATGACCAAAATTCACTTGTTTTATCTTGACGCTCTTTCACGAACTTCTTGAGACATCCATCGAAGTTCTTCTTCATTGTCCGCAGGTTTTTGAGCCATCGTGTCCTGCATGTTTACCCTGTTCACTGTTGCTTGCTCTGCCTCTTTCGCTTTCTCCCAAGATTGGGGCTGCACCTCCTTTCGGTGATGTCTTTCCATCCTAATAAAAGCAAAGACTGTTCAGGGGACTTCTGTGAGAGAACTTCCGCAAAACTTTAGCAGTATTGGTGAACCATTCTTACCAATTCAAAAGGTTAAAAAAGTGGAAAATGATCCAACAAATTATGTTTAAACTATAAGCCCCCAAAGGCATGGTCGGGTTGGTAACAGCATAGAGCTGATAGCCGCTGACCACCTGAGTTCGATCCTTAGGGATAATAAGGGGAAAAAAAATGATTTGGACTTTGCCCACCCCCTTTACTTTCAAAAAAGAAAAGAAAAAAAAATTATGTTTAAACTATAAAATGTCTCCTTACATGTTTAAAATGATCCAACAAATTATGTTTAAAAACATAAAAAATGATCCAACAAATTACGTTTAAACTATAAAATGTCTCCTTACATGTATTATGAATTTGATGAATAGACTTCTGATGCTGTGCCAAACTCATAAACAAACAAGAATCTAAATATACTATGAAAACACAAGTCAAACACGAATATGCATTGAAGAAGCTCAATCATACTCTTCCTCCGCACCAGATGAACCAAATGTTAGGAAGGGACAAAAGCTCGCTCTATTTCATGTTGTGCGACCATCATCTTTTAGCTTCATTCTTGGACCCGTCTAATGCAGGCAGTACTTGTAATGGCCACAAACTTGAATTTTGAAACGTTTCACGTATTCTAATAATTAAGAAGGAAATTTGAACCACATACAGGTTAAACTATGCAAGTACGTAGACAAATATTATGTGATATAATATCAGCAGTTTTTGGTGGACCTTGATTTAATAGGAGAGCCTGCACAGCAGCAAGAGCTTTTTGGTCTGTAAAAGCTTGATCTATTTTACTTATTATACCAAGGGTCTTGGAACCTGTCGTCAAAGTAAGTTCCCAATTTTATCTTGGGTTACAAATCCAAAATGTACCAGCAAAAGTAATTTAAGACAATACTTAAAAAGTTTAAGTCAGTTACCATCTCCCTCATGGTCCTTGGCAAATCTAAGAGCTTGAGAAGAAGCAATTTCAGATGCCTATGCTCTGCACATTCACCAACCTACACAAGGGCCATAGCAATTTATGATATACCTGCCATACCACGAAAACACGCAGAATGCCACATCAATTTTAAGTGGATCAAGGCCTAGAAACATTAACACTCACCATTGACTTCTCCATAATTGGTTATGTTGATCCAAACCAGGCAACTCAATTAATTTCAATGGAGGTGCTGGAAAAAAAGTCAAGTCAGAAAAGATCATGAGACATGGCCCCAAAACAATGGTTTACAATCCCTTTGTAAACCCCTGCCTCGTAAATTGCTTTACGGCTTACGACTAATTCTACTTCCATTTTTACAATTTCCTGTGTGGAACTGCACAGCAGGTCAAAATAATTCTCTTAATTCAAAGAACTTGAGCTCTAGAATCATCAAAATAGCTGTCCATACTGAGGATTTTCCAATAATCCAAATAAATTCTGGACCAAATAACAGGTCAAACCTCTGGCTCAAGATAACATACAGGAAAACGCAAGTCTGCAATCAGTTAATTTTGAGGTGAAAAGAGTCATCTTTGGGTTCAACAGGTATGATGATCAATGCATTTTCCCCCAAAACTATTGCACGGAAGGTCTGCCAAACATTTTTTGCTAAGATACTAGACAAAGTCCGAATATATAGAACAATGTAAATAATAAACGAGCAACCTGTACTTGTGTGAAATTGTACTCAATACATCCCTCAAAACTTAACAAATCAATTTTATTCCTATAAATTTTCAAAACTGAAAAAGAAAGTACAAATGTATAATTTGAATATAATTAATCAGCATATAATGCATTTTCAAATGTCAAATTATGTTATTACATGCATAACTATTGGGATTCATAGCCCCTTTATCTTTACAGAAGACTAGACACAATTTTCAGCCTCAGTTCTCTCCCCTTCATAAATATTTCAGTCTTTTGGGGTGTGGCTCCTCTACTTCCTTATGGTTGAAAGCTTTGCTTGGATCTTCCATTGAATCCATAGAATCTGAGGCGTGAAATAAATGGATCCCACATTTTTTCACCCCACAACACTCCAAAGTTTCAGTTTCAGAACCCAACACTTTCTTAAAATAGAATTGGACTGCGTCGGGAAGGCAATTGTATTCCCAACAACCATTTAAATCCTGATGATTGAAGAAATAGTAACCCAAAAGTAAGTGATCTGTCTCTACATAACTAACTCGCCCCAGATATCTCTGTATGACATGCGGATCACAATCTTTGAGTTTGACTTTGAATTCACAGTAGAATTTAAAAGACCAATCCCTGATATGATGGTGTCGAAATGCTACGATAGCGCAGAAAGCAAAGCCGAGTACTTTGTTATTACTGAAGCAACCTGGTCGCATCCTCAAGGTTATAGAAGATCCCATACCTTGAGAGCTAAACCACATCGGAATTTCATTCCCAGGTAAAACGACATGGCCTTGAAGAGCTGGATAAGATATCTGTACTTCAAAAATCATAATTTTAAAATTATATTGTTGGCTTTAATTTCAAGGAGAGGAAAAAAAAGAGAAAAAAGCAAACATGTTATAAATTAAAAGGTAAGAGTTAAAGGCACACCTTTTCCCGTATTTCTTTCCAACGTGCATTTGCCATTAGCTGAATATTTTGCAGAGCATCTTCGACAATACCTCTGAGCTTCCGATCCAATTTAAAATTTTCGTTCAGGTAAACACAGACACATTTATAACTTGAGAATAAACCTGATAATGATTCCAATGTCGTGCAATGTTCTGCGTCCAACCAGTAAAGATTGCATGGAAGCTTTGGTAAGGATTGAAGCCTCTCACAATAACTTACGACGAGCTTCGACAACTTAGAAAGTCGTATGATGCTTTCTGGTATTCTTTCAAAATTGCTTCTCTCTAGATACAATTCTTCTAGTGAGGTCAACAGGCCAAGGCTTTCAGGTAACTCTGTCATAGCGCAATCAGTTAGATAGAGATACGTTAGACTGTGCAAGCCATCAAAAGGTAATTTGAGACTCTTAAGACCTTTACAATCTCCAAGGTCTAAGACGCAAAGCGCAGAGAGACACTCGATGGGTGAAGGCAGCTCTTCAATTGCAGATCCTCGTAAACATATCTCTTCCAGAGATTTCATCTTACATAGACTGCTTGGGAGACTCTTAAGATTTTTACAATCTCCAAGGTCCAATTCCAAAAGCCTAGATAGACATCCGATGGATGAGGGCAGTTCTTCAATTGCAGTTCCATCTAGAAGTATTTTTTCTATATTACCAGCTGATGAGATCTCCGGAAGCCTCTTCAGTTTTGAGCAACCGCTTAGATTCAGGATAACCAGCTTATTCAAATGTTGAATCAATGAGGGGTTTGGAGTTTTGGTAAAAATATTGCAGGCAGCCATGATTATCTGGTTTAACTTACCATGATGCTGCATGCTCAAACAAGAAAGAGGCCAAGACATATCATTAGCATGTACGATAATCAAATATTCTAACACATTGCCTAGATTTATTAAGAAATATCTACCTGGACACTTTCAGAAAGCTGTTCAATATTACTGTGAGGCATTTCAAGTATAACCACTTTCTCTGGATGAATATTTGAAGGCAGTGATTTAAATGGATATCCATGCCAGTGAAGATACCTCACTTCAGCAAATCTAAGGGCTCGGAAATCAGAGACCTTACATTTGTTCTCTCCATTTATTGAGCTATAAAATTTCAAAAATCTCAATCTACACATCTTTGTGAAAGTATCAGGATTTAGAAAAATCTCTTTCACTTTAGACATGTCCAAGCAGATGCCCTCAATTTTCTCAGTCCCCTGATCATCAATAAAAGACAACACATTTACAAGCAAATTTAGAAAATTCAAGCTTATAGTCAATGTTGGGCAATCAAACTCAAGTTGCAAACTAATTCAAGTAATACTGAATTATTAATTATCATTGCCATGTTAACTTGAAATTATAATTCAATACAAACGATTACATGCAAGTTGACATGGCAATTTTTATTGCTCACCTATTCCCAATTTTTGTTTTTTCAATCATTGTCAATCTTCTATTAATTCTAAAAATAATCATTTCGAGCTTACATAAGTATTTGTATATCAAGTTTGTCAATGCAAGATTATTCCAAAATAATAATCCCAACAAAATGCTTACCATGTTATATGTAAGAACTTCATAGATATCCTCATGATGCCACAACCGACTACGGTTTCCAGGATTCACTGATTCTCGAAGGACAATATCCCTACCCAATTCTTGTAGCAAATCATGCATTGTTATCCTGTCATTGTTTGATATGACAATAAGAGACTTATCAACAAGAACACTTATTCCTATTTCTGGGTAGAATCCGCTTGCATCAAGGAACTTCATTACTGAATATACATCCTCACCTTTAAAGAAACAAGCAACATCTAGGAAAATATTTTTTTCTTTATCGTCCAAACCATCATAACTTATTTTTAGTATCTCTTGGATACTTGGATGGAGAACACTCTTCAATTTGTTTATTGCACTTTTCCAGACTTCTTTTTCCCTTCCAAATACAAAGCAACCCAAAACTTTAAGAGCTAACGGAACACCTTGAGCATATTCCATTACCTTGCTTGAAAGTTCCTCATAACCAACAGCTGGATGGGTTTGTTTGAAGGCATGTCGACTAAATAGCTCAAGTGCATGATCATATTCTAATGCCTCCATCTCATATATTTTCTTGACACCCCAATTTCTAAGCACTTGTTTATCTCTTGTAGTTATTATTATCCTACTCCCAGGCATAAACCAATCAAGACTTCCAATTAAGGATTCTGTTTGGTTGAAACAAGATACATCATCAAAAACAATCAGAACTTTCCGACGACTGAGCCTTCTAAAGCTCAGGGCAATATTAGGAATTACATTGTCATCCTGCAATAATTTTGAAAGAAGTTTTAGTTGCAAGCAAGCTAATCCTCCCGGTCTTTCTGATTCTTCTCTCACATTTTGAAGGAAACAAGAACCTTCAAAATCATTAGAGATTTTTTCGAAAATAGCTCTAGCAATTGTTGTCTTGCCTATACCACCGATGCCCCAAATCCCTAAAGTGTAAACATCTTCCCACTCAGCACCTAATAGAGATACAATTTCCTCCACTCTAGATTCTATTCCAACCAACAGGTTATTGTTAGCACACGGAAAAACTGTAGCCAGTCTCTTCAAAATGTGATTGACAACTTCCTTTATAAGTTTCGATTCAGGCCTAGCAAATACATAAAATAGTAGTTAGTTCAAATAGGAGGGATTTTCACCGAATATGTGTGTGAGGGAAATGCCCCCCCCCCCCCCCCCCTCACTTTTTCTAATGGTATGTGATGAATGAGAGATTGAAATTGCTTAAAATACGACAGAACCCCATTAATTTTATTAAAATTTTAAACTTATCAAGCTTCTATTAATTCGGTCAAAATTCTTTTGTAGGAGTTTAGAAGTCACACGACTCAGAATTTAGCACACCAAGTATAACTATCAAAGATCAATACCACAAAGCAGTCAGCCGAAAAAAATTATGATGCCTAAAAAATTTTAAGTATAATTCACCACATTTAGCTCAGCAAATGCAACAAACGCTTTAACAAATAAATTAAAGTAACTTTTACCTAATGTTGAGAGAATGAAAACCAGACAAACTGGCCGCTTCTCTCAAAGCATTCCTCCAAGTCTGCAGCTTCTCTGAATTCTCCTTAAATCTTTCTTCAATCTTTGAAAATGAACGCCCAAAAGACCCAGTTTGGTTTCTCACATCCGATGGATCAACGCGATAAAAAACTGGTATCACAATCTGTGCATACTCTTTCCTGCAATCGAGGATCTTTAAAAGTTCATCGAGACACCATCTTGAAGAAGCATAGCCTTCAGAGAAAATGATGAGTGAAATGGCTGATGCTTCAATTGCATTCACAAGTGACCCTGAAATTTCATCTCCTCTGTTAAGTTGGTCATCAATGAAAGTTTCAATACTTTTTTGAGACAAAGCTGAAAAAAGATGGCTGGCAAAGTTGTCACGGGTGTCCTCTCCTCTGAAACTAAGAAAAACATCATACTTAGTGTTTCGAGGTTTCATCAAACTCAAACTGGTGGATGGATAAGAAGAAGAAGAAACAGAAGCCATCACAGTTCAATTGATCTCAAAGATTTTGATCAAATAAAAACAATTATTGAATCAAATGTTAGTCAGTGCAGTACTGTACGGCGATTATAACGATCTTGGAACCTTCCGGTAATTTTCATCTCCTTTCCTAAGCAATGCTTAGTTGACTTGTAGTTGCAATTATTCCGCGTTATTCAAGTGTTGAAAGAAAAGTGAATGACAGCTAAAAAGGTTAAAGGGCGTGAATTCCCCAAAAGCACCATAGTTTCAACACGCACAACTATGAATCTGACCCTTTGCTTTCTGACAAATTTGTCGGACCA
Source organism: Luvunga scandens (assembly GCA_030449905.1). Lineage (NCBI taxonomy): Eukaryota > Viridiplantae > Streptophyta > Magnoliopsida > Sapindales > Rutaceae > Luvunga > Luvunga scandens. The sequence continues at coordinate 55,774 of JASUUG010001012.1, forward strand.
TAACTATTGGCAATAGAGTCGTGTTCTAGCCTTTTCTGTTGAAATGCGAACTCTTAACAAAAACAATTGGCGAACAAAAGCTATTTATTTTTCTATAATATTCCATAAACATGCAAGACAATCGAAAGAGATATATAACACTAAGACAGCTATTGACCTGACCCCAAAAAAAAAAAAAAAAAAAAAAAAAAAAAACCTACACAATTCAGACAACTGAACTGTTTGGCATTGTCCCATCTCAGAAACTGTTCAAAAAGTTGCATTTTTTGTTATAGTAGCAGAATCTTCAACAGAGAAGTAAATATATGAAATAAAATATATCCCTCCCCTTACAAAAATATTTTTGAAATGATACAGAGCCATGAGTCCAAAAGTATGTATATAACCAGAAATGATAAAAGCAAAAACAAAATAATGAATACAAGAAAGAATATAATAAATGGAATTCGAATACACTTTGAATTCATTGTTTTGACATGGTGCAAGCCATAAAATCCTGACATTCAGCAACTATAGAGTCCTATGTCGACAAAACACCCTCTTCTAAAGATTCTAACAAAGTGATTTCTAAACTAAGTACCGGAGGTTAAACAGGGCTTCACTCACCAAAAATATGCAGTGAAAATATGAATCATCAACCAAAATCTGTAAGTCAACTAGAAGTACTTAGAGCTGGGCGGCAGCGGCACCCGATTAGGAGTACGATGACCGCTGGAGTTTGAACCAGATCTCACATCACCATTCTCGGCCGATCACTGTAATGCCGGCTGTGACCATTGGATGCAGACCAAGAGTAGCTGTGATGGCTTACAGGTCCATTGGCAGCAGCATTGAATGCAGATCTCCAGTCATCCCCCCATGCGGCACTTGTTCTAGGGCTGCCTTCTGCACATTGCATAACCCAATACTTCCATCATCATACAATATCAAATAGATATATGACAAAGTAACATTTAAAACCAAAATGATGATCGTACAAAGTGAAATTCAAGAATATTATCATATATTGAATCAATGCACAATGGCTATCAACAAAATGTTTGTTAATTGATGCACTGAGATTAAGAATGCCATCAACCCGACAGAGGTATCTAACTAATTCAACATTTCTTCCTATGTAGCTACTGTTATCACTCATAAAGATGCACTGATGTAAGAAGCATTTTGCTGTTAGTATTAACAACAAAGGCTTTTATTTATTTCTACAAGTTCTTTGTAAAACTCAGAGAATGGAAAGATATATAAAAAATCAGAGAATAGAGGCTAAAATGTAACTCATTTCCAAAGCTTTATAACACTAGAACCATTTAGCAGCATAGTTTAGATACTTATTTCAAAGGAAAAAGTGTCCACTCAACGCATTCATCCTTTGAAGTCATACTCCAATTATATCAGGAAAAGGACACTTACCCTGTTCACAATCCCTTGTTCTGCCACTTTTGCTTTTTTCGGAGTTCGCTTCTTATTCACCTCCAACACTTGATGCTGTCTTTCCAGCCTAACAAGGCTGAAGATTTCAGAATAAGCTAGTTGCAGAGAAATTTTCCAAAAAGAATTCAGCAAAAATTTACTACTGCCAAGGAAGCATTGATCTGAAAATCTTGAAGAAATAATGAGCCGAAAAATCTTTATAAACTATAAACAGACTGCTTAGGTGCATTGTGAATTTGATGAATATACATTTCATGCAGAAACCAAGCCAACACAAATATGCAAGGATCTTAGCACTAGGCAAACTAACCAAAAGTCAAACAAATAACTGCTTGGACCCAATAACTGGTTGTGAAATGTAGCTTTTATCAACACAAAATAGTTGAGGAACATCTATAAGTAACCTCCATGATCATATAAAATCATAAAAGAAATGTTTGGAAAGCAGCATTCTCAGATCAAACTGTACCGATGAATCAATCTGACATATCTTTTATCAAAAATACCAACTGCTATGGATGTCTTCAAGAATGTTTCAGCCTTTGGGATGTGGTTCCACTTCGTGGTTGTGGTAGAAAAATTCGCTTGGATCTTCCATTGATTTTGTAGAGTCTGGTGCATACAATAAATGGATCCCTCATTTTTTTCATTGGGCAACACTCCAAACGTTCAGAGCAATCTTCCTTAAAATAGAATTGAACTGCCCGGGAATGCAATTTTATTTCCAAAACCATTCAAATCCTGATCATCAAAGAAATAGTACCCCAAAAGTAAGTGATCTGACTCTACATAATCAAGCATTCCCATAAATCTCTGTATGACATGCGAATCTTCAAGGTTATAGAAGACTTCATACTTTGAAAGCTAAACCATATTGGAATTTCATTCCCAGGTAAAAAGACACGACCTAAAGGACCATACTTTTGAGAATAATATACCTTTACCACAAAAAATAATAATTTTGTTCAAATAGTAGCTGTCAACTTTAATTTGAAGGGGAAAAAATTGAACTCCTCTCTTACTTCTTTCCATCATGCTGTTGCCAAAAGCTAAATTTCTGGCAGAGCATCTTCAAGAGTTCCTCTGGTCTCATATTTGATCTAATTTATAATTATAACTCAAGTCAAACTGCTGAGCATAAGCTTCATAACTTTAGAATCAAGCTGATAATGATTCCAGTGCCTCACAATGATGTATTGCAGTTCCTCGCAACTCATGTAACTTCCGTGGAAGCTTTGGTAATTATTGAAGCCTCTTACAATACCTTAAGTAGAGCCTTCCCAACTTAGAAAGTTGTACGATGCTTTCTGGAATTCTCTCAAAATTGTTTTTCTCTAGATCCAAATCTTCTAGTGGGGATAACAGGCCAATATTTTCAGGAAACTGCTTGATGCGGGAATCAGTTAGATTTAAATACATTAGGGAGTGCAAGCCATCTAAAGATAATGTGATAGGCAATGATAAACCCATCTACTTATGAACCCCTGCTTCTCAAGAGAAGAAAGAAAATAGTGAATGCCAGCTAAAAAGGTGTAAGGCTGTGAATTTCCCAACAAACGCCATTTTCTTTCCAATATATAACCAGAACTGATATAAGCAAATACAACTACATCATCTATAAATTAAGGGAGAATTAAAATGAGAAAAAAATGGATAGAAGAATCTGATAAATGGATTTCAAATACAGTTTGAATCCATTGTGCAGGGGCACACATAAAATCCCATTGTTCAGTAACTATAGTCCTACGTACACAAAAACGTACCCTCTTCTAGTGATTCTAATAGAGTGAAATTTAAGCAAAGCGCTGGTGGAATCATGGAGTGGTCAAGCAGGGCTTTCCACACTTAAAATGTGGAGTGAAATATCAATTCTCAACCAAAGTCGTGAAATGCTAAGGTGGCATGTTGGTTTAGGTGGGAGTTCAGACTCTTTATGATAGTGATCCCTTCTATACTTTACATTTTGGTCCTCTGGAAGCAGTTCTTCAATCCTTGCTGCACTTTGTGCACTATCCAACGTAAGGACCAAATTATATTGACATGAATCTGCTTTATAATGAAATATCAATAAAATTATGATATACTGAACTATGCACAATCGCTTCAATAAAATTAACCTGAATTGATACATAGATAAATAAGAATGGCATCAACATGACAGAGATACATAACTGATTCAACATGTCTTTCTTCACTTTCTTAACTTGGAAAAAGACAACTGCCTGCTCAATCAATCACTCAAGTCTTAGAACTTCTTTTTAAGTAATTACAGTGAAAATTTAATTGCAAAGTTTAGGCGCATTACCAGCAAAATTATTCAAATCTTCTTCAATAGTGACACGTACTTCTTGACACATCCATTAAAGTTCTTCTTCATTGTCAACAGGACTATGAGCCATCGTATCCTGCATGCGTGCCCTGTTCAGTACCGCTAGCTTGCTCTGCCTCATTTGCTTTCTTCAAAGTTCGGGCATTTAGCTCCTCTTCTTAGCACTGTATTTCCTTTTCTAATAAAAGCAAACAGATTTCAGAGTACTTTCGGAAAAGGTATTAGCAAGACTTTAGCAGTTCTGATCGAAACAATTATCCCAAAATGTTAAACAAATGGAAAATGACCTTGTCCAGTATCGCTAGCTTGCTCTACCTCATTTCCAAACATTCAAGTATTGTGATAAGGAAAAGGAAATTTGAACCACATACCGGTCAAATCATGCATGTACATAGAGAAATATTAAGAAATACTAAGTGACATAACCATAAGAGCTACACCTTGCTCTTGGATGATGGATATCTTCGCAGACTTGGCGTATCATTTGCAGCACTAGGAACTACCTCAATCAGAACAATATGTACCTGCATCATAAGTCAGCCAGTAACTTCATCAGTTAATAAAAAAAAAAAGAAATACCTTGGTATTATAATAGTGTATAAAGAGAATATCCATATCATGCACCCAGCAGCAAGAAATACTGCCTATGAAGGCCCCATCAATAGATCTGATGTAAAGATCTAAATTCTGACTAAAACAAAAAATCAAACATCCAACATCATAAAAAGGGCAAAAGGGCAAAAGCCTTTAAGAAATAAAAGTAAAGAGCTTTAGATACAGATGGTTCCATTGCCTCATGAACAAGGAAACCTTTTATTAATGATCTCAACCTCTTTTCAGGGGATATTAGATATGGTTGGTAGCCATCAGCTTCTAACACAAACAAATAGAAAATGAATACGAGAAGGTTGCTTAACTTGCAAATCCTGAAAAGATTAAAAGATCTGGAAAGGAATTGGCACAAGACAATCCCCTCTTGGCATTCTTGAATCAAAATGTTAACCCAAAGAGAGCAGTTTGATCTTGTTAAAAGAACTCCCCTCAAAACTGGCAACAACTTTCCAACCAGAACCCTACATTATAGCGGCTACTGATCAAGATACTTTCTTGAAGGCTTCAGTTCTAGAGAGGATATTATCACATTTGCGTCTTAGTTTTCTCCTTTTCCAATTCTCAAATTATACAAATGAAAAGAATATAAGCAAAGTGATTAAAAAATCAAACTTTTTAATATGCTACTTGGAAATTTACAAGAACAAGAATAAACATGTAAAACAAATTAATCTCACCTCAACAGTTGTAATAAGTTATAGAAACTTATCCTCAAATTGGCAACAAAGTTGCAAAGCTAAAGATCTCGTGTCCTCAGCACTCTGGACAATCAACCCACCAAGTTGTACTAACTCATCCCGAAATATTTTAGACTTTCTTTATAACCTGCGAAAGAGGTTTTGAACCTGGACTTTCATACCCTTGCAAATCTGCTGAGCCAGAGCATCTAGCCAAGCTATTCTGCCTGACTTGCTATGAGGATCACCAGTCAATATTGACTTGAAACTTTTGCTATCTGCCCTTCATACAGTTTCTAAGGATCTCTCTGATTCAGACTGTGCAGCTTTTGGAGGACCTTCATTTAATAGGAAAGCCTTCACAGCAGGCAGAGCTTTCTAGTCTGCATAAGATCAATTTTACTCATTTCACCAACTGTTCCGGAACCCGTCATCAATAAAGTAAGCTCCCAATAGATGTCTTCTCATTTGAAGAGCACTGCAAAGAATGCACTAGCGCACTAAAGCTTATGAAACTTAAACTTACTACATCTTGGATTATAAACCAAAAATGTACCCACAAAATTATCTTAAAAGGTCTAAGCCAATTACCATCTCGGTAAAACTCCATGGCAATTCTAACAACTTGAGATGAAGCAATTTCATGTGCTTGGGTTGCAGGAATTATGATTAGTAAAATAATATCATTGTGCTCAACATATAACTAACCTACGCAAGGGCCATAAGAAAAAATTATTGTTATAACTTGTGATTTATCTCCATACGACATAAAAAAAAGCAATACTCCATACAACATAAGAAAACATAATGGACCACATTTTTCCTTCAATATTTAAAGCAAACCATCATATAGAAACACTAAAAAACACTGACCATTGACTCATGAATAGTTCTTTGGTCCAATAATGAAAGATGCAGAACACCTTGAATAATTATGCAATCCATTTGTAAAGCAATGCCTGGTAAATTACTTTATGGCATGGAACTACCAGACCAGCAAAATACAAAATGGTTCCTCAGTCTCTTGCCTGGCAAATTACTTTCAAGTCTATTATTGCTTGTGCAACAGAACTTTGCGTGAAAGATTTATAGAAGGTGTTTGGAAGCAGGGAAAAGCAGAGAAAAGCTAGGAAATGCTGAGAAATTATGAAATCAATCAAAAGAGAACTTTATTGATTTGAGAGCTCAATCACATTATGTATAATAGTGTGTGATATTTATATTGCTAGCTGTGTAACTAACTTAGCTAGAATATTAACCAATTATATGATGACATCTGTACAACCCAAATGATCTCATAACAACTTTGCTTTACACATACACGTGATTGTTAACTAGCTAACAGCAAGTTTATTCACTCTATTATTCTTCAGTTGCACTTCAGCTACTTTAGCTACCTCAGCAGCGTGCTTGAGTGATCATGAAGCTTCTAGAGCCTTCAGCTGTGTTCTTTCTGGAATACTCTTAACATTGCGCAATAGAATCTTCAATATAAAAATGTTCCCAAGGAGTTTCCAATGTTCCAAATGAATTTTGGACCACATAGCGGGTCAAGCCTCTGTGAACTGAATCATGTTTGGGGTCAAGATGTTAGACTCATTAAGTTAAAAGAGGTAGTCGACATAAATAATAAAAAGACCAACCTGTACTTGTGTGTACTCTTGCCTCTGATGCACCCTGGCTAGCATATCCAGACTCCAGTAAAGAATGTCCTAAAGCACCTGGAGAACAATGATGATTTATACATCACATGACAGTATCATGACTGAACCTATACAAGAATGTTTTCTAGTAATTCTAACACTACCATCGGAGCTGACCCTTCCATCAAGTTCATACGCTTAGACTTATTAAGAACATATAACTAAAATCAACTTGGAAAAGCGAGAAACGATTGCCAGTACTGAAGATATAATTACCAAATGCAGTTACCTACTTGACTGTAATAGGAGTTAGATCAGCCAAAACTCTTCGGCTCTCATCCCATGATCTACTAACTTCTCGTTAACTTAAGAAATTGTTAATAGATATTAGAAATTTCATTAAAAAAAAAAAACAATTAGAGGGTTTCTATGTGCAAGAGTTTAAAAGACGATCCATCATTTCACTGTACCATTAGCATGATCATTGGAACTCTCGAATGACTCAAGTGGATGATGGAACGAGATTTATTGAAAGCTAGAGGCGAAAGAGCAAATTTGAAACTTGAAATGGAATGGAGGGTTTTTTTTACTGAAACAAATAACCAATTAGGGGCTCTGTTCTGTTGTCGTTTGTATTTGTTTGTAATTTCTAAAATTTGGTATTTGAAATGTTAAGCTGTAGAAATTCGAAAATATGTTAGCAGCATCATGTCAATTATTGATGCTATAACATTTTATTTAAAAAATTACCATAAATGTAAGTGGCGGTTATATTACATTTAACTATATATATCATACATATATTAATTAATTAGTAGTTATATCAAATTTGATTATACATATTATTCATATACTAATTAATTTTATTATTTCTAATGTATTTTAGAATCTCTTATCACGTCCTCGAATCTATCACAAGTATTAAATATGTACTTTGCTGTCTTGCTGTGATCAACACTCCCACAACAGTAATTTTCACAAAATCACATACCTTGTTATAGCTAATTAGTAATTCATTTAAAATAAGATAAATTTAATTCTCAAGAGTAAATTTGTGTCAAATACAAACCTCAAAACTTAACTCAACGATTTTGTACTTACAAATTTTCAAAAACAAAAAAAGTATAATTTACTCCGATTCTATACTCCCATTTCAGTGTAAATAAACAATTTACTCTCACTTCACTCCACACTCTCAATCTCAAGATTCTCACTTCAATCTAAAATGTAAAAATGTAAACACTACATTAATATAGAAAAAGAACTCGTCATAACTCTCATACGAATACTCACCACCGAATATAAAGGATCCCCAAATACCAAGTATAAGGATATCCTTCAGATTTGAATTTCCAATCACAGACCACATCAAACAGGTTGCATTTCCAGTCATCCTCCACACTTTCATACCGACAGCACTCTGAAACTGGAAATGCTGCAGAACCGCAAAAGGCAAATCCCATTAATTTTTTATAGCCCGTTGGTTGCGGTGTCTTCAAGGGAAATACATACTTTTCTTCAAGGGAAATACATACTTTTCTCGATCAATGTTTCACCATTAACAGACTGCAGCACAAAAATAAAAAAATATTAATTTTTGAAAAATAATTTTAGCTTTAGTTAAAGTAAAAGGAAAAAGAAAATAGAAGGAAAGGAGTGAGTTAAGAGACATACCTGCTTCATCCACCCATCTTTGACGATTTCACTGAGCTCATTCGGGTCCAATTTCAAACAATTTCTCAAGTCAACAGATAACCTGAGCAATTCAAACTCAGAAGGAATGCTAGTTGGAAAACTCCCCAGGTATTCTGGTATTCTATCCAAATTGTTTACGAATAGTTCTAAATATTTTAATGACGATAACTGATCGAGACTTTCTGCTATTCTCTCCAAATTATTAGTAGATAGTTCCAAGCTTACTAGTGAGGATAACTGGTCGAGACTTTTTGGTACTTCTCTTATAGTTGTTCCTTTAACAGTGAGCACATTTAAGTGTTCTAAATTTCCAAGCTCATCAGGAAATCTCTTGAAATTTTTGCAATCAATGATTTCAAGAGATGTAAGAGATTTGGACATATACAGCCTGCTTGGGAGACTCTCAAAGCTTGAGCATTTCTTATCTAAGTTGATGGTTTCAACTTAGATAAGGCTAACTGACCAAGGCTTTCTGGTACTTCTCTTATAGCAGCTCCTTCAACTCTTAACTCCTCCAAGGCTTCTAAATTTCCAAGTTCATCAAGAAATCTCTCAATCTCGAACTTTTTGCAATCAATTATTTCAAGAAATGTCAGAGATTTGCACATACGCAGGCTGCTTGGAAGACTCTCAAGCTTTGAACAGTTATTCAATTTCAACACAAATAAGGATAGTCGCTCAATTCCAGTCCTATCTATATCACAAGATGGGATCTCCGTAAACCCCTTTAAATTTGAACAATTATAGATTTCAATAGACTTCAACACAAATTTGCTACTCGAGATGTACTCAAGCTCAGAACAGTTATGCAATTCCAACTTAGATAATAAGGTTAGCTGACGGAGGCTTTCTGGTAGTTCTCTTATAGCAGTTCCGTCAACTGTCAACCTCTTCAAAGCTTTTAAATTTCTAAGTTCATCAAGCAATCTCTCGAAATTTGGGCAGCGAATGATTCTGAGAAAAGTAAGAGATTCGAACATACGCAGGCTACTTGGGAGACTCTTAGGCCTTGAACACTTCTTCAAATTCAACTCGGGTTGTTCTTCAATTCCAGTTCCATCTGTATTATAAGATGGGATATCTAGAAACTGCAAATTTGAACACCTTTCGATTTGAATACCTTCAAGAGACTGCAACTTAAATATGCTACTTGAGATATTCTTAAGCCTTGTACAGTTGTAAATCAGTAGTCTGCCGAGTTTGGATAGGTTCTCAATGGATGAAGGCAGTTCTTCAATTCCAACATCCATTGAAGGTAAACTATGCAAATGACAAGATGTCATCTCTGGGAGGTTCTTCAAATTTGAGCAACCCCTAAGCACAAGTCTCTTGAGATACTTCGACTGAATGCTAGTTGGAAGACTACGCAGGCTTTCGCAGTAGTCTAGGTCAAGGACTTTGAGTTTATTTAGATATTGAATAGATGAGTGAGTCTCCGTCAACCTTGAACAGCCGCGTAAATTCAATATCTCAAGATTTCGGGTCAGCAACTTGGAGTGATTGAGGTCCATCTTTCTCAAGTTTACAAGATTCTGCGCGCCCCCCAAAAAAAAAAAAAACAACGATTATTATTATTATAAATTAACAGATACCATCACGAATATTAATTACAGCATCAACTGTATTTAGAATTTATTACTGAAAGAATTTCAAATAAATATATACCTGAACATCATTCCAAAGTTGTTTAAGCTTGCTGCCCGGCATTTTAAGTGTAACAAGATTCTCCCAATGTAATATATTCAACGTTTTCAGTGGAAATTGATGCCACTCGAAATACCTCACCTCAGTCAATGACACACCCTCTAAAGAAGACGCCATACATTTGTTTTTACGTCCATAGAATTTTAAGACTCTCAATCCAGTCATCTTTGAGAAAGTACAAGTATTTATTTGTATCTCACTATTGACTTTATCCATATCTAAAGAGATGCCCTTGAATTCACTCCCCTAACAATCAAATAGCAGGTCACAAGTCGGTATGTAACTGAAGCAAACAAGTAAACAATTACTTTCTAATGCGAGTTTTAATTTATAGTGCCAAATCTGCTTGTAACTCATAAAATTACCAGCAGTGGGCGGGTTTTAACCGGTGAATTTGGGTGGGTTTGCGGGCACCATTGCCGGCCCCAAGTATTATCAATTTATTTTTCAAAATAAAATTTAATGAGATCCACTGAAATGCTAGGTGAAATAATCCCAAGTGGTGGGACAGTTCCATATTAATTTTTCTCTGAAGTTTCCTAACAAACACCACCTAATTTTTCTCTAAATTTGTCTTATTATGAATAAAAAGATTATTTTTATTTTTTAATGATTTACTAATTTAATAATTAAATATAAATATATCTAAATAATATTAATTTGATACAAATAATAAAATTATTTTTACTTTCATGATATAAAAATTATTTCAATCATTTTACGTTTATTATTTAGAAAATAAAATAGTTGATTCCCAGTTTGAGATTGTTATTGGGACGTTTAAAAGTAATATTGAGAAGTGAATGATTAATTTAAGTGTATGGTAAAAACTTTTAAAGTTACTTCTTCTAAAATCAAGCCATTGCTATAGGAGATTTTGATTTTGCAAAGCAAGGAATGAGTTACTTTTAAAATAAATAAATTAAAAGACTAAAAATATTATATTTTCAGTGAAAACAAGATTATTTATTTTTCAGTACCAACTTTTTTTTTTAGATAAAAAATAAAGGGGAGGGGATATTTTAACTTAAGAATTTGATTGTAATCTAAGCATCAAAATTTGAAAATTTATTTAATTCTATGGAAGGTATGAGATAATTGATTATGTGATAGTAAAACTTTAAGAAAATAAGATTCAGAAAACAAAAAGCATAGATGACATGTTAGAACTTAATAAAGGAAGAGAGAAGGAATACCGACTCTTTTTCTTCATTCTCAACGATTATACTAGTAATAACAATTCCTAACCTAAATTCAAAAAAAAAAACAAAAACAAAAAAATTCATCCCCAAGAAATCAAGACTTCATAATTTTGTCAACAACATAATATTCCGTAAGGACAACATATCTGTAATTCAATATTAAAACATGCCCACTGTTCATCTCCGCTTTTGTTCATCGATCTTTGTCATAGATCTTTTCTATTCCTCCATTGCTTTACTTTCCCACTCAATTTTAGCCTCTGCAACCAACAAACTATCCAAGGGTCTAACCCTAAATTCGTGGGTTAATTGATTGAACGTGTTGAGGATGAAGCTCAAATCTAGTCTTTGGAGTACAAGCGACAAGTCAAAAGCATTCTGTAATTGCACATGACATGTCACTTATAGAAGAATCAGGGAGCTGTATGACACGAATGTATCGTTAGTTAAATGAATAAGTGATACGCGTGATAGAACATTTGCATCACTTACCCAAAATGACGATAAGCAGTGGCATTTTATGTTTAAGATCAAATCGTGTTGTGACACGTGGTCATCAGGATTTTAGATGGCTGGTAAAGTTGTTACAATGCGCGAGAAATTACTAGGTTTCTGTAGACTGGTAATCAAAGGAAAGGCATTGTGTAGTTGATTAAAATGATGACCTTTCCAGAGCATTCTCTTAGTGTATATGAAGCCTTGTAATTAGATCTAAGCATGATGAGATTCAGTTACATCTGCTCAACAAACTTGTAACTTGTGTAAGCTCTGATAGTCAAAACTTTTCTTCTTCCTCATAGTGCTCTTTTAGTAGCCGAACCACTATAACTATTGGTGCATAAGTGTGTGTTTGTTTCTGATTCTTTCGGTTTTTAATCTAAATCACGTCTGATTTAGCAAGTTCAATTCCAGCTCAGGGCCATTAAATTAGAAACTCGAAATTATAGAGACATAGAGAGACAGTCTTGGGGATCTTAACCAGTTCTTTTACTGGTCTAAGTTCAACCAAACGAAATAAATGCTCATATTTTGATGTCTAGATTTAAGTTAAATTCTTAAATTAATATAACCCCCTCCCAAAACAAAAATATTACAAATACATACAACATATATTCATAACTCTTATAACTTTGCGTTATTTGCACACTAAGGCTTTGTTTGGTATTGTTTTTCAAGTATAGCTTATTTAAGTAGAACTTATTTAAATAGAGTTTTTGCCAGTAGAGCTTTTATCCAAAAAATTTTAATTGTTTGGTTATCAATAAGAATTTTTATTAAAAATTTATGAAATTACATTAATAGGTAAGGCTTGAAAATTATGTTATCAAAAGAATAAAATAAGATTGTCAAATATGTAAATGATATTTTAGATATTTTAACATTTAAAAAAAGCTTTTCAACCTTTACTCCCAAAAGCCCAAAATTTGAATTTTTGCTAATAGAGGCAAAATAGCTTATTTAAGCTTCAAAATCTCTACTAGAAAAATAATCAAACAACAACAAAAATTATAATAAGAGCTTATATAATTAAATAAGCACTTATAACCATAAAATAAACAATATCAAACAGGCACTAAATATACTAAAACACTCTATTAGTCTGGTGCACCCTCCACAATAATTTTGCTGAAGAGTAGGGCCTAAAATGCAGTTTTATGGTTATTGCTGAAAAGCGTTTTTCCAAAAGAAAGAAATAGTGAATGATAGCTAAAAATTAATAATAAAAAAGTGTAAATACTATTCGCCACCATCACTAAAGAAAATAATAAAAATAAAAATAAAATAAAAGACCAAATTAACCTCACAGCATATTTTCCAATAGACTCATACTCACGATTACTTCCTTTCCTTCAACCTTCCTGGGTGTGGATGACAAAAAATCAAAATTTTCCTATTTACATTAGAAGAGAAAAAACTTTCCTTGCCCCAAACTATGCGTCTGAAGAGGGAAAAAAAAACTAAAATTTTCCCTGGAAATTTCGTCGTATTTTTCGGAGATTTTGTCAAGAAAATTTCTTTTATTACGACATTTACATTTGTAAGTTCATCTCTCAGATCACAGTCAAAGCCGATACATTGAGTCGTCTAATTAACTACAACAATTGTGTCTATTCTACTAGAATTTTTTTATCGTGCAGTCGGAAACGAGCCATTTTCATTGTTCCCTTTTTCACCAAGCCTAAAAGTCGGAGATTTCGCATTCTAAAAGTCAAGATTTGCATGGTCTAATTGCGAGCGATTAGAGCTGATTTGTTCCGTTATTCTTGACATTTGAAATCTAAATTTGCCTATAAAATCGATGCAAAATCCATGAGCCAGTGTGAGAAAAGTTCTCCGACAATTGGAAAACTTAACGCGTGTTTTATGAGAAGCGGCTCTTTAGTAATTGAGATAACTAAAATGTTCTCGAGTGATCTGAGAACTTGATTGTATTAAGAGTTTAGATTGTGAGATAAACATTTCAACATTTGAATTCCCTATTTAAATAGTGAAATATATTTTTTAATCTTTCCCCGTAAACATTGACTTATCCATGTATGCTTTCTGTGACCAATATTTGCCGTATATTATGGGATTGTCGCAACAAATAATTTCCATGAAGATGCCTAGAATGACCGTTTAATTAGATGACGGTAAGTTGACTTAGAAGACGAAGAGAAGAGAGTACCAAATGGTCAACGATCAGTCAACGTCATCGGGTAGCTTGCAATCAGATGCAAAGACAAAGGCAGATTGTATGATGGTGGCCAAACAAATTTAATTTCTTTATTCATTTTGAAGTCCACCCAGTAATTTCTTGGAAGCTGCCTTATGTTAGTTGTATATGAATTTCAAAGTGTTGTCTCTGCAGGACAAAATAAATATGCAGAAATTTTTCACATACAATGTTAAGGTTGAAGCAAAATAAATATGCAGAAAATTTACTCAAGAGATAAGAAAATCTCGATGGGACCCTTTGATCTCATATTATTATTATTTTTCCATAAATTAATTAAAAGTTATTTACTTTAACTCTGGCTAAAAGTTGGGTCCAAAAGTAGAAAAATTCAAATGTTGGTACTGCATCAATATTCAATACCTTATGATACTCGTGATATCCACTTGAGTTTTTGTTAAAATTTGGGTGATTTAAAATATAAACTTTTTTGTCATAATATTATTAAATTTTATTTTAATTTTCTGAACATACACTTTTATATCATAATGTATTCGAAACTTTGTATGACAATGGGTCAGAAATTGTGATTCCCTTCAAATCCAAAATATTGAAGCCAAACAATGGAGAGGAGATGGAAAAGGAATTCATCGGAACATGGGTTTGTAGCTCGAATTAGAGAAGACAAAAACAAAAAATAAAAGAGCCGACACTACCTAATGCCATATTGCTAATAGTCAATGAGTCAATGACAGCCAGAAGCAAATAATCCCAATTTATAAACAGGACAAAAAGTTGCATTTTTTGGTTAATAGCATCCATAGAATCTTCAATGGAGAGGAAAATATAGATCGCATTGGGAAATAAAATGTAATATTTCCAAATGATACAGTCCCATGACAGTCAAAAGTACATGTGTATATATAACCGACCAGAACTGATCAAACATGTACATTTATATCGTCCAAAAATGAGATAGGATTGAAAAATGGAAAAAAAAAAGAGAAAAAATAATGAAGTGAAGAATATGCTTAATGGATTTCAAATGCACTTTAATTAAATCCATTATTTTAACATGGAGGCAAGGCGCACTCGTAAAATGCCAACGTTCAGGAGCTATATGTAGTCCTAAGTACACAAACATATTCGCTCTTCTAATGATTCTAATTATTCTAATAAATTGAATTTTATACAAAGTGCGTGGTGGGACTGGGATAGTGGAATGGGTTTTTTAAGTAAGGCTTCACTCAATAAAAATATGCAGTCATGAAACTATGAATTATCAACAAAAATCATGGGATGGTTTTGAAGTCGTTGGTTGATGAAGGTATAGGAGTTGCTTCTGGGGATTTTGCTTTTGAAGTTGTTGTTTGCTGGGTATTTGATGTTAGATTTGAGTGTATAATATATTATTTTGAAGTTCTCAATGAGAGAGACGAATTAAAAATATAGCAAATTTTTTGTCAAATTCTTTCATTTAATTAGTCAAAAATTTATTTGAAATCTTTTAAAATATTCAAACAGCTTCAGACCCACAAAATATGACAAAGCATTTGTAATGACTTTTGTTCCTCTTGTCAAGAGATTCAAACGATATATTATATGCATAAATCTAACAATATTTACCTTATCTAACTCTTGTTGAAAATGTTCTACATCATAATATTATATTACGTTACAAAGACAAAATCATCTTTTTGTAAAAATTCATTATATAATATATATATATATATATATATATATATATGTGTGTGTGTGCATGTATATGTGTATATATGTATATACGACTAGAGCTGATCACATAAATATATTTATATCCTCAAAAAATGAGGGGAGGATTAAATCAATAAATCAATCAATTTGTCACCTGCATGGAAGTAGGCCACTTGGTGGCTGAACCATCAAAATCTGTGTGTGTTCACCTTCTTTTCTTGATCTGTTTTGCTAATTCTTTGTTTATAATTGGGGTATCTGTGTCTTTTCCATATCTTATGAGTGCAGTCTTGGTCTAATGATGCCAATGGTTATCTTTTGTCAAGTAGGACAAAGCAGAGAGGTAATAAATTTTATCCTATAAACATGCATGAAACAGAAGTGAGGAAAAAGGCAACAGGGAAAATGCAAGTGGAAAGCAAAGATCGAGCGGAAAATCAAATTGACATGCTGCGAAAGATACAGCCAAGGTCCAAGTTCAAATTGTGTTTGAACTTTAGAGTCAAAAGCAAGTAAACTTCAATAATGAAGAACCAATAAAATAAAAAATGCAGTCAACTTGGCTGATGTGGCAGTAAATTTTAGGGAAGCTGTGAAGTTAAAACTTAATATACAGAGCAACATTGTTCCATATGGCCAATATTTGCGAACTGATTCCTTTAAAAATATGCAACACAGTAGACCAAAGGCAAAGAAGAATGACCAAACAGAGCTTTTAACAGGATTAACTGAATGTTCGAAATCAACTCTTGCAGCGAAGAGTTTGTCAGAGAGCATAAACCAATTCAACCGCATAATTGTTGCATATCGCAATTGGCAAGCAGTAGAATTCTGTATTTGTGCTCTTAAAAACAATCCCATGTTGACATACACACCAATTCCAAAGAAAAAAAATAAACAGATTAAGATAGTTTATCCACAAAAATGCCTAATGGTGGAGCAATTGTTTGATGGAACATACTGAATCGAGCATCTCATCTTTACGAAATAGCACCTCTTTGGATTAATTACTTCTCTAAATGCCTGGACAATAATAGGCCAGAGGCAAAAACGATAGGCCAAAAAGATACTTTAATCGGAGAATAGATGCCTTTAGCATGCCTACTCCCTTGAATCTACCGGCAAGTTTCGTGATAATTTCATCTCATTGTCCTGGTAAAGTATAAATTGTCTACTTTTCAAAAGGCCATATTAAATAATTTAACTGAAGACTAATGTGGGGTTGGGCAATGAGTAAAGTAATGACAACGACAGGCAGATATTGAAATGCGAAAAAGAAATAATTCCTGGACCGCAGGGATGATAGAAAATAATTCTTAAATTTTTCTAAAATTCTGTTGCCGGTCGAACTATACTTTTGAGGATAAATTAAAACTAAATTTGGACAATTATTAAGAGATTTTGACCAGAAATTAAATTTGGAATCCCAAAGCAGATGATTTTGGCTGTGCTATTCGGACTTTTATTCAATAAAATTATATTCATCCAGAAATTTTATTTCTTGTATCTTTTTCTACGATTCCGTTTATCTTTTATTCAATAAAATTATAATGAGACACCAATTGAACTGTCAAAATAAATAATCGCCACAAGCTCTAGCATCATACCAACTCCGAAGTAGTTCAACAGATTGCATTTTTGGTTATAGTAGCAGAATCTTCAATAGAGAAGTAAATATATGAAATAAAATACATCTCTCTACTAACAAGAATTTTTCTAACTCATACAGTGACATGAGTCCAAAAGTACGTATATAACCGGTACGGATTCAAGTAAATACAGCTATCTCGTCCGTGAAAACAAACACAAAATAATGAAGAAAGAATATGATAAAAAAAGGAATGATCAAATACACTTTGAATTCATTGTTTTTTTTTTTTTTATCCAAATCCAAACCTTTTAGGATAAAAGGGAGAAAAAAATATGAGTAGACTTGTGAGGTGCATTTGCTCTGTTGCACTAGATTATTTAAAATTGAATAAATTGGAGTGGATTATATTTGGTGGGATTATTTTAACTTAAATTTTTGAAACAAATCTTGAGTTATTGATTTCTAACCATCTAATAAATACTGAAAATCAAAATAATATTTAATGGTGATTATTCTTTATTAATTTTTAAATAGTTTTATTTGATTGGTGCATAATTACTGAATTCAAGTCTTGAGGAAAATAAAGAATTAAAAAATTAAATTTAGACTTTATTTGCCCCAATATTTTTAAAAATAAAAAAATTAAATAATTATCATGCCTGTAGTCACTCGTAATACCAGTAAATTCTGTTGATAATAGTTATTTTTCTTCAATATATGTATATTTTTTTCCCATTTTTAAAACTACTATTTTATTTACCTTCCACTAAGTCAACGAAGTGAGAGAATACACCCAAAACGCCACGTTACTTTAAAAAGAAAGAAAAAGCTATGCCACGCGATGTTGGCAAAAATGCAAATCATATCACAGCATCACACTAACATCAGCAATGAGCATCGTTCGTTTTCAATCATCACAAAGCCTGAAAGCCCAAGCCACAAGTGATGTGACGTAAAGCTGATCAACGGTTAAGTTGTACAGGATTATTGCTCTCTGCTTGGATTATAGTGGGGGTAGTGGCAGCCACTAGCCATTAGCCACTAGTGCTCCGTCAATAACATTTATATGACGCTTTTGTCCTTGTATAGTTTAGATCTCTTTTCAAGTGCAAGGTGATGCAAGCCTCAGTCGGTCAAGGGTATTACTGTCCGTTCGAAAAAATTTTGTGCTTGTAGGAAATCCTGACGTGCAGGAACTATAAAATCCTAAGTGCACGAACACCCTCTTCTAATTAAGGATTCAGTAATTTCAACGAAGATGCCTAGAATGACAGTTCAACTTGCTGACTGTGAGTTGAAATTAGAAGACTTAGAAAAAAGATTTATGATAAATATCTGCGAAAATTATTTTCAAACAAAATTCCAAAATTTAATTTCTTTTTCCTTTTTGAAGTCCATCCAATAATTTCTCGGAAGCTGCCTTATATTAGCTGCAGAGGAATTTTGTTTTTATTAGGGAATTATGACATGCAATTAAAGTGAAATTTGAAAATATAATGAAGATAAAATTAGACACAAGTACTTTATGTGGAAAATTTTTAAATTTATGGGGGGTAAAAAATTACCGATAAAAAAAAAAAAAAGAATTGAGGATTAAACACTTTTTTTTTAATAACATGTAAAAACAATACCAAAAGAAAACAACTTTCTCACTGAAAATTAAAAGAAAAAAAACAGTTATAAAGGAGGAATTGATTTTTCTCTTTACACTGGCTTACAGTAATGTGGAATGTCAAGATAATTAATCAATTGACAGAAATGTGCGTGGGACCGATATATACACATATGGGTGCTTTACTGCACTCTTCACTAGGAGTTCAATTTTGTGATATGTCTACTTTTCTAAAGTTAATTGAAGAGCGTGAGATCAGTAAATGACGAGAAAAACTGAAAAAGGAATAATTCATGAACACTAATGGCTGACAATATCGCAGCTGGCATGGACATGGTGTCCAGAGAGCAGAACACAGAAGCTGGAAAATGAAATGGTGATTGAAGCTGGAGTGGGCTCAATGGGCTCAAATAACTTGAAGTGTAAAATGGGCCGAAAAAAATTAAGCAAGAATGAAGGGTTGCTTGGGCCAGGAAAACTTATAAAAACTACGGGAAAGAACGTAACTAGTATGTTTATTTTTGTGTGTGCTTGGATGCTCTTTAAGTGCAAGATGTGACGGGATGAGTATTTGCAAGAAGAAACCGTGCGCAAGACTTAGTCGACTTCAAAGACGCGAGTCGCCAAGTAAGCCTCGAACACTTCTACCGGAATAGGTAGCGAAGAATCTTTATGTAAAAGCTAAAGAGAAGAAAAGAAAGAATGCCCAAACTATAAAGCTTTATTACTCACAAGAGTGATTCTGAGAGAGATTCTGAGAGAGCTTGAGAGCTTGTGTGTCTTTGGAATTGTAGTGTGTTGTATACAAAATGGCAAGGCTATTTATAGAGTTGGATGGAAGGCTCTAGAGAACTAGTATGAGTTCCAACTTGCCCACTTGCCTAAATATCTAAGGGCTCCTAGAGAGTTCTAGGGTATTTACAACTTCTAGAGAATTCTAGAACTTGGGCTGGACTTTTAGCCTCCAATTATGGGAGATTTGAGCGGCCCGTGACAATCCTCCCCCACCTATGTTCGCGGCGTCCTCGTCGGGTTCTCGTGCTTGTAGCTTTGAACATGTTCCGTGAATTGCCATAGGTCTTCCTGGCGTTCCCATGTTGCTTCGCTTTCGGGGAGGTTCTTCCACTTCACCAAGTACTCGTTGTATGCCGGAATGCCCCTCCTTCGAATAACTCGATCAACGAGGATGTACTCCACATCCTTGTCATATGCTGTGACAACCGCGGTTGGGGCACGCCTTGACTCTCCTCGGTTGGGGTCTTCCGCATCTCCATGATATGACTTGAGCAAACTCACGTGGAAGACCGGATGGATCTTGAGTCTTGGTGGAAGTTGGAGTTGGTACGAGACTTTGCCGACACGTCGGATTACTTGGAAAGGCCCCTCGTAACGCCTCACAAACCCCTTGTGCACTTTCCGCAAAGTCTTGAACTATTGGGGTAGGAGCTTCAACATGACTTGATCGCCTTCCTTGTACTCAACGTGGCGTCTCCTTGAGTCAGCCCATTTCTTCATTTTCTGTGCGTCCTTGTCAAGATATGCTCGTGTGATGTCCGCTTCCTCGTGCCACTCGCGGGCAAGCTTGTGAGCAGCTGGGCTTTTCCCTCCATATGTCGAGGCTATGGCATTGGGCGTCATAGGTTGAAACCCCATGATGATCTCGAAAGGACTCTTGCCCGTAGCCTCGCTCCGTTGAAAATTGTATGAGAATTGGGCAACATCCAGCAACTTAGCCCAATCTCGCTGGTGAGCGCTTACATAATGCCTTAGATACATCTCGAGAAGGTTGTTGATGCGCTCAGTTTGGCCATCGGTTTGCGGGTGGAAGCTTGTCGAGAATTTGAGGTCGGTTCCCAACATCTTGAAGAGCTCCGTCCAAAAGCGGCCGGTAAATCTTGGGTCTCGATCGCTCACTATTCTCTTCGGAACGCCCCATAACTTCATCCGCTTTGCAATCGGTTGGTGCGGCGATAAATGTTGCATACTTGCTATAGCGGTCGACCACGACCACGATGCTTCCGCACCCTTCGGATTTCGGCAAGGCCGAGATGAAGTCCATGGTGACATGCTCCCATGGCCTTGATGCTATTGGCAGGGGCTCCAACAATCCTGCCGGAAGTTGGTGATCCGTCTTGTCTTGTTGGCACACAAGGCAAGTTCGCACATAGGCCTTGATGTCTTCTCTCATGTGCGGCCAAAAGTATGAGGCTTGAACAAGTGCGGTCGTGCGCTCTATTCTGGGGTGGCCAGCCCACTTCGAGTCGTGGCACTCCTTGATTACCTCTTTCCGCAAATTTCCCCACCTCGGCACGAAGAGTCGATCTCCTTTGGTGAGGAGGATGCCTTCCTCTTGCCAAAATCGCCTTGTCTTGCCTTCGAGAACTTTCCCCAACAAGTCTTTTGCGAGAGGGTCTTGTTGGAGGCCTTATTTGATGCGTTCAACAAGGTCGGACTTCGGTTGGCTCATACTTAGTGTCGCCAACTCCGCTTTGCGACTTAGAGCATCCGCAACAACGTTGGCTTTCAGGGGCTTGTCTTGGAGCCAGGTAGTCGAATTCCGCAAGGAAGTCCTGCCACCTTGCTTGCTTGGGGCTCAACTTCTTCTGCGTTTGGAAGTAGCTTGTGGCTACATTATCTGTTAAGATCACGAAGTGTGAGCCAAACAAGTAGTGTCGCCACACACGTAGGCAGTGAATGATTGCAGTCATCTCCTTTTCCTGCACAGTGTAGCGGCGTTCCGTGTCGTTCAGCTTTCGGCTCTCGAACGCTATAGGGTGGCCTTCTTGCATAAGTACTCCACCAATGGCGAAGTCGGAGGCATCTGTTTGCACTTCAAATGGCTTTGTGTGGTCTGGAAGAGCGATGACAGGTTCTTCGGAGATTGCCTTCTTCAACTCTTCAAATGCGTGTTGGCATTCCTCGGACCAATGCCATGTGCGGTTCTTCTTGAGTAGGTCGGTCAAAGGTGCTATTCTCGCTGAATAACCCTTGATAAAGCGACGGTAGTAGTTCACCAATCCGAGAAAAGACCAGAGTTCGGGCACCTTGGTGGGTGGATGCCACTCGAGGATGGCCTTCACCTTTGCATATTCCATCATCAACTTCCCATCCGCTATCTTATGACCGAGGAACTCCACCTCTTGTTGAGCAAATGAGCATTTTTCCAGCTTGAGGTAGAGTTCGTTCTCTCGTAGTACTTGGAGAACTTGTTGTAAGTGTTGTGCATGTTCCGCAAGTGTGGTGCTATACACCACTATGTCGTCCAAGTACACAACGACGAAGCGGTCGAGAAATGGTTGGAGGGCTTTGTTCATAAGGGTGCAAAATGTGGCCGGTGCATTGGTGAGACCAAACGGCATAACAAGGAATTCGAAAGATCCGTACCTGGTTACGCATGCCATTTTTGGCTCATCTCCCTTGGTGATGCGCACTTGGTAGTACCCGAACCGCAAGTCAAGCTTGGTGAATTACCGTGCTTTGCCAAGTTGGTCGAACAAGTCCGCAATCAACGGGATTGGATACTTGTTCTTGATGGTGATCTTGTTGAGCGCCCGATAGTTGATGCACATCCGGAGAGATCCGTCTTTCTTCTTTTGGAAGAGCACAGGTGCACCGAATGGAGCCTTTGATGGGCGGATGTAGCCCGAATCCAGCAAGTCTTTGAGTTGTCTCCGCAACTCTTCGAGCTCTAGTGGCGGCATACGTTAAGGTGCCAAGGCTGGTGGCTTTGCGCCTTGCTCTAGCATGATCTCATGATCCACCTCTCGTCTAGGTGGGAGCCTTTGTGGAAGCTTCGGAGGCATAACGTCCTTGAACTCGTTGAGGACTTCTTCAATAGGTGCTGGGATTTGGCTTGTTGGGCTGGAGCGACCTTCTCCTTCGTTCAGCTCCCGAATGGAGACCAAGAAGCTAGGATCCTTCCCAAAAGCTTTCTTGAATTGCATGGCCGAGAGCGTCTTGTCCATGGTCTTGGAGCGCTCAGCGGGAACCATGCATGCATTGCTCCCATCGAGGATGCTTAGGGAGTTTGTAGATGGTAGAGGGAAGGCATGTACCTTGTCGAAGAATTCCATGCCGAGGACCATCTTGAAGTCATCCATGGGTATAACGGAGAAGTTGAGCTTTCCGCTCCACGTTCCAAGTGTTACACACACCCCTTGTGCGGTGCTTGCGATTGGCTTGGTGGGTGAGTTTACCATTTTAAAGGTGCCTCCTTCCTTGGTGATCTTGAGATCTAGGCGCTTTGCCTCTTCTTCCGAAATGAAGTTGTGCATGGCTCCAGTGTCGAGCAATGCACGAACTGTGTGGCCGTTGATGTGTGCACTCACGTACATGAGCCCATTCTTCGCGCTTGCTGGTGGGTGAGTCTTGAGTGCGCCAACGCATTGGAGGGTACCCATGTTGTGTTGGGGCTCCTCCGTTGAAGGTGTAGAGTGGCCCTTGAGTTGTGCGGCTAGGGCATTAAGCGACTTCTTCTCCGGACAGTCGCGTACCCAATGAGGTCCATTGCATATGAAGCATGGGTTTCGTGGCTTGGGTGGCTGCTTCGCATCCGGTTTGCTTTGCCCGTTCTTGCCGCTTGGAGGCTTTTTCTGCCCCCAATCCTTCCGGTTTTGGCCTTTGTCCTTCCGGCCCTCTCCCCCACCTTTGCCATGGCTAGGCTTCTTGTCTTTTGATTGGGCGGAGTAATCGGTAAGCGATTCCGCAATGGCGATGGCGTCGTCAAGAGTTTGTACGCCACGCCTATCAATTTCTGTCTTGGCCCAATCCTTGAGGCCATCTTGGAAGTAGAAGAGAGAGTCCTTGTCGGACATATCGGTTATCTCAAGCATGAGGGTAGTGAATTCATTGATGTAATCGTGGACGTTACCTGTTTACTTGAGCCGACGAAGGCGCGCTCGTGCTTCCTTCTCCGCGTTGCTTGGAGCAAAGTGCTTGCGGAGTTCTCGTTGGAACTCAGCCCAAGTGTTGATGGTACATATTCCCTTGCCCATCTCACCATGCTTCCGTCGCCACCATACCGTGCGGCGCCTCGAAGAAATGTGGGCGCAGTGCCTACCTTTGATGCCTCCTCACGAACACCCATGGCATCAAGTATTGTTCCACCAAAGAGGAAGTTGTCCACGCGGTGGCATTTCGTGTGCCATCATAAGTGTCGGGCTTTGGCACCTCAACGCGACGCGCATCACTCGTGCTTGTCGGCCGGGTGGGGTGAGTGTGCGCTTGTGCCATGCCCAATCCGAACGAACTTCATCCACCTCCGTACGGATTGCTCGTAGTTCGCTTTGCATGAAACTACGCAAATTCAGCAGCTCCTCATGGAATGCTCGAAACTCCCCTCGGAGAGAGTTGGCTTGGTCATGCATGAGGGTCTTGGTGGCTACCGTGAACTCACCATACTCGCCCTCAAGACCCTCCACCCTTACCTCCAAAGTGTCGAGGGTGTCCTGGACAGCGGACATAGATGTTTCGAGCGTGGCGACGCGAGGCTCCAGGGCGTCTACGGAAGTTGCCTTGGACTTGCCACGGGACTTAGTTTGAGCGCGTCCCTCCTTGCGGCCACGAGTTGTCTCAAGAGACTCCACACCGACTACGCCCTCTTATGTTGTGCTAGGAAGGTTGGCCATTGCTTGTGAGCTAGATTGCGTGGGTGCAAAACTCAGCTCTGATACCACTTGTCACGGGATGAGTATTTGCGCAGCAAACCCGTGCGGCACTTAGTCGACTTCTAGCACGCGAGTCGCCAAGTAAGCCTTGAACACTTCTCGGAATAGCTAAGCGAAGAATGCTTATGTAAAAGCTAAAGAGAAGAAAGAGCAATGTGGCCAAACTATAAAGCTTTATTACTCACAAGAGTGATTTACAAGAGAGATTACAAGAGAGCTTGAGAGCTTTTGTGTGCTGGAATTGTAGTGTGTTGTATACAAAATGGCAAGGCTATTTATAGAGTTGGATGGAAGGCTCTAGAACTAGCTAGCAAGTTGCCAACTTGCCCACTTGCCAACTTGCCCACTTGCCCACTTGCCCACTTGCCTAAATATCTAAAGGCTTCTAGAGAGTTCTAGGGTATTTACAACTTGTAGAGAATTCTAGAACTTGGGCTGAACTTTTAGCCTCCAATTGTGGGAGATTTGAGCGGCCCGTGACAAAGAGCTGTCATATTTGACCTCCTCTTTATATCTCATCAGTTAGGGATGATAGTGCGTTAGATATAAGTTGAATCTACTCTACTCTAAATTCATATCTATAAGAAAATCTAAAATCTGTATTTGCTCTAAATTCATCATGGATTCATGTTTTTCACTTCATATTCGAATCCAATAAAGAAAGAAAATTTATAATTGCTTCAAATCCAAAAAAATTAAAATCTAAATATGTTCTAAATCTATTATGAATTCTAAAACTCAACAATAAAGGAGTAATAATTTTTTAGAATAAAAATTAAAGATTAAAATGTATTGATAAAAACTAAATTATATAATTTGTCTTAAAAATCTAATAAATATTGTAGCATATACTTTTACGACAAAACAAACAAATAAGAAAGATAATAAAATATCCTTCAAAAGTTAATTTTGAGACAATTTTGTTCCATTTGTGTTAGTTTATGAGAGAAATAACTATATTCGTTAAAAATTATTTGGGAAATATAATAAAATAAATTGTCAAGTGTTATTACTTGGCTTACAATTTGAATATTGCATGTTCATGCTTTAAGACTAGTTAACCTTAATTATTTTTGTCATATTATCATTTAAATTTACAAAACTAATATTTATGTTTTAAGATTTTTAAATACATAGTAAATACCAATAATATGTTGTGAATGAAATTTATTATCATTTATAATTATACAGTTGTTAATAAATTTTTACAATAAAATAAAATTAAAAGATAGGTGGATATGGATTTGGATCTAGATATTAAGATAGGTCCAGACCTACTCCAAATCCGTCTTAGATCCATACATTTATATCTAAATCGATTTTAAATCAATCCAAATCCAATCCGATTAGATTTGGATTAGATAGATCTTGGATAAGATCTGATCTAATGCCATCCCTATCATCAGCCTCTATTAATTACTTTTATACTAATAATTATTTTATCCTTATATGAAATGACTGAAAAGGATAAATAGCTTTTAAGTGCATTGACATAATAATATTTATTAATGTCTAATTTAGCTAATCTAATTTCTTAAACCTTAATTTCTTTTAACTTTTTAAATTATTATCACTTTTCAAATATTGCATACTCTACTTTTGTAATCATGGAAGAAGTTAATTTACAATACTCAACAAAGGATGATGAAGAAATCTCAAATTTTTTTTACAGTTATGGCAATGATAGATAAAACTTTTAAAAAGAAAGAGAGAGATTATAGTAATTCTAAAATTTTTTTTCCTTTTTAAAATAGATTTTATAAGTTTTGTAGGGTATTTGGAAAAAAAGATAAAAATTGTAATAAAGGTAAATTTGGGATAAGATGGGGCATGTTGAAAGATAAAGATTAATTTAAAATTTTTAATAGGATTAATTAAAAAATGGGGGCTAGTGAAATATAATGAAGGAGTCAAGTATCACCACTCTAAGTGCAATCCTACTCCAACTTCAATATGTTGTGATTGTTTCTTGCTGTAATTTTCCTTCAATAGGTAAGCTTCACAAATCCTTGCTAATATGATCATGTGGAACACTATTATGGGTTTGGAGGTTTTGTGTCTGCCACTGACGCTTAATAGAAAACCTATATGTTGGTGATTGTTTATGTTATATTTGTAGCAAGTCCTTCTCTGGAAGCCGATGTTCCAAGAACATAACTAGTCTTCAACACTAGTTATTCTTGCAGCAGAATCTTCAATTTGTATAGAAAAATTTCTTAATTTTAAATAAAGGGAAGTTTACAATACTTTTCCCTTCATGCCAATTTATGTAAATTTCCCCATACTTAATTTTATTATAAAAATTAAATGAAATTATAATTATAAAACATTAACATCTTGGATTTTGAGATTTATTTATTTTATTAATTTAGGGGTATTGTTGTAATTATATTTTTTTATTTTTCAAAATTTTATAAAATAAAATAGTCTTTTAATTTATTTGGGGTAAGATAGTCATTTGTAATATCAAAGTAGTTGACTAATAGAAGTTGAGAAACAAAGATGGTGCAAAGAATATGTTGAAATTTTATGGTGGTTAAATGTATA
Source organism: Luvunga scandens (assembly GCA_030449905.1). NCBI lineage: Eukaryota > Viridiplantae > Streptophyta > Magnoliopsida > Sapindales > Rutaceae > Luvunga > Luvunga scandens. The sequence goes on from JASUUG010001012.1 coordinate 82,852, forward strand.
TATGACAAAATAAAAATAGTGCAGAGATAATTTCCCTAAAAGATATGTGAAAGCCTATGCTTGGCCCATAATTTGTCATCCCTAACCATAATTACTGATTGGCAAAGACTGTTCTAGGCTTTTTATTTATTTATTTATTGTTAAAAGATGAGTGGTAACAAAAATAGCTTATAGTGAAAAGTTATTACTTTTCTAAAACATTAAAAAAAATGCGCTGGATTGTTCTCATGCAATCTTAGGTATTGAAAACAAAAATAAAATAAAATTTAAACAAATAATGGGGAAGGAAAACATATTAAGTATTTTCGGTGTTGCCCTACCAGCCTTGCTTCATGATATATCTAAGACAATAAAAAATTTTTTTATATAATGAGACACCAATTGAACTGTGAAAAAACTAATTGCCCCAAGCCCTAGCATCATACCAACTCAGAAATAGTTCAAAAACTTGTATTTTTGTGTTATAATAGCAGAATCTTCAATAGAGAAATAAATATATGAAATAAAATACATCCCTCCATTTACAAGAATTTTTCCAAATCATAAAGAGCCATAAGTCCATCTTAATTGACGGATTGGGTAAGTAATCTCATTTGATACTGCCAAGGTAAAGTGCATTACGTATAATTCATCCGGACATTCCATTTTAAGGCATCTTTTCAATGAGGGGAGGAGAAAAGTATCATTTTTTATGATCATTAGTAGGAAAAGCTAAAGGAACACCTTGAGCATATTCCATTACATTCCTTGACAGTTCCTCATAGCCCACATCAGGATAGTTTTGTTTGAATGCATGTCGACTAAAAAGCTCTAGGGCATGATTAGACATTAGTGCTTTCATCTCATATATTTTTTTCACTCCCCAATTTCTAAGAACTTGTTTATCTCTTGTGGTTATAATGATTTGACTCTCAGGCATGAACTAATCGAGACTTCCAATTAAGGATTCTACTTGGTTGAAGCAAGTCACTTCATCAAAAACCATCAAAACCTTCCTGCTGCTGAGCCTTCTAAAGTTTAGGTCAATATCAAGAATCACATTTTCTTCCTTTAATAATTTTGAAAAGAGTTCTTGTTGCAAGCAAGCTAATCCTCCCGGTCCTTGTGATTCTTCTCTAACATTTTGAAGGAAGCAAGAGCCTTCAAAGTTACTAGAGATTTTATCGAAAATAGCTCTAGCAATTGTTGTCTTCCCTATACCACCCAAGCCCCAAATCCCTAAAGTGTAAACATATTTCGACCCAGCACCTAATAAAGATTCAGCTTCCTTAACTCTTGATTCTACTCCAACCAACTGGTTTTTGTAACTACTTGGAGACATTTCAGTCAGTCTCTTCAAAATGTGATTAACAGCTTTCTTTATAAGTTCCGATCCTAGCAAATATGTTAAATAGCAGTAAAATCAAATAGGATGGATTTGCGCCAAGTATGAATTAATAACTCTTAAATTTCAGGAATATGAGTGACAGATTGAAATTACTTAAAATATGACAGAACACCCAATGAAAACACATAAATTGTTTTGAAGGAATTTAAATGTCGAAAAATCCGTCAGTTGTTCACATACAGAATTTAGCACACCAAATGTATCTACCAAAGATCAATGCCACAAATCACTTGCCGAAAAGCATTAGGATACGTAATAAAATTCAAGTATATAATTCAACATATTTGACAAAAAATATCACTATAACTAGCAGGTAATTCAACATATTTGCTGGTAATTAATTAAGCAGAAAATAACATTATGTGGCATCATCATTATCGCTTGAGGAAAGAACATTAATTACCTAAAGTTCTGAGAATGAAAGCCAGATAAACTGGCCGCCTCCTTCAAAGTATTCCTCCAACACTTCAGCTTCTCCGAATTCTTCTTAAATCTTTCTTCAAGCTTTGAAAATGAATCCCCAAAAGGGCCTGTTTGGTTTCTCACGTCCGATGGATCAACGCGAAAAAAAACTGGAATCACAATCTGTGCATACTCTCTCTTGCATTGGAGGATTTTCACAAGTTCATCGAGACACCATCTGGAAGAGGCATAGCCTTGAGAGAAAATGATGAGTGAAATAGCTGATGATTCAATTGCATACACTAGAGACTGTGACATTTCATCTCCTCTGTTAAGGTGTTCGTCAATGAAAGTTTGAATACATTTTTGAGACAAAGCAGAATAAAGATGGCTAGTAAAGTTGTCACGGGTGTCCTCTCCTCTGAAACTAAGAAAAACATCATATTTACTGTTTCGAGGAGAATAAAACCAAGAAGAAGGCATAGCAGAAATAGTTCAACTGATTCGAAAATTTGTGTGATGTGAAAACAGTTGAATGTCACTGCAGAGTGTATATAGCGATGGCTGCTTGGAACCTTAATTCCTGGAAGTTTCGTAGCAGTTTCATCTCAGTTTCAATTGAAGAAACAAATAATTGATGACAGCTAAAATAAATTAAAAAAAATAGATGAAAAGTGTAAATCCTTATGACTACATTTTTGAACATTCCTTTTCGAAGTCCATCCAATAATTTCGTCTGAAGCTGCTTTGAGTGGTCGTTGAGTTAAACTCGAAGTAGACATTAATTGTGGAGCACTGCTACAGTGCCCGTGCCCGAAATATTTGCTTTTTTTTTTCAATTAATTGTGGGAAACTCCAATCTGGTAAAAATTTCAATTTTTATTAATTATGTAGTAAATAATGAATATCTTCGTTGAATTTGATTTTTCATGTATGATTAATAGCTTCATTTTCCTTAAACCATCTATTTCTAAAATGCTAATTACATCATAATAATCACAAAAAGGACTAAATGACTAAATTAAGGGATACTCGGACGAACTCTACAAATAGGTGGGATCATAATCTAAACCTAAACAAAAATAATACGGATGAAATAAAACATATATTTTATATTTGCCCACTTTATCCTCAAATGGATTTTTATTACCAATTAAGGATGCTTTATGAAGTTGCTAAATGATTGAAAAATGAATAATAATCTCCGTGGATACTAGATCATATCAATATCATTAATTCTTGTCAATGTAAGAAAATTATGGCACTACTCATTCACTTCACTTACAGAGAAAAAGAAAAAGTCAGCATTTTAAGCTTCAAAAGTACATAACAATTTTATTTATTTATTTCCCTGATTTCAAATAATTTTCAAAATTGATTAATTAGCTGTAGAGTGTTGAGGTGGTTTTGAAGTAGTACCTAGATAAATGCTTTTGATGTAGCATTTGAAGTAATCATCTAAAATTTTAATTATGTTTTTGAAAAATCTCTAAGTTTTATTGTATATGATGTGATATTCATAAATTGGATTATGATAATACAATTAAATTATTGGGTCCTGCTACTTTTGCAACTAGTGTTCGGCGCCCCTATTTCATCATTTAGTGATTTAACCATTAAATCTAACCAAAGGTTGCATATCAAACTGGATGTATTTGCATGGTTATTAACATTGCCATCCCTAATATTTACTGAAAAATTAGAAAAGGCAAAGGTTTCTAAATGTTGACATATATGTTTGGATTATTTCAAATTTTTTTACACTTAAATCCGTTGACCTAGTTTGACTATTAGAAGGCGTATCAGTGTATGGGCAATAATGTAATCTCATGTAATAATTTTAAAATGCACGAAATATTAACATGTGTTAATAAATATTTTTATAACATAATATCTATTTGATATACAAAAAATTATTTGAATATGTCAATTAAAAAAGAATACAAAATAAAAAATATATTAATTTGTTAATGTTTCCAATAATATTATTAATGAACAAGTTGCATAATTCCTAAGGTATGTTTAATTAAATATTTTTTATTTTAACATTAATATCTTCATTTGTACGATACCTGAATTTCATTTATATTCTTTCTTCATTCCTAATTAGCAGTTTAGCACCCATGAACTTTATCCTCTATTTTTTTTTCCTTCTTTTCATAAACTCTAACCTAATAAAATAGTTTATAACAGAATTTTGAGTATTCCTAATTAGGGTTTAGGGATACCATACGAGATATTATTATGGACACTTAACAAAATTTTGAGTATTGGTCGTCACTAGAAGATAAATGGAAGTATTATATAATGCATTATATTTTATCATTATTCCCAATTCCATATTAAATATGGTGGTTAATTATATATATATTTTTAAAAAATACTAGTCATCAATTTTAAAATTACCTCGTTATTAAAAAATGTGATAGAAATTTAAATTTATTCCATTTTACACCCGTTTTTTACATTTCATATTTGTATTAACTATTCATCCTACCATTAACACCGTTAAAACAAAATAAATATTTTTATCATCTTTTTTCTTTGCACCACCATAATTCTATGAGATAATAAAATGAAATTAGAAAAAGAAAATATCAAAACAAGCAAACTCATACTCCTTTGTTTTTCGCTTTTTTAATAAAGAATCACAAATTTTGCACTTAATTTTTTTTTAAAAAAACCCAGTAACCCAATAACAATAAGATGCAAACTCTAAATTTGCAGCCATCATCGACCAACAGCCTTCGCTACCGTCATACCCAGGCCCAGCAGCCTTTGGCGCGTAACCGCCCCCAGCATAGTCCACGAATCGATTTGGTTTCTTTGTTTTTGCGGGCCCAATCCCACAGTTGGCGGTTGCGCTAGGTCGCTTTCGGTGGCTGTCATCACGGCGGCTGTACCACCGGTATTGCAGCCTCAATGATGGCGCGGGAAGGCAGCAACAAGCGGCAGTACTCAATGGAGAACAAAGGATAGAAAGAACATAATAATAAAGAAAGTTCTGAATGGATAGATAAAAAATAATTTTTTTAATTTTAATTTTTATATTTCAAAATATTTAATTTATAAATTTAACATATTAAATGTCTAAATTACTTTTGTGATGTCATTAATTATAAACAGATGCTAATGATCAGTTGAACATTATACAAAATATAAATTACATGTGTAAAAATGAATAAATTCAATTTTTTATAATATCTTTTTCTTATAATGGATGATAATTTTCTTTTTTCTTTTAATTAATACATAGTGCATGTCCATAAGTGCAATTAAACAACAATTAATGAATAACTTATATGCATTTTAGTCACATGATACTGTGATTTAAAGTCTCAATAAATTAAGAGACTCCTGATCTTAATTTTTTTTTTCACTTTTTTTTTGTCATATAGTGTAACATATGGTACCAATTAAAAAAAAAAATTTCAGTTTCTATAAAAGGAAAGAGTAGAGAGAGAAACATTCTTTTCTTTTTTCCTAAAATAGAAAGAGAGAGAGAGAGAGAGAGAGAGAAAGAGAGAGAAGCTTACCGTTGACCCGGTCGGATCTCGGGATTCCGGCCACCCCTCCGGTCGAGCTTGGTACCGATCTGAAGCTTGTGAGCCGCCGATTGTATTCATACCGTCCTCATCACCGGAAACCAACCAGAACGCCTGGAAACGAGCCCGAAAAGTCATGGCAAAAACCCGTTTTGCTCGCGGTTGATTTCGCCGGTTTTAGGACGATCCACCACTTGGATCTTGTTCCTCAGCTTCCCCTCATCGTTTCCCGACCAACTGTGTCACCTGAAATGGTCGGATTGCCGCCGATCGACCGCTGGATGGCTCACGATTTTTGGGGAGCTTGATCCGCCGTTATCGCCGCGCGTGGGAGGTCACCGCCAGTACCATTGGACTCACCGAGGTCAGATCTAGCAAACCTGAGCTTCCCGTCGCCGTTGACTGAGTTTTGGTCACCATTGACTGTTAGGGGTAATTTAGTAATTTCACTAACTTTAGGGGTAATTCCGTAATTTTAAAAATTGATGGACATTTTGGTAATTTTAGATCAGGGTAGTTAGATAATTTGAGATTTTGGGGGTAATTCAGTAATTTATGTCGCTAGGGGCATTTTGGTAATTTTATATTTTTATCAGGATATTTTGTAAATTCAAAACTTGTGGATATCTTTGTAATCGGAATTGAGGATAATTTGATAATATGTAATTTTGAGGATAATTTGAATTTTGATGTCGAGGGCATTTAAGTAATTTTACGAATTCGAGAATATTTTAGTACGGATAAATATCGTTTCGAACATATTAGTTATAATTCATGATTATAGTTAGTAATTATGTTATTTCCTCAAATTAGGAGGATCCGCGAACGAGAATCAACCCGCGGACGTTGTCGATACCGATTTCGAACACCGCCACTATGAGTGGAATATACAAAACCTATTTTCATAGTAGTTTATTATGATTGAAAAATATGGTAAAGCATGTTTACGAGATTGATTTTAAAGGCTTCGATTTAATGATTTTATATAAATGAATTTTATCTGTGTTTTGGTATTTATCGCGCGAAATGTGTTTGAATAGTGATTTTAGTTACCGATTTTGAATATGCATGATAATATTTTAAAGAAAAGAAAAGCAGATTTAAGAGATGTTAAATGAAAAAGGAAATGAAATTTCGAATGAGATTTCGGATGAGATTATATGTTTATGTATATGTGTACAAAGGTATATGGATATGAGCATAATGATTGTTTTTAAAATCATTAGACAATATCCTTCCCCTCCAGATACAGTGATACAGATGAGATGACATATGTATGTGGTATGATGAATACAGAGATACTGATATTGAGATACAAATGATACAGATGAGATGATATTTTTTTTATCTATTCGTGTATCTCCGGGGCGTGATTGTACCCAGACAGTACGTCATTGCCTGTCTGTTGAGATCCGGATATGATGTGATATGATATGGCTTTTCCCGATCTATCCGTGTAGCTCCGGGGCATGATTGTACCCAGATAGTACGTCATTGCCCATCTGTCGAGGTCCGGATATGATGAGATTATTTTCCCTGGGTATTTGTTTGGTGATAGTTGTCGGTATTTCTGTATTGATGTTATAAGTATTACGAATTTCCATCGATTTATGCAGTATGTTTGCGATATCGTTATTTGAGTATATGACTTGAATTTAATAAGTTATTTAAGTTTTTGTGATATTTTGATGAGATAGTATTTTGATATGATTAATTATTTTAGAGTAAAATTATGTTCAAAAACTGCTATCCACTCACTGAGCTCACTGAGTTTTATACTCACCCCATTTTATTATATTTTCCTCCCACAGGAGATTCACAGGTACAACAGTCGACCCAGCAGTAATAGTTGTTTTCAGAATTTTGGCCACGTTATGATGTTAGGAGTTATCGATTGATTTATTGAAATATTTTGGAATTGTAATTTGTTACATTTCGGGGATTGCGGATAACATATGTATTTTATTTGATATTGAATAATTGAGTGATTTAGTATTTTGGTTAAGGTAATAGATTGACGAAGTTGGTTGTATTCGGAATTATTTGAGAGTGCTTGATTTATAATTTTACAAATTTGGTTGTGTAATAATTTTAGGGGAGATTCTACCGAATTTTCTGTATAATCCTAATTGATCAAATTACGTGAGAACGATTAAATAGAATTAGGCAGACTCGCCCTGTGAATTTGGGGTGGGTCGTATCATATAGATAAACAAATAGATATTTAAAAAGTAAAACTAATAGAGCCTTTTGAAGATGTTCTTAGTTATAGATCAAGATCTGATCACATATTTGATTAAAAGATAAAATCTTGAAAAAAAAAAAAAAGCAGAACAAGTACAATAAACATTTTTGAAGGAAAAATCTGCTTTTCATTGATCACAAACATACCGAGTTAATATGGAATTACTAAGAAGATTACACTAATCACAAATAAATAAATCTCAAGTAAAATTACTAACGAATGAATAAGTAATTGGTATTGTTAATCAGCCCCCTACATACCGATATATCCGCAAACAAACCAATGACCTAATAACTGACTCTGGCCAAGTCAGCAACCCTTTTGCAATAAAACCCCTCAACTGAAGTCAATCTATATGTTTGCCTAGAAACTTCTTCTTGATTGCACTTAAGCCCAAAGACTTAAGGGACTTAAGCATTTTAGTACTTAATATACGACGTGAGAATAACTGCCAGTACATAATAATTGGCTTTTTAACTGGCCCTACTGTTGTTGATCCAAAATCAAAGATCCTGCATGCAGCTTCAAAGATCAATGAGCTACCCAATATGCATTTAAAACTTTTTTATTAAGAAATTGTATGGGAATGGAATGGGATATGTACATAATCATTATAGAAAGTTGATATTTTAATGAAGTTTGGGATGATAATATAGGGAGCGAGAAATAGGTAAAAGCTTGTTTAGTCCTTATATTATAAGGTTAGTGTCCATTTAATTCTTACATTTTTAAAAACACCTCAAAACATCCCTACTCTTAAATTATTGACACTTTTATCATTATTTTTTATTTTTTTTACTTTTTTTTATAATATTACCCTCTTACAATAATGTTCTTTTTTTAATATTAATAAAAAATTTAAATTATGAAATTAACCCAGAAAATAAAATAAAAAAGAATATATATTAATTTTTGTGGAAGCTCACTTATGTTCAAAAAAATTAATATTGTAAAAAATTAAATTATCTTTTTTTTTATAGAAAAAATAATATATTAACTTCTCAATATAGCGTTCCGCAAAATTAATATATAGTCTTTTTTATTTTATTTGTTGTGTTAAATTGATAAGTTAATTTTTTTTTCTTTTATTAATGTCTAAAAAAAAGAAACATTATTGTAAGAGGATAATATTATAAAAACAAGTTAAAAGAAACAAAAAAGTAATAGTAAGGGTTTTAATATTTTAATAACAAAAATGTTTTAAGGTATTTTTAAAAATATAGGAAATAGACAGACACTAACCTCAAAATATAAGGGTTAAATAAGTTTTTACGGAGAAACCATTAATCTACAAAAATAAAAATGTTAAGAAACAGGAATTACTAACGTCAATTTATTAAAAGATCCTACAGAGGACCACCACCAGCATTTTAGGCCTCGGATGTCTCATTGGGCATTTTACGCACTTTAGAAAATAAAACAAAAGCTAACCTTTTGAGAATGTCCAATATTTCATGAGAAAGTATGACATGAGATGATCCTGTCCAATAGTCGTCTAAATTCTAATTAATTAAACTACGTATTCAAATGTCTTAATATATATTTTCAGTGCTTTATGATTGATAAAATCTTAAAATATACCTATAAATATCAAAATACACGATAACATGGTGCACAAATCTCATGCATGACCTTTTTTTTTTTATTTTACAGGCAGATTTGTTACTGACAATTAAAAAAAAAAATTTTATGACCCCTTAATTGTTTGACAAATAACAATTGAGTCATTAAAAAAATTGATTTTGGGTTAATATATCATATATTTTAAAGAACTGGGGGAGTTGCTAGCTTCTCCAATTTCTTTGCATATAAATACTATCCTCCGTCACCCCCACTAAACGAAAAGTGAAAACCTTCCTCACCCCAGCATGCATCTCTCTTACAATTTTTTTTTTTTTTAAAAGGAAAGGGGGGTGGGCAAACCCAAATCAATTTTTACCCCTTCCCCACCTCTAAGGCTCAAACTTGAGTCCACACAAGTGAGGGGCGATAGATTGTACTGCCAACCAACTTGGCTACGCCTTTGGGGGCTGCATCTTTCTTACCTTCGAATTTATGAGAGTTTTGTGAGCGAGAGTTTGAATTCAAATTAGATTTAGTACCCAAAAAACAAAAAAAAAATGTCGGGGGATGTCGCAATTGAACCAACAAAAGGGAAAGAGGAGGCGCTTTCTGTAGAACTCCAAGGAAAAAAAACTTTAATGGCAAAAATTAGGAAGATATGACTCCTTGGAAATGGAATCCCGTACAGTTTTCGGTCTTTACGGCCGTGACTGCAAGGTGAATTCTTTTTGCTTCCAATATATATATTCTAATCAATGAGATTTCCGTTTCTTCTTCTTTCTTAATTAATTAATAATTTGCAGGCCGTGAAGGGGTCAGGGATCTTGCAACTAGCATTTCAAAGCATTGGCGTAGTGTACGGAGATATTGGTGCATTGCCCCTCTACGTTTGCGCAAGCACCTTCACCAATGGTATTAACCATGCTGATGACATACTCCGGGTGCTTTCTTTGATCTTCTATACTCTCACCTTGATCCCTCTTGTCAAGTACGTGCTCATCGTCTTACGTGCCAACGACAACGGTGACAGTAATATTTTTTTTTCTTTAATTATGTATATATTACTGTTAACTAAATTTAGCTTCAGCCAAACTCTATTTTTAATCAATTTAGGGTGCGTTTGAGATTAAGGTTGGGTAACTATAACTTAAAAGCTACATTATTAAAGTGTTTGGTAAACACTAGCTGCTGTAACTTAAAAGTTATGTTAATATAATTTTTCATTTGTATGATAAAAAAACTATTGTATCTTTAATAATTTTATCAAAATTACTATTTAAAATTTATATTTATTACATATTACTAACTTTTATTTCATAGTTACAGTTTTTTTTTCACAATAGTTGTAGCATAAAAGCTACAACACTTCAATCCCAAACGCACCCTTAATTAATGATTTCTTTTCAGAGATAGTAGCTGGGGTTTCTTCCACTGGGGTGCCAAACTCCAAATTATGGCACATGTATGGGGTATAATAATATTAAACTAGCATATGGAGCAATGAACTGAAAATCATCTGGGGAGGAAAAGAAGAAATTAACTTCATTACTTAGCCGGTCTTTATTTGTTTATTGGAAAGTACTAGGTATCGATATAAGGACAAAATAATTAAACAATTTTGTTTTTAAAAAAATGCTTGTAATATTATGTATATTAAGTCCAAAAAGTTTTTTTTAAAAAAAGTCCCTTTCGTTCATCGACTAATTTCCCGAATGATCCCAGTCGTGGTGACGAAAAGGGTTCAATATTGCTTGTGAGTTGTGAAAGAAAAGTAAGAGTAGAGGGTCAGCTTATCCCAAGACTTTACTGTGTTGTGTAAAATTTAATATACTCGCAAGCGCACGAATCTAGAAATAGAATAATGGTAACGAGGTCAAACCCACAGGGATTGATTCAAAATTGGAAAGTCTTATTTAAATCTAAAATTAATATTAATCCTAACCTAGTTAACCAAATTGAATTTTAAGAAGAATTAAACAAATTAAACTAACAAAATAATTAAAGCAAAGGAGAATTCAATAAGACAAAGGTTACCAAGGTTTTAGAATCCACCACTATTCAACTAGTAATTATCTAGTTATCAATTAATCCCCAATTTTAGAGTGACAACTTGAAATCAATCTATGTCATCTCATGAATCTAACAATTAAGCCCAATTAAAATTAATCTTGCGTAGGTTCTTTTTCTGCTTAATGATATGATATCTAAGCATCCCATGTAAACATATTGAATAATAAAGAGTTAAAGTTTTTCTAAGCGCTCTGTGTAAACAATTTAATGAAAAACACGGAATCAAAGGAGAGAAAGAAAGAAAGAAACAAAAGGCGAAAGAGAAAAGAAAAAGGAAAATAAGAAGAAAGAAAGATAGGCCAAGAGTAAAGGGGAAAAAATTATCAAAGTTGTGGGAACTAAAATTGGATAGTTAGAATTATATCCGTTGGATTAATGGGTAATGGATTTATAGAATTTAAATAGTTATAATTTAAGTTACATCATACGTATAAGCTTTTATATCAGTTATAACTGTTAATTTTTGAATCCTGTATTTCAGGAGAAATTCAAAAATCCAAGAACCCATAGGAGCCCCAACGAATCCCGAAGTGAAATAGGATATGTGGGTTGATACTATTATTACTATTATGTATTCCTTGAAGCATTTATGTTTGATATCATGCGATGTAATTGCCAGTCACCATATGTGTACCCTTTCCAATAGGCTCTGCACATGCATATTGAGAGTTAGGTTACTCTACCTATACGATGTAGTTAAATTCCACCAAGTATTGAGAGGCTATTGCTCACTCTACTCGTGCGATGATGATCCCGAAAAGTATTGAGAGTTCTTTGCTCTGGGTATTATTTGGTATAATTTTGTCACGTATGTATGTATGAATTCCATGTTTGCTGATGTATTATATTCAATGCGGAGTTATGTCACATGATTATGTACAAGCACTAGTACATTTTTTTTTTATATATAATTATATCCACTCACTGACCGCAAGCTTAGTATTTTCCTATTTATTCCATTCCTCTTAGGTTTCTGTAGGATTTCGTGTAGATTAGTTTCTAGTCAATTGAGGTTGGGCCATAATACGCATTGCTGCATGACCTGCATTTTGAGCATGTTTATGTTGCTTATGTTTTTACGTGCATGTGTACATATATATATATATATTATTAAACCACATGATTTGCCTCTGACTTGACATATAGGTCAAGGCGGGTCGTGTTATTTTAGTATCAGAGCCTAGGTTATAGATTCTACAAACTATTTCATGACACATATATATTAATACCTCATATAATGATATCATGACATTTTATAAATATTAGCATGTGTAGATATGGCCGACCCTACACAAGATCTATAGTATATTTAGCTTCACCTCTACGACCGGAGAATAGAGAGGAGCCCTTGGAAGAAACTGTAGGTGAGTTAGTACTACATGCACATGAGCCAAAGCCTCAACCTCAGCAAAATCCAGATATCCATCAGGAGCTAGTAGCGAGACTTATGATGGATCAATTTATGGATAAATTTGAAAGGTTTGTTTCTAATATTACTCATAGAGCCGTTAAAGTTAGTACAGGTACACAAAACGCCATTAAGCATGATCGTGATTTGGGGGCTATGACTTTTGAGGGCACAACTGACCCTATGAGTTCAGAGTTATGGTTAATCAGACTATAGAGGATTTTTGATGTGATGAGATGTACTTATGAGGAAAGATTATCCATGTTAGAGGGTAATGCACATTGCTAGTGGATGTCTATATTACGCCAATATGAGGGACATGGAGCTATAACTTGGGTGGATTTTCAGAGAGTTCACTGATAAATTCTTTCCCATTACTTACCAAGAGAACATGATGAATAAGTTTATGACACTTGTATAGAGATCTATGATAGTGGAAGAGCATGGGCATAAATTTTCTAAGCTATTGAGATTTGCCCTATTTGCTATACTGAATGAGAGAGAGAAATATAAATAGTTTGATCGGGGTCTTCAAGAGGACATAAGGAAGATAGTAATCATAACAGAATGTACAAAGTTTGGCACACTGGTTAGAGTTGCTATGAGAATCGAGACGAGTCGTAAAGAGGCACAAAGGACTGAGCCGCAATAGCACAAATAAGGCCCTATTTGGCTAGTTAGTGAACTTAATAGTAGAACTCAAAAGAGAGAGATGGAGCATAGAGATTTCTCAACTAGCAAATAATATAGTCTTTGACCAGAATTTCTTAGAGGGAAGAGACCTTCTAGTAGTCACAACAGTGTTTAACAGAGTCGCAGTATAAGTAAAAGGTAACTGCCTTCAGTGTAATATTTGTGGAAAACTTCATAGGGGACAATGTTTGAGTGGTTTACCATAGTGCTTCTAGTATGGACAGCCGGGACACTTGAAGAAGAATTGTCCAAACTTAACATCAAGCAGTAATTTTGTACTCGGTAGAGACCCTCGTTACATTCAGAGTGGCAGTAGTCAATTTTAAAAATAGAGAAGTTCTTAGAGAAGAGGTCCTATATTTTCTAATAAGTCCGAGACCAATACAAGAGAGACTAGTAGTAATCAACAAAGGAGCTAGCCAAGTAGACTACATACCCAGGCACATGTATTTGCTCTAACCGAACATAAGGCACATGCCACTCTAGATATTATGACAAGTATTTTGACTATTTTCAGTTGTTCAGAATATATTTTAATTGATCTGAAGTCTACTTATTCTTTTATTTCTCGCACATTTGCCATGCATGTAGATAGAGAAATGAGGCCATTATATTGTACTTTAGTAGTGGCTATACTAATTGGTAATTTCTTGTTGGCCAAGAGTGTATTTCAAGATTGTATGGTAAAAATGGGTAACAAATATATGGTAGCAGATTTGATTCCACTAGACATTCATGATTTCGATGCTATATTAGGAATGGATCGGCTAGCAACCCATTATGCTATAGTAGACTGTTTTAAGAAAGAGGCAACTTTTAGGAAATTTAGAGAATCCAATACCATTTTCTATGGAGAACGACGAATCCTGCCTTCTTCTATGATATCTACCATTTCTGCTAGACGATTACTCAGAAAGGGTTGTTTTGCTTATTTGGCTCATGTTACTGATAATTGAGTCAGTGATATGAAACTAAAAGATATTTCCATGGTGAAAGAGTTTTTAGATGTGTTTTCTAACAACCTTCTTGGTTTGCCACCTGATAGAGATATAGAGTTTACTATTGATTTGATTCTAGGCATAACTCTTATTTCTATGATCCCATACAGAACGACTCCATTAGAGTTTCGAGAGTTGAAGGTACAGTTAGAAGAATTAGTCGATAAGGGCTTCATTAGACCTAGTATATCTCTGTGGAGAGCACAAATATTATTTGTGAAGAAGAATAATAGAACTATGAAATTATGTATAGACTACAAGCAGTAAAATGAAGTCACTATTGTAACAAATATTTGTTCCTCAGATTGATGATTTATTTGATCAGCTATAGGATGCGACAATTTCCTCGAAGATAGATTTACATTCGAGTTATCATCAATTAAATATTAAAGATGCTGATGTACCCAAAACCGCATTTAGAACTCGTTATGGACATTATGAGTTTCTGGTGATGTCATTTGAGTTAACTAATGCCTTCGCAACATTCATGGATCTCATGAATCGAGTGTTTCATCCTTATTTGGATCAGTTTATTATTTTATTTATTGATGACATCTTTATATATTGACGCAGCAAAGAAGAACATGCAGAACACTTGAGGATTGCTTTACAAACCTTGAGACATTGGTGGTTTTATGCTAAATTCAGTAAATGTCAATTCTTGTCAGACAGAGTTACATTTTTAGGCCATATGATTTCCACTAATGGTATTTATGTGGATCTCTAGAAAACAGAAGTTGTAATGAATTGGGAGCGTCCAACTAGTGTATTTGAGGTTAGAAGTTTTCTTAGCTTGGCAGGTTATTATTGCAGATTTATTGAGGGCTTTTCCAAGATACCTCTACCTCTAACAAAACTAATGAGAAAGAAAGCAAAATTTGAATGGACAAATGATTGTGAACAGAGTTTTCAAGAACTCAAGAGAAGGTTGACTTCAGCTTTAATTCTTACACTTCTATTAAGTACAGAAGGATTCGTAGTTTACAGTGATGCATCCAGACAGGGATTAGGTTGTGTATTAATGCATCATGGAAAGGTAATTGGTTATGCTTGCCAACTTGTGGCAGTGGTGTGGTGTTTGTATTGATGCAGCATGGAAATCCGACACATGATTTGAAACTCGTGGCAATGGTGTTTGCTTCAAAGACTTAGAGACATTATTTATATGAGGTTACTTGTGAGATTTATACCAATCACAAAAGCCTAAAGTACTTATACACACATAAGGAATTAAATTTGAGACAACGTAAATGGGTTGAGTTGATTGCGGATTATGATTATATCATTGATTATAGTACAGGCAAGGCAAATGTGGTAGCTGATTCTCTCAATAGGAAGTCTTTGAGTTTGATATCCCACTTAAAAGTGTCTTAACTTCCATTGTTGATTGATTTGAGGTCTTTGGATATTGAATTAGTAGTAGATTAGAATGGAACACTTTTGGCATATTTTTAGGTTATGCCTATTTTGATTAATTAGATTCGACAAATACATGATCAAGATTTGAAATTGATTAAAATAAAAGAAGATGTGAAGAACAGACTGCAGACTGACTTTTCACTAAGAGATTATAGTATTTTAGTCATGGTCAATAGACTCTATGTGCTGAATAATTTAAATTTGCAGAACTAGATTTGAGAAGAACCTTATAGTTCGGCATATACTATGAACCCAGGTAACACGAAAATGTATCACATTTTAAAAAAGCATTATTGGTGGCAAGTGATGAAGAGAGAGATAGCAGAGTTTGTAGCACACTGTTTAACTTGTCAATAAGTTAAAGCAGAACATCAAAGATCTGTGAGAGAATCTCAACCATTGTCTATGCCTAAATGGAAATGGGAGCATTTCACCATGGATTTTGTGATAGGAGTTCCTTAAAGTAGTAGTGCCTATAATAGTGTGTGGGTTATTGTTGATTGTCTCATGAAGTCTGCTCACTTCTTGCCTTACAAGAGCACATACTCTTATGATATGATAGTGAATTTGTATGTAAAGGAAATAGTACGTTTGCATGGAGCTCCTGTGTCTATTGTTTCAAATAGAGACTCATGATTTACTTCAAAGTTTTGGCCTTCTTTACAATAGATTATAGGTACTAAATTAAATTTTATTATAGTTTTCATTCGCAAATAGACAGGCAATTAGAGAGGGTTATTCAAATTTTTGAAGATATACTTCAAGCATGTGTCATGCAATTTCGAGGTAATTGGGATACACACCTTCCTTTAATGGAGTTTGCTTATAATAATAGATGTCACTCTAGTATTCAAATAGCACCATTTGAGGGTCTGTATAAAAGGAAATGCATGACTCCAATTTGTTGAGATGAAGTCGGGAAAAGGCTCGAAATCGTTTAGAGTACTAAGGAAAAGATTAATGTCATTAAAGAAAAGTTAAAGGTAGCACAAGACAAATAAAAGAGTTATGCAAATAAGCATCGGAGACCACTTTGAGTTTGCAGTGGGTGATAAAGTTTTCTTATGAATTTCTCATTGGAAAGGCATTTTTCAATTTGGAAAACATGGGAAGTTAAGCCCTTATTATATAGGCCCATATGAGATTGTTTAGCGTATTGGTCTAGTTGTTTACTGTTTAGCCTTACCTTCAGAGTTATCACAAGTCCATAATTGTTTTCATGAATCGATGGTACAGAAGTATATTTCTGATCCTTCTCATGTTTTAAATGTAGAACCGATTCAGATGACAGTAAATTTGACTTATGAAATAGAACCAATTTAGATACTTGATAGAAAACAACGTGTGTTACATAATAAGACGATCTCATTAGTTAAAGTGATTTAGAAGGTTCACACTACAAAGGAGGCCACTTGGGAGAGTGAAGAACATATGCATGCCCGTATTTATTTCAGTTAGATATGTAATTTCAAGGATGGAGTTTTTTAAGTTGGGAGATATTGTCATGTACCCCTTGGGAGGAAAAAACAAAAAAGAAGCCACACGTGTTTAGTAAATTAAGTGGCCAGCTGCCTATTGAATGCAATATGAACTATTTGCTTCACCTCTTTGCTTGCCGCATGCATGTTCCACTTGCTTGCTTGAGGTGGTGATAACGTGTGTGTGTGTGTATATATATATATATATATATATTAAGAGCTACTTGTTAATGGATTCACTTACAACCGAGACCAAGACAGATGCAAAGAGCAAAAAGGAAAGAAAGAAAAAAAAGGGGAAAAAGAAGAGAAAAAGGAAATAATAAGAAATAAAGAGAGGCCAAGAGTAAAGGGGAAAAAATAACAAAGTTACGAGAATTGAAATTGGATAGTTAGAATTATATCCGTTGGATTAATGGGTAACAGATTTATGGAATTTAAATAGTTATGATTTAATTTACATAATATGTATAAGTTTTTATATTAGTTCTAATTGTTAATTTTTTAATCCTGTATTTTAGGAGAAATTCAAAAATCCAAGAACTTGCAAGAGCCCCATCGAACCTCGGAGTGAAGTAGAATCTGTGAGTTGATACTATTATTACTATTATGTATTCTGTGAAGCATTTATTTGATATTATGAATTAATATCATGTTATGATTATATGTATGCATATTATATGTTTGATTAAGTTATAAGATGTGATTGCCAGTCCCCATATGTATACCCTTCCCAATAGGCTCAAAGCATGCGTATTGAGAGTTAGGTTACTCTACCCGTGCCATGTAGTTAAATCACGCCAGGTATTGAGAGGTTATCTCTCACTCTACTCGTGCGATGATGATCCTAGTGAGTATTGAGAGTTATTTCCCCTTGATACTTGATAACTCTATGAAATGAGAGTTATCCATGGCACTTTTAGACTTAAATCAAGATTACTTAGAGAGTAAATGTGTGTTTTAGTTGCATTTTAGCTTAGTTTTTCATATTTATCTATTTTTAGTTATTTGCAATAGATTAGGTGATTTTGAAATAAATTGTGTGTGCTTAGATTATGTGTTTACATTGTACGCAACTGGAAGTGCAAATTCAAAGCAGAAATATTGTGCAATAGGCTTGGAAAAAATAAGGAAGGAAATTGGTTGCAGAAAGGTAGAAACTAGTCTAAAATAGTGTATTGTTTTAGCACCATTATTGTAGCACTATTGCTGTAGCAATCCTAAAACAACAGAGGAGAAAAATTCAAGCAAATCTTAAAAAAATTTGCGATCTACAGTTTCCAAATATGGAAGATGCGTGCCCTAAGCGTTCAATTGCCCTAGTTTTCAATTATAAAAGGAAGCACACCCAAAAGAAAAAGGGAGAGCCGTCAACCACAAGAAGAAAAATTCAAAAAAGAAAAGGGTAAACAACAAAGAAACAGAAAGTTTCATGCTAAAAAAGAAAGATTGCAGGTGTGAGGAAGAAGAAAACCAATAATGTGTGTGTGTGTGTGTGTGTGTTTGTAGTGCAAGTATGTATAATGAGATGTGAATTGCGCAAGTTTGAAATATATTTTCGGATGAAATAGATGTTATTATATGTTATAGTAGAGGCTTGAGGCCATATATATATAAATTAAGTTTATATCATGAGTTCTAGTTATTAAACCGCATGATTTACCTTGGACTCGACATATAGGTCAAGGCGGGTTATGTCACTCCTCCCAAAAAAAAAAAAAAAAGAATCTTATGTTCAACGTTTGTTTTAAGCCTACATGACGGTAACTAATTTTGGAAATCTAATGATTTATTTGCTATTCTATTTTTACCATTAGTAAAGTTTCAGTTTTGAAGAAAAGGATCATGCATGCTAAAGTTTTAACCATTTTAAGCTCGTCATATATGCATATATATATATATATATATAATTTTTCTCAGCCCTTTGAAAGTAAACTTTCTATGATAAAGACAAAAGCTATACGTTTAAGATTTCCTTATTTCCCCTGGTCTTGAATTTGCCCTCCTTAGTCTGTAATGATGATAACAAGCAAATGACCAGATAAAATAAAACGGGGAAAAAAGAAGGCGTAACTTAAAAGTCCAGCTAAAACATGCGCAAACTAGCAGATTTACTTACCGAGAGAGCAGATAAGGTACTCTTTGAACATAGTGCCAACCTCAGGTCTAGATTTTTATGAACGCATGACATATCTGCTACTATGTGACGAACAGAGTTTAGTTCGACGTACAAGAAAAATGTTCATATTCAAGATGAGACTCCACATACGCCAACAACAAATAAACCAAAAATAGATATATTATACCCGTATGGGAAATAATGTGGCGCTTTAAAAGACAAAATAAATAAAATGACTACTGCGAGATAAGTGATAATTCTGGTATTCCGGGTGTCACTGCGCTAAAATAAGATAGATTATAGGGATCTAAATCCCATGATGCTGAAAGAAATTCCTAAATATTGGCATATTCACTTTGGTCTACAATAAGCAGAGTTTTTTTTTGCATTATCATAGTTACATCTGTAATCTTATGCATAGTTTGCTGGATTAGACATTCAATTACAAGTTAACTATTACTTTAATTCAATTTTTAATTGGTTTATAATAGTTACTAGAGCTTTCCTTGTAAAATTAACAAGCCTGTTGCTCAATTAGATGTAGAATTAGTCTTACTTCTTGAGAATTTTCTTCCTTCTCTTCATTTCAAATTCTTTTCCTTTTAACAGAGATTATTCCTGGAGAGACTTCTAAAAGGTTTTTGTGAGACACAAAAGTTTCTTCTCTTTCTTAATATCTCCCGCTTATATTTCGACAGCTCCTTCAAAATTCACAGTGAAAAGATTATATTATTTAATTCAAATCATCATAAGTCTAGCTGCAATGTTTCTACTTGCAAAAGTCTCCTTAACGCAAAAGGCAATTCACAAAATTCACCCATTGTCCATAAATCATACTCAGCCAGTAGCAAAAGACTTGCCTTACAGAGACGAAGCTTTTTATCTTCTTTAACAGTACATTTGCATGTAATTTGTCGTTTTCCGTGAGACAACTACACAGGGAGGGGGGGGGGGGGGGGGATCAATGGCTAATTAAGTGAGAGATAAAAGAAACTTGGTCGTGTCTACTAAAGTGTTTAGCAGAAGAACTACCTTGACATGGTATATATCCTTGTACTCTACAAAACCAACCCCAATTTTTGGCACAACTTCACACAATTTTTTCCATTTATGTAGAAGGGACACCAGTGTAAAAGCATCTCCTCTGTGGCCTCAAAGCAGATTCAGCAACCTGACATTTTTCATTTTCTAAGCTCAGTATGTCATTCCTTCATTAAGACGAATAATATAATAATTATTTTCTTTGAGGCACTTTTAATAAGAAAACTAGTAGAAGCTTCAAAAATGTCATAGAAGAATGGAAATATTTGATACAGAGATGTAAGAAATAGGCCAAGCAAAGGTAGAGTTTTGTTGACCCAAATGAAATATCAAACAATTAAACTTGGCCATGGCAACAGATTTATTTGTTTCCCGAACCAGAAATCAAGCAATACTAAGACAATAGATAAATTTGTTTCCAGCAGCAACTATTGAAATGTCCTACGTAAAGCCAAAGCCAAATTCTAGATGCCATGAAAGCGTCTATGAGACACAAGTCTGAAAGAAGTGCATGCACTGTAAGTCATTGATCTTGCCATTTTCTTTTTCCTTTCTTCTTTCTACAAACCTTTTCCTCTTTGGCTTTTAAAGGCAATGTTAACTTCTGTCCCTGGTTTAGAGATCCGATTTACAGTCATCCACAGCTGGTGGTAGGGTTAATGGTAAAGCTCATAAGTTTAGCTGCCAGGACTTATATGACCATAAGATTTCTGTCAGAATTTAGTATGAATATGCATTTTTGCTGCTTTAATTTCAAAGTCGAACGAAAAGGAATGACCTAACACAAAAATTCAAGCTGTTACAGCAATGGAACCAGATCACATACTCACGGAAAAGATGATGGCCAAATCTAGCAACCATTGTTGGCTTTTCCCCCATTTGGTTCTTGACAATATTACAATCGCTTAATACATCTGGCCATACATTTTCTGCTATGGATTCCCATGGGCTTCTTGATATATTCCCACACAATTTATCGTGATCTACCAACCCAAAATCCAAATGTCAATATAGCCAAAGTTAACACCAGATATAGATCAAGAACAAAAGTAGAACATATTTAAGATAAAACCAAAAATGCAGATCAGCAACCTCAAGCCAGATTAATGGTCATCGATCTTTTATGCTCAACAGGGTCGTCTGAAAACTCCACAAAGCGGACAGAAGGAATGCTGCTATCATCATCCAAGCCACAAATGAACCACCTGTGTATGGCAGGGTCTGCATACACGATCTTTCCACTCATGTCTGCATTATGCTTGGATGATCGCAAGTGTAATTTTCCGTTGAATTTAGGCACAAGCATCTCTGGAACAAGAGATGGCCTCTGGGGGTCCTTCGTATGCCTCATATGTGGTGGAATGTAAGCTATTATGATAATATCAACTTCACTCTACCTTAAAACCTCACTAAGAATAATAAGTATTTACAGAATCTTGACAAATTGAAATCACTGTTGCGGTATTGCCCGATAAACAAGCAACAAAAATACTTAGGAAAAGGGAATGAAACATTTCAGTAACCCAAGATCAGGACTAAGACAAACATTCTCTAGAATAAAAGAAATTTGAAAAAAGATAAAAGTAAATGATACCGTACTCGCCAACTATGAAAGAAGGAAAAATAAATAAATGAAATTACTCAGGAATCATTTATGATAACATTTGTTACAATGAATCTAAACTGAACATAATAAAATAGCAAAAGATTAAGTTATTCAAGCAAATAATTTTATCTCAGTAGACAGTAGCTAAACTAACCAGTGGAAACAGTAAAATAAGAGCTAAAAAGAAGCCACCGAAATCATCAAAAGAAAATCACATAACGCGTGCCCAGAAACAAAACTGAAGTGAAAATATAATAAACTGAAGAAAAATTCATAAGATATAAAGAACAATACTTACCAAAACTTTTAAAATTCCTAGTGGGCTGTTGGCTCAGCTGATCTTCAGACTTATGTGTGTATGTATATATCCGTACACGCACCAACAAACATAAAGACAGCGTAATCACACCTCCTTCTTGCGCAAGTTTTTGAAGTGGGTTTTTTGTGTTTTCTTTTCTTGCTTTGGGAAAGGCATCTCCTTTGGTCGCCCGGAGATCCCACTTTACAGTGAAATGTTTGCCTTCTAACCAACAGTTTAGAAACAAAAGGAATTTAAAAAATACACACGCGCGCGCGCACTAATATATGTACAAAATGATGAACAAATTCAAAAAGATGAGTTTATTAATTTAAAAAGATAAGTTTATTAATTTAATTAAACTTTAACCGGACATCAAGGCCTTTTAATAAATTACCATATTACTGGTAGGTGTGATTACATAAAAGGCGGGGAGGAAACTTTTCTTCAAACTACATTTGCAAGTGGATCCAAGTGATCCAAGTATGTCACCAGCTTAATTTTGAAAGACAAGTCTTACAAATAAAATCAAACTCTTATTGTTGTTGGCTATTGATATTTATTCCACACATGAAAATATAAAAGACTTTACACAGGTACTACCGAACTCATACTACTATTACACAGAAAAAAAAATTAAGTTAAAAAAATGTACAAAATTTGAAGTTCCGAATGAGAATTGAGAAACTAAAGCAGCGACATTTTTTGCAAAAACATTTGACCATTGGATACAAACGCGATCTTATTCTTACATATTTATCTTTCTGCAACAACAAATACAAGATGCACACAATTGCAAATATGAACAGAGAGTAGGGGAAGCTTGCAGTCTGCTGTTTATGTCAACAGTTCCTGGCATGACAAGAAATGGTCCCACATTAACCTCAAGTTGTCTTTAAACCCATTATAGATGGAATCCTGATGATTGAAATAAAAAATAATTAGCACATTTTAATGAAAGGCGAAAGATATCAAATGCACCACTAATTCAGTATGAGCATGGAGACAAAGATATAGGAAATAGTGAGCATGAAACAGATTTATAGCTGCACTGATAAATTTTATGTTTCACAACACTAGTCCTGGGATTGGAGCAATTAACAAACTGAAGCCACTCTTCCATCCAGTGGTTATCGTAAAACCAAAGTGCAAGATACGTATAAGTTATAAGCTGAAAGCTCATTTTTTGAAATCAAATTTACTCAAAAGATAGGTAATAGGTAAAAGTCATTCATCACTTGAACAGAATAAATATGTTAACCGGAAGGGACAACTGTATGCACACTAAAAAGAACTCTTGCAGACAATCCATTAAACTATATGGATAAGCTTGCTATCCGATTGATTAAATCTTCTTTCAGACTTTTTTCTGTAAAGCAATCTCCAGGAAGAAACCCTATCAACATCTAATAGTAAAAGTAGAAAATTACAGTAAAGTTGGGAAGATAATATAAGCATCAACATTCAGATGGAACGGCAAGAATTTCAATCTCTATCTAATCATATAAAAAGATAGCAGGTTAAGTGATAAAAGTTAAATTTAGAGCAAAAAATATATATAGGAGAAACAATATGAGACGAAATGAACGCAGTAGATAAATATTCACATTTAGTTTACAGCATTATAAAACACTTTACAATCAAATTTGTAAAGAAGATTAGCAAGTGCAAACTCTTATTGACAGAGGTGCCTTAATTTACCTACTCATGATACTTAGCCAAAAGAGAGAGAGAATTCTTCTTATGCATAGTAATTCCGGGCAGAACATCAAAGTCCAAGTCTTGGCTCTTCACTCCAGGCGGCATTTCCCAATCAAATTTGTAAAGAAGATTAGCAAGTGCAAGATCCACAGTTGCGATTCCCATATTCAACCCAGGACAAATTCTTCTGCCAGCACCAAACGGTATTAACTCAAAGTGTTGCCCTTTAAAGTCAATACAGCTATCAACGAATCTCTCCGGATAAAATTCCTCCGGATTCTCCCAAGCTTCAGGGTCTCTTCCTATTGCCCATGCATTTACAAAGACAAGTGTTTTAGCTGGAATTTCATACCCTTCTATTACACACTTTTGAATTGTTTCTCTTGGGACCAGTAACGGCACCGTGGGTTGCAATCTCATCGTCTCCTTCACTACCGCTTTAAGATAATGTAATTCTTGAACATCATCTTCATTTACACAGAGTTTGTTGCCCCCAATCAACGATCTGATTTCCAGTTGAACTTTTTTCATTGCTCTTGGATTCTTCATTAGGTAAGTCATGGCCCAAACCACAGTTGCTGCACTCGTGTCTGTTCCAGCAACTAATACGTTCTGCAAAACAAACAACATACATATATACATATTAAATTAGTTAAAAGCAAATAAAATTATGTTAAATTGATCATGCTCAGGTGGACGTCAAAGAGCACTTTACAGCATTATAAAACACTTTACAAGATTGTAAAATTGGGTATCTGCGCAAAATTTTGAGTCTGCGCCTAAGCACGAGTCTATATATAACTATTTATAAAATCATTCACCATGAGCACTGCTTTGATGTGATCGAAAGTCAGGTTAACTTTAAATCCACGATCTTTTCGTATTTGAAGTAAAACATCAATTATATCCTCCTGTTGCGCCAATTCTGATTTTGTTCTCTTTGGATCCAAATGATCGTCGATGAGTTCCTGGTAGAATCTATCCAGTTCTTGGAAGTTATTTTGCAGGCGTTGCATCATTCCTGTGAGCTTATCAATCCAGCCCATGAAAGGAAAATAATCGGTAACAAAAAAGCTTACAAACAAGGCTTGAGTTTCATTGAGCAAGGCATGGAATCTACTTCTTTCACTTGTTGCTTCATCTTCATCGTACCTCTTGCCAAAACCAATTCTACAAATAATGGTGCTCGTAAGAGACATCATTACCTCACTTAAGTTTACGGGCTTAGAAGCAGAAACTGATTTTGAAATCTTTTCAATCATTCTTGAAACTTCATCTTCTCTGATGGGTCGAAAATTTTGTGCCCTATTAGAGTTAAAGAGATGAATGACACAAATTTTTCTTATCTCTTTCCAATATTCATCATAGGGTGAAAAAACCAAATCAAGACCATTGTAAGATAACTTTTGTTGTCCTACCAAGGCTGGCCTGCTACAAAATTGAAGGTCATGGGTTTTTAATATCTCTTTAGCCATTTTTGCTGAGGAAACTACCAGGGACGGCACAAAACCTAGGCGCAAGGACATGAGGGGGCCATATTTTCGTGACAGTTCCCAAAATGACACTTGAGGCTTTGAGACATCAAACTGGTGTAAGTTACCGATGAAGGGAAGGCCCCAGGGGCCTGGTGGTAATTTAGTATTATTCCTTGAGGTTACGTGCCTTTGCAGAGCAAAGAAGAAGAGGAAGAATGGGAGACACAAAAGGAAGTTGATGATGATAAGTAAAGCCATCAATATCTTCTGTGCGCTTAATCACTGTAAAAACAGAACTGTCTCTCCATTAATAAGGAAACAAAAATGCTATGTTCAGTAATATGATTAGATCGAGGCTCTGTTTTTTACTCTTGTGAAGTCCTTATCGGTGACCACTTGTGCAGTTAGCACAGCGAAACAAATTTATTGTCTTCGGCGTCGTCAACAATCAGTGATTAAATAAAGTGTTGAAAAATAATTTGTAAGATAAAATGTTAAAATATCTATAGAAATATCTGGAATCTTGGTTTCTCTATGTGTTAAATATGTTAGGCAATAGGGTTGGCAAAATCCGGATCCAAATCTGGATCTGGATGTAGGTGCATTTGAATCTGGACCACATTTATAATTGTATATTCCGATCTGCATCCGGATCTCAAAAAAAGATGCGGATCTGGATGCAGGTAATATCCGCAATGGATGCGTGCCAGTATTCTGGATTTTCGGATCCATAAAAATTAAAATTTAATAATTTAATATATAATTTAAAAATTAAATAATTTACCTAATAATATCAAATAAAATCCAATCATAATTCAACAATTAATAATTCAACATGAATAACATACAATAATCTCATAAATCCATAAATAAATTTTATTTTTTTATTTTTAATTTACTTTTTAATATATATTTTTAATTTAATTTTAAATTTTAAATAAAATTCAATAATTTACCTAATAATATAAAATAAAATTCAATCATAAACCAACAATTAATAATTCAACATGAATAATATACAACAACATCATAAGTACACAAATAAAATTTATTTTTTAAATTTTTATTCAATTTTTAATATATATTTCTAATTTAATTTTTAATTTAAAATAAAATTCAATAATTTACCTAATAATATCAAATAAAATTCAATCATAAACCAACAATTAATAATTCAACATGAATAATATACAACAACATCATAAATACACAAATAAATTTTTTTTAAAAAAATTTTATTTAATTTTTAATATATATTTCTAATTTAATTTTTAATTTAAAATAAAATTCAATAATTTACCTAATAATATCAAATAAAATTCAATCATAATCCAACAATTAATAATTCAACATGAATAATATACAACAAAATTATAAACCCACAAATAAATTTTATTTTTTAACTTTTCATTTAATTTTTAATATATATTTTTAATTTAAAATAAAATTTATCCAGATCCAAATATCTGATTTTTTAGATGCACTTGCATCTGGATCCGTGCGGATCCCAAATTTTCATAATCAGATCCACCTTTTTTAATATGCGGATCTGAATTTTTACGGATCCAAATGTTTCGAAGCCTTGTGGATCTGGGCCGGATCCTGACTTAATTAGCATCCCTATTAGCCAAGTAACTTAAGTTAGTGGTGGTTAAAATGTGTGGTATAAATAAAAGTTAGTAAATTATAGTAGAAAAATAAGTTAGTTGAAGTTGTGATCAGCAAGTGTTTGTTTTGGGAGAGAATCCCAATACTTATTGAAATTTGGTTTTTTCTATCAACCTTACCTGGGAAGTATATTTTAACACAATAGTGTTCAATTGAAAAGGACAAAAAAACAAAAAAAGTGTTGTGATATAGCGAAAATCTTTGGAAAATTTACAAAATTGACTACTAAAAATTTGCAATTTTTAAAATTAACTCTTTAAGTTTATTTCTATCAACATTAACCAAAAATACCTAATGTGACGAAAATACCCCTCTCATTCTCACCAAGCTTCCTCTCCTCCAAATCAAATGATTTCTCTCCTCCAAGTAGGCTACTCATCGCCAGCAGCTTCCCACCACATCGGAGTCCATCCACCGCAGCCAACATCACCAAGATTACGATTAAAATCACCAAATCAACGGTTAGTTCAAAAACCTTAGATTATTGCATGTTCTATTGTTTGTTATGTTATTATTTTGTTCCGTTGGTAATGCTGATGGAGGATTTAAATGTTTGTGATGTTGGTGGTGTGGGTGAGGTTGTTAGGGTGGGTTACTGGGTTGGTGATGTTACCATGGGCACTGGCGAGGCTGAGGCGCGTGGCTATCTGCGCTGAGAAGCGCGACAAGCGCACACATTAGGTGCGACAGGCACACCTATCACACTTTATTTGTGCGACAAGCATGCATGTCGCACCTAATGTGCGTGCTTGTCGTGCATCTCAGCGCAGACAACCACGCGCCTCAGCCTCACCGACACCTATGGTAACATCACCAACATCCCGTAACCCACCCTAACAACCTCACCCACACCACCAACATCACAAACACTTGAATCTTCTATCATCATCACCAACACGACAAAATAATAGCATAACACACAATAGAACATGCAATAATCTAAGGTTTTTGAACTAATTGTTGATTTGATGACTTTAATCGTAATCTTGGTGATGTTGGTTATGGTGGATGGAGTCCGACGTGGTGGAAAGCCGCTGGCGATGAGTAGCCCACTTGGAGGAGAGAAATCATTCGGTTTGGAGGAGAGGAAGTTTGTTGAGAATGAGAGGGGTATTTTCATCACATTAGGTGTTCTTTGGCTAATGTTGATAGAAATAAATTTCAGGGGTTAATTTTGAAAATTGCAAAACTATAGTGGTCAATTTTATAAATTTCCCAAAATATTTAAGTTCTGGTGTTTTATTTTTACTGAACAGTGAACAAGGTACTACTTAATATTCGTGGATTTTAACAAAAATAAAATTTCCTTTATCAAAATTGAACACAAGTGACTGCAAGCCACTCGGTCCATCAAAAGTGCCAAAAAGTCAATTGAACACAAGTGACGGATGGCAATGAGTGTGTTTTAGTGTAGATTTGCCTGTACCTAACTCAGCCGCACTTAAAAAATATAATATCAAACTCACCCATTACCCATTGAATTATTTTATTTGTCATTACCAAACTCGTCTGCACTCAAAAAATAAAATTCCAAACTTGTATTTTTACCGAGCGGAATTTTAACTAGTTCTTAAATTACAAACACTATAGGTAAAAAAGATACTTTCGGTCAAATTTAAAATGATAATAAAAGCTATAAATTAACAACATTGGCCTTAAAGCAAAAACATCCGAAAGTACCATGTCTCAACCTTGGCGTTTCCTTCTGGAACATCAACCGCAAATGACTCAAATTACCAGAGTCCAGGGCTTCCCTCAGTTATGGAGCCTTAATTGAACTAACAAAGACACATGAACAGTGCACTCACAAGTATTTCGTATACTGTAACTTAAAAGAAAAATAAAAAAGCAGGAAGCAAAAGTACTATGTCTAAGCCTGTAATCGCTAACAACTTCATAAATTGTTTCGATCCCATCCCAATCATTAATCGACATAAAATTTTGTCTCAAATTCTGACCAATTTCAAATCAATTTTAAAACTTTAGTATCGAGTCTCATACCGTTCGAAACTGGATCTAAATACTCGATCGGAATTTAGTTTTTTCTGTCAACTTTACTTGGAATGTAAATTCTAACACAATAGTGTTCATTCAAGGCAAAAGGAAAAAGAAAAACTGTTGTGAAATCAAAAAGCCCCTGCCACGTTACATACAAATGCATGTAACAAACACGAAATGATGAACGTTGGATTTTGCTTCCGAAATCGAACGGATGTGGATAAATGTGCATTAAAAAAGTTTGTGGTGGCCAGCCTGTTATAATGGTTATTCTTTAACCTGTTGAAACGGTTGAAAAATGATAATGATGTCCGGGGCTAAAAAAACAGCAGTCAAAGATGGAGTAAGGATAATACAAGATTTAAGTCAAAACTATCTTTGAAGATATATACGAATCTATTTTATTTGCTTAATCATCACAATCAAATGTACCTGAATTGGAATATGACAATAAAATGTTGCCTTTATAACTTTTACATAACCAATTTTTTTTACCATTTTCTTTACACTCTCATATACTTTCATTAATGAAACTCCATCAAAATAAATGAAATTCGTACTATGTAATATCTTCCTTGAAATCAGTCAACTATGTATGCATGTTTTTCTTAATAAATATTATGCTCAGACGGGAACATCAGAGAGCACTTTACAATGTTGTAAAACGTTTTACAACACCATGAGAGTGGGTATCTGCACAAAATTTTGAGTCTGCGCATAAGCATGAGTTACAGATAACTATTCATAAAATTATCAACCATGAGCACGGCTTTGATGCGATCCAAAGTCATATCAACTCTAAATCCATGGTCTTTTCGTATTTGAAGTAAGGGTGCGTTTGAGATTCAAGTGCTGTAGCTTTTAAGCTGTAGTTGTTGTGGAAAAAAAACTGTAAATATAAAACAAAAGTTAATAATATATAATAAATATAAATTTTAAATAATAATTTTGATAAATTTATTAAAGATATAATAGAATTTTCATCATACAAGTGAAAAATCATATTTGTATAGCTTTCAAGCTACAACAGCTAGTGTTTACCAAACACTTTAGTACTGTATCTTTTAAGCTACAACTGTCCAACCTTAATCCCAAACGCATCCTAAAACATCAATTATATCCTCATGTTGCAACAGTTCTAATTTTGTTATGTTTGGATCCGAATGCTCGTCGATGAGTTCTTGGTAGAATCTATCGAACTCTTGGAAGTTATTTTGCAGGCGTTGCATCATTCTTGTAAGCTTATCAATCCAACCTATGAAAGGAAAATAATCTGTAATGAAAAAGCTTACAAGCAAGGCATGGAATCTACTTCTTTCACTTGTGCTTCATCTTTGTCGTACCTATTAGGGTGGTTAAAATACCACCGCCCAACACGTGCATGAGCAGGATTGGGTCTATTCATTCTAAGGGAAACCCTAGAGGAGTCGAGTCTTGAGCAGACAACAATTTGGTCGAGTTATAGAGAGCAGAGAAGAACTCTCTAGGGAATCCAAGGATAGGTTGTACTGGATACTTAGTTAAAGATCAAATGATAAGCTACCCCAAAATATTAGGCACGATGCCCATACTTAGACAGTTACCACGTCAACCCACTAACTATCTTTTATCAGGCACGATCGCCCATTACCTAATTGGCACGTTCAACCAACCCACGAAGTCCCATGAATCAAGGAAGATACTACACGTTTGGTTGCTTATAAATCCCGAGAAGTTGAGAGGTAAGAGGACTTTTTTTGGCCTAACTAAAGGGAAACTCTGTCATTTTAATTCCAGAATTCCTTTTCCTTTAAATCAGAGTGAATCAAGATCTTTACTTGGAACAATCACACTTTTGCCACTGAGATTTGTGGAATAAGTTTTTCCCAAAACCCATAAACTGACTTGAGCGTTGGAGGGTTTTCGTAGGAAAAACATCCGGTGTCCCCTGATAGTTTTTTGTGGTTACAGGTGACAACAGCATGGATTACGCATGGTCAACAATATCCATCCTATTGACACGGAGTTGAACAATTCCCATCAGAGCTGATTCAGGCGTTGGTGAGACAATCCGGTCACTGTTACAAACTCGAACAGATTTCAGCATCAATAGTACCTCTTGCCAAAACCAATTCTACTAATAATGGTGCTTGTAAGAGACATCATTACCTCACTTAAGTTTACGGGCTTAGAAGCAACAACTGATTTTGAAATCTTTTCAATCATTCTTGAAACTTCATCTTCTCTGATGGGTCGAAAATTTTGTACCCTATTAGAGTTAAAGAGATGAATGACACAATTTTTTCTAATCTCCCTCCAATATTCATCATTGGGTGAAAATGCCAAATCAAGACGACTGTAAGATAACTTTTGTTGTCCCACCAAGGCTGGCCTGCTACAAAATTGAAGGTCATGGGTTTTTAATATCTTTTTAGCCATTTTTGCTGAGGAAACTACTAAGGATGGCACAAAACCAAGACGCAAGGACATGAGGGGGCCATATTTTTACGATAGTTCCCAAAATGTCACTTGAGGCTTTGAAACATCAAGCTGGTGCAAGTTCCCGATGAAGGGAAGGCCCTGCGGGCCCGTTGGTAATTTAGTATTATTTCTTGAGGTTATGTGCCTTTGCAAACAAAGAAGATGACGAAGATTGAGAGACACAGAAGGAAGTTGATGATGAAAAGTAAAGCCATTAATATCTTTTATGCCCTTGCCTTAATCACTGCAAAGACACAACCTCTCTCCATTTATAAGGAAACAAAATCCCTTATTCGGTAATATTATTAGATCAAGGCTCTGTTTTGTACTCTTGTGAAGTCATTATCACTTGTGAGGTTGGCACAATGAAATAGATTTTTTGTCGTCGTCATTGTCAACGATTAGTGATTACATCAAGTGTTGAAAAATATTGCAATCTAAAATGTTAAAATATCTATAGAAATATCTTCAGAAAAATCTCGGATGTTTAGTTTTTATGGGTGGTAAGTATGTTAGCCACGCAACTTGAGTTAGTGGTAGTCAAAATGTGTGGCATAAATATCCTACAAGAAAAATAATTTTTTATGACTGCTGAATACAGTTGAAAAAAGCGTTATGCTGATCAAAATGTGTTTTTTCAATAGTCTTAATCAGTAGCTAGTAATCGCTAATACCCAAGTTAAAAATAGACTTTTTCCAATCGCCATAAATATGCTTAGAAATACACTTTTTTCAATCGGCCACCATAAATATGCTTATTTCGTGCGAAATTGACGATTATAAATACATAAATATAAATTCAAAATTAATATGGACATTGACCAACGACCGATATTTATGACCAGCTTAAGAAGTAAAAAAGGTTATTTTCGATAGCGGTTGTATTTATGATACACTATTTTTTAGGGATAAAAACAGTTGAAAAAATAAATTACAGTCGAAAATATATTAGTTCTAATCGGTTATGCAATTGAAAATATGTTATTTTAGTTGGAATAAATTATGTTTCTAATTGAATTTTAGTATTTCCAAGAAGATGATTATTGAAATTCATTTGATTCTACTTCGTCATTAAAATAGTCATTTTATTAATCGCCTCTAGGAAAAAGATCAATGAATTAATAGACAAATATATAGCTGAAATCGATTTTATTAATTGCCTCTAGGAGAAAAAAATCAATGAATCAATGGAAAAATATTTTTTTATAAATAATTTCAATAAATACATGTGCAGCTTAAACAAAGTACAAGTGCTACACCACGCCACTACAATGACTTAAATCTACAAGATGCTACTATAAAAGGATAAAATAAATATGTATTAATCATTGAATCCCTGACAGATAAATAAAATCTAATGCACCAAAGGCTATATGGCACTCTTGCAATGATATTTTGGTGTTGATAAAAGATAGATTCAATGTGGATTGACCAATTGAATCCTTATGAAAGTTGAATATCATAATTTTTTCTTCCTAGGCTCTTGATTCCCTGCCTAACAATATGAAAAAAAATTAAGATACAATTAAATTAAAGTAGGAAATCCTATATACAAAACAAGAAAATGAATCTATCCTAATTAACATCTCTTTCACTTATTATAAAATAAGTTGTGAATTAAAATCCAATAAATTAAAAACATAACATAAAATAATAATAATAATTCTTACCTGCAAGCCACGATTATTCAAATAATTTTCACCGAACTACATAATAGAAAAGGCTTCGAACCAACCATATGAGAGTGAGGCCAACAATAACTGATCTCAAACTTAAGAAATTAAAAGTGAAGGATAAAAATTAATAAATATTTGGAAACATCTCCCCAGGTTCTATATAGTTTAATTCAAAAGAATTAAGAAAATTACCCCAAAATAGAGTTGAAAGCTTTGGAGAGAATATACAAAAGAAGAGGAGATGAATTCATCCATTGCGCTTAATATCTGTGGCTTTTATTTATTTATTCTGTTAGTGGATATGATTTGGTGGCTAATTTAGATATTTGTTAGAGAGAATGGAGAGTAGGGTACACATACACCTGCACTAAAAACTTTAGTTAGGTGGCATTATAGTAATTAAGTGGACCAAACAGTTACTAGAGATAATACAAGATAATCAAATTTAAGAAAAAATCAATTAATTAATTTATTTATCCTAAGTTAGTTATTTCATACTGATAAATTTGAAAATTATTAGCATACGATTCGATTAATTGCAAAACAAAACTTCTCATCTCATTAATTTAAATCTAAAGTTTATTATAATTGAACAATTATATGTAATACCTATTATGCGATTACTAGATTGTTTAATTAATCTCTAGCCTAAACTGATTGATAGAACATCTTTAACATGGATTTTAAATTTAAATTAATAAGATAAACAAAAGATGAAAATACATATTGACGCAAAAACTATGAAGCTATATTAGTTTTAATAATTCATAGTTGAGCTATGTTTCAAAATATAAATAAATTATTGCAATAGTTCTTATTATCTGTTGAATTAATTGTATGACCGTTCTTAGACAATTAGACTAATTTAATAAAAAATATTTCAACTATAATTAAATGTTAATTACTAATCATCTAATGTTTTTTTAATACATGCAATCAGTGTTAAGTATGAAGTATACGTTCCATGTTCCGCAATTATGAAAACTTTTAAACTCTATTTATTAAAAAAAAAATAGACCACTAGATAATTACATTAATTTAAAAATCATTAATTTGAAAATTAGCTAGTCTCCAAATGATTCAACAATAATTATGATCAATCTTAGACATTATTTCTTTAAATACTTAGCTATAAAATACCAGCTAGTTCGATAATCGACCTCTAAATTGGTTCAATGATAATTATTAAAACAATTGAGATTTAATCATTAACATAAGTTTCAAATATGTTTATAAGATTAAATGGGATGATAATTATTAGAGAGTTTACTTGAACCACAATGCTATTTCGAAGTTGATTGATATTCATTTGTAAGATATCATACATTATATCTATGTTGTAATCAATCAATGGTATCTTCTAAGTTAAATAAGGTAATTAAATTTCATTGTTGCACCCAGTAAAACCTTCAGAAAAAATCAATCCTTTCATAATTATTTAATTTATAATTTACTGATAATTACTTCTTGCTCAAGTGGTAGGCATTTTCATATTTTATTTTTTTCGGTTGAGGGCTCAAATTCTGTTTGCATTGTAGAAGTTATTTTTATTTTCAATTAAGTACATTAATTAAATTCTTGATTAATTATCTAGTTCATGTTTGATTAAAAAAAATTGTAAACTAAGAAAAAAAACTTACAATTACTTTTCTTTTAGATGGTATATAATTTTATATTATATTTACTTACCCTCATACCTTTTGCTTTGACCAACCTTGAAAGTTATAGTAGTGAAAAATATTATTGGTGCCCATATTGTCTGTTAAAATTTTATATCATTTTAATAGTTTTTTTCAACCAACTCCTAGTTACATTTAAAAATATTTTTCTATTTTCAATAAATAATTCCAATAATTGAAAATATTATTTTATTTTGGACTATACTTTTGAAACGTTAGAAAATAATTATACATTTTTAATGGTTAGTTACAATCGTTATAAATATCAACGACGCTAAAATTTCACGCTAAACCTGTAAACTATATAGCTATTTTAGTTTTTCATTAGAAAAATCAAATAGCAATTTTATTTTTTTTTCGATGTCTTGATTTTAACAGTTGAAAATTGCCCTATCGCCAACATATTTAACTATTGTCGAAAAAGTTAGGTGAAAAAATTACTGTTTTTCATGTAATGAAAGTTAAGTAAATTGTGTGGTAGAAGAATAAGTTAGTTTGAAGCAAGTGTTTGTTAAATTTAGTATCGAATCGATTTTAAAAATAGTATCAAATCCCCTATCATTCGGGACGGGATCCCAATACCGATTGAAATTTGTTTTTTTTTTTCTGTCAACCTTACTAGGGATGTATACGAAAAGAAAAGAAAAGAAAAGAAAAGCTGTTCTTATATAGCGAAAATATTTAGGTTTTGGTGTTGTTTTAGTTTTACTCAACAGCGAACAAGGTAGTAATTAATATTCGTGGATTTTAACAAAAATAAAATTTCCTTTATCAAAATTGAACACAAGTAACTGCAAGCCGAAACCCACCATTTGACGTCAAAAAGTCAACTGATTTGCAGCAGTCTTGCTGTGGGAAATGCAATAACAACTCAACTGATCGTGCTTTAGCCTCCGGCCTTTTAAAGCTTATAGGAAAGTGATGGATGGTGCTGTTATGAAATCACAATGATGTGTACTTTTACTTGTGTACTTGCTGAGGAAGAAAATATTGTTGGATTTTTTAATCTAGTATTGTTGGCTCTTTAATCCAACGTTGGGCTTATATGTGAATAATTATGTGTTGCAGATTGTCATATAAGGTTAAGCCCAATTAAAAGTGATCTGTTAAAGTTTATAGTATTATTGGCTTTAATGTATTTAAAGGATGTGGGCTTGTAATGTGTAGAGACCCAATAGTATTAATTCTATGATGGGTAGAATTTGGAATACCTAGTGACAGCAGGAAACTGTTGTCTATATAAGTACTCATGGTCCCCATGTCACACGTTAAGAAGAACGGAGAAATCTTTCCATTCTTTCTGATATCCCATCATCAGAGAGAAAGAGCAGAGAGAACTAAAGGACTCTCTAGGAGAACGTGTATATCTGGAAGGCCAACCACACAACTCTAGAGAGGAATTAAGCGTTATGGATTCAGATACGCTTCCGCATAATTTATTATTGATTCTTTGTGATATGACATGAATATTCCTGGGTTATAAGTGATAGTTTTCACTAAAGGTTTTATTATCCCAACAAGTGATATCAGAGCCTATTCATGTTGAATCATTAAGAATCGAATTATAATTTTTTTAATGATGATAGATTTGGTGTTCTTAAACTTTGTAATACAAGAATAATTAAAATTATTAAGTTTAAGGATAATTAAAAAATTTGGAATAAAGAAAAGCGGCATCACAGCCGCTAGACTTCGGCTGCTGCAGTTGCACGTTGCGGCCTATGGCTGTGACGGAATCAGTAAGAGCATCGGCGGAAGCCGCCGCATCAAGGAAACCGCGGCCTAATGGCCGCGGCTGATCAAGTTGGTGTGGCGGCAAAAGCCGCCGCATCAAGAAAAGGAAAACAAAAAAAAAAAGGGGCTGCGCCCAGTAAGCCGCAGCCTTTTGGCCGCCGCAGAGAAAGAAGAAGCGGTGACCATAGCCGCCGCTCAAAGAAGAAAAAAAAAAAAGAACCGGGGGGGGAGCAGGATGTGGCCTTTCGGCCATCCCAATAGGAAGCCGCGGCCCCAAGCCGCAGCAGTGCAGAAGCGGCGGCCATAGCAGCCGCATGAAGAAAGAAGAAGTGGCGGTTATGGTCGTCGCTCAAAG
Source organism: Luvunga scandens (assembly GCA_030449905.1). Lineage (NCBI taxonomy): Eukaryota > Viridiplantae > Streptophyta > Magnoliopsida > Sapindales > Rutaceae > Luvunga > Luvunga scandens. The sequence goes on from JASUUG010001012.1 coordinate 119,870, forward strand.
AAGAAAAAAAAAATTAGGGTTTCAGTTTTGATTTGGGGACGGTCTGGACCGGTCGGGTCAATTGACTCAAACCGGTCCAATTTAGAACCGATCAGCAGTTTCATGAACCGGTCAAAGTTTGACCGGTTAACTATTGACCATTGATCGGTCAAAGTTTGACTTTGACCGGACTTTGACAAAAAAAATTTTTATTTTGGGTTATTTTTGGGTAATTTTTAAATTCAAATATTAGTTGGTTTATATGTATTTTTAGATAAATTAATTGAAGCAATATGACACCAAAGTGACCTCTCTTGTGAAAATTAATTTATTTTATAATACAAATGGTTTTGTACATGTAATTTCTGCAAATATTGATCGGCCCAAAGAAAGATCCATATTTAATAGAATTATATGTGCACTTGTGGTAATAAATACGTGATGATTATTTAGTTTTACATTTGAACAATAAATCGGCCCAAAGAAAGATTCATTGTTTGACATATTTTTATTATCAGTGTTTGATTACTGCACCAAGATATTACTTACAAGTTAATATTTTGTCCAAAGATAGAATATTAATGGAGTGCCTGGTATCTTGAGATGGGTTTTACCTTTATTTGAATTTAATTTTGTTTTAAGACTAATATGAGCTAGTTCTGCTTGTTTGTTGTTCTTTATTCAGTTATGTCTGCTGCTAATATTACTGTCAACATCAATTTTATTCCTATGCTAAATGGCTCTAACTTCAAATCGTGGCACGAGAATCTATTGATAGTTCTTGCAGTCATGGATCTTGATGTTGCGTTAAGGGTTGATTCTCCCCACCTCTTATAGATGATAGTACCCCTGATGATAAAAGGGAAATGGAAAGGTGGGAGAAATCAAATCGCATGTGTATCATGATCATGAAGAAGACCATTCCAGAAGCATTCAGGGGCTCAATGACTGAGAAAGCAAATACAGCTAAGAAGTTCCTTACAGAAATTGAACAGAATTTTGTCAAGAATGAAAAGGCTAAAATTGGTACGCTCTTGACAAGTTTAATTTCAATAAGGTATAAGGGTAAAGACAAGGGCAACAAAAGGAATAAGGATAAGAAAGCTGCAAAATCACTACCTCAAAAGAAACAACAAAAGAAATTAAATGATATAGTCGATACTAGTTGTTTCTTTTGCGGAGTTGAAAGTCATTGCATGGTTTGTTCTGAGGTTAATTTAACTTCGGTACCTAGACACACAGGATGGATAGATTCTGGTGCAACCACTCACATCAATGTATCTATGCAGGGTTGTCTCAATTGCCGAAAACCCAATGATGGTGAAAGATACATCTATGTGGGTGATGGCAAAACAGTGGAAGTTGAAGCAATTGGAAAATATAGATTATTATTAAAGACCAGATTTTATTTGGATCTTGATGAAACATTTATTATTCCGTCTTTTAGGCGGAATTTGATTTCTATTTCCGTTTTGTTCATTGGGAAATAGAAAATTTAGTTTGTTTCATGATTCAAAACTAGTGGGTTCTGGTTCTTTGACAAGCGATGATAATCTTTATATGCTTGATACAATTGATTCATTTAATGAATCCCTGCAATTAAGTACACGAGGTTTAAAGAGAAAGTTAACCAATGAGAATTCAGCTGCGTTATGGCATAGGAGATTAGGTCATATCTCCAAACGGAGAATAGAGAGACTTGTGTCAGACGCAATTCTCGACCCCTTAGATTTCACAAATTTTGACATCTGTGTTAACTGCATTAAGGAGAAACAAACCAATAAAACGAGATTTGAAGCCAATAGGAGTTTGGATGTCTTAGAACTCATACATACAGACATTTGTGGGCCATTCCCTGCACCTGCTTGGAACGGTCAACAATATTTTATGACGTTCATAGACGATTTTTCTATATATGGCTATATATATCTCCTCCATGAAAAGGCACAATCCTTGGATGTGTTCAAAAACTTTAAGGCTGAAGTTGAGAACCAACTTGGCAAAAGAATCAAAAGCGTCAGATCTGACCGTGGTGGTGAATACTATGGTAAATATGATGGATCAGGTGAACAACGTCCAGGACCATTTGCAAAATTCCTAGAGGAATGCGGTATCGTCCCACAGTACACTATGCCGAGTTCACCCACTATGAATGGTGTTGTTAAAAGACGAAATAGAACGCTTAAGGACATGGTGAGGAGTATGATTTCTCATTCTATCTTACTATAATCACTCTGGGGAGAAGCACTTAAGACTGTAGCGTATATCCTTAATAGGGTTCCAACTAAAGCGACTGCCAAAACCCCTTATGAGCTTTGGACAGGTAAAAAGCCTAGTCTCAAGCACTTACATGTTTGGGAATGTCCAGTTGAGGCAAGGCCTTATAGGCCTAATGAAAAGAAACTAGACTCAAGAACGGTAAGTTGCTATTTTATTGGATACTCAGAACGATCCAGGGGATACAAGTTTTATGATCCCACGACTAAGTCGATTTTCGAGTCAGGAAATGCTCGGTTCTTTGAGAATGTCGAGTTTGCAGGGGGAGATACAGTTAGGGACTTTGTCTTCGAAGAGAAATATGTTGATATTCCCATAGATGTTATTGGCATTGATCAGGGTCTTATTCCTGACTTTGTTCAAGATACAATAAATCAAGACAATATTGGAGAACCCCCTATAGAAGAACTTGTTCCAGAAGAACAAACTCTACCATCTCAAGAACCTATACCGTTAAAGAGATCCACTAGAGAAAGGAGAAGTGTATTGTCAGATGATTACATTGTATTTCACCAAGAACATGAGGTAGACATCGGCGTGATGGAAGATGATCCAATCAATTTTCGTCAAGCTATGGAAAGTTCTAACTTTCAAAAGTGGATTGATGCCATGAATGAGGAGATGAAGTCTATAAAAGACAATGATATATGGGATCTTGTCCCATTGCGATAAGGTGCGAAACCTATTGGTTGCAAATGGATATTTAAGACCAAAAGGGATTCGAAAGGCAATGTGGAGAGGTACAAGGAGCGTCTTGTCACAAAAGGCTTTATGTAGAAAGAAGGCATCGACTATAAAGAGACTTTCTCTCCAATTTCTTCGAAAGACTCTTTCAGGATTATAATGGCATTAGTGGCGCATTTCGATCTTGAGTTACATCAGATGGATGTAAAGATGGTGTTTCTTAATGGCAACATCGATGAGACGATCTATATGGTGCAGCCAGAAAACTTTGTGTCCGGAGACCTAAAGAATACGGTTTGCAAACTTAAGAAATCCATCTATGGGCTCAAGCAAGCATCTCGACAATGGTATTTCAAGTTTCATCAAGTGATTATCTCATTTGGTTTTGAGATGAATTTGGTTGATGATTGTATATACCATAAGTTCTGTGGGAGTAAGTATATTTTTCTGGTTTTATATGTCGATGACATTTTGCTTGCTAGTAGTGATATAGGCTTATTGCACGACAGCAAGAGATTTCTAACTAAGAATTTTAAGATGAAAGATCTTGGTGATGCCTCTTTTGTATTAGGCACACAGATACACCGAGATCGCTCTCAGGGTATTCTGGGATTATCACAAAAGAGCTATATCGAAACAGTTCTCAAGAGATATGGCATGCAAGATTATAAACCAGGTGATACCCCTGTGGCTAAAGGAGACAAGTTTAGTCTCAATCAATGCCCTAGGAATGACTTTGAAAAGAAAGAAATGCAGAAGATTCCTTATGCGTCAGCAGTAGGAAGTCTGATGTATGCTCAGGTTTGTACGCGACCGGATATAGCATACATTACTGGGATGTTGGGCAGATATTTAAGTAATCCAGGAGTAGACCATTGGAAAGCAGCCAAACGGGTCTTACAATATTTGCAAAGAACAAAAGACTACATGCTCACATATCGGAGGTCGGATAAGCTTAAGATCGTTGGGTATACTGACTCTGATTTTGCTAGATGCCAAGATAGTATGAAATCCACTTCGGGTTACATCTATCTGCAAGCAGGAGGTGTTATTTCTTGGAAGAGTACTAAACAGTCTCTTATAGCCTCTTCCACGATGGCAGCAGAGTTCATAGCATGTTATGAGGCATCTAATCATGGGATATGGCTACGGAATTTTGTCACGGGGCTGCGTATAGTAGATGGTGTTGATAGACCATTCAGGTTATTTTGTGACAACAAGTCAGCAGTGCTGTATTCCAATAACAACAGGAGCTCGACGAAGTCGAATTATATAGACATTAAGTTCCTAGTTGTTAAAGAAAGAGTTCAGAGTGGACAGTTATCTATATAGCACATTGGCACAAACTTTATGATTGCGGATCCGCTTACTAAGGGACTGCCACCCAAGATATTCCATGAGCACACTGCTCGTATGGGTGTTATGTTATTTAAGGATATTCAATTTTAGTGCGAGTTTGTGATTTTAGATGCTCTTATAATATAGACATTCTCAGTTATTTCAGTTTTTGGATATTTAAGATTATTTTCTGCATAAATAATGTTTTGGTTTGTTCATACTCTGATTTTAGTATAGTTTGATCTCAATAAGGTTTAAGGTGGACTAGTTGGAAATAGGCATGTTAAGATCACATTGCATGAAATTTCCATGCTACACATCCACATCATGATTCATGTCATTCAGTTGTATTGGCATAGTGACCATTGAGGGTCAAGTTACGATAGATGTGACGAAGGTCGCTTTGATCCTATGTTTGTATGATTGATGAACCGGATTGGTTATAGATACATTTCGGTAATGACAGTAAGGTTGAGCTCATACGGTTATTTTTGCAAAACATAATTATAAAGTTACACAGATAGCCCAAGTGGGAGATTGTTGGATTTTTAATCCAGCATTGTTGGATCTTTAATCCAACGTTGGACTTGTATGTGAATAATTATGTGTTGTAGACTGTCATATAAGGTTAAGCTCATTTAAAAGTGATCTGTTAAGGTTTACAGTATTATGGGCTTTAATATATTTAATAGGATGTAGGCTTTTAATGTGTAGAGACCCTATAGTATTCTAATTCTATGATGGGTAGAATTAGGAATACCTAGTGACAGCAGGAAACTGTTGTCTACAGAAGTGGTCATAGTCCCCAAGTCACATGTAGAGATAAATCTTTCCATTCTTTCTGATATCCCATCATCAGAGAGAAAGCGTAGAGAGAACTAAAGGACTCTCTAGGAGAACGTGTAGACCAGAAAGGCCAACCACACAACTCTAGAGAGGAATTAAGCGTTATGGATTCAGGTACGCTTTCGCATAATTTATTATTGATTCTTGGTGATATGACATGAATATTCCTGGATTATAAGTGATAGTTTTCACTAAAGGTTTTATTATCACAACATCAGAATCTATTCCTATCGCCCATGCATTTACAAAGACAGGTGTTTTAGCTGGTTTTTCATACCCTTCTATTATGCACTTTTGAATTGTTTCTCTTGGGATTGGTAACGGCACTGTGCGTTGTAATCTCATCGTCTCCTTCACTAAAGCTTTAAGATAATGTAGTTCTTGAACATCATCTTCATTTACAAACCCTTTGTTGCGCCCAAACAATGATCTGATTTCCAATTGAACTCTTTTTATTGGTATATGAAAGAAATTAAGATTGTTTGCTTTGAGAGAAAATTTTCAGAGAGAGAATGATTTTATTGCTTCTAGATTTTTCTACATGATTCACAGCTGAATCAGTTCATCTTTATATATACCTGAAACTGTAAACGCTTATGACTAACTTTAATTACAAATTATTTTTAGCTAATTACATTTCATCACACACACACTAAATGTCTAACAACAAATTTAACAACTTGTGCTGATCTGTCAACTTTCTTAACTAACTCACGATGGCATCGCCTTTCTTGACTTGTTTTAATTTGGTCAAGCTGGAGCTTCTTCTCCTTCTTATCCTTTGTGAGTTCACACATAATGAGCTTCCTTAACACTATAGGATTCTTCATTAATAGATGAAAATGCCAAATCAAGACCGTTGTAAGATAATTTTGTTGTCCCACAAAGGCTGGCCTGCAAAAAAATTGAAGGTCATGGGTTTTTAATATCTCTTTAGCCATTTTGGCTGAGGAAACAACTAGGGATGGCACAAAACCACGACGCAAGGACATGAGGGGGCTTTTTTTTTTTTTTTTGACAGTTCCCAAAATGACACTTGAGGCTTTTAGACATCAAATTGATGTAAGTTACCGGTGAAGGGAAGGCCCGGGGGGATTGGTGGTAATTTAGTATTATTTCTTGTGGTTATAGGCCTCATAAAAACAAAGAAGAGGAAGATTGGGAAACACACAAGGAAGTTGATGATGATAAGTAAAGCCATTAATATCTTCTATGCCCTTAATCATTGCAAAAACAGAACCTCTCTCCATTAATAAGGAAGCAAAAATGTTACATTCAGTAATATTATTAAATCGAGGCTTTGTCCTGTACTCTTGTGAAATCCTTATTCACTTGCAAGGTTGGCAAAACGAAACAAATTTGCTGTCGTTGTAGTCGTCAACAATTAGTGATTAAATCAAGTGTTGAAAAATAATTTGTAATCTAAATGTTAAAATATCTATGGAAATATCTAAAGACAAATCTGGGATGTTAGCTTTTATATGTGATAAATATGTTAGTCAAGCAACCTTAAGTTGGTGGTAGTTAAAATGTGTGGTATAAATCCAAATTAAGTAACTTGTGCGGTAGAAAAATAAGTTAGTTAAAATTGTGGTCGGCAGGTGTTTGTTTTGGCATGGAATCCTAGTACTGAATCAAATTTGTTTTTTTCTTTTTTTTTATAGGTGGCAAATATGTTAGCCAAGTAACATAAGTTAGTGACAGTTAAAATGTGAGATATAAGTCAAAGTTAAGTAATATAGCGTGGCAGAAAAATAAGTTAGTTAAAGATGTGGTTAGCAAGTGTTTGGTTTGGGACGGAATCCTTGCACCAGGTGAAATTTGGTTTTTTCTATATGGGGTAAATTTGTGAACCAAATAACTTAAGTTAGTGGTAGTTAAAATGTGTGTAAATCAAAGTTAAGTAAATTGTGTGGCAGAAAAATAAGTTACTTAATGTTTTGGTGAGCAAGTGTTTGTTCCGGGACGGAATCCTGATACCCATCGAAATTTGAGATGTAAATTTTAACAAAATGGTGTTCAATTGGGGGAAAAAAAAACCTGTTGTGCTATAGCGAGGATCTTTAAGTTCTGCCATTGTTTTACTTTTACAGAACAAGCTAGCAATTAATATTCATAGATTTTAACAAAAATAAAATTTCCTTTATCAAAACTGAACAAACACAAGTGACTGCAAGCCGAGACCCACCATTTTTACCTCCGTCCATCAAAAGTGCCAAAAAGTCAATGGAGCTGTCTGTCACGGTTAAGTATTTTGCGCAATAATCTCGTACTACACTTAGATAATTTCTATCACACAAGTCATTAAGTAATTCTCAAAAAATTTTCAAATTATCTAAGTAAGGATGTTTGCGATAATGCTAGAAAGAAGTAAAAGCAATATGACCAAATATAATTTTATTACTCACAAAGAGAAAATTATTAGAAAGCTTTTTACAAAAGCTTGAGAGCTTGTGTGTGTGTTATGTTGTGTGTGTGTTGGTGAGTGTTGGTGTGATGGTGAGCAAATGAGGGTGCTCACTCCCATTATAGTGTGTTAGGCAAGGCCATGAAGCTTCGTAACAACTTGCCAAAATATCTTCTAGGACTTAAATTCAAAAGTCTAAAAAATTCTAACTATTTACAAATTGTAGAGAATTCTAGATTTTGAACTAGGCTTGATTGATTGCTAAACGCACCATGGCTGGTTAGTTGCATACAGCGGTCCAATGTTGAGTGCAACTCACTGCTAAGTACATTCCACTGTTGAGCAGAGTACACCCCACTTTTAAGCACATCCAATCAATAGGCGGACTTTTACTGAGCACAACCGTGCACCCCAAATTAGCCTCTGTTCATGGGAGATTTAAGCAGCCCGTGACATGCCACAGTCTTGTTGTGACAAATGCAATAACTCAACTGATTGGGCTTCAACCCCCGGCCTTCTAAAGTGTATAGGATAAGTGATGGATAATGTTGTTATGAAATCACAACCATGGTGTTTTTTTATTTATGCATTTTCTGGAGGAAGAAAATGTCACAATAAAGAATTGATATAATATTCATTTTATTTCACTTGGTTCACATAACTGTAAGCTGATGCCATAAAAATGCAGCTTCTACGGTAAAGAGCCAGAGCATTACGAAGTTGATTTTACTAATACTCCCAACATAAAAAGAGGTGATAGAAAAAACAAAGAATTAAGAATCGAAGAAACAAAGCATCTGGATTCCAAATGTTGGGCAATTGAAAATGATTGTCTTCTATGGACCTGACCCATGTAATTAGAACATTTCATAAATAAATGATAAAGTGGACATGGTTATTTTTGACATTGGCGTCAGGGGTGCCATATCCAAATGTGGGCATCTGGTGAGGAATTTGGCCTCCTCCACTATGTCTTTCCCTACTTGGTGCGAGTGACTTTTATATTTGCCCACACACCCCCCCCCTCTTTTTTTTTTAATAATTCGGTGGCAAGTTCTTAAATTATAGTCCTTTATGCTTACGAAGCTTGGGCGAATTCAATGAACATAACTCCTCACATTTCATACCATCTTATCTTGCTAAGTATATCAATTAAAGCATTACTTCCATTTCACTAATCTCATCGATAACGCAAGCCCTTCCATCCACTTCCTTTAGCCGCCAATCAGCTTCCCCACTTAAAATCTTGAAGAAAGATAGAACTTTCATTTAGCTTCGCACAAGTACGATCTTGTGAATAATAAATTTTAATTGTTCAAAAAATAATATTTAAGTTTTATCAACCAACTTGCAAGAAGCTTAGGAACCCAAATACGAAGATAAAATCTTAATTTTTTGTTAACCTGGTCAGACAGTTCATGCCAATCATCCACTGACTATATCATTTTTCAATATTAATTTCAAGCGGTTGGATCTTTTTGCTCAAAATAAAACAGCCAAATTGCTAAAAGACAAAAAATAGGGGTACATAACTACTATAGCAAAGTAGTTGGACTTTTTTTAATAAATGCATCTTTAACAACAACAACAACCAGTATTATATAATTAAATTCAAAAGAAGATTGGACGATCAAAGTATTAACATATTAAACACTTCCGAAACAAATGCATATTTAAAAAAAAAAGATCTAAAGAGATTTATTAAACTAAGGAAAAATAAAGCACCTCTCTTCACTTAGTGCGGGTCCGTTCCACCAAAAACTTGCATCGCATAAGTATTAGACATGAAAAGACACTCATGAGCCATGAAAAATGTTGGAGAACAAAATGTGGAGATTGGAGAACATTTTTTTTTTAATGGAAAGTAAACCTTTCATAACTCAATCAACAGTTTGAAATACATTTGCAATTTCTACTGGTGTTGTTTATAACAAAACAATAGATTTATTTCTTCCTAAAGCAAATTTTGCTAAGGAATGGGCATAAGTATTACAGCATCTAGGTATATATTGAACTTCAGTTTTTTGAAATTCCTTTCTCTAGTTTTGGATTTTAGGCGCAATCTAAAATATTTATAGTTTGCTGCCCTTTATGTTGTTTACTAACTCAGCTATTTCTTTACAATATGTTTCAATGATCAAGCAAGATAAACCTTTGCCACTTGTAGTCCCCACCTTACAACTTCAGCTTTTGCAAAACTGACATCTCTTTTTAGTTTAATCCGCTTGATACTAACTACTATCACAATGCCACTTAAGTAAGCTTGCTATTTGGTCCTTGTTGTTAATGGTTGCATCAGCATTAACTTTGAAAACATTTCTAGAAGGAAGGATCCATTTTTGCTGTTTCTTTTTTTGGCATTGTCAATATGTGATATCTCTGCTTTCCTCACTTTCTTATATGCTTCCACTACCGATTATGCTTTAGTTGTTTAGATCATTAGATCTAACTTCTTTCCTTCGAACAAAAATTTATTCCTTCCATACTACCCAACCTAGAAGTATGCTACCATTAGCTCCATATCATCCTTCCGTAGATTGCTGCCCATGTCTTGGATGATGGTGAGAATGTCCTGAGATAGAACATTAAGGCTTTTAACTGTAAAAAAAAGCATGGTTCTAGATCTTAATTAGTGCTTTGCAAACCAAAAGAACATGACTTGTGGTTTTTATAGTCTTTTTACATCTTTGGTAGAGTGGCTTTTGAATAATCTCTTTTTTTTCTTAGATTTTTAGCTGTTGGTAGTAGGTTATTTGTAGCCCTCCATATGAAAATCTTGATATTTTGAAGTGTTACAAGACCATAAGGCACTCCATTGCTTAAAGTGGTTTTCTGAACCGCTAGATCCTCTAGAAATTTCATCTTCAAGACTAGTTGGTAGCCACTTTTTACTGTGTATTCTCCTCTCTTATCAAAATGCCACATCACTTCATCTTCTTATTATCTTATTGATAAAGAGATCTTCAGAATTATTTTTGTATCTTTAGACATGAAGTATTGGTTTAGTTTTTCTACATTCCATTAATTTTTAGTATTGATCAGGTCAACCACAGCCATTTCAGTAGGCAGAGTTGGTAGTGATATAGATTTGAAAGTTTTTTGGCCTTGGCATCCAGCTATCTTTGAACACTAGGATCTTCTTACCATTTTCTATTCGCCATTTGACTCATTTTTTGATGACTTGCCTTCCCCATAAGATGCTCATCCATATAAAAGATGGATTACACCCTGTGTTTACATTTAAGAATGTGGAGTTTTGTAGTATCTTACTTGCAGCCACTTTGGGTACTAAAGAATTCAAAAACTATTGTAACTTCCATCCTTGTTTAGCCATCATTGCTTTATTAAAGCTAGTGAAATCTTTAAACCCTTTCCTCCTTTGCTTTTTGTGTGGCTAAGCTTGTTCTATCTTGCCCAGTGGATGTCATGCTTGCCTTCCTTAGATCCCCACAAGAATTTCACAATGGCTCATTGGATATCATCACATAAGCTCCTTGGAAGTTTGAAAGTGCTCATAGCGCATGCTTGTACTACTTAGGCTACTGCTTTGATGAGAATTTTCTTACACCTACTACAGAACATGTTATGTTGCCAGCTTGATATCTTGCTTAGCATCTTAAGCTTGACATCCTTAAAAAACTTGTCTTCTTTCTGCCTTTCATGGATGGGAGTCCTAGGTAGTTTTTATGTCTAGACACCACCTTGAGCCTGAAGGTGTCTTTGATTGCTATGATCTGATCATTTAGGATTTTGTAACCAAAGAACATGGATGACTTCTAAAAATTAAAAATCTACCTAGAAGCTCTAACATAACATTCAAATATTCTTGTCAAGTGCTTGCAATATGCCACTAATGCTCTTAAAAAGACAAGGCTATTGTTTGCAAAAAGCAGGTGAGAAATCATGACATCCTTTGCAAACCTTAGTCCTCTAACCAGCTGCTTGCTTTCTGCATGTATCAGTAAGTTTGAAAAAACCTATGTACACCAAATGAATAAATATAGAAAAAGGGGGCATCATGTCTTAAGCCTCTTTCAGGTTGCGTTAATCCCTTTGAAACTCCATTGATTATCACTGAAAAGAAAGTTGTTATGTTGCAATTCATTGTCAGACTTACCATTTATTAGAAAAGCCAAGCTTAGTCATTGTTTGTTTTAAAAACTACCTTTCTACCCTGTCATATTCCTTACTTATGTCTAGTTTTAGTGCCATCTTATATCAAACCAATTCTTTTCCCTTTGCTATATATTTAATCTTATAAAGGTATGAATCCACTCTATGTAAGGGGTATAATTTAGGATAAAATTAGTTTCAATTTGTTAGCAATAGACTTAGCAACAATTCTATACACAATAGTGCAGAAGCTAATTGGCTTAAATTCAATAACCTTTCTAGGCTTAGTTATTTAGATATGAGAGCAATGAATATATGATTTAGGGAAGCAAAATTACCTTGCTCATTTAGGATGTACAAATAGGTTTCAACTGCACTTCCGTGAATTGTTTGCCAATGTTTCTAGAAAAAAGTAGCAAGCAAGCCATCTGGACCGGGGGCTTTTATGGGGCACATTTGAGACAAGACTTCAACTCTATCTTCTGATGTGAAAGGCTCCTCTAAATAGGCATTCATCTCTGGGGTTACCTTTGTTGCACTTTATTTAAGGCAACTTAAATTTGAGTCTAAGTCGGGTTTGAGGATGTGAACATGTTTTGGAAATATTCACAAAACTCCCTTTCTATTTTATCTTGCTCTTTTATCTATTGTCCTTGAGTATTCTCAATTCCTCAAATTTTGTTCTTTCTTTTCTGAGCAGATGCTTTGGAATAAAAGAATTTGGTTTTTTTATCCCTTTCTCTTAGCCACTCAGCTCTTGATCTTTGCTTCTAGAATACTTCTTCATCAATGAACATGTTATTGATTTGGTTCTCAATCTTTTTGATCTCTTTCCTATTAACACTTTGAGTATTATTCTATTTGACATGAAGACTGGAGAACATTGAAAGTATGTTTCTCCTTTTTTCTTTATTAATCATGACAAACAAAAATAAAAACTCAATAGTAAATATTGTTACCAAACATGTTACTATCATTTTTTATTTTTTTATTTTTTGTAAAACAACAAACAGTAAATCAAAAGCAATACCCAACGCTCTTGAGTCTTTTTATTTTAAGTTTAAAATTTTTAAAGGAAGATGATAATTAGACTTCCATAATTTACTTATATATACATGTGAACCTCAAACTTTTAGAACCAACTACAAAAACCTATTTTTATTATGTATACTACTCTTTGATTATGTTAACTCAAAAAATTTTACTATAAAATTTTATAATACGTATAAATATAATGTTTAAGGAGTGGTGATGTTCAGTCCAAAAGAAGTAACATAATGATAACATAAGCAACATCTCATGGTGCCATATTCGTGCCCCCACATTTTTTTAACTTAAAAATATTAAAATAAGATCCATAAAACAAGAAAAAATTACAAAAATAATCATGAAACCCTCTTCTATTTGTTTTATCATAACCAATGAAATACAAGTTTTTTAGATCTAACGGCCCTTATCACTTTCAACAAATCAATAAACCAATGCCACTCTTAAAAAATATCAAACCTCACTACTTCATCAAATCACCAAATCTCATCACTCTAAAAAATTACCAAAATTCAACAAATAAATGTAGTAATAAAGATAGAATCATCAATTAGAGAGCAAGAAGTTAAAGTTAGTATACGTTTTTACACAATGTGAGTTTTCTAATGTTTTATGTTTGGGCAGTAAGTTTAAAATTTGATGTGGGTTTTATTGTAAATGTTATTTTTTTCATTCATAAAACAATGTTGTAACGCCAAAATTTTTTAATGAATTTTAGATTATAGAATTTTATTTTATTAGAATTTAAAAGTGGCACTATTACCCCCACTAATAAGGATTACTCATGGGGTAATTTTAGAAAACATATATATTTTTCCAAAACCTAATAGGATTTCTTAGGACTCCCTATAAATTCATATTTTTCCCTCTTCCATAACCCTAAGTCCACAATATTTTCTTCTATTCTCTGCTTTACTCCCTTATTCATACCCTAGGACTCAAACCCTCAATTAGAGGAGAACTTTAAGGATTGGTAAGTTCTACTCTCTCTATTCTCCACATGTTTTTCTATCATTCTATTAGGGTTTTTTATTGGCGTGATTTTAGATTATTACAGACTGATGTGCATGATTTAGGATGAGTTTAAGTTGTGTTTAGGGCTTTGGTTTATTGCAGAGTTTTATTTATTAATTCTGGACACAATAAACATACTAGATAATTCTAGACAGCATGAATATCTCAAAATTAAACATATATCTTACAATGATTTTTGAAACGAACCTTATCTTTCTGAAAACTAGACATGTAGGGCTTATGGAATAAATTTTTTTTCGTAAAGTTTGAGTTCGTTTTTTGATTTTATATGGATTTTCGAAACAGACACTTCTGCACTGGAAAACTGCGAGTTTAACAGAACAACTGTCTTCATAAAATTATTTGGGGTACCAAATGAATTCAAAAACTTCTGGAATTTTAAACAGAGGTTACTATGTGTGTCTAGTATTTCCATTTTTAATTTAAAAATTTTCTGATTAATGTATGTCTTTATAAAAATCTCGGAACCCATACGGTTCAGTTAAGGCTCTGCAAGACAATTTTGAATTTATTAAGAAATAAATAGTGTTGAAAATTTTTTTGATATCGGATCTTCTTGAAAATTTTATGTGAGATACCCATGGATGTCCAGACTGGTTCTGTGAAATATTGTGTCTTTCTAATTTCTAGATTAAGAGTTAAAATTCAGAGAAACAGACTTGTGCGGGTATGAATTAGAAAAATCAGGAGGTTGGAATAAGTTGTTAATAGGATTTTCTTGTAATTGTTAAGGTGTTTGAAGCTGTTGAAGACCTAGAGGAGTTTATCAAGGTGAGTAACTTCATTCCTAATGTATTAGATAAGTAAGATTATTTTGATACTAATATAAGTACATGTGTTTTTATAGTTATTTGAAAACTAATTGTTTTTCATAACAAAATTAGTTGTGTAGATGTTTTCAAATCTGAAAATTATGTTATTCTTATGGTTTCAACAAAATATTATAAATGCTTTTAAATATATAATTTATTTTGTTACATGATTACGTTTTATGATTTTATTTATAAGATATCTTACAAGCCTAAGTTATTATTATAGACATTTATGAATTTGATACGAATATTTTGTGCCTGTGTACAATTTAAATTATTTATGATTGTACGGAGGCCATCTCTTGAGACTACATGGGGGCCACTTCTTGAGGGCCAAAGCGCCGCAAAGTGCCATATACAAGTCATTATACATGAAAGACTGATTTGAATGTTTTGGCTCATTGTCCGTCGTTATTCTGATTCTGATTCTAATCGTATAATACAATACATATCTGTTTTGGACCAGTACTAGGTTTTTATTCTGAGCGTGCACACGATATTCTGATTCTATTTATGACCGGGTCACCAGGAGTATAGGTAACACTATGTGACATGAGCTAACTTTGGTTTTTCTGTGCATATGTACTATATGATCCGTTTTTTTTTTTATGAATTATGAGCTTTTGATATTCTAAATTATTTAGCGAATTTCTGCCTTTCTATTATAATAAATATGTTTTGATAAAAAGGAGGCTTGCAATAATTTCGGTATGTAATAGGCCTAGTGTGTTAAGAATTGTTTTATTTACCGAGTTGACGGCACCACTTGTCATTACTTTTTGCAGATTAAGTTTCTTGTTGAGAGGTGTAATATCATTGGAGTTAGAGATTCGTTTCCTATTTCTAATTAGGAGAGAAAGATAGACTTTTGTTCCTTTTAAATTTATTTTTTTATGAACTTGTAATTAAGAAGTCTTTTTGAAATTTTTATTATGCATGTCTTTGAGAGAGACATTATTTAGAGTTGGACACATGAATTTGTGGATTTATTGATTAAAGTCTTTGAGGTATTTCAGTTTGAGATTTTTGGTGTAAAAATTTTTATTAGTAAGTAACCTCCTTTTTTACGTGCTCAGTGTAGTATTGGGTTTGGGGTGTTATAAATGTAGATTCTTAAAATACTTAGTTTAAGTTGATAGAGAAAAAAAAATCATTGAAAATAATAAAAAAATTGTTTTAGAACGAGATTGGAGGCAAAACTCAAAATGTGTGAAAGATATCTATTGTTGGTGATAGACAAAATGACATGCCTATCGCAGATAATTACAACCATTTAATTATGAGCAACAGACACTTATTGCTAAAAACTAATGTCTCTTGCACATACTCACACTACGTGCAATAGCCAATGATATGAAATGTAGGGGTGTTTTGGTCCAAAAAAAATTATATTTTGCTAACTATAATATAAAAAGTTAAAGGGTCAATTTTAAACAACTCAAAAATTTTGAGACTACTTTTATAAATATTCTGCAAAGCAACACGAAAGTGTCGTTTTGTCAGCCATGTGTTGTGTGATTTATCATTATGGGCGGTACTTTTCACAACCTTTAAAATCCTTATAAAACCTTACATTTATAATCACAGTTCTATTGCTAAAGGAAATTATATAAAATATTTTCATGAACTCTCCTATCTTTAAATGATATAAATAATCATTTTAAAATCAAAAAAATTTTGAGACAATAAAATAATAAATTATAAAATAATAAGACTTTTATTATAAAAATTTATGTTTAATATTTTATTAAACTCTATTGTAACCTATTTTAATTTTCTATAATTTTCATCAAAATAAGAATTATATATCTAATAAGTGGAGTTTCAAATGGGTGTTAACAGCTTCACTCTTATCATTATTGATGTCACTGTGTTTGAGTCGACGGCATGCTATACTTATATTAAAGTAATCTATAGTCAATGAAATGCTACAACAGAAAATTAAAAAGATAAAATGTTGCCATATATTTTCTATTATTTTTCCATCTCGCCAATTGGCATTTGTCTTCGTGGGCACCTCTTGTATATATATATATGTGTGTGCGCGCGCACGCCCATGTATAAGCTTAACATCTGGTGCATTCCATTGTCACGGAGATCAATAACGTTTCTTCAGAAATCATTAAACCATCTTCTCCAACCCCACAGCATCTAAAAACCCATAAGCTTTCAGTTCTTGATCAGGTTGCTGGTGATTCTTTCTTCCCAATCATTTTATTTTATTCCCAAACATGCAGTAATAATACTACTCTGAATAAAACTACTGATCTTCTCAAAATATCCCTCTCACAAACATTAACCCTTTACCACCCATTTGCGGAGAGACTCAAAGATGAATTCTCTATTGATTGTGACGATACCGGCGCCACGTTTATCGAAGCTCGTGCTGCCAGCGGCGACATGTCTGAGATCCTTAAACAACCAACCGTCGATTTGGTTGAACAGTTAATGCCTTACAAACTGAATGAAAAGCCAAGTGTTGCTGTCAACTTAGCTGCCAAGGTCACTTACTTCGAACATTGTGGTGGCATGGCGCTTTGTGTTTGCTTTTCTCATGTGATTGCTGACATAACAACAGCAGCAAATTTTATCAAAACTTGGGTCACATTCGCTTCTGGTTCTGCTACTTCCAGTGAGGAAGATGATGTTATTAAGCATGCGGTTTTTGGTTGCGGCTCGATCTTCCCACCGCAAAATTTCTCAAGCTTCTCCAGGAATGTGATTGCGGAGAATCATTCTAACTCAGCAGAAATTATAACGAAAAGATTTATATTTGATGGTGATAAAATAGCCGCCTTGAAAGAGAAAATGGGTAGTGAATCATCTTCGGGGTATCATCCAACGCGTGTTGAAGCTGTGTCCGCGATAATTTTAGGTGGCATAATGAGTGTTGAAAAAGAAGCAGATGATTTTAGTCATTCACATTTGGTGGCATCCATAGCTGTGAATTTACGAAACAGAGTGAACCCACCAATTCCAGAACAGAGTATTGGGAACATTGTTCAAGCAGGGATAGCAAAGTTGCCTATAGAGAAGAAGACAATTGACTACAGGAATTTAGCTGAAACACTTCATAAATCAATTGAAAAGATAAACGATGAATATCTGAGGAAGTTTCATGCGGATGGTGAGTTTTTGAGCAACATGAATGTTGTGTTGGAAGGGCTATTTGATAAAAATTGTAGGTGGTGGTTCACGATAAGTGCTTGGTGTAGAAGGCCATTGTATGAGGCTGATTTTGGGTGGGGAAAGCCGGTGTGGGTAAGCACTGTGATGAAGCATAAAGACGTTGCCGTTTTGTTAGACAGCAGTGATGGTAAGGGAATTGAAGCATGGGTAGCACTGCCTAAGAAAGACATGGCCAAATTTGAACAAGATTCTGGCATTCTTGGTTATGCTTCTATTGATACAAGTTTAATTTAAATGTTGTGTGGGTTCACTTTCAGATTTGGGTATTGGGAAATTTGTACGAGTAGATAAAAGGATGTTAATGCCTGAGTTTTGTTACATTACAGGGGAAAAGATGCGGTATCTGTTAAGTGTATGAATTTAACTTTAATAAATTTCTTCCAAGTTGTATGACTTGTGACAAGCAAATATGAGGCTAAAAGTTTTAATTTAGGCATAGTCACTAACTAGACCACAGTGTTACTGTACAAAGCAAATTTAATAGAAATTAAGTTTTCCAATATTTCAGCGATTCATATGATCAATCTTGTTATTACTAATCTATACTTTATATATAAAATTGTGGGCTTGGGAGTTATTTAAGATTTGACAACAAAAGCCATTTTCATCAACTAAGCAAGCATTGTGCAAAAACGTGGAACAGGACCAAAGTTATACTATGCAATAAACTACTGTGACACAAAAGAAACTATTACTTTGGGTGTATTGCATAAATGTTCTGAGATTAAATGTAAATTCTTTAAAATGCTTTTCAATCTTGAATCAAGTCTATATGCTGTTAAGTGTTAATATCATCCTCTTGCATTTATTCACTACCACAAAAAAAATGCAAAAAGTACCATTTGATGCACGTGATAGTCTCAGATAAATCTCCATGTAGAAGATAAAATCATCCAAGATCAAACCCCTTTTGCTGGTGCTTTCACTATTAGTGACTCTAACTTGTTGAAAATCAAAGTCTATTGGCAGATCAATCATAGTGCCAAGTTCTCCACTGCCTACATTTTGAGCTTGCTTATTGCTCTCGTCTCTATGTTGAAGCACTTGATGATAACACCGTTCATCAACTTGTACTGGCTGCAATAATAATGGAGTTGATGAACTACATTCTTCTTGTTGTAGTGACTGTAATTTCGGTGCCTTAATTCGCTGTGGGGCTTAAAAGCTTCTACTTTCTTCATGATTTGCTTCTCTTTATTATTTTTCTGAGAATTGTTCATGAGCTTTTTACTCAAGTGGCAATTCCAGTACTTCTTGACATCATTGCCTGTTCTTCCTGGTATTCTGCCAGCAATTAATGACCACCTGAAAATCAAAACAAGAGCGCTGTCTTGAGTGCATCCGTCATAACTCAACAATCTAGTGAGAATATGATATGTGGATTTTTTTTTTAAAAAAGTAATTGTATATCCACTAGTTAATTTGTTAATTTTTTAAAAATAACTGTATGCCCACTTGTTAATTTGTTAATTTTCCAACTTAATTACACCTATGAATGAAGAGAAATTTTGGAGTAGCTCTCGAGTACCATATCAGTAATATAATAAGTAAATAATATTATGATGTCTATGTATTTAATTTAAAAAACTAGTATACATTTAGTAGTTATATAAAATTTAAATACACATGTCATACATGTATTAATTAGTTGTGTTACTTCTAATGTATTCTAAAATTTTCCAACCTAATAACACCAATGAATGATGAGAAATTTTGGAGTAGCTCCCAAGTACCATATCAGCTATATAATAAATTGAAGTGTTTTGATCAATCTAATTCTGCAACTGAACAAAACTCTGCCAAAGATCTTAACACAAGACTTCCCTAGATGCTTGATTAAAGTTGAAGATTAATCTAAGCAAACAAATTCAATCAAACAAAGAAAAGATCAAGATGATTCTTGATGATCACAGAGCACAAACCAGACACACTTAACAAGAATATTCAATTACGTGGTTCAGTCATTTCTGACCTACATCCACGGGCAAAACATCAGAGCTGGTATTTGATTAATTCAAAGAAGATGATTACAAGAACTCAAGTGAAAAAGAAAAGAGTTACAGAGCTGAACTAAGTCTCTCTCTCTCTCTCTCAAGTCTTCTTTACTGAATTCTCTCGAACCTTTCCTCCACTTCTGAATGAGCTTGTTCAACCAAGCTTTTATTCAACAGAAGCTTAGCAAGCTAACCAACCCAGAATTTCCAGGTTCTCGCCACGTGTAGAGGTCGTTATAACGCCCTCAAGACAAAGCACGGATGTATCCTTAAAACGACAGCATCAAATGACGTTTTAAGCTTTAGTAATCATGCTTCCTCCACGTGACTCTTCAAGAAACGGATATATAAAACACTGCCGTTTTATATTCTTAGGTGTTTGTATTCAAATGCTCAACATAAATAAATAATATTATGACGTCTAAGTATTTATTTTAAAGATTCAGTATGTAATTAGTAGTTATATAAAATTTAAATACACATGTCATACATGTATTAATTGATTATATTACTTCTAATGTATTTTAGAATTTCTCCATGAATGAATGTGATTGGCTTGTTGTGATAATTACTTAGTACTCGAAAAATTTCTCCAATTCAAACTAATTTTTAAAACATTTTACATGTGAGAAAATCTTTTTTATATCACAAATACCTCATAATGGATCATCTCCTCCTCAAGGGGGGAAAAAAAGCTCTTTTATACATCAAAGATATCATGTCTTCTGTACAACAAGCTAATGATCATATTAGTTAAGCTCTCGGCAAATACTTGTTCCGTCTCTATATTTTGATTTAATTTTTTTTAGTTTATACATTTTAAAAAATGCTTCAAAACACCCTTTAAATTAAATATGTTACATTTTTAACTCTATTTTTTCTTTACTTTTACAATAATATCTTTACAACAATAGTCTTGACATTAATTAATTTATCTTTAAAAAAAGTTAATTCTAGCAAATTAACTAATAAATATTAGCATGGAACAACTTGTATTTTTTGTATTAGTGCAACAATCTTGCTAATATTTTTTTATTAATAAATTAATATCAATCAACTTAAAGTAATGTTTAATATCCTTGTAATAATCTTATTAATAATTATTTTATAAAAAGTTTATTTACCAAATTAATCTTAAAAGTAGAACAATAATATAAAAATTTAGATAAACTTTTATGCCACTGTTAAGGTTATTTTGATAAGGGCAGCAATATTTCCCCCCCTTGTTTCCTGTAAAACCACCCCATTGATTTACACACCCCATTAAAAAAAATTAAAATGAAAATATTTTATAAATCCACCCCATAAATACCTAAAATGCCCCTATTTATTTAATATTTATAATATTTTCTTTTTGTTTCTTTCTTCCCAGATTTTTGTTTGTTTTAGCTTGAAAAAATAATTGTTGACAGCTTAGGGGCCAACATGTTATCAAAGCCTTCATTTCGTAGTTCCATTCCTTTGATACCACAAGCCTTGCATGTCAAGCACTTAATAATTCATGAAAATTCTAAGTTGATTTTTCATTTTATATTTCCACTCCCAGAACATGCTCAAATTCAAGTCCAATTTGCTAATTTGAAAAATCAAATTAAATCAAATCAAAATCAAAGCAATGAAAAAAAAATTTGAATTTTAACTCCAGCAAACATACTCAACAATTACAAAACATTAGAAATCTTTTCTAAAAGTCTAAATATTTAAGAATATGTTAACTAAATATTGTGGCACCATATAACAATTTATTGGCTACTCAAATCTATTGTATCTCGAGTGGCAACATTAGGCACTAACTCTCTAAAAGCCATTATATCAATTGTATACGGAGTTGCTCAGCCTTCGGCACACTGATGATGATATTTAAACCATTTAGTTGCTATTGGTGGTATTGGTGAACCTGGTTGCATAAAAACCCGCATAAAGTTTAAATCATTGTTAGCATAATTACATAATTATCAATAGATTTAAATTATTATTGTACATTTCTTAAATATTTTGTTCATACCTCAATGAAATGGCAACCATAAATGTATCCAATTGCTATAATTTTATGAGATGAGCGTGGCCCTAGAATAGATCTCAATGGAAGGAATGTAAGACATTGCTACATAGATATTAGCAACACTACAACATTGTATTTAGAAGCAATAAGATACCCAGTGTCAAGCATGATCATCTAATGATCATATCTCGGGTTGGGCTCGAAATATGAAAGTGAATGCAAGAGCTCTTGCGATCTACCAACATAGCCTAACAAAAGAGTGTACTCATTATAATGACATTGTAATTCATCAACTAAGTCTCTTCTTACCCGAGCCCAATTGTCCTCACCAATTCCTCTCAAATCAGCCACAGCTCGAAAGCCACAATTACCATCAGTAGCAACATCTTTTGTAGCTCGTATATAGGGTCTTATTCCAAAAGGAAGAAAATTAATGAAAGAAATAGGTTCCAATGGCTGCGATTGACAAACCTTTTCCTTTCGTCGTTTCTTCGATTGAAATGAAAGTGTACTAGAAGGCACCCCAGGTACATATTTTCCATCTTCATTAGATAAAACATACTCAAATTTAGATGGATTTCTACGAGTAGATGTATTTACTTTTGAAGAAGGATGACCACGTGTTTTAACCTTAACCTCTAGCGCATGAAGAAAAGTCGATACTGGATTTGCAAGCTCTTTTAACTTTCTTAATAATTGAACCTTAGCTAGATCATCACTATCATTGAAAGGCTTTATAATCATCTCTATGTCTGGCATGCAACATAATGTTTTTGATTCATTTTGATTGACTTGCAGTAGGTCAAGTTTTTTCCAGTGAGAATGAACAGAAGACAAAGGAATAGGTTGACCTTCACGTTTGTACTCTGCAATCTCGTGTGCACATGGAAACCCATGAGTATGTCGTATTATACATCCACAAGCAAAAGCATCTATACCAATAGAGTCAGCTCGTTTAGACTCATCAAGTATCGTAGTGAGTGCATTCATTGCAACAAATCCTCTCGATTCTTTGAAAATTGATGGTTTAAAATCATGTTGTACCATAGTCAAACTTCTCTCCAATGAAGCCTTAATCTCAACCAATTGTAATTCCAACAAAGCATGGATTTTTGTCCATGATGACTCAAAAGTGCCTTGGGATGTCTTTAAATGCTTATTCAATTTAGAATGTGACAACTCAGCCCTTTAACAAGTGCAACCAAAAAAAAATTTATGTGAATAACAACGTTTTTGTTAGATTGCAAAAACAGTAATAAAATATAAACAAATTACAATTTTATCATAACAGTTTACCTGTTCGATGTCACATTTCCAAAATGCATAACTGAGTTTGTCCATGCAGAAACAAATTTTTCCTTATACTTATCTAGCCACACATTCTTAATATAAGTAAGTGCCATAGGATATTTTGAAAAATCACTCTCCATACCTTTTAACTGTTGTGCAAACTCTTCCTCTAATGCAGATAACACTAGTAGATTCCAATTGGAAATAAATATTTTCCAAATCTCATTAGTCTCAAACAAATTCTTACAATTAGCCAAAACATTTCTAGATATATGCCATCTGCAAAGAAGGGTAATTGCACTTGGAAAAATTGTTTGAATAGCTTTTATTAAAGCTAGTTCTCTATCTGTCACAATAACACTTGGTAACATATTCTCTTCCATTATACTTTTTAGTCTCTCCAATGCCCAAATATAGTTATTCTCCTGCTCTGACTCAAGATATAAACAACAAACTGAAAATGTCAAATCAGTTGATGTAACGCCAACTATCTCTAGTAATGGCATATCATATCTATTGGTTTTATATGTGCAATCCATTATCAATACTCGTGGGAAAGCTTGCAACAACTCTATTGCAGAAGGGTGTGCTAAAAATAAATCTTTGACACAGTCTGTATCCACATCACTTTTATGCCACTCAATATATTTATGCTCAACCAATTTGTTCATAAGTAGTTGCATTTGTGAACGCCCAGCTTGTTCTCTGACCTTATATTTTCGTTGGGCATTGTATATTGTTCGTATTGTAGTGGCGTTATGCATATCTCTTTTCTTTAAAACATATCATATAGGTTTAACATTGTTCTTTGACATATCAACCAATAAATTGCTCTCCACTTTATTAAGTCTACCAACAAATGAGTGGCCTTCAAGATATTGTGTAGCAGGATGGTTATGGAACCCACATATCACTATCAATTCCCAGTCATCATTATTTGTCATTTTTTGACCTTTTAGTTTAAATGGACACTTGCCCTTTTTTGTTCCAGTTGCCTTCAGTTGTTTTGGTTTGCGACCTTGAGGACGTCTATGCCTATAAACACCACTCCTCTCATATGCGAAAATTATCCTTGGTTTTCTACCATTTGCAGTTACATTAGATTTTTCAATCACAATAACAAGTCCATTTCTCTTTCCAACATCCCTTGTCCATTCAATTAGTGCTTCTCTACTTGAAAAAACCTATAAACAAAAGAAAATACAACTTACCTAACTAAATATTGTATATTATGCGTGCAACTAGAAATAAAAGAAGAACTTGATTAATACATACCATATTAGTCGTAAATGATTCAGTATTGTCTAAGACCGCGAACCCATTTGAAACATCACCATTCCGGGTTGATCTTTCATCCTATAATGAGAGTAAATTATAAATTAAATAAAAAATTAAATGAATTTAGTTTCTCAAAGAAAGAAAACCATGCTTACGAAAACGCCAATAGCCAAATACTCAAACAGTTAACATACATGCTTTAGAAAGTTTTGACTTAGTTAACTAAAAGGAGAATTAATTCTCAACACAAAATTATAAATGAAACCATAAAAAGATCACATGAAACTAAACAAACCATAAATTAATCCACGTGAACAAATAAATTTTTAATTAAAATTTTCTTTTTAAAAAACAAAAGTTAAACTTACTGGTTCCGTTTGGAATTTTTTCCTTGGTATATCTTTATCCTCCATCAATGCAATACTAAGTACTTTTTCTTTTCCAGATTCTTCCCTTTGTATTTTTTCTTCATCCATCATTACAGTAATGACTTCTTTTTTTATTTGAACTCTTAGGAAAGAGTTTAAGAACATAAAAATTCCTGGGTTTATACGTTATAATAAGTTTAACTTATAAACTATAATAGATAATAATTTGACTAATAATTATTTATTTACCTAATTTAGTCATTTCACTTAAGGATAATATTGTAATTACACAAATTCTAATAAGTGGGGTGGTTTTACACAAAAGGTGGGGGGAAAATATCGCCACCCTTTTGATAAATTATCTTTTTTTTCCTCTTTTCATTAACACCCCAAGTATATTTTAATAAATTCAATTTATGTACATATAATTCCTAGTTAGAGCTCTCTTGAATCATTAAAGATGTTGTGAATATGGCAAACCAATTGCTTATTAATCAAGTATAAATAATACATATACTTATCATGATAGAAAGTGAACTTTGGATATATAATTAACTCGCCTGTTCCCCAAGAGGTTGTGAAGCTTGATAATAAGATCGACTTCATCTTCTGCAAACCTTCGTCTTTTAATGTTTGGACGGAGGTAATTTACCCATCTCAGTCTACAGCCTTTGGGGCACCTATTAAGACCTTAATATGACACACCACAATCCAAATAACTATTTCTTATTTAATTTCCATGCATACATGATAAAGAAACAAGATTCAAGACTAAGTCATTACCAGCCACGAGCGGAATGCGTTGCCACTCGCCAGCTCCATGCTGCTGTATATATGTCTTAAGCAAGTGATCTTCTTCTTTAGTCCAATAAATCCCTCCCATCCATACATGTATATTTCCCGCACTACTATTTCTCCTCTTTCAATTTGCATAAGTTGCATGTACCACATGATCAGTTCATCTACACACACACACACCCCACACACATATACCAATCGAATGTGTAATTTTAAAATTTTCCTTGCAATAAAAGTGTAAAACAAATAATCACGTACTTCAAAACTTTGCCAAATGGACCATACCCCTTTCCAACATTTTATGGCCGTATCTATTTTTTGGATGCGACAGTATGAGTGTACTTCTCCTGCAAATAAGCGAAATAATTTATTGGTGTTAGTTAGAATTGATTGAGGACCGACCCATAAGTTTAACCGATCAGAAAATGAAAATTGGGCAACGAACGTGAAAGACAAATCCTTACGTCTTTTTATGTAAAATGTTGATGATCTACCTTTAAACTTAAACTTTTGCGACAAGTGATAATTAATCGACCAGGTTTAATTTAAGGCAGAACAAAGTAACAAATTCAAATGAGTCTTGCCCATGGTGAGAATGTTAAAACAAGCTTTTTTTTTTTTTTTAAGGAAAGGGGGTGGGCAAGCTCAAATCAATTTTTACCCCCTCCTCACTCTCAAGGCTCGAACCCGAGTCCACACAAGTGAGGGGCGACATATTGCATTGCCAACCAACTTGGCTACGCCCTTGGGGGCAAGAATGTTAAAACAAGCTTAAATACTGTTGTTTAAGTCTTTTAGGTTTTGCAGATAAATCCAAATTATTTTTTAAACCTTGCTAATATGATACTCGTATTGACACAAAGACAAACGATTAATTTGTGAATTAAGCAACAGGAATGGAGTAAGCTCAGTATAGTACTAAGAGTGTATTCAGTATTCAAAATTCTGCAGACAGCTGCGGGTGCGTTTGAGATTGAGGTTGGGTAGCTATAGCTTAAAAGTTACAGCATTAAAGTGTTTGGTAAACACTAGATGTTGTACCTTTTAAGCTACACTAGTATAATTTTTCACTTATATGATGAAAAACCTATCATATTTTTAATAATTTTGTCAAAATTATTATTTAAAATTTATATTTACTACATACAATATTACTAAATTTTGTTTCATAATTATAACTTTTTTTTTACAACAAGTGTAGCTTAAAAGATACAGCACTTCAATTCCAAACGCGCCTCATATAACCCTTAATGATATACGGGTACCAAGCAGATCGAGATCGTGCGGTCCTGATGAAAAAACAAACATGAAGCCAAGACAAAGACCATAAAGTCAAGTGGTCCACAATTACAATTAAACTATACATTGATAATATTTCTTATTCTATGCCAGCATGATTGATTGCCTGTGTGGTAGGCATCTGTTTGGTCCAAATTCTCTGGTTGAAGTCAAGGAAGCAATCCCTGAAATGTAACAAATTATAATCTCAAAATATCTCAATAAATCAATCGATAACTCCCAACATCATAACGTGGCCATAATTCTGAAAATAACTATTGCTGCTAGGTCAACTATTGTACATGCGAATCTCCTATGTGGGGGGAAATATAATAAAACAGGGTGATTATAAAACTCAGTGAGTGGATAGTAGTTTTTGAACATAGTTTTACTCTAAATTAATTAATCAGATCAAAATACCATCTCATCAAAATATCACAAAAACTTAAATAACTTATTAAATTCAAGTCATGTACTCAAATAACGATATCGCAAACATATTGCATAAATCAATGGAAATTCGTAATACTTATAACATCAAAACTAAAATACCGAAAATGATCACCAAACAAGTACCCAGGGGAAATAATCTCATCATATTCGGACCTCGACGGACAGGCAATGACATGCTATCTGGATACAATCACGCCACGGAGCTACATGGATAGATCGGAAAAAGCCATATCATATCACATCATATCCGGACTTCAACGGACAGGCAATGACGTATTATTTAGGTACAATCACGCCCTGGAGCTACATAGATAGATAAAAAAATATCATCACATATCTCATTATATCCAGACCTCAACGGATGGGCAATGACATACTATCTGAGTACCGTCACGCCCGGAAGCTACACAGATAGATTGAAAAATATCATCTAATCTGTATTATATGTATCTCTGTATTCATCATAACACATACATATGTCATATCATCTGTATCACTGTATCTGGAGGGGAAGGGTACTGTCTAATGATTTTAAAAACGATCATTATACGCATATTCATATACCTTTGTACACATATACATAAATACATAATCTCATTCGAAAATCTCATCCGAAATCTCATCCAAAATCTCATTCGAAATCTTATTTCCTTTTTCATTTAACATATCTTAAATCTGCTTTTCTTTTCTTTAAAATATTATCACGCATATTCAAAATCGATAACCAAAATCATTATTCAAACACATTTCTCGGATTAATACCAAAACACAGATAAAATTCATTTATATAAAATGATTAAATCAAAGCCTTTAAAATCAATCTTGCAAACATGCTTTACCATATTTTAAAATCATAATAAACTACAATGAAAATAGGTTTTGAATATTCCACTCACAGTGATGGTGTCCGAACTAGGAATCAACAACGTCCACGGGTTGATTCTCATTCGCGGATCCTCCTAATTTAAAGAAATAACATAATTACTAATCATAATTGCGAATTATAACTAATATGCTCGAAATGACATTTATCCGTAATAAAATATTCTCGAGTTCGTAAAATTATCAAAATGCCATCGACATCAAAATTCATCAAATTATCCTTAGAATCACATATTATCAACTATCCTCGATTCCGATTACAAAGATATCCACAAGTTTTGAATTTACAAAATTATCCCCAGAAAAATATAAAATTACCAAAATGCCCCTAACGACGTAAATTACTAAATTAACCTCGAAATCTCAAATTACCTAATTGCCCTAATCTGAAATTACCAAAATGTCCACTAATTTTAAACTTACAGAATTACCTATAAAGTTTATGAAATTACCGAATTACCCTTAACGGTCAATGGTGACTGGAACTCAGTCAACGACGATGGGAAGCTCAGGTCTGCTAGTTCCGACCTTGGTGAGTCCAATGGTGCCGGCAGTGACCACCCACGCATGGCGGTAACGGCGGATCAAGCTACCCAAAAACCGTGAGCTTTCCGGCGATCGATCAGCGGCAATCCAGCCGTTTCAGGTGACAGGGTTGGTCGGGAAACGATGAGGGGAAGCTGAGGAACAAGATCCAAGTGGTGGCACGGCCTAATTCCAGTTAGACCGGCGGTGGGGAGAAACGGGTTTGGCTGCGACTTTTCAAGCTCATTCGTCGGCGTTCTGGTCGGTTTTTGGCGGCGATGACAACAGAAATGTGTTGGCCGGCTCTTAAGCTTCGGATCGGTACCAAGATCGTCTGGTGGGGTGGACGGAATCCCGAGTTTCGGCCGGGTCGGGAGCGCATATCCGGGTCTGCAACAACTTTCTCTCTCTCTCTCTCTCTCTCTCTCTCTCTCTCTCTCTCTCTCTCTCTCTCTCTCTCTCTCTCTCTCTCTCTCTCTCTCTCTCTCTCTCTATTTTAGGAAAGCAAAATGCCTCTCTCTCTCTTATCACTTTCCATTTATAGTAATCGTCATTTTCTCTTTTTTTTTTAAGCTAATTTCGGACCCGTGTGTCAAAATAAAATCCGATTACAAGGCCATTGAATCGCGTCTGAAATGTCTCGATTTTGTGTCATGACAAATTTAAATTATTTCGAGCACGATTAATTTTAATAATTGCGACCTATTACTCGTAACAATTGTAACAATCCGACGTTTTAAAAATTTACGACCAAAATAAAAATAACATCACACTCAATTAAATAAATTTCGGTGCATATGTTACATAAATGACTAAATTAAGGGATACTCAGACGAACTCTGCAAATAGGTGGGATCATAATCTAAACCTATACAAAAATAATACAGATGAAATAAAACATATATTTTATATTTGCTCACTTTATCCTCAAATAGATTTTTATTACCAATTAAGGATGCTTTATGAAGTTGTTAAATGATTGAAAAATGAATAAAAATCTCTGTGGATACTGGATCATATCAATATCAGTAATTCCTATCAATGCAAGAAAACTATGGCACTATTCATTCACTTCACTTACAGAGAAGAAGAAAATGGCAGCATTTTAAACTTCAAAAGTATACAACCATTTTATTTATTTATATCCCTGAATTCAAGTAATTTTCAAAATTGATTAATTAGCTATAGAGTGTTGAGGTGCTTTCAAAGTAGTACCTAGATAAATGCTTTTCTGGTGTAGCATTTGAAGTAATCATCTAAAATTTTAATTATATTTTTGAAGAATCTCTAAGTTTTATTGTCAATGATGTGATATTCATAAATTGGATTATGATAATACAATTAAATTATCAGGTCCTGCTACTTTGCAACTAGTGTTCAGCACTCCTATTTCATCATTTAGTGATTTAACCATTAAATCTAACCAAAGGGTAGCATAACGGACCAAAAGTGTTTGCATGGTTATTAACATTGCTATCCCTGATATTTACTAAAAAATTAGAAAAGGAAAACGTTTCTAAATGTTGACATATATGCCCGGATTGTTTCAATTTTTTTTACACTTAAATCCATTTACTTAATTTGACTATTAGAAGGAGTATCAGTGTATAGACAATAATGTAATCTCATGTAATAATTTCAAAATGCACGAAATATTTACATGTGTTAATAAATATTTTTATAACATAATATCTATTTGATATACAATAAATTATTTGAATATGTCAATTAAAAAAGAATACATAATAAAAATATATTAATTTGTTAATGTTTCCAATAATATTGTTAATGAACAAGTTGCGTAATTCCTGAGGTATGTTTAATTAATTTTTTTTTATTTTAACATTAATATCTTCATTTGTACAATACTTGAATTTCATTTATATTCTTTCTTCATTCCTAATTAGCGGTTTAGCACCCATGAACTCTATCATCTATTTTTTTTCCCTTCTTTTCATAAACTCTAACCTAATAAAATAGTTTTAATTAAAACCATCGTATTTTATAAATAGATTCTGTCATAAATAATAATTCTACTATTGATTCTTTGGTCTACATAGTAGTGTGATTTAAAAGTATTATTATTATTTTCATAGATACCACTGAATAAAGATTTATAGCTCTTAAAATTTTATTATTTATAAACTCACCATTCATATTCTCTAAAATTCTTGAGTTAACCTTTTCTTGGGATCTTTTTTTTTTAATTGAATTATACAAATGACTATTTTTATGTTAAGTAAAAGACAACATAGGTAGAGAATAAATTGCTGTAAATTATAAATGTTTATCCTTTGTCCATAATAGTAATTTAATAAGTGGGTATTTTATAATATAAATGATGTAATTATAGTATGAGGTTATTTGAACACATCAAATTACTCTCTAAGCCTAATTACTCAAAAAAAACCCATAGCCTAAATTTAAAAATTAAAATTTGACTATGTGCATCTCAAAATACCAAATAACCCGAATTTAATTTATTTTTTGAATAATAAATTATTCTCTTCTACTTGTTTTCATCAAAATTAATTGTTTATGGTCCGGATAATCTTACAAATTGTAGACAATCAAGATGAACAAAAAAGTGCTTTAAGTTTCGAAAAATTCAACTCTTAATTTGATAGCAATAAACATTAATATATCTCTTTATTATTCCTTTTTTACTTGTCATGGAAAAATAATTGCTCTGCAATTTTGTTGTTTGTAGCAAACTTACAACAATCAAATGAGGACTGGTGCTAACTATTAAGTAAGGATGCTCATATCTTGTTTTCATGGTATTTTTTTTTGTGCTATTTTGCCATTGGTTTTATTCTTAATTCATGATCATTGTGTAGTTCTTGATATATATACACTTATGGTGTTTATGCAAATTTTAAATATTCCTCCATTGAAGGATTCCATAAAATCCCAATTCATGCCTTGTGAAATTAATGTTAAAACTTGCTTAACTCAAAGGTCTCCAAACAACAAATGCAGATAGTGATTCAATTTGATTCCTTTGTTTCATTACGTTCTTACACCAGTTTTCTTTTTTCCTTTTTGAATGAATATTATTTGTTTATGATGAAATTATGTTTAGTTTAAAATAAATTTTGAATTTAAATTAGGATAAGAATAAAGAAAAATATAATTAATTAAGTATATATCTTGTCCTTAATAGTAAAGTATTTCATAGGCATTTTAGTAATTGAAATTTTAATTAAAAAATACTTGTAAAAAGTATTTTGAAGTCAAATAGCCGAATCTTAATTAAAAGGAGGTATGATGGGTATTTTTATGATTTAAATATCCACAGCCATTAATTTATTTTTTTTGTAAGGATAAAATGGTCAACTTAATGGTATAAGTATAAAAAATTAAAATGAATAGGACTTGAGTTTTTTTTTTTAATTTTTAACAAAACATAGACTGTAGTGCAATTACATAAAAAAAAAAAAGATAAAGTAAGGAGTTACTTACCCTATTGGTCATGTAGTCTTGACCGGTTTGATAATGGAAAAGAAAGTAAAAAAAAAAAAAAGAAATTGGGCTATCCATGAATTTGATAAAGGAAAAAAAGTAAAAAGAGTT
This sequence comes from Luvunga scandens, assembly GCA_030449905.1. Classification (NCBI taxonomy): domain Eukaryota; kingdom Viridiplantae; phylum Streptophyta; class Magnoliopsida; order Sapindales; family Rutaceae; genus Luvunga; species Luvunga scandens. Next base: position 152,041 of record JASUUG010001012.1, read on the forward strand.
GTACAATATATTTTGGTATTGAGTTCTCAAACTTTGTTTGGGTCTGATGAGCTCTATTCAAAATGTAGTTTTATCAGTTTATTATAAATAAATCTCATTCCTCAAATCTAACAATCCAAAAGTAATGTTAAATGGAGAAACTCGGATTGAGTATGGAGGAAAGGTGAAGAAGCATAGGAAAATAAAATTATTGTTATACTTATAACTAAATTGTAAATAAGAAAGAATGCAAGGGATTCAATAAAATAAAAAAAAAAGGATAAAAGGGGGGTGCAGTGTCAGGGGTACCGAAGCTTTGTCCTTAAATTACTTTCAGCTCATAAAAAATTATCAATTGTTTAATGAATGAAACATATCATATATTATATTATTTAGAATAAAAATTTTGAGTAATGATATTTAACCTCCTTAATTTATCAACCGCCATATTTCAAATAATTCAATTATTTCAACAATTACCCTTCTTAAAAAAAAAGATTATTTTATTTTCCTTTCTCTCTCTCATTTGTTCTCTTTCTCTCAAGCATCACCAGCACCCCACCACCAATCCATCACCTTGCAGCACACGACTGATAAAAACAGCCATCGAATGATTGAAATAGTATCCCCAAGATAAATCTCTTAGCATAGCAGTATTAAAGGTCGGTTAAAAGGATAGCTGGAAATTATAAAAACTCTTAAAAGTTATGATACAGTTTATGATCATTTCAATTTTATTTTTACAATCCAAAATTGCTAAAATATAACGAAACACATTGCGACTTCGGTTTGAGCACAACTATCTTGCTAACAGCTTCCAATTCAAGTCTTCACCACGTTGAGCTCTCAACCGTAGCTTAAGAGCCAATGCCGGTCCAAACTTGGTACTCTCTTCTCTATGGCCTTGGTATCTACCTCACCAAAAATGGTGAACAATGGCTTTGGACGCCACTCATGCAAGATGAGAGCACTAGGACTGCCAGCAATTGTTCACTCGTCCCTTCAATGTGGTCAATGGATCCAACATGTGCTGCCTCCCAACAATGAGAGGAGAGTGCATCAACTGAGGGCCGGAGAGAGAGCTTGAGAGGGACAAGAAAAAAATATTTATGTTTAATAAGGGTAATTTTGTAAATGAATGAGTTTAACTGAGTAGTGAGAGTTGGTGAGACAGATTTACTAGATCTAATATCACTACTCAAATATTGGGGCCGAGTGGTAGAGCTGCTACCCTCACAAGTGTGTGAGGGCAGTGGTTCAAGACTTCACAAAAGTATTGTGGGTGCAAAAAATTTCCTTCCCAATTATGGTGATAATTGTGTGAAGACAGTTTTCTCTCTCTTGAAATAAGAGCGAAGTAGACATTCCTAATTGTCTGATTGTAAATATATTATTAAATAATCTCATATAATATGAGTTATAATCTTAGGCATTAGTCCCATATAATCAAAAAAAAATATGGAGGTCTATTTGAATTCACCAAATTTCTCTCTATACCAATCTAAATATATATATATATATATATATATATATATATATATATATTTATATATATATATATATATTATTAAAATAAAAAATGTCAATATCTTAATGTTATGCGTGACTCTTTTTTTTTCTACTTTAATATTTGTATTTTCTAATATCTATATGATCACATTACGCATCCTAAAGTTTCATTATTTTGGCCATTGACTCTTTTATTTTCTTAGTATAGCAAATTCTACTTCTTTACTTCCTATTACTATCCCTTTCCTCTCATTCATCTTAGAGTTGCTGTTTCAAGTATAAATATGAGCTCAAAGAGACTTTTATGATTTTCCATGGTAGGTAAAAAATGATTGATATTTTATTTTTTTTTGTTAGTTCTCTATCTTCCAATTTGTTATAGCCATTGTGAATCTCATTTTGAGAGGTTGAAAACCAGGTATTAGCTTTTATTTGAAATTGAAAGAAAAAAAATTTCAATTAAGTAATTTTTTTCAAAATTATTTTCAAAATAAAAACTTTAACTTGAGTAGAGAGTGTAGAGAGAAAATTGGTGGGTTCAAACAGCCTGATCCCTAAAAAATTTGAGATATATCATTACTCTTTTTTAATTTCAAAAAAATGCCCTCGAACAAAAATAATAAATATATAATATATTTATTGAAAACTTTATTTTTTTTTTACCAAATATGTTTATTATTATTCAAATTTGTTAGAAGTGTTGACACATGTGTCAACAACAGTGTCTGGTGAGTTTCCCATTTTATTTCCACCGAGGTTAAATTTTTTTTTCTTTTGGTTTTTAGTTTTTGTTTTTTTATTGATTTTGGAGTTCTTTGTTTAATTATACATAATTGAAAATCTTGAGACATCAAAGTGAATACGTTCGAATTTGCAAATGTGCGTATTTGGAGGTCATGGTGATTTGCACGAGTGCAAACAATGTGAAAGGAGATTCTACGTTTCCCCTTCTTTGTATATGCTATTTTTACAATAATTAATAATTTTCCTAGCACCATAATTTTATAGTATTACTTATATTTTTAAATTTATTTTTATTCGTGTTATTATAAATTAAATAAATTATATAAATAAAAATTAAAATACTAAAAATTATATAGGAGATACTATGTTTCCCCTTCTTTGTATATGCTATTTTTACAAGAATTAATAATTTTCTTAACATCATAATTTTAAAGTATTACTCATATTTTCAAATTTATTTTTATTCATATTTATTATAAATTAAATAAATGATATAAATTAAAATTAAAATACTAAAAATTATACACACACACACACATGTGTTTGTGTGTGTGTCAATAAAAAATTAACAATAATAATGTACTTTCTTGTAGTTTTTGTTATTTTTTAAATATTTTTTCTATAAATAATCTACATTTTATATTCTTAAAATAAAATATTAAAAATTTATTTATTTAATCCTTTTTTCTTTTAAATTTTTGGTATCAAAAATTTTTTTATATATTATGAAAATAATAATACTAAAAATAATGTTTGGCCGTCATGGTGATTTGCACAAGTGCAAACAATGTGAAAGGAGATAGTCTGCTTCCCCTTCTTTATATATGCTATTTTTACAATAATTAATAATTTTCTTAATACCATAATTTTACAGTATTACTCATATTTTCAATCATATTTTTATTCGTGTTTATTATAAATTAAATAAATTATATAAATAAAAATTAAAATACTAAAAATTTTATATATATATATATATGTGTGTGTGTGTGTGTGTGTGTGTGTGTGGAACTTCTCAGATTGTACATAGTCAAGCTACCTTCACTCCTTTTAATCTCCTCAAAGCTTAGGGATGATTGACGGCTCTGAGACCGAGAATTGTGCGATGATACCTCTCTACAAATTCTCTAAGGGGCTTATCTTTTTCTTGTTTGATCCCCATCAGTTCCATCATATCATGTTCTAAATCCACTACACAAAAATGTTCCGCGAATTCCATGTACATCTGCTCGAAACTTCTGATACTTCCACATGGTAGCTTTCGATACCATTCTCGTGCTTATCCCTTTAGAGTTAATGGAAATGCTCTACATCTCTGGGCTGGTGTTAAGCCTTGCACCCTTGTCATGTCATTAAAATGCTCAATATGCACCAAAAGGTTGCTCTTCCCAGTGTCTATAAGATTGGGAAAGCGGAAATCCCTTGGGATTGTGGTGCTCATAATTTCTGCAAAAGAGAGGGTACTCACTATTAAACATAATTCTCTAGCTTGGTGTCCTACCCTGACCTTGCATCTCGTTGATTATTTTAGCCAATGTTCTCACCTCTTCTTCTAGCTCCACTGCGGCCAAAATTTCGTGCAATAATCTACTAGCGTTCCTGCTTTATGTTATACAAGTTCTGCCTAAGCTTACTTTCTTCAATGTTCACCATATTTCAATGTTTTCTAGGTTCTGATTTCCACAGAACTGATTTCCTGCACCAAGGTTCTGTTCCTTACAAAATTGGTTTCCAATCCCATTACTCTACTCTCCATCGGCAGTTCTGTTACGAGATTCTGGGATATTTCGGTTCTCCCCTAGGGCCCACCAAGCCTCCTTTGGTCATCTCTTAATTCATGCAGAACATCTGTCAGCGTTTCTATCTGCCTTTCCATTTGCTCCATTTGCTCATGGATTGCCTTCTCTCTTGCTTCTTTTGCGACCTCCCATAAGGTGACGGACTCATTTATTCCGGATCGCGATCCTTGTATGTTGTTGTCTCCAGCATTCATGCTGTGTGCTCTTTCCCAAATGTAAGCCTACTTTCGTTAACTTGCTTCTGGTGGAAGTAGCTTTTTGTCTCGTCCCCACAGACGGCACCAAAACATTAATGGAGAAATTCGGTCGGTAGAGTTGCGAATAGTTGTCCACACCAACACTTAAATTTGTTTGTTGGGGTGACGATTTGGCACTGCAACTTTTCTACTTGAGCAGCTAACTTCGACCATGAACCTGCTCCACCAGATCTCCTGCGTTTACAAAACTCAATTAGAGGGGCGTCGGATGTTTTTCGGGTGAGAACCCTCCGATGCTCAAATCAATAATCGATCCTTTTAGGAAAAACTTGTGCCACAACCCTCATGACTTTCTATAATTGCTTTAAACAAAAAGCTCTCTAATTAATCTAGAAAAGAAAGATAAAGGAGAGAAATTATGAAAATAGAGAGTGAGAGAGTTCAGTCCCATCCCATTACCTATCTAGCTGGGGTTGTCATAGATAGCCAAAACCACCGCCCCAAGATCGACGCATGACCGTTAGTGATGAGCCACATGATCGTTCGTGAATTAGCTTCATGGTCGGATATCTGGGAGAAGAATCGCAAGTTGACCTTTAACCAGGTCTTATAGTTGTCTTGGGGGACGTTTCTCCTCATGTTACCCCAATTGACCACTCGTGCTCGATCTTCTGCTCACAAAGACAATGAGGATTATCCTCGAGCAAATCCCTTTGCGCCTTATATGAGGAGAGCACAATTCGCGCGGGGCAGCGTCTAGTCGTGTTACCTTTTTTTCCCTCAAACAATAAATACCTTGGAAATTATATTTCAAGAGATGCAGAGGTCACGAGCAAATGGTTCATCATTTCCAATTTCACGGACATACCTGAAAGTCTTGATCGATTACTCTCTCAAAGACATTTTTTTATATAGACGAAAACCATTTCAAGAGATTATTCGAAATCATTGATGCATTGGCTTATGTGCTCTCTGCCAAACTTCTTATTTATTATAGATGTTAACTGTGCACATGAAGATATTTCTGTTACTAAAATCTCTATTTGTTCAATCTTCTTTGCCTCTGGTCTCGTTTTTTCTAAATTTTTATAGGGTTCGGGAACAAGAATCATTTAACAAGTGTTGACCACATGTAGCAGTGTGTAACTGTATAATAAAGCTCAACTAACTTCACACTGCTTCCCTGCTACTTACTGCCACATCAGCCAAGTCAACAACATTTTCACTGAATTTAATTTAGATAACACGCCTCTTTGATTTGTCGCATCATGTACCACAATGAACACATAAATCTGAATGAGTTATGTATTCGAGAATTAAGTCATGGCGAACAAGTCTGTACCGTAGGTTGTGGAAGTAGTGTAAATCGTGTATTTAAAGAAAAATGTATTAAAAAATCTAAGTAATGTATTAACGCAAATGTGAGTTGTTAATAGACACAATTGTTATAGTAGATGACTCAAATCCAGAAAAGTGTATTTTTAAAAAAATAAATACATACATAGCATACACATATTAATTGAGTGTAATTCTTCTGATATACTCTAAAATCTCTGTACCCGAAGACCAAAACATCTGGGGTAGCAGTGTCTTGAGCGTTGAGTTAGTAAAGCATGCGGCGCCGCACGCGAGTCAACAAGATTGGTTCCAATTTCCAAACATCCTCTGGCTGTCGGTTCTTCAAATTTGCTTCCTGTATGCGCTGTCGTCTATTAACAAATAACATGTGTCAGGCTGTCATCTAATTCCAAAACCACAAACGACACTGTCTGTCGACTGTTTTGAGATCACAGATTCAGCTTTTTACTGTTATAAAATTTTGGAAAATGATACGTCTTTCCATATAACACAATATACAAAAGGATTTTTGAATGTGTTGCATCGTGTTAGAATTGGACACTCTCTCAATAGGATCAATCATTCATTATTTGACAGCTGCGCTACAACAAAAAGCAACAGGGAAAGCATTGTCACTATTCTATGGTGAATAACTATTTTGGTGTTTATATGTATATATCCCGTTGTCAAATTCAATTATTTTCATCTGATCAGAATCTCTTGTCCATTAATTATGGATTTTCGTAATTTCTAATCAATTGAATCTTTAATATGCAATTGCTCAAATGGACATTAATTAAGTTAATTAAGACATTCTGCAATTCGCCTAGTTCTGATTTTGGTTAAATTAATGTAGTTTGAGTGTTATATGAGAGATGAATTTACAAATGTAAATGTCGGTGTAAAGAAATTTTACGGTCAAAATCTCTCAACAGTTTTTGATTTTGTCTTGCTCGAGAGGAATAGGCCTAAATTTCCATGAAAAATTTTAGTTTTTTTCTCTTCAAAAGTAAAGTTTGAGGTAAATGTGTCACATTATTCGGTCTTCAATTAACCTTTTTTTATTTTTTATTTTTTATTTTTTATTTTTTAAGACTGGTCTTCCATTAACTTTAGTAAAGTGGACAATGAGATGAAACTACTACGAAATTAACTGCAAGCGAAGGGAGTAAGTAAAGAATCCATATATCCCACAAGCATTTCATTCAATTAATTAATTAGCATCACATCCCATCATCATTATTCTATCAACTTGCATCGTCCTAACAATTAACAGGAATTTCCATTGAAATTATCGTATCAATTTTAGAAAAGAAATTGGGAAAAAAATTCGTAGTATTACAAAAAATAAGATGAAGGCCCTATTTGGTATTTAGGTATGATTGTTTTTAAAATATAGTTACTGTGAAAAAAAATTAGAATTATAAAATAAAAATTAATGGTGTGTAATAAAAATAATTTTTAAATATTAATTTTAAAAAAAATAATAAAAATATTATAATTTTTTATCATATAAATGATTGAATCAACTTAAATTCCAACGCAGCTAATGTTTATTAAATATTTTAGTATTATAATTTAAAATTTACAGTTGTTTAACTTTAATATCAAACAAGACTAAGCGGTTTATTTCATAATTTGTAAAAAAATAGTGCTTGGAAAATGAGATGAAATTGATTATCACGAAACTTTTCAGGGAAGATTCCAACTTCCAAGCATAGTCACAATCTGTTCAAAGTCATGCTCATTTTGATTGAATAATTGTTTTCTTCTCATCAAAAGCTATTGCATTTTTTTTGGCCTAATTCTTTCTTTGATGACCGATTCAATCTCTAATAAAAAAAGATATACTTTAGTTATATTTTATCTCTTTAACCAGTTTAGCAATGAGCATGAGATCCTATTGTTCCGTTGAAGAGAGAAGAACCCAAGATTAGCTTTGCGAGAATTGTCCGAATGAACAATTTCATCGATGAGGAGGTAACCAACATTTGAATTTTTCTAATTTTGAACCCAATTTTTGGCCGAAGCCCAAGTAATTACTTTTATTAACTTAAAGCTACCCAAAAAATAAATAAATATATTTCGCGCGTCATGAACATTTGCTCATCTCTTTAGAAACAGATTTATTTTGCATCTACCTTAACAGTCTGGCTGAAAATAGAATAACAGTTCAACATAAACAATATTTTGAAATTCCTAACCCACTAATATAAGGGAGCTTCCAGGAAATTAGTGGGCGGACTTCGCAAAAGGAAAAAGAATTTGTTGGACAACCATTTTGAAAATCTGTTTCCAATTTGACTCATTTTTTATTCGTTTCTAGTTTCAATTTACAATCAGCAAATTAGACCATATTCCATACATCTTCATTCAAATTATTCCACCTACACTTTACAAAAGAGTAAATGTTTTCTCAATACTGCGAAAGTAGAAGGTTCAAAGAAAGTATTTGTTTTTTTTTTTTTTAAGTTTAACCGTTCGAAATGATTAAAAGGTATATAACTATTGGCGAAAGTTCAGGTGTATACTTAAAAGTATCGAAAGATATTCATGAGCCACCAACGTTTGTATTTTTATATTACCAACTTATTTTGGTCAACTTTGCTAGCATCTAATAGAAAATCTGTGTAAAATTTATATAAAAAAATTGAAAATTACTTATACAATTTTGACCTTACAAATTTGTAAAAACTAAATAAATAAGTTAGCACCTATGGGTACTTAAAGAAAGTCTGCATTGTACCTTATCAATTCATTATTTACTACATAATTAATAAAAATTGAAGTTTTTACCAAAATTGGAGTTTCCCACAATTAATTGAAAAAGAAAAGGCAAATATTTCGGGCACTATAGCAGTGCTCCACAATTAATGTCTACTTCGAGTTTAACTGAACGAGCACTGAAAGCAGCTTCATACGAAATTATTGGATGGACTTCGAAAAGAAGTGTTCAAAAAGTAGTCAAAGGATTTACAGTTTTCATCTATTTTTTTTTTTAATTTATTTTAGCTGTCATCAATTATTTGTTTCTTCAATTGCAACTGAGATGAAACTGCAACGAAACTTCCGGGAATTAAGGTTACAAGCAAGCATCTCTATATACACTCCGCATTGACATTCAACTATTTTCACATCCACAAATTTTCGAGTCAGTTGAACTATTTCTGCTATGGCTTCTTCTTGTTCTTATTCTCCTCGAAACAGTAAGCATGATGTTTTTCTTAGTTTCAGAGGAGAGGACACCCGTGACAACTTTACTAGCCATCTTTATTCTGCTTCGTCTCAAAAATGTATTCAAACTTTTATTGACGACCAACTTAATAGAGGAGATGAAATTTCAGTCTCTTGTGTATGCAATTGAATCATCAGCCATTTCACTCATCATTTTCTCTCAAGGCTATGCCTCTTCCAGATGGTGTCTCGATGAACTTGTGAAAATCCTCCAATGCAAGAGAGAGTATGCACAGATTGTGATTCCAGTTTTTTTTCGCGTTGATCCATCGGACGTGAGAAACCAAACAGGCCCTTTTGGGGATTCATTTTCAAAGCTTGAAGAAAGATTTAAGAAGAATTCGGAGAAGCTGAAGTGTTGGAGGAATGCTTTGAAGGAGGCGGCCAGTTTATCTGGCTTTCATTCTCAGAAATTTAGGTAATTAAAGTTCTTTCCTCATGCGATTACGAAGATGCCACATAATGTTATTTTCTGCTTAATTAATTGCCAGCATCCCTGATAGTTATAGTGATATTTTTTGTCACATATGTTGAATTATATACTTCAATTTTATTACGTATCCTAATGCTTTTCGGCAAGTGATTTGTGGCATTGATCTTTGGTAGATACATTTGGTGTGCTAAATTCTGTATGTGAACAACTGACAGATTTTTCGACATTTAAATTCCTTCAAAGCAATTTATGTGTTTTCATTGGGTGTTCTGTCATATTTTAAGTAATTTCAATCTGTCACTCATATTCCTGAAATTTAAGAGTTATTAATTCATACTTGGCGCAAATCCATCCTATTTGATTTTACTGCTATTTAACATATTTGCTAGGCTTGAATCGGAACTTATAAAGAAAGCTGTTAATCACATTTTGAAGAGACTGGCTGAAATGTCTCCAAGTAATTACAAAAACCAGTTGGTTGGAGTAGAATCAAGAGGTAAGGAAATTGAATCTCTATTAGGTGCTGGGTCGAAATATGTTTACACTTTAGGGATTTGGGGCTTGGGTGGTATAGGGAAGACAACAATTGCTAGAGCTATTTTCGATAAAATCTCTAGTAACTTTGAAGGCTCTTGCTTCCTTCAAAATGTTAGAGAAGAATCACAAGGACCGGGAGGATTAGCTTGCTTGCGACAAGAACACTTTTCAAAATTATTAAAGGAAGAAAATGTGATTCTTGATATTGACCTAAACTTTAGAAGACTCAGCAGCAGGAAGGTTTTGATTGTTTTTGATGATGTGACTTGCTTCAACCAAGTAGAATCCTTAATTGGAAGTCTCGAATGGTTCATGCCTGAGAGTCAAATCATTATAACCACAAGAGATAAACAAGTTCTTAGAAATTGGGGAGTGAAAAAAATATATGAGATGAAAGCATTCATGTCTAATCATGCCCTAGAGCTTTTTAGTCGACATGCATTCAAACAAAACTATCCTGATGTGGGCTATGAGGAACTGTCAATGAATGTAATGGAATATGCTTAAGGTGTTCCTTTAGCGCTTAAAGTTTTGGGCTGCTTTCTATTTGAAAGGGAAAAAGAAGTATGGGAAAATGCAATAAACAAATTGAGAAGATTTCTCCATCCTTGTATCCAAGAGGTATTAAAAATAAGTTATGATGGTTTGGATGATAATGAGAAAAATATTTTCCTAGATGTTGCTTGTTTCTTAAAAGGTGAGGATTTTTATTCGGGTATGAAGTTCCTTGATACAAGTGGCTTCTACCCAGAAATTGGTACTAGTGTTCTTATTGACAGGTCTCTCATATCTATTTTGTGCAACAAGATAACAATGCATGATTTGCTACGAGGATTGGGTAGGAAAATTGTTCAGCAAGAATCAATTAATCTTGGAAACCGCAGTCGGTTATGGCATCATGGGGATGTCTATGAAGTTCTTACACATAATTGGGTAAGCATTTAATTTGTTAGTATTATTATCTTTGAATTATTTTGCATTTACAAAATTGATATTGTACATAAATTTATATACGCTCAAACTGATAAGTCCTCGAATAAATAGAAAAGCGACAATGATTTAAAAAAAAATAGTGATTAGATGATGTAATGTAGCATTAATAAATAATAAATTCCATGTCAACATTTATATTATCTTTTGTATACAAAATTTATGTCACTTTTGTATAGTTAACATACATAGTTTATATGTTTGGTGTTACTTGTATGATTACTGTTTCTTTGTAGGTTTGCAAGAACGAGTCTGGCCACCTAACAATAACTACCAACTTGAGTTACATAAGTGTATCTAAATTAAATGTTCAAACTATGTTAGCATAGCATTCTTATTACATAAATTTGATTTTAACTTTATGGTCTTTCATTGGTTACAAGGGGACTGAAAAAATTGAGGGTACCTACTTGGATATGTCTAAAGTGAAGGAGATCCATATAAACTCCAATACTTCGCAAAGATGTGTAAATTGAGATTTTTGAAATTTTATAGCTCAATTGAAGGAGAGAACAAATGTAAAGGTATTTGATTTCTAAGGCCCTGGATTTGCTGAAGTGAGGTATTGTCACTAGCATAGATATCCATTGAAATCATTACCATCGAATATTCAGCCGGAGAAGCTTGTTGTACTTAAATTGCCTCATAGCAATATTCAACAACTCTGGGATGGTGTCCAGGCATGTATATCTTTATATATATATATATATATATATATATATATTCATGTTTCAGTAATAATGTTATAACTAACTATGATCATACATGCTAATATTTTTCTCTGCCTCTTTTTTGTCGAGCAGCATCATGGTAAGTTAAAGCAGATAATTAGTGTTGTCTGTAATATTTTTACCAACATTCCAAAGCCCTTGTTGATTCCACATCTGAACAAGCTAGTTATCTTAAATCTAAGCAGTTGCTCAAAGCTGAAGAGGCTTCCAGATATCTCATCAGCTAGTAATATACAAAAAATATTTTTAAATGGAACTGCAATAGAAGAATTGCACTCATCCATCAAGTGTCTACGTGGGCTTTTGGGCTTATACCTTGAAAATTGTAAAAGTCTTAAGAATCTTCCAAGCAGCCTATGTAACTTGAAATCTCTTGCATATCTTAACCTTAATGTTGCTCAAATCTTCAGAGATTGCCCGAAAGTCTTGGTCAGTTATCCTCACTAGTTGAATTGTATCTGGAGAAAAACAATTTTGAGAGAATACCAAAAAGCATTGTACACCTTTCCAAGTTGAAATTTCTCCTCTCCTCTCCTCCCATTTCTTTCAACCAAACAAGCATTAAAAAGAGAAATTTCAACTTGGAAAGGTGTACAATGCTTTCTAGTATTCTCTCAAAATTATTTTTCTCCAGATACAATTCAACTAGTGAGGATAACTGACCAAGACTTTCGGGCAATCTCTGAAGATTTGAGCAACATTGAGGTTAAGATATGCAAGAGATTTCAAGTTACATAGGCTGCTTGGGAGATTCTTAAGACTTTTACAATCTTCAAGGTATAAGCCCAAAAGCCCACGTAAACACTTGATGGATGAGTGCAGTTCTTTTATTGCAGTTCCATTTAAAAATATTTTTTGTATATTACCAGCTGATGAGATATCTGGAAGCCTCTTCAGCTTTGAGCAATCGCTTAGATTCAAGATAACCAGCTTGTTTAGATGTGAAATCAACAGGGCCTTTGGAGTTTTGGCAAAAATATTGTAGACAACACTGATTATCTGCTTTATTTGACCACAATGCTTCTAGTCAAAAAAAGGGGGCAGACTAAAATATTAGCCATGTATGATCATAGTTACATATAACATTATTACTGAAACATGAATATACATACATATATACATACATACATACATACATACATATATATAAAGACATACATGCCTGGACACCATCCCAGAGTTGTTAAATATTACTATAAGGCATTTCAATTAAAACAAGTTTCTCCGGCTGAATATTCGAAGGTAATGAATTTGAATGCATATCTATGCCAGTGAAGATACCTCACTTTAGCAAATCCAGGGCCTTAGAAATCAGATACCTTACATTTGTTCTCTCCTTCAATTGAGCTATAAAATTTCAAAAATCTCAATTTACACATCGAAAGTATTGGAGTTTATATGAATCTCCTTTACTTTAGACATATCTAAGCAGATGCCCTTAATTTTTTCAGTCCCTAAAAAAAGACCATAAAGTTAAAATCAAACTTATTTAACAATAATAACTTTTTTTACTTAGTTTGAATACTTAATTCGGATACATTTATGCAACTCAAGTTGGTAGTTATTGTTAGGTGGCAAGACTTGTTATTGCAAATGTACAAAGAAATAGTAATCATACAAGTAACACCAAACATACAAACTATGTATGTTTATCACACAAAAGTGACGTATAAAGTTTCCATAAGAAAGATAATATAACTGTTGACATGGAATTTATTATTTATTAATGCTACTTTAGATCATCTAAACACTATTGTTTTTTTTAAATCGTTGTCACTTTTCTATTTATTCTACGATTCATCAGTTTGAACGTATATAAATATATGTACAGTATCAATTTTGTAAATGCAAGATATTTCAAAAATAATAATCCCAAAAATAATGCTTACCAAATTATGTATAAGAACTTCATAGATATCCTCATGATACCATAATTGACTGCGGTTTCCAAGATTAATTGATTCTTGCTGAACAATTTACCTATCCAATCCTTGTAGAAAATCATACATTGTTATCTTGTTACACGATGTAGCAATGAGAGACTTATCAGTAAGAACACTAATACCAATTTCTGGGCAGAAGCCACTTGTATCAAGGAACTTCACAACCGAATGCATCCTCACCTGTTAAGAAACAAGCAACATTTAGGAAAATGTTTTTCTCTTTATCATCCAGACCATCATATCTTAATTTTAGTACCTCTTGGATACTATGATGAAGAATTCTTCTCAATTTGTTTATTGCATGTTCCCGTACTTCTTTTTCCCTTTCAGATAGAAAGCAACCCAAAACTGTAAGACCTAAAGGAACACCTTGGCCATAAGCATTGATCCAAAAATCTTGAAGTAATAGTGAGACGAAAATTCTGTCTAAACTATAAAGGACTGCTTACATGCATTGTGAATTTGATTTAATATACATTTATGCAGAAACCAAATGAACCCAAATACACAAGGATCTACACACTGGCCAAGCTAACCAAAAGTCAAACAATAAATGCTCGGACCAAACAATAGTAACTGGTTGTGAAATGTAGCTTTTATCAAAAAAAACAAAAAAAGGAGTTGAAGAAAATCTATAAGTCATGTCCACCATCATATAAAATATAAATCATAAAAGAAATGTTTGGAAAGCAACATTTTAAGATCAAATCGTACTGATGAATTAATCTAATATCTCTTTTCTCAAAAACACCAGCTGCTATAGACGTCTTCAAGAATATTTGAGTCTTTTGGGGTGTCTTCATGGTTATGGTACAAAAATCCACTTGGATCTTCCGTTGATTTTGTAGAGTCTGGTGCATACAATAAATGGATCCCACATTTTTTCACCAGGCAACACTCCAAATGTTCAGAGCGATAAAAATCTTTCTTAAAATAGAATTGAACTTCCTCGAGAATGCAATTGTATTTCCAAAAACCATTCAAATCCTGATCATCAAAGAAATAGTACCCCAAAAGTAAGTGATCTGACTCTACATAGTCAACCATCCCCATAAATCTCTGTATGACATGCGAATCTTTGGGTTTGACTTTGCATTCACAGAACAATTCGAACCACCTCTTTTCTCTGATATGATGGTCTCCAAATGCTACAATAGCGATAAAGCAAAGCCCAGTACCTTTTTATTACTGAACCAACCTGGTGGCTTCTTCAAGGTTATAGAAGATTTCATACTTTGAAAGCTAAACCACATCGGAATTTCATTCTCAGGTAAAACGACACTACCCAAAAGTGCATATTTTTGAGAATAATATATCTGTACCACAGAAACTTATAATTTTAATCAAATATTAATTGTCCACTTTAATTTAAAGCAAAAAGAAATTAACAACTCCTCTCTTACTTCTTTCCATCGTGCAGTTGCCAAAAGTTGAATTTCTCGCAGCGCATCTTCAAGAATTCCTCTGATCTCATTTCGATCCAATTTAGAATTATAACTCAGGTCAAAATACTGAGTACAAGCTTCATAACTTGAGAATAAACCTGATAATGAATCCAGTGCTGTGCAATGATGTGCATCCAACTCAAGTAGTTTGCATGGACGCTTTGGTAAGGTTTGAAGCCTCTCACAATACCTTAAGTAGAGCCTTCCCAACTTAGAAAGTTGCATGATGCTTTCTGGAATTCTCTCAAAATTGTTTTTCTGTAGATCCAATTCTTCTTGTGAGGATAACTGGCCAATATTTTCAGGTAACTGTGTGATGCCACAATCAGTTAGATTTAAATACGTTAAGAGGGTGCAAGCCATCTAAAGATAATGTGATAGGCAATGATAAACCCATCTGCTTATGACCCCTGCTTCTCTGGAAACTTAAGAGATCAACGTTTTTCAAACGGAAAACAGATGACAGCACTTCTCTTATAGCAGTTCCTATAGCATGCAAACTCCACAAAGCTTCTAAATTTCCAAGTTCATCAGGTAATCTCTGAAGATTTGAGCAACCATTGAGAGTAAGATATTTTAATGATTTTAACTTACAAAGGCCACTTGGGAGACTCTTAAGGCTTTTGCAATCTTCAAGGTCCAAGTGCAAAAGCTTATATAGACACTCGATGGATGAGGGCAGTTCTTCAATTGCAGTTCCATTTAAAAGCATCTCTTCTTTATTACCAGCTGATGAGATATCTGGAAGCCGCTTCAGTTTTGAACAGCCCGAAAGATCAAGTTCTTTAAGAAATTCCAAATGAATTCCAGCTGGAAGACTTTTCAGGCTTTTGCAATCCCTTAGATTCAGGGCAACTAGGCGTTCAGATGTTGACTTAACGAGGGGTTTAGAGTTTTGGTAAAAGTATTGCAGGCAGAGATAATTTTCTGCTTTAGCTTACCACGACTCTGCTGGAACAAAAAAGAGGTTCAGACAAATCATTAGCATGTATGATAATTAAATGTTATGACTTAAACATTGCATGTATATGTTAAGATGTACATACCTGGACACCATCCCAAAGTTGTTGAATATTACTATGAGGCATTTCAAGTAAAACTAGTTTCTCTGGATGAATATTTTAAGGCAATGATTTCAATGGATATCCATGCCAGTGAAAATACCTCACCTCAGCAAATACAGGACCTTGGAAATCAGATGCCTTACATTTGTTCTCTCCATTGATTGAGCAATAGAATTTCAAAAATCTCAATTTACACATCTTTGTGAAAGTATCAGGATTTAGATGGATCTCTTTCACTCTAGACATATCCAAGCAAATGCCCTCAATTGCTTCAGTCCCCTAATAATCCATAAAAAGACCATAACGTTAAAATCAAATTTATACAATTCAAGTAGATAGCTATTGTTAGGCAATCAAACAGGTAAATCTAAACCTGCTTACAGAGAGACATGATAATACAAGTAATACTAATGTATAAACTATCAATGTTTGTCTGCAAACTGTTATAAATAAATTGACATGGCAATTATACGTTATTGCTACACCATGTACCACTGGTGTCCTTTTTTCGAATTTTTCTTTTTTTCCTCTTTATCATTGCTACTCCTTTATTAAAATAAACCCACCCATTTATACGATTATAAGTAAACTTTGCATATTAAATAGCATTCCAAAATAATATATTCTGTAACAAAATCCTTACTGTATTAGATGTCAGAACTTTGATAATATCCTCATAATGCCACAACTGACTACGTTTTCCTGGATCATTCCTTGATTCTTGCCGGACAATTTCCCTACCCATTTCTTGTAGCAGATCATACATTGTTTATTGTTGCCGTGTATATAAATAAGAGACTTGTCAACAAGACTAGTTATTCCTATATGTGCAGTGATGCCACAAGCATTAAGAAATTTTACAACCAAGTCTTCATTTTTCCATTTAAAGAAACAAGAATGTCTAGAAAAATATTTTTTTCTTCATCATCCAAACCATCAAAACTTATTTTTAGCACCTTCTGGATTTCCAAATTGGAGATTCTTTTCAATTTGTTTATTGCACCTTCCCAAAATTGCTTTTCTTTTTCGAATAGAAAACAACCCAAAATTTCAATAGCTAATGGAACACCTTGAGCATATTGTATTACCCTGCTTGACAGTTCCTCAAAACCTATATGAGGATTGTTTTGTTTGAAGGCATGTCGACTAAAAAGCTCAAGTGCATGATCATCTCCTAATTCCTTCATCTCATATTTCTCTTTGACACAACAATTTCTATAGCACTTGTTGATTTCTTCTTGTTATTATGATTCGACTCTCTGCTATATACCAATCAAGACTTCCGATTAAGGATTTTATTTG
The DNA here is from genome assembly GCA_030449905.1 of Luvunga scandens. Taxonomy (NCBI): domain Eukaryota; kingdom Viridiplantae; phylum Streptophyta; class Magnoliopsida; order Sapindales; family Rutaceae; genus Luvunga; species Luvunga scandens. Next base: position 169,286 of record JASUUG010001012.1, read on the forward strand.
TTTGAAACAAGTCACATCATCTAGAACAATCAAAAACTTCTTGCGGCTGAGCCTTCTAAAGCTCAGGGCAATATCAGGTATCACATTGTCATCCTGCAATAATTTGAAAGAAGTTTTTGTTGCAAGTAAGCTAATCCTCCCAGTCTTTGTGATTCTTCTTTAACATTTTGAAGGAAGCAAGAACTTTCAAAGTTACTAGAGATTTTATCGAAAATAGCTCTAGTAATTGCTGTCTTGCCTGTATCACCGACACCCCAAATCCCTAAAGCGTAAACATCTTTTGACTCAGCACCTGATAGAGATTCAATTTCCTCAACCCTTGATTCTACTCCAACCAACTGGTTTTCATTATTACATGGAGACACTTCAGCCAGCCTCTTCAAAATTTGATTAACAACTTCCTTCATAAGTTCCGATTCAGGCCTAGCAAATATGTTAAATAATCAGTTTAAATAGGAGGGATTTGCACCAAAATATGACGATAACTCTTAAATAGGAATATGAGTGACAGATTGAAATCACTTAAAATATGAAAGAACACCCAATGGGAACACATAAATGCTGATTTTAATAACTCTGTCAAAATTCTTTTAAAGGAGTTTAAATGTAACTGTCAAAGATCAATTCCACAAATCACTTGCCGAAATACATTAGGATGCCTAATAAAATTGAAGTATATAATTCAGCATACTTGACAAAAAATTTCACTATAACTAGCTGGGGTACTGGTAATTAATTAAGCAGAAAATAACATTCTGTTGCATCATTATAATGGTATGAGAAAGGAAATTTGATTAACTAATGTTCTGAGAATGAAAGCCAGACAAACCGGCCTCTTCCTTCAAAGCATTCCTCCAAGTCTGCAGCTTCTCTGAATTCTCCTTGAATCTTTCTTCAAGCTTCAAAATGAATCCCCAAAAGACCCAGTTTGCCATTTCACGTGTGCTGGTAACACAATCTGTCCATACACTCTCTTGCATAGGAGGATTTTGACAAGTTCATCGAGACACCATGTGGAAGCGGCATACCCTTCAGAGAAAATGATGAGTGAAATGGCTGATGCTTCAATTGCATCCACAATAGACTGTGAAATTTCATCTCCTCTGTTAAGCTGGTCATCAATGAAAGTTTCAATTCCTTTCTGCGACAAGGCTGAATAAAGATGGCTGGTAAAGCTGTCACGGGTTTCCTCTCCTCTGAAAATTAGAAAAACATCATGCTTAATGTTTCGAGGAGGAGGAGGAGAACAATAAATGAGAAGCCATAACAAAAATTCAATTGACTAGAAAGATTTTGATGAGATGAAAACAATTACTGAATCAAAATGAGCGTGACTATGCAGAATATATCGATACCTGAAACCTCCCTGAAAATTGCGGGGATAATTATTAATTTCACTGAGGATGCGGCTTTCATCTTGACTTCCAGACCAAGCGAAGAAAGAAAATAGTGAACGCAGCCAAAAAGGTGAAAAGGGTGTAAATTTCCCAACCATCCATCACGGACTTTCCCATACACGCTTTTGTGCCCAATGGCAGTGCTAGGCGGCTGGCACGTGTCCTATCAGCAATTAGCATTTGCAGTGGGGTGGACTTAAATAGGGTGCGGCGTCTATTTGCAATCAAAAACTTTTCTTTTTTTAGTAAATATTACAAGGACCCCCTATCTTACATTTACAGTAACTTACATCCTCTCGTCTTTTTCTTAATTTGTTTTTATATATAATTTCATTGAGACCCCTTACACTCTACTTTATTTATATTTATTTATAATATTATGAAAATTTTTAAATTTATTCATAAATTTTTAAAATATCAAATTTACCTATATAATTTTTTTAAAATTTATTCACAAATATTTAGAATATTAAAATTATCCTTATAATTTTTAAATTCTAAAAAATCATTTATTTAATTAAAAAATATAATTATTATTAATGGATTATAATTATAATTATGATTATACTAATATAATTTTAATTTTAATTTTAATTATTATTATTATTATTATTAACAACAATAAAAGGTATTATAATTAATTAATATATTACTAATAATTGATAATAATTTTTTAATTAAATTATTAACAATAATAATTATTATTATTAATTAATTTTTTAATAATAATAATAATCACAATAATTAAATATACAAAATAATAATCTAAATATACTTATCTTCAAATCCAATCCATTTAAATTGGATTTTGATACAACACTTTAAATCCAATCCATAATAGGATAATAATTAATAATAATTTTTTAGTTAAATTATTAACAATAATAATTATTTTTATTTATTTATTTATTTATTTAGGGACAAGGAAACGGAGGACGAGGCTAATGGAGATGGAGAAAATGAAGGGGAGTACCTTTGCTTCTTGTGGTGAAGGTGGTAATAGCAAATTTGTTGGGGGTATTATTGATGAGCTATCATGTTGAGAAGATGAGTGAATGGATTTGATGACGTGGGGTTTAGAGAGTTAGAGTGATCTTAATCGGAGGATGGGGGAAGAAAGAGAGTGTGATGGGAAAATAGAAGGTATGGATTTCGAGATGGGTTTATAATTAATTAATATATTAATAATAATTAATAATGATTTTTTAGTTAAATTGTTAACAATAATTATTATTATTAATTATTATTATTAATAATAATTATTGTTAACTAAAAAATATTATTAATTATTGTTAATATACTAATTAATTATAATATCTTTTATTGCTGTTGTTAATAATAATAATAATAATCTATTTAAAATAATAATAATAATTATTATTATTATAATTATAATTATAATTCATTTAATAATTATTATATTTTTTAATTAAATGGAGGGTATTTTAAGAATTTAAAAATTATATAAATAAATTTGATATTTTAAAAATTTATGAATAAATTTAAAATTTTTTATAATATTATAAATAAAACAGAGTATAAGGGGCCTCAATAAAATTTTATATAAAAACAAACTAAGAAAAGACAAAAAGATGTAAGTTACGGTGAATGTAACTTAGAGAAATCCATATTACAAATTATAAACTCATATTACATAATATTATTATTAATATTATAAATTAAAATATTCTCTAATATTTAAATAAGTGACTGCTCCCTTTACATTTAATAAGTAAAAAGATTTCCTTCCCTCAATTATTACTAATTGAGAAACAATGGAATCTACTATAATATTTTTATGGATTTGAATAGTTACTATTCTAACCACTCAATTTTTCAATAATTGACTTAGTTAAAAAAATATTAAGAATAATTATATTTTAATTAAAAAATTTATTATGAATAAATATAACATTATTGCTCTGGACACCTATTTAACATGCTCAATTAGCATTCAATTATCTTAAACCTTAAACCGTAAACTTTTGACTAATAATATATTTATAAATTTAAACGATGAATAAATTTTAATTATTTAATTTATTTAAGCCTGATAATTAAGTACTTCACTTAAAACATCAAAGCTATACTTACAATTTTTAATTGGTTGTAATTACATGTATTGATTTATTTAGCTTAAAATTTTTAATTAATTTATTAATCATGATATAATTACATGTTATTTTATGTTGAAATGTCAAATTTCATAATTGAAAAATAGTGTTTTATATTAGAATTGCCTTTTGTTTTCTACTCTTTTTTTATAACTATTTTTATTTAGATTACATTATTATACAGATAAAGTTGTTTGTGTCCCCCTTATTTAATATACTTTTTAATACTTATGAATTTTTATGATCACTTTAAAATATAAATTTTTAATTTAGCCCAAAATATTATAAATTCCTCGTCCACCTCTGCTAAGAGGATTGAAACTTGACGTATCTCCATGTCATTAATTGATCAATTCCTTTAAATCTTGTTGGGTGTTTTCAGCAGCTGGTATTGATAGTTAATAATAACTTGGTGAAACTAATTGAACCTGAACTTGATGCTCAGGCCACAACCAACAACTGGATATATGGTGACTAACTTAGGTAGATTTGAAATCGTTGGAGCCAGCCATTTTTATTAAATTGATTAATTCATGTACAATGGTTTAAGGTAAGTAAATTGAATTTCTTTTTATATATATAGTAATGTAACAATTGATTATCTAACTAAATAATTAAATTTTGTTTATAAAAAAATAAAGTCTTCAGAGTATTTTTTGAATGTGTAAAGAACCGTCATGAATATGTAGAGTAAATAAAAATAATTAATTTCAAATGTCTTAGCAAGGATTTTTTTTGGTATTTTAAAGAGTGCAAAATAGAATTCATTTTTTTAAACTAATATAAAAGTCTACAAAATAATGGAAGGTTTACGGTAAATTTTAGAGTGCAAATAGCCTCCCGCCTTATCAATAATATCTTTTTTAACTCAAAATATAGGGTCAATTTGAGATTGCGGTTGAAATTTAATAAATTACTTATCTCATAATTTTTAATAAAAATGGTGTTTGGTAAATTTTGTAAAAGTAACTTATTTTATAATTTCCTCAATTTTGTTAGCAATTTTAAAAAACATATAGGAGATTATTTTTCATAAGCAATTCATTCAATAAGTTATCACACCTTTTTAAAATTCATATTATAACTCCGGATTTTAATAAAAAAATAATTATATCTTACCTAATTACAAACCATAATATATAAATCATACATTTATTTTTATTTTTATCATGTTTTATGTAACAGATTATGAAATTCTTTAGTTTTTTTTTTAATTGAGTTTTTTTAATGTAACTTTACATATTTAAGAAAAAAAAAAAGATATGTCTAAACAATTTATTAAATGTACTCTATAAATAAAAAGTAATTAAAACTTATGTCTATTTCGGTCATTATATAATAAAACAACACTTTCGTAATTAAATTTACTAAACACATATACTCTTCTTTTAAACTCACAGCAACCGCAACAACACAAGTTACCAAATATCAAGCTATTTTTTTAATCAGTAGCTTATTTCATATGCACAATATAAGTAACTTATTTCATCAGCATCCACAATTTCAAATTGGCCCATAGTAACACACACCTTATATAATATTGTCATTTAAATACTTCTTCAATCTGTTTTTTTTTTTTAATATACATATATATAAATGCGGTACATTATAGTAAAAATTGAGTCAATACTATATTGCAATTATTAAAAGAAATTATACAACGAAAATGTTCATATACAAGTCACCAAATTACGTTACAAAAATATTGATATTTATCATAAAAAAAATATAAACTGGAGTCTACTACATTTATTCTATAATCAATTTGGATGTTTAAATTTAAAAAAAAAAATCTGTTAAAATAATATACCGCATTAGTATTTAAGTGAACATATTGACTTCACAAATCATTTTATAAGAAGAAATCTCAAATTCACTTGTAAGTTGTAACTATCATAACAAATTACGAGAGAAAAACTAAAAGCGAGAGTCATTCTCACATTGTTCAGACCATAACCATCAGAATGACCGTCCGGTCTCAACGTTTTTGCGTCTTTCCACGAGCTCTAACGACAATAGTTTTTATAACTTGTTGCAGTTTGATGAGAGAACACATTATTTACTTCTCCAAAATATTAAAAATAAATAAACGATTAAACTCATACAGTTACAAACTCAGGTGCATAACAATTAGTTGATAAAAATAAAATAAAATTAAGCAAATAATGCGCAGGGAAATTATATTAAATATTCCCTGCACGTTGGTCCGCTTGCTTCGTTAAATCAATAACAATCAAAAGAATTAAATTATAATGAGACACCAATTAAACTGGGCAAAAAAAAAAGGCCAAATCGCCACGCGTCATCCCAACTCATAGAAATAGTACACAATGTAGCATCATTGGTTATCAGTAGCATAATCTTTAATAGAGAAGTAAATATATGCAATAAAATATATCCCTCCGCTTACAAGAATTTTCCAAAATGACACAGCCACAAGGCCAGAAGTCCAAAACCATATATCCAGAGCTCATACAAGAAAATACAACTATATCGTCATCCAAAAATGAGGGGAGGAGCCAAAAGTAAAAACAAAAACAAAATAATGAATAGAAGAATATGATAAATGGAATTCAAATACACTTTGAATTCATAGTTTTGACAAAGGGCAAGCCGTAAAATCCTGACATTCAGCTCAGGAACTAGAGAGTCCTATGTACATAAAACACCCTCTCCGAAGATTCTAATAAGTGACTTTTAAACCAAGTACTCGAATCACGAGTGGTTAAGCAGGCCTTCACTCACTAAAAATATGCAGTGAAAATATGAATTGTCAACCAAAATCTGTAAGCCACCTAAAAGTACTTAGAGCCTGATTGTGTTGGTGGTGGCGGCGGCGGCACCCGATTAGGAGTACGACGACTGCCAGAGTTTGAACCAGATCTCACATCACCATTCTCGGCTGCATCATTGTAATGCCGGCTGTGACCATTGGATACAGACCGAGAGTAGCTGCGAAGGCTTACAGGTCCATTGGCTGCAGCATCAAATGCGGATCTCCAGTCATCACCTGATGCCGCACTTGTTCTAGGGCTGCTTTCTGCAAATTACATAACCCAGCACTTTCATCATCAAAATGTTTCAAATAGAGATCTAACAAAGTAACATTTTAAAATCAAAATGGTGATCTTATAAAACAAACATTCTTTTATTTAATGGTACAAATAAAGAAAAATTTAAAAATCCAATGATACAAACAAATCAATCTAACATCTTTGGTCAGAAAGAAGCTCAACAGTATGACAGTTCAAGCATTTAATTCTGGTTCAGAACACAATTTTTAATTCCAAAATCAGCAAAAAATTAGGTTAAGAAAAGATCCAGTGTCATTAGACTATATATACTTACTCAAGGTTCAATGTTTAATGTTTTAAACAGAAAAAGGGAAATGTTAAATTGAACAATCGTTTCCACTTGGTATAAGAACAAAAAACCACATACCTGCTCCTCCACCAGCACCATCCGACCAGCTAGAGGCAGCAGCTGCTTGGTTGTCATGAATGCTAAGTTGGCGTGTTAGTTTAGATAGGAGTTCAGACTGTTTCTGATAGCGATCCCTCCTACGCTTCACATTCTGGTCCTCCTGAAGCAGCTCTTCAATCCTTGCCGTGCTTTGTGCACTAACCAAGGTAGAATACAAATTATGTTAGCATCAATCAGCTTTCTAACAAAATTCCAATAATGTTACCACACATTGAATCTATGCACAATTACTACAAACAAAATGATCAATAATTGATAGAGAGAAATAAGAAAGCCATCAACCTGACAGAACTATATAACTGATTCAACATGTCTTCCTTCGCTTTCTCGACTTGGCAAAGTACAACTGCCTGCTCAACCATTTACAAAAACATCAGATCTATTAAGTAACCAACTGAAAATATTAAATTGGCAAAATTAAAGAATGAGCTTACTTTGGGCACATTAGCAGCCAAACTATTCAAAACTGCTTCGACATAACCACGTACTTCTTGAGACATCCATCGAAGTTCTTCCTCAGGGTCAGCAGGTCTTCGGACCATTGTATCCTAGAAAAAACCACCAAGAGAAATCAACACTTGATCACAATTTCTATGCATATGCAAAACAAACAACATCCTTCAGCTTTTTACTTCAAAATTTATACTGCAAACAAGGGAAACTCACAAGAGAACCATCAGAAAGACTCTGACGCATCGTATGACCACTTTCAGCAACTCTTACAAGTCCTCCCCTAGCTTGAATAACTTTGCTTATCTTGTTTATCCATTCTGCCTTGTCAGCTGTGCTCTCAGCCTTCAAAACAACAGCATTGTGGGCTGCAAGATAAAGGTAGATCGATTTGAAAAAATACAAAAAAAAAAAAGAAAATTCACCGCCATAGGAACACCATGGTTTAAAAATAAAGAATACCTTTCAGAACAGTTTTATAAGGAATTTTGCTAGTAATCTTAAATACAGGACTTGGTGCTTTCCCAGAATCAGGACCATTAGCCTTTTTATCCTTTGAACTTTTAGCTGGAGGTTCCTCCTCCTCCGGAATCTCTTCAATATTACATTCCTGCACGAGCAAATATACATACATTATTGAGAAGTAAGATGACAAACAGCCCAAAATAGAAACTACTTGGTAAAATAATGAAAGTAATATTCAAAGGAATGAACACTGGGTAGAATGTATCCAAAGAAAACTAAGAAAAACCTTAAAATATTTTACTTTAAGTTTGTCAGTTTGTGACGTCATAGTTATCTTGTTAAATTTATCATTAACCATCTTTATCCATTTTAACTTAGAAAGTGTTCCTATTGCAGTAATAAGGCAAACTTGAATGACAAAGGTTATTTATAGGCCTATTCATGTACAACTCTTACTCCCACCACCCCGCCAGTAAGATGGTAATAAAATACAAAATGGTGAAAAAATATTTGACAATAGAATAAATAATATAATACCAAAACTGAAACAGAGTAATAATTCTCCATACCTCCAAAGCAATGACGCCACGAAAATGCCTTTCCTCTTGCTTTTTGGTGTAGCCCAGCTGTCAAATAAAGGATGCTTGAGATTAAATCATGCCCATCATAACAGTGGCCTATATTTCTTTAATGCAAAAACATAAAAAATAAGAGAATGTAGGCTAGAATGTAACTCATTTTAAAAAATTTATAATGCTAAAATCATATAACAAAGGTTAGATACCACGCCCAAAAGCACCTAACACATCTGAATAGCATTACTACTCCATGTCTAAAATGTAAGCATATGGAACAAGATGTTAGTTACAAACCTTTCCAGTCTTCTCATTCAAAACAAACCATCGCTTGCTCCATCCATTAGTTTTTGCACTTTTCTTCAACAGGAAACCTGCACAACAAAAAGTAGTCACAAACTTCTACATACAAATTTGTTTAAAAAAAAAATTCATTCAAGCAATTAAGTAATTTCATCTAGAGGGGGGATTAACATGCCTTTGCCCATAAACTGCTGGGAAATGAAGCATGCATGCAAGGATTTCAAAGGCATTCCAAAAACACTACTGAGATATACCAAAATTATTAAATAGCTAATTATCTGCTAGTATATAGTCTCGGGCAGCCGATTGCAAGTTTCCTGGTTTTCAGCTTGTATGCAGGCACATTATGGCTTGATGAAAAAATAACAAAGGTTTAAGACAATGTCCAGATACACATCTGGGACCAACCCTAGTTAATACTATTTTAGCAATCAGAGACTTGTCCCACAGATTGGAATCTACAATTTCCATCCAGACAATATATGATGTATATTATGTACTCTTAACTTTGCTCATATTGAATTCAGACATCTATTCCTCCAAATGCAGTCCAAGGAACAAAATGAACAAGTCAATGCAACAAAAGCTAGAATACCATGACACTCGGCCAAGAAAGAGTTTGATGTTGAAAACTTCATCCACCCCCATGAATCTCGGCTTATTTCAACACAAGCAACAGAAAGGTTACCCCTAGAGAATCAGCAAGCAGTGTAGTGGTATTCAAATGAGTCTAGTCAATGACTATGAATGCAAATGATTCCAGTCAATGACATACCATAGGTATTGTGATAGACCAAATGCATCCAAGGTTAATAGACTAACGAATCAATCCCATCTAGTAACAGTAACCCATGATCATTTCTTTCAATAGATTAAAAATGTTGTTTAAGTATCTTTCAATAAAGGCCTCCATCAGGACATAAACTCATAACAATTCTGGAGAGTCGAAGAGACTATTACCCAGCCTAAAATATCTTTCACTCAAATAAAGGAAAAGATAGACCAGCCTTCTTAATTCAGTTATCATTGACACAATAATGAAACACTACACAACACACAGCAATAAGAACATTAAGAAGAAAAATTCAGTAAAGCCTAATAACATAAGATGCAGACAGTTTTTTTCACAAACCTGCTGTTATTTCTCCTTCAGGCCCTGCAGTCTTTAAAGCAGAAGCTTCATTTGCTTCTTTCTCTGCTTGACTGGATTTATCCTTCATTGCTTTTAAACTTCCACCAGTTTGCTGACCACCTGTTTGAGGACTGGTTGCCTGATGGAGAATATATGGAAAAACATAAAGTAGAGATTTAAATGTGTTTCTTAAGGAGAAATTAAAAGGAAGAAGTGCCTCCTCAGTATGTCCCATGTTCCTCATGTCATAGTCCAATTACATCAGGAAAAGGACATCGTACCCTATTCAGTATTGCTTGCTCTGCCTCATTTGCTTTCTTCGAAGATCGGGTCTTCACCTCCTCCTCACGCCGCTGTCTCTCCATCCTAACAAAATAAGTAGATTATACAACAAGCATGGTGCACAAGACTTTTAGGAAAGAACTTAGGGGGGAAAAATAGTACTGCTAAGGAACCATTGGTCTGTCCCAAAAGCTTAAACTAATAGAAGAGGCACAAACAACTGAGTTCAAACTAAAAAATACTGGTTTCATGCGCAGAGAATGATATCATCTGGAGCCAAACCCACACAAACACAATTGGATCTAAACACTAGCCCAATTGACAACAAAAGTCAAACACAAAACTGCTAGCTTTAAGTTGATAGGAAAATACCCAACAATAGTATTTAAACTCCAATAAATACCCAATTTTCAAAATTCATGGAGTTGCATTAGCATGCATTCAAAACTCAGCTCACACAAAATTGGGGAGAGAAGAAATAAACTCTATGACAAAAATTTCAGAAAAGTTGGTAACGTCAGCATTCCTAAGCATGATGTTCCAGAAATAAATATTGACAAGCCATCCCATAACAAGACTCAGACCCAGATATCCGGATGACAATGTTGCACATATCTCAAATATATCAAAGAAGTTCAATCATATCACAGCATGACATTACTACATAAAATATACCACCCGGATGAAATGGGTGAAATGTTTCTACCTCCTCTGCACCAAACGGATGAAATGTTGGGGAGGGACAAAAGCTCTCTCCATGTCAACTAGTGCAACCACCATCTTTCTTGCTTCATTCTTAAACCCATCTAAAGCAGCACTTGCAATGGCCACAACCTTGTAAAAGTTTCAAACCATTCAACTATTGTCACACGGAAAAGGAAATTTGAACCACGTACAGGTCTAATCACATACAAACGCAGAAAAACTATTGTGACACATAATCAAAAGCAGCCATACCTCTCTCTTAAAAGGAGGATATCTTCCCAGGCCCGGTGTAGCATTTGCAGCAGCAGAAACTATATCAACCAGAACACGGTGTACCTGTTTTACCAGTCAGCCAGGAACCATATCAGTCAGCAGAAACAATAATTGCTTAAGATTTTCACTGCCATCCATACAGAAAATTGTGTAAAAGACATCAAAATGACCTTATGTACCTATTTCAAATTTTAAGAATATCTGACCTCTTAAGTCAAATAAAAGTTGACAAATCCTTCTTATTGAACCTGAAGTACTTGTCATTAGTTAAGCATGTTCTGGTGGAACAAAAGGAACATAAAATGTAGTGCCTCGAAAAATTATTAAAAAGCATATCATTTGGATGTCCATATCATGCATCCAAAAGAGAGCATACTATTGACAAACAATACTATGAAGGAACCATCAATAGATCTGATGCTACCAGGCTATGTTAAGGCCAAAACAAAAAACTTAACATTCAACATCATAAAAAGAGAAAAAGGCTAAAAGCTTTATATACAGCGTTCCATTACCTCATCAACACAAAGACGAGAGGGTTCTTTTGCAAGCTCCAGGACACCTTTGATCAAAGATCTCAAGCCCTTTTCAGGGGATATTAGATATGGTTGATAGCCATCTGCTTCTAACACAATCTGATAAGAAATGAATACGAGAAGATCAATGCATATGCAAAATCTAAAAGATTACATGATATACAACAGGAACACAATAGATACAAGCAGTAGAGCACCAACATACCCTCTTGACATTATTAATATCAAAATGTCTGTCTAAAGGAAGCTGTTTGATCCTGTTTGGGAAATTCCCCTCAAAACTGGCAACAATTTTCCAACCAGAACCCTGCATCGACATAATGTTATGACAGCTAATATCTCAAAAAATCAGTATCCTATACTTTTCAGGTATTGACACGGGAAAATACCATAGCTCACTCAAAAAAGCACTACCAGAATCACTAGCCAATAAAAACTGAGCAGGACACTAAACAAAGTTTGGATACATTAACTATTTTAACCAGAAGAAGTACCGATACTTGGAGATTTATCAATTAGACATGGTCTGAAACTTATAAGAAAAAGGGGGAAAAATAATAAAAGACCTAAGGAACAGAACAAGCATAAAGTACTTAGATCCATTTTAGTTAACCAAATTTGAATCATAAAAAGGGGCTTCCTCATTCTCATACTACCATATGAACTTCCAACACTTGGAATCAAACCCCTACATGTCCATTACCAGATACACCCGTCAACCAAAAAAGCTTTAGAGAGCAAAAACAACTTTAGAGGAGCTATCTAGAACTAATAAGGTTACAATGACAACAAGGTAGACATCAACCCCTCTTCAACTCACCTAGTAAAAACAAGCACTACCTCTAAGCACTTCAATAGGTTTGAAAACATCATTTCTCCTATAAAAGATCCCTGGTCCCTGCCAGCTTCACAGATTCCATTAGGTAGAAGCAGTATCCACACTATACATTAAGAAGCTTCTCATTAGAGGTCCAAGGACCAAGTAAACTTCTACAGTAAGAGGGATTACAAATTGACACTAGTACTGGAGCTCACTTCCATCTAATTTTATAGAAGGCTTCAATCCTAGAGGTGATAGTATCACAATCCCGTCTATAGTATCACATTCCCCTCATCTGTCTAAGATTTCCTTGTTCAAATCTCTATATAGAGAACTTTTTTTTTTTTTGGGTGCATAGTAATATACACTATTATTGGAAAACAAATTAAGAAATCAAAACAATATAAGCAAACCAAGAAAGAAGACATATGCTACTTGAAAGTTACCAAGCACAAAAACAAATACAACTCACCTCACCAGTTGTAATGTGTAGCAAAAACTTATCCTCAAATTCACGACAAAGCTCCAAAGCCAAAGATCTCGTGCCCTCAGCACTCTGGACCATCTGCTCACCAAGCCGCACTAACTCATCCTGAACTATTTGAGACTTCCCTTGTAACCTGCACAGATATATGTAATAAAGGAGTTACCTTAACTGGAAAAAGTACTCATATCCTGGATGAAGGAAAAACTGAATACATATTTACTCATTAAGCTGGATCATGAAAAAGGGTTGAGGAATAATTAATTATACGAATTAAGATATCCTTATTTCCAATTTTGACTCCCCCTGAACTGCATTTATTAACTACACTGCAACATGCAGGACAAAGAGTTATAGGGGTGATAGAAGTTAAAAAATAAAATAAAATAATAATAATAATAATAATAATAATCTACTAACCATCGAAGACAAGTATAAGCATGATTTAGTAATGACATGGCTACCAAGCAGAAGAGAAATTTTAATGGTTAAATGTATCTCACGCTTCCTATTGCTAAGTTCTCACAATCCAGAAACAAGTTCCAAAGATCTAAGTGTGTTTAAGAAAACCAATTTCATGGGTTCAAAGAAAAAGAATACAGCTTTTCGAAGATAAACTAAACCATGCGTAAAATTGAAACATTTCATGCGACATGTGGAAATCATTTAATACCCAGAGAGGAGGTTTGGCACCCGGACTTTCATACGCTTGCGAATCTGCTGAGCCAGAGCATCCACCAAAGCTATTCTACCTAACTTACTCTGAGGAGCACCAGTCAATATAGACTTAAGACTCTCACTTTCTGCCCTCCAAGCAGTTTCTAAGGAGCTCTCAGATCCAGACTGAGCAGTAGCTATTGATACTGATTGACCAATTAATGCAACCCACGGAATATCAGCTGTTTTTGGTGGACCTTGATTTAACAGGAGAGCCTGCACAGCAGCAAGAGCTTTTTGGTCTGCAGAAGCCTGATCTATTTTACTTATTACACCAACAGTTCTGGTTCCTGTTGTTAACAAAATTAGCTCCCAAATTAATGACATAAGAATTAACAAGGAAACTGTAATGATAGCAATAGGAAGGAGAAGACAGAGTTATGTTCCTCTAACTTCAAAGGATGCAGCAAAAAATGCACCAGTGTGCCAAAGATTATGAAAACATAAATAGCACATCTTTTGATTTACAAATCAAAAAATTTAGCAGGAAAATCAGTTTAAGGAATAAAAAAGTCTGAGCGTATTACCATCTCCATCATACTCCTTGGCAACTCTGAGAGCTCGTGATGAAGCAATTTCAGGCGCTTGGGCAGCAGGAATAATTACTAGTAAAATAGCATCATTGTGCTCAGAATATTCACTAACCTACGAGGGCATCACAAAAATATTGTTACTAACTTTAAGTTACCAACTGTAATTCATATGCAAAGATCGGACCACATCTTTCCATCATTGAAAACACAAGCAAATAACATCTATCAAATAAAAATATAATGGACCACATCAATATTTAAAGCATCGAGGTCTAAAAAAATTAAACAAACCCTCACCAGTGAATCATCCATTATTCGTTGATCCAATCCAGGCAAGTCAATTAATTTCAATGGTGGTGCTGCAAAATCAAGACAAAAGAACCATTAGATAAGGCACAAAAACAGTTAAAAAACCATTTGCAAAACACCATGCCATTAAATGAATCAAGCAACTGTAATCCACAGCACATACAAGGAGCTCAGTCCCTGTGATGGTTAAATTCAGCATGATTATAACAGCTGATTACAAAAGCTTCATATAACTGCATGCAAGACAGCAATTTTGAAGAGAACTGAACCAACGTGATTTCAGACTGCCAAATGTCAAAGTATCAATTGTACCTTGACAACAATGCCAGTTCATCCCAGAGTAATTCTATAAAATGCTCAAACCACAGATATTCCACAAGATGATATGCTTCATGAAGCTAACCTATAAGAGCCCTCAAAATTAGAGCATTATTTTTTTTTAATAATAAGGTGGAAATTATGCTCATAAAATATCTCTCCTGCTAAAAGTTATAATTCAAGGATTATCAACTGCACCAAGACATTATTCTGAATTTCTAAGGCATGCTAACAATATGCAACTTTTTTCCTTTTTCCTGCCAACACGATCTCACAAATGATTAAAGAAATACTATAAAAGGGCCAGTACTCTGATAGGGGAGGCGCTGACTAGAATAATAATTAAGCAACAGAATATATTTGGTGGCCAAACCTGTCGATTCCAATTCAATGATGGTTAATTGAATTTCTTATTGGCATTGCATCTCGTAATGATTAAATAAATAAGATGTTAGCTCAGAACTTATTTAAAACCTCAAACCACACCAATGGTCATGTTGTTATGTAGTCATTTTACCCACGTAGAAAAGAAAGAACCCTTGATATGATAGATGACTCACAAGGTAGAAGCTCCTCCCTCATAATTCAAAGTTTCTACTCATTAAAAATCTTAAGCAATACAGAATCCTGTTCGTAAAGGTTTCAAACAAAATTTCAAGACATGAAATATCATCCATCATGAGTGCCTGATCAAACATCCACGTTCCCAACCTATTTCTTGGCCTTCCCATATTACCTTTTTGATGGCTAACAAGCTGAAGATTAGAACAAAAGAATTTAGTGAAAGAAAAGAAGGGTTCATTCACATGAAGAATGTCTTTACTCATCAAAGGACAACAGCTTAGGGCATGGCAATATAAACCCCACCTCTTCTTCCAGCAAGTATTCTACTTCCAATTTTATCATATACAGACAAAGAACACTGATAGCTCGTAATGAACTGCATTATGGTCCAAGATGTTCTCTAAGGTTCAAACAGAACCTTAGCTATAGAATCATCAATATCAGCTGCCCTTCATATAGCACATATCGAAGTTCCTAATCAATTTTTGAAACATATAAAAAATCAATGCTCTGGCTCAAGATAACATAAGAGGCAAATCCAAGTCTGCAGAAGTTTGAGGTCACTAGATAATCTTAGGGTCAAGCAGGCTTGATTGCTAGTGCAGGTTCCCAGATGGCCTGGTCTGCTTGAAACAACAGTGCGAAGGACAGCCAAGAGGAAGCAGTATTTCACAATCTTCGACAGTCTACTACCATAAAATATGATTATTATCTATTAAAAAATTAATGAAAATCTGTTCTCTAAGGTTCAAACAGAACTTTAGCTATAGAATCATCAATATTAGCTGTCCTTCATATAGCACATATTGAAGTTCCTAATCAATTTTTGAACCCCGTAAAAATCAAGCCTCTGGCTTAACATAACATAAGAGGAAAATCCAAGTCTGCAGAAGTTTGAGGTTACTAGAATCATCTTAGGGTCAAGCAGCCTTGATTACCAGTGCAGGTTCCCAGGTGGCCTGATCTGCTAGAAACAACAGTGTGAAGGATGCCCAAGAGGAAGCAGTATTTCACAATCTTAGACAGTCTACTTCCATTCAATATGATTATTATCTATTAAAAATTAATAAAAATTGCCCCTCATCTATCAATTTGAATAGAATTCACCCAATACTCAGCCAAAATCAAA
Organism: Luvunga scandens; assembly: GCA_030449905.1. Classification (NCBI taxonomy): domain Eukaryota; kingdom Viridiplantae; phylum Streptophyta; class Magnoliopsida; order Sapindales; family Rutaceae; genus Luvunga; species Luvunga scandens. Next base: position 185,875 of record JASUUG010001012.1, read on the forward strand.
TGCATTTCTAATGAATGGTCACACATCAAAAACAAGGTAACATCTAATCTCCAGAATTGGAGGTCATTTGCAATTAGATTCTCATCATTGATGTAATTGTTTTCAAAGATTTGCATAGTTTTTGGTCTTCTACACTGTAGGGAAGATTTTAGTTTGCGGACATCAGTTTCACTTTTGTAATCCCTATTCACTTCTATTTCTATAAATTTCACCCTGACACTATCTGATATTTTTTTTCGTAAAACAACCTCTCAAATTATTAAAATGTGAAAATGAAAACCCTTATTCAAAGCCTATGACAAATTAAGTGTCAATAAGACTTAAAATCAAATTGATCTATTCGCAAGATCTCTAGTGCTTTCATCATCATGGTCTCACACTAATACACCTGTCGAGAGGATTAAGGGTACCTGGTCATTCTATTCTTTGGGGATTTAATTTTTAAATTTCTCTTAGCACCAAAATATTGCAATCATATTAGCAATTAACAATTAGCAATTACAGTAACTTATCTTTTATGATCATCTATTTATACGTGCAAGTTCATTATAATGCAGTACAACAACTATTTGACCAAATTAATTTTGGAAACATAATCAAACAACTATAATGCAGATAGTAGCATAACATTAGAGAGAGAGAAGGCTGTAAAACAGTGTAAATTGTAAATGACTCACCTGTACTTGTCCGTAACTTCAAATATATTTCATCTCGACTCTTGCCTGAGGCACCCTTGCTAAGCCTATCTTGTAAAGAATGCCGTAAGGCACCTGGAAAACGATGATAATATAGCATGTGAAAATGACTGAATGAAACCTACACAACAACATCTGCTACTACTTCTAACATCACCACAGGCCCCTCCATTAAATTCGTTTTCCCTACAGATCAACTGCAATTAGAATTTTGGCCTTATGCATTTAATGTTTGGCTTCAATTACAAAATCAATCAAGAAAATCCAAAAGGTTGTATTGGCAAGTTAAAATTTTTCAGGTAGTGGTCATAAGAAATGCTGACACCGTGAGACTAACACCTCAGTAGAGACAAGTTGCAAATTGAAAGCCAGTGGCTCAGTAAGCAAATCAGAACAGTGTCATTTTTCAAAGGAGGTGTCCGATATTCGTAGTGTCAAGTAATCAAAAATCAAATTGGAAAAAATAAATCAATAAATAAGAACCATAGTAATAAAGATGCATCATGTGCTGTTACTAACTTGCAGAAACTTGTTGAGATTTGTTGTCAATTTGCAAAATAATTGATTTGCTGCTCAGAGCACCATCCTTCTGCAAATCAATGCTTATTGGAGCTCGTGTAGCACCATTTTCACCAGTGGGCTGCATAGAAACAAAAACAAAAAATCAAATAAAAAAATAAACTCAACAAATTCGCTTAAAAATCCTCAAGAAATCTAACTTACCAGAACCGGATGGCCAATTAAACTGTTCAAAACAGCAGATTTCCCGGCTCCCTAACAAATTTGTGCAAAAACAAAGAAGAAAAAAAATACTCAGAGTCACCAATTACTGAAAGGATCACTAGTCCAAAGCAAAATTCTACTGAATATAAGACACTCAACTAATCAGCAGTTACCAAACCAAACTGCAGCAACTAAAAGTAATTTCTCGTGGCTTACCATCAAAACAACTTAAGTAAAACTATTAGATTCACTTGATCGCGTCAGATATATACAGTCCCAGCAGAGATCCAATAAAAAATCCTTATTATTACGAAATCAAACAGCTCTAAACCCTAAGAAAAATGAACTTACAACATTGCCGAGAGCGACGACGTTCAGAAAAGTTGAACTCCTTCTAGAACTCGAACTAGAGCTTTCATCAACATCTTCGTCGGCAAGTAAAGCCGCAGCGTGCCTCATCGAATCCGACAACTGGGCCAGTTCCTCGATCGCCTCCATTGATTAAGTTACTGAAACTTCCAAATCTGATAGTTCAAAGTTAGTAAAGGAGATCGATCGATTCGAATTCGACCGAATCGAATCAAATCGAACCGAATCGAATCAGAAACCCTAGATCTGGTGATTTTGGGGAAGATTTGTGAAAGTTTTGAAAAAGGAGAGAAAGAGAGAGGAAAAGGAATAGAAATGAAATGAGGAGAAGAGACAAGACGACGACGTACAAAGCGAAGAAATGAAGAACAATCCTCTCTCTTTCTTTTCTCTCTCTAGTGTTTTGAAATTGAATTGAAATTTCTAGTCTCTCTTGCCGCTGAGTTGAATCTTGTGTTAAGACTATTGTTTTTTTTTTTTTTTTTTTTTAATTTCTCTTTTTTTTTCAAATTTTCAGTTTTCTTAATGGGTGGAGCTTGTGACCTGTGACTTGCGAGGACGGTAGAAGACTGTTTTCCATTGTTTGTTGCTGCTGTGGGTTATTTACAGTGAAGTCCTCTTAATTTCATTTTACTACAAAAATTTAGAAATTTCTCATTGTTTTTACCTTTGATCAAATTGATAACAAGTTTATTTAATTGAATTTAACATGACTATTATCCTCTACAATTCAAATAAAAAAATCAGAAACAATAGTGCAAACTATTGTTTATTTAATTGAAATAATTCAACCAGAGTTATAGTATTATTAATAATAGTGCAAACTAAGTTTCCCTCTCAAAATCATTACTTTTAAGTTTCAATGTTTGTTAAGTTGATTGGAGACTAAGGACTTGTGTGTTAAATGTTTGAAATATAAAATTTTATTAGTTTTATATAATTTTAATTTTGCTTTTAGGCTCCTTTTGATATAGATTTTCAAGTAGAATTTTTACTTAAAAAATTTAGTTGTTTGATTATCAATAAGAGTTTTTACTAAAAATTATAAAATTTTTTTAATAGGTAAACTTTTTAAAGTTATGTTACGAAAAAAATAAAATAAGATTATCAAATAAGTAAAAAATATTTTAGATATTTTAACATTTAAAAAAAATTAACATATACTCCTAATAGTATAAAATTTGAGTTTATTTAATCTTTAAAAGTTCTATTAAAAAATAACTGAACAACAGTAAAAAATTTGACAAAAATTTATGGGATTAAATAAACACTAATGATTATTAGGTAAGGCACACTAGATAAGCATTTATACTTTTATAACTTATGTCTAATTTTTAAATGTTTTCATCTAAATAGAAAAATAAAATTTTATTACTTTTATATGAATGGAAAAATATCTAAATACAAATAAATATTGGCTTCGTTTGGAGTTGAGATTAAAATTGAATAAACTAATTATTTCTTAATTTTTGACAAAAATAGTGTTTAGTAAATTTATTAAAATCTATTTATTTTATAATTTTCTCCATTTTTATAGTAGTTTTTAAAAATAGATGAAGGGTTATTTTTCATAAGCAATATCTAAAATAAGCCACCACCCTTTTAAAGTTTTTATTTTAACCTTAATATTTTAACAAAAAGATAATTATTTTTATTTTTTTCACATATCTTAATATATAAGCCATTAAATATTAATTATTATTACAATTAAATTACCTCGTAATTACTATATGTTCGCTCCAATATCAAAGATTTAATCCAATAGGTTCATATTTTTTTTATTTTACTTTTATTTTTTTATTATAAGTTTAAATAAGACTTGCATATAATTACATAAATTTTCTTTGAACTAGGAAGAATTTTATATAAAAGTTATCCATGACTTTTAAAATTAATTTCATAATCACAGCTTTTAACTTTCAATCTATTTATATTTTTTCTATGGTCATGGTGTTTATTGCAACAAATTTAATGTGAATATAATGCATATTACTTTTTTTTATTTCATTTGAATTATATATTAGTATGAATTTTTTATCATATGTTATGTAGATAGATTATGAAATTATATGTATTTTAAAAAGAAAAAGACATGTCTAAACATTATTAAACATACACAAATAGGTAATTTGAATTTATTTCTATTTTAGTCATTATATAATAAAACAACACTTTCATAATAAAATTTACCAATCGAATGTACATTGCCTTTTAAACTCATAGTAACTGCAACAACATAGTTTACCAAAGATCAAGCTACTTTTTTAATCAACAACTTATTTAACTCGTACAATAGAAACAACTTATTTAATTAGTTACTACAATCCCAAACTGTTCCATTATATCAAAAATATATCTATACTAGATATACTTATTTCCTAAAATATAAAACATAATCCATTTATTTGTTTTGACTTATAAGGACAAAATGTTGATAACCATATTTAAGTTCTTTTATTTATAAATTAAAAAAAAATATTTCATTTATATTCATATACTAAAAAGAGAAAAATAAATACGTCATTAAGATATTGTGTTTAGACCCATTCAAACCTTAACTAAATTCAAATTTATTCAAATTTGAGACCAAAAAAACAAATGCTACTCAAGAATTAGCTATTGAATGAGTTATAAAATTATTGTTTAACCTCTTAAAATTAATATTAAAGAGGTTAAACAATAATTTTTCATTTGTAGTGCTAGTATACTTATAAATTTAAGATAAAGATTTTGTATTTTGACTAATATAACTCTTAAAAATTCAACAATAGGATGAAAAATGATCATGTTGATCATTAAAGCTTGAAGTTCAAAACTCTTATCAACTCAAGAGATTTTATCAAACCCATTGGCAATACTTGTGCTTTCAAGATTTGAGAGCACATGATTGAGTCACAACAATAGTTAGGACTCATATTCTTCTCTTAATTTTAATTTGATAGAAGTAGATATATCTTTCACTAGTACGAGTGAAGTAAACAACTCTCCTACTATTCCACTAATGTGAAAACATAAATTTAGACTATGTCATAATAGACTTAGATATAAGATAGTCTATCTTAACCTTTGGCCTAGTAGTTAGATATGTGAGAGCAGCAATTCAAGCCTTCATAGAGCATTATGGGGATTTAATTCATTCTTCAATTATTTTATAATTGAGTGAAGATAATATTCTCTCTTATTAAATGTGAGTGGATAAAAAGATTTAAGAAATTTTACCAACTAAGCTATTAGGCATCTACAATAAAATTTTGCACATAAAGAGCTACTTGAATAAAATTTGCACATAATGAGCTAAAATTGTGTGAAGCAGCAGGATCAATTTAGGTCCTGTGTCAGCATAGTACGTAAAGGACTTAATTGATTAATTCAACAAAACTTTTGGTTTTATGGGTTTAAGAAAACCAGTAGAACTTAGATGTTAATAACCCTTTTTTAATTTAATTTTTATTTCAATTTAACAAACGTTTTAGATAGCCGTCAAGACAATCAACGGTGGAAAATAAATTTACGGCGAGTTCAGTTGCCGCATTTGATTTACTTTTCGGCAAGAATCCAGATGCTGATTTGAATTGGTCCTCGCCACGTCATCAATTCACATACGTAATAATTCAATATAAGGCGCACTATGTGATGTTCCACGCCACATCACCTAAAACTCGCCTCGCAATCTTAGAACGTTTACGCAGTACGCTTTTCACCACTTTGAATGGGAGCTTCTTAAATTAGGATTCAGGAGTCTGTTTTCTTCAATATTCTTAAATTTAAATCAAATCTTGTCTCAGTCTTGATTGCGAAAAGACTCCAACTTCAAAATCTCTCATGTCATCTCAAAAATAAATAAAAATATTCAATTTCAAAAAAATAAAATAAAATATTCTTTTTTGTTATAAATTGTTAGCATTAAACTTAATATCCATGATATTTATAATCTTTATGTGTATAAATTCAGACCTTTTTTTGAGGAAATTTATTGAAATATAAGCAGACTCTCGTTTTCTCTCCTAAAATTTAAAAAAATGTGATATAAACTTTTTGTTAATAATCATCAAATTCTTCTCCAAAATTATAATGAATTGTCTGAAACCTCTAAGTCGCTAAAAGTCAATACACCATTATATAAAATTTATTGTTTCAAAAGAAAAATCAAGAAAAAATTAAATCATCTCATCTTCAAAAGACTAAAATAATTTTTTTAAAGAAAAAATCATGGAGAAAATGTAGAATGAATATAATCATATACAACTAGTAATTATGAGCAATTGAAAGAATTTCAAAAGATTTTTTATTGGCAAAATGATTGAACTAAAAGTTGTTTCACTAAGTGCATGTTTAGTATGACTTGTTATGACTTGTTTAATAGCCAAAAGTTCTTATTTAATTTCAAAAGCTCTTTACATAATTTTTTGTATTGTTTAATTTTATTTTAAGTAGAGTTTTTGGGAATTAAATAAATTATATTGTCTCCGCTAAATGAATTCAAATTTTAGACTTTAAAAAATAGATATTAGAAAGTTTTTTTTATTTAAAATATTAAATTATCTTAAATGACCTTTACTTACTTCATAATCTTATTTTATTTCTTTAGTTAATTTTAAAAAATTTATCAATTAAAGTAATTATACAATTTAATTTTTTTTTTATAAAAAATCCCATTGGTAACTAAATAACTATTTTTTTAACTTGAATTAAATAAACTATATTTAAAAAATTATACCAAACAAAACCTTCATCATTTCCTTATATATTTTAAAACCATCAAAATGCTCATGTTGTTAAACAAAATCTATTAACTTCCACCATTGATCAATGTAAAGCAGATTCAACTGCCAAAGTGCTCATCATTTTTACCTTTTTATCGTTACACCCAGTGATAAACCTAATGAATGACCAGCGGGGACTATAAAAAAATATTATCCTATATTTGGCATAAACTTTTATTTTCATTATGTAAAATATAATAGTCAAATTTGTTAAAAGCCCCTGCTATTTTTCATTTTTAAAGAAACTTCCCATTATATAATATTTAATTGCTTTGTTTTATTAACATATTTTCTCAATGTCCCACCCCTTTCAGTTTAATTAAGCCTCCACGGCCTTTTGAGAGAAAAAAGAAAAAAGAAATAAAATAATCCCCCCACCAAAGAATCATGTAGGGCTCGTCACTGGCTACACCATCCAGGCGTAACCACTGTTTCTAGTCGGGGAGGGGGATCCCCGCTCTAGCCAACAACCTTTTCTTTTCATTCATATTTTTAATTTTTGTTTGTTGGTTTTTCATTTCAGCTCCTCAAGGTTTTATTTCTGATGAGTGATGATTCTTTTAATGGGACTGCTTTTCAGGGTTGGCTATACGTATTGGGAGCATTAGGCACATTTTTTTTTTTAAAGCCTTGTTGCACTCGACAACATAACTCTCAAAAGAACATAAAATAACTCAAATTTTTTTTTTTTTTTTACATTATATTAACCATAGGTCAGTATTAAAAAACAATCATTTGTTAAAAATAAGACCAATAATAATTTAAATATTATAATTAGAAAAATATCATATAGAGTGTTAATTAGTTGAGATGAATATGATGATTAAATTATGACAATAGATTTTATATTAAAAAAAAATTTCTTTGTAAACAAGAGAGTAAGAAAAATTTTAAATGAGATTATTATTGATTCAATGTTAATTCTAACGTTTATTGTAAGTTATGGTTATAAATTCTATTATAACTTCCATATGAATGTGGCCGGTAGTTGAGGTATACTAGCAGGGTAGCTGGGGTGCACCTATGTCAAAGGAAGCTGATTAGCATTGGAGTTGTAATCTACGTGATGTAGGATGGCTAAATAACTGGGCAGAAATTATTTAGGCTTTGTGACCTGACTGGAATTGCCTATGATGATTCAATAACTATCTATAGCACTCAATGGTTGGATAACTGACCACAATAATAGATTATTGATGTGGCAGTTATTTAGGTATTTAAATCATTATGGAGTTCCTCTAGAGAGAAGCCAAATGGTAGGCCAAAGGGAGGCAGGCCAAAGGGGTAGCTAGAGAAGGTAGCCGAAGGGGAAAAGCCAAAAGGGGCAGTTAAAATGTAGTCGCGAGGGCAACCAAGAGGCAGACCAAGGTGCAACTAGGAGCCGAGGAGGCAGGCAAATGTGCAACCAGGGGGCCAAAGTAGTTGCAGTTCAAAAAACACTTAAGAGAACTAGGTAAATAGTTTTCGGGCAAAAGAAGAAATTGCAAGTTGGGTAACCTCTGAGATTTAGTGTATTTTCATTGTAAAATCCTGGGTGATTAATAAATTCGACAATAGTATGCTTCTTGTAGTGGATGTAGGCCTAACAAAGCCAAACTACGTAAATCTCTTGTGTTATTTTCTTTACTTTATTTTTTGTCTTTATTGTTTACTGTTGTACGAGACTTTTTAAGATGTTTCTTGATTTGTTCTTTAATCGAGTTGATCTGAGGTACCCGAGTTGTGACAGAAAACAATTAAGCCACTTAAAGAGCTATTTTAGCCAATTAATTTGGCTTTGATCCTAACATTTATAATTTTAACAGATTATTTATTGGAAAGCATTTAATTTGTTTAAGTGACAATATTAATAAAAAATAATTAACAATTAACATTGTTAATTATATCACGAAGATTGTTAAATATGAAATACTTGAAAATAAATCGTACTTTTAGGGTGAATATTATTAAAAACTAAATCTTATTTATAAGATGAAGATTATCAAATATAAAATTTGTACTAAAAATCTTAATTTTTAAATAATTATGAATTGGAAAAATAATAAGGAAATGTCTAAAAATTAGACTTTTTTTTCTAGAAAAATAATAAGGAAATGTCTAAAAATTAGACTCTTTTTTTCTTTCATAGTACACTTTCCTACATATGAAGTGTAACATCCTGGCTCCTCAAGACCATTGGGAGCTGAGACATTGCGAAACAATCTACTTGATCATCCTTAAACCTAAAAGAAAATAAAAGCAAGAACCATAATTTGGGCTTGATATCCAATCCATGACCAAATTTTAGAAAATTTTTGTCATCATTTACATGGAAACTCACTCATCCAAAGAGCCTAGCACAATAACATAACAAAGTTGCCAACAAAAAACATCATTCTATAAACTCAATATGTAAAATATTAAAGACGATAGGTGAACTGTCAATTCAATAAGTAAATCCATGCGTAACATTATCCTATATCTATCTATCATATAATAACTTTTTATTAAGCACTTATATATTTAAATATTGAGCATTTATGTCTTTCAGATGTTAAAACAATTAAGCAATTTGAAATCATATATCGAGTACAAATTGATACAACATCATATTGAACACTTATAATAATTATTTTGACATATAAATATATAGACAAACAATCGCATGATAATTATTATAAAGAACAATAAAATTGGAAAATAGCAATCATTTTACAATCTATTGCATAAATACAATAAAACTTAAACTGGGTTAAGTCATAACATAATAACTATTTCCAATATATAATCATTTAAGAAATCATTTAACAATAATACCTTTCAATCATTCCACTGCTAGCCAAAAATCATTTGAGCATATAACCATTTCATTTAAAACAATTACTTATGTCACATTGTGTTATCTATACTCTTGGTAATCTAAAGAGTTAATATCTTATCAGTAATCCTACTGACCCAGTCAATAATTCATTCAAGATAGTATACCCCGCAATAATCATCAATAGTTGCATAGAATATAACTAGTTGTTTAGTTATATTAGTTACGGTAATTACATATAAAGAGGCAAAACCTTAAATATAGTTTTTTGTTTTTCAATATCAATCATTCAATAATCTATCAATAAAATGCTGCTGTAAAACATTCATTTAACAACTCTTTACAAGCATTTTTAAGAAAAAAAAAATTTATGGAAAGACAATTATTTTAAAGTCATTTTGAAAACAAATTTGAGAAAACATTTTAAATAAGTTTTTAACCAACATTTAACTTATTATCATAAACTATAATGTGAAATTACTTCAAAACCATAAAATGCCAATCCATATAAACAACATTATTATTTTCACACATATTTGTACATAACAAACATTAAGTATGAATTTACCCATCTTGATCCTTGAAAACCAATTAATACCTCAATCTTATCATGAGCTTACCATGCCCTATAATCATCAAAATGACATTCATACCAATATTGTTATCAGTGTCCAATTTAGTAATGCATCTCAATAGCGCAACCTTCTTAGCTATGAAATGCCAAACCAACTAAATAATTAAAATTCTATTCACCCTATATGTTCTAAAATTAATCCAATAATGTGTAACTCCAAGATTTCTGAGACCTTACTATGATTCTATTCAAACATGAGGGACTTCGTATGAAAATAACTCATAATTGAAAGAGTTGTAAATTTATTCAAAAATCACTTTATTTCCAGATGAAAAAAACTATCTTTTCATTATTTAAACACTGCATGACAACAATTTTAAAATTCATAACTATTTACATATAACTCCTAAAATCATGTCATTTTAAATAATATTAGGAAATATAATAGACATTCAAAGATAGAAGTATGAGATTTATTTCACAACAAAAAATACTTAAAACAAATTTTCATTTCATATATCAAAAACTTATTAGGAAAATTTATGAGTTGAATTCACCTTACTCAAAAGTTCATAACTTTAGTTACAAAAATTGAAAGAGAGTGAAACAAGATTGGAATAACATTAGAGACACATAATAACGTCCATTAAAAATTTCATGTCTGCTTCTAATTCCAAACATAGTAAAGACTGATTTGCAACGTGATACTTGAATTTTGAAAAACATTTTTCAGGATTGCATAAGGCCAATTTCAAAATTTATAACATTTATTATACAAGTCCAACAAAAAATTATGAAATTAAATATGCATATATTAGACATCTAAAGGAATCTTAATAAAACTTTCACTTGATTTTAAATACATAAACATGCTTAAAGCATATCATATTTCAAACCCATCAATTTTGGAAAACAATTTAAAAAATTGTAGTAGCCCTATTTAATGAATTTTCATAATTATTCTACTTCATAATAAATTTTGAAATTAAACATACAATAAATAAACATGTTCATTAATGTGTAATAAAGTTTCAAAAATTTTAAATGAGTTTTTAATGGTAAGAAACCAAATTGGAACTATAGCAGAAAAACATAATTTCTGAAGAATAGTGTACCAACTTTGAAAATTCATAATAAATTCAATACTTACAATTTCGAAACATATGATAGTTCAATAGAAAGCTAGAGATGTCTATTATTTATAAAACATAATACTTTCATTCATAAATATTATTAAGGGCATGTGATTCTCTATCTAAATTCAGTATTGTTCATAAAACTAATCAATTTACAACCTCAATCATCTTTAATCCATTCTTAATTAACAAAAACTACTATCCATAACATCAAAAATCAGTAAAACACTATCCATAACATAAAATTTCAGTAAAACTTGTAAAACATGAGCCAAGAGAGAAATATTTATCAACATCAATCTTAAGCCCTAAGACACTCTAATATGATACTCCCACAACGCTAAAAGGACAAGATTGATTGCCTCCTCTTTTTCTTTCTGAAACCCTTTTGCTCTTATCACTCTTCAGGACTTTGGTTCGTTTCCTTTTATTGTCTTGAACGGTGAGAACCCAAAAGAACAATGGATTTAAAATTTGTGAATAGATATCAAATATTATTGACTTAACTTTCTTTTTTATCCTTTTTATTTTTTTAACTTAGAGAGATAATCACGGCTTGGCAAGATAAAACCAAATCAAATTCTAATCCTATTATCTCTCTTTAATGCTTCTCTTAGAGCCAAGTATGCACATATCATATCAAGTTCAAATCTAGTCACTTATTTACTTACTAATTCCATTCATTAATCTCTAATTATAATAAAGAAAAAAATATATATAAAAGCCTAATTAAATTTGGTGTGTTACATGTAATTTAAGAAAAAATTTCTTTGCTGGAAAAATAATTATTAATTTCTAAAAAAATTGGGGCCTTTTCAAAATTTTGTGTTCTAAACGACCGCCTAATTCACCTAATGCTAAAACCGCCCCAGCTCGGTTTAATATCGAGAATACGCTTCTGTTGGAGATAATTGTATCATTTCTGATAATTTTGAGTAGAGGTTCCAATAGACCTATGGCAATGGTCTTTGTGTAAGTTCTCCAATCAACCTTGGATTATTTCTCTCTCTTTGTTATGATCGTTGTAATTTTTATTAATTTTAATCACTCAAAAGTCAAACCCCCAAAAAGATAGAAGGAAATGAAAAACGTGAAACCTCAATATTTTTAAATTTACTTTTCACTAACATCTTGACAACCAACTAGTTTATAAAATATTTTTCTTTAAAATAGAAGGAAGGAAAAAAAATAAAGGAAAAAAATTTAAAAAAAAGTAATCAATGTATAGGATATAAAGTGAGAATACGTTTTGGACTTTAGAGGTATCTAAAGATTAGAGGAGAGCTTATCAGCTTAATGTTAAAGAATGGCAGAATATTTTCTTTTAGTGGGTTGCTTGTAATTTTCAATAAGGTAAACGTATAATCGGGGTTTTTACTTCCCAGCAAGTTGGATAGAGACTACAGTATAGTTGTTGAAGTGGACATTGATGTAAACAGTAAGGATGGGCAAACAATCTTACCCGACCCACCCTACCTTATCCGATCCGATCCAAAAAAAATGGAATTAAAATCGGATCGGATTGTTTGCCTAACCCGACCGGATAGCATATAACCAATTCGATTGGATCGTGATCGGATTGGGTTTTATTGGATAAAACCCAATCAGATCCGAAAATTTGATTGGATTGGTAATGGAAAAGAAAAATGGAAACTTACAGACACCACTCCCTGGTTTTAAACAAACACCACAACTCCACTTAAAAAAAAAAAAACACAAAAACAAGTTAAAAAACAAATTTTCAAAGTCACACTTCACTGTTCACTCTCTTCATTCTCTTTCTCACAGCTCATACAAACAACTAACAAGCAACAAAAGCATGTTAGTATAGTAGTGGGCTAGCGGTAACACACCACTTCAACTGGATCTGCTGGCTGCGTCATCGATGGTTGCTCCACTTCACTTCAACCGGGTCTGCTCTTCCAACAACCACTGACGAAACCTACGAAGCCATCGATGAAACCCGCTGCTGCGTGCGCGACACTTCAATCGGATCAGCTACACCAATGACCGGGTCGACTGGCTGCTGCATCGACTGTTGCTCCACTTCACTTCAACCGAATCTACACTTCTAGCAATCATCGATGAAACCCACAAAACCATCAACGAAACCTATTGCTGCTTGATCTGAGCGCAGCCATCCCCGGTTGTTCCAACGAGACCGAGATTGATGGCCAACACCAAGTCTAACAAGCTCCCGAATTTTTGAACTCATATATTCTATTTATAATTTTTTTGTGAAAATCAATAGAAATGGACTAAAATGAAATAATTTCATAAAAGTAATCTTATAATAACTAAATAATTATAAAAAAACCACCAAATTAACAAAAATAGCTTAAAATTGGCCTTGACCCGAATTGACCCAAACTTAATCCGAATTTTAAACCCGATCCGATTCAATCTAAAATTCGGGTTGAATTCAGATAAACTTTTCACAAACCTGATCAACTCGAAATCCGATTAGATTGATTCGAACTCAATTTTGTCCACCCTAATAAACAGGATGGTAGCATGTTTAAGTAACAATTTTTGATGTTAACTACAGGTGGCCAACAGGCCAGACGACACAAGACACAGCATGGGCATTGCATGTGTCCGTACAGCAAGGTACAACATGAGTATGTTTCGGTAGGGCATGCGATACGGCACAACATGCACAAGGGCCAAGTCAGACCGAGCTCAGAATTTAAGGTACATGAGTCTTAAAAGCACAGCATGATTAGTGGTGGGCCAAAGCACGACACGTGAAAAGGCATGTAATAAACACGCTTTATTGGTGAGCTAGCACACAAGCTGTGGGCCATTAATAGCACATGAGCCAAACCAAAGTATATCAAGGTAAAATTTTTTAATAAAAAGGAAAAATAAAATGTTATGAACTTACGATTTTATAAATATTTTAAAATTAAAGTTTTTAATATATTTTATTAAGTTAAATTAAGATTAAGTTAATTTAAGTCTTAGTTTTAAAAAAAACTTCTAATTGTTTTATGTTTATCATTTGTTTTTAATAAATTCTAATTGTGAAATTAAATTTTTAAATATATATTTATGAAATTATGATAAATTGATAATACAATGTTAATTGTTCTCTTAATAGTTAATAAAAATTATTATTGTTTTTGTTGTTATTTTTCTTCTTCTTCTTCTTATTATTAATTATTATTATTATTATTATTATTATATAGGCTGATGGGCTTGAAAAAAAACGTGGGCTTGAAAAAGCAAGCGGGTTTAAAAGAACATGTTGGCTTAAAAATGCATGTGGGCTTAAAAAAGTATATGGGCTTGAGGGAAAAAGAAAAAAGTTGATGGGTTTTTTAGGGCACGGCTCGAGCACAACACAAGTGGGCTTGTGCTATGGATTGTGCTGGGCTTAAAAAAAATTTAGGCACGGTACGTCACGACCCACCAATTTAGTAGATTGTGCCGTGCCGGTCCATGGGCCCTAATGGGCCATCGTTTCACGCCCGGCACAACCCATTAGCCATAATTAATGGTTACTTACCTATTTATTATTTGAGAAAAAAGATATAAACTCATCAAAAGTGGCTTATGCTTAGTTGGTAATATTGTAAGTTTTAAAATAATCATTATTAGTTGTATTATAAAAATAATTTTTTTGATAAGTATTATATAAATAATTAGTTATGAAGAGAATAAGTAAATGTTAATAAAATTTATTTTTAAAAATATTATAAGTTTTAAAAGTAATTGTATATGTTTGGTAAATCTTATTTTTAAATTACTGTAAAAATGTAAATGATTGATTGCATATAAGATTGAATAAAATTTATTTAAATATTTATAAACATGCTATAAAATATTTTTTATTGTGTACATATAATAATTGATAACTAAAGTATATATTTTATAGAATTAATTCTATTCTTATACTTTGTTATCTCAATGTAATTAGCAATAATAATAATACTTTTTAAAATTAATGATTTTATTCCCTAATTAATAGGAAAAATTTTTAATTTTAATTATATATGAGGATATATATGGAATTGTATTAAGTATAAAAATAATTCTTAAGATTAGATTTTTAAAATCTATTCTTTCATTTCTTTTTAAAAGCTACTGTAGGATAGAGTAATTTTGTGAAAATTGATTCTTAAAAAAAATTACCAAACAGTAAAATTATTTTTTACATGTTTAAATCACTTACATGCTAAATATAAAGACCCTTCTCTAGGTATATTTAAAATGTAATAGTAAGGAGTTATGACTTAAAAAGATAACAGCTGTATAATAAAAGTTATAATAAGAAAAGCTTGCATGTATTTGATAAAAACTTTTTAAAATATTAGTTTTTGTCTAAAACAATGGATGAAATTAAAAAAAAAAAAACTACAACGACCCAATTGTTGATAATTACCAAACACTCTATCAACTGGATTGTCAAAAAAAATAATATGGCATCAATCCTAAAGTAGGTAAAAAAAATTAGCAGATTATTTTTGGTGTTAACAAAGATAATATTTCGCTTCAAATTTTATGATGTGTTACAATTTTACACAAACGTAGCTACAAACTCTTTTTTTGTTTTTTTGGTGATGTCAACACAATGTCATCATTTCAGTAACGGCATTTATGAAAAATGTAATAAAACGTGAGGTTTTATACCGAATACCAATGTGTTAACCACAAATTGACAGTATAATGCTGTAAGGTATTAATACCGAGTACCAATGTGTTATTCTTTTCGAACTTATTTGTGATTATATAATTTCTTAAACTACTTCTTGAACTTGTTTGTTTGTTATTTTACAATTCCTACTATTTATTATATTTCAAAATTTTTCAGAGTTAACAGTTAAAAAATTTATCTTAATAAAATGTTCTATCCCCTCCAAAATCTTTTTACGACCCCTATTCTATCACAGTTATATTTAAAGATAAATAAAAAATTTAACCCCACTTATTTTCCGCTCTCTTTAATATATATATATATGCACACACATAAGTTTTTAATAAAATCTACATATATTTTACCAAAACTCAAAGATAACATCTTACGTTGTGTATTCCACCAATGAATTAATCAATGAACTTGAAATTTATACCTAGGTTAAATCCGTTGGAATGTTTGATAATGAATCATTCAAATTCTGTTTTGTTTTTCTTACCACCCAAAATTAATTAAATTACATTTATTTTGCTCTTTCTTTTTTCATCTTTTTAATTCGTATTTATATAATTAATTTACACAAACATAAAATATTAATATTTTTTTCTTTTTCTTCATGGATTATTTTCATTTTCGGAAGTTTTTATTTTTAAATTTTTTAGATCAAAAAATCTTTTTTGACATTAAATAGAAAAACAGGTTTTAAGAGGATTTTATTTTAAAAGGAGTGCGTTCAACAAGCACGCATACGAAACCGAAAAATTAAAAAAAAAAAAAAAAACTCGGAAACTCTATTTCTGTATCACTCCGTGGCTGCCATAAAAACTCAATTTCCAGAACGTTCCAGTAATCCCTACAAATCTCAGAAACCTTAACTTACTCACGAGTACCATTCTAGTTTTCAACCACCGTCAAGTTTTCATTAATTTAATTTAATTTAACAAACAAAATGTTTAAGAAAGCAGTGGAAGCAAAATCGCACCAAAGGCTTTCGGGCGCCGACAGGAAGAAGCTCAGACGAACTCTCAGAGACAGATTTCCTCGCGCTTCCGATGCCGATATCGAGGCCTTGCTTCCTCCCAAGGTTTCATTTAACATAATAATGAATTTATGTGTTTTAAAAAAAAATTATTTGCATTGTGTAATTGTTTGTAATTGTTTGTTTTTGATCATTTTGTATAGACTGAGATTACAGTGTCGAAGTTTCAGAATCGAGTCCTCGTTTACAGTGTTGAAGGAGGGTTTCCTGTGTTTTTTGACGTTGATGGACGAGGCACGGAGATTTTCCCTACAGGTTTGTGAGCCAGGTTTTGTGGGAATTTAATTTTATTGTGCAAAGTTGGAGATAAATGAATATAAAGAAAGGAGTGTTATGTTGTTAATAGTATTGAGCTTCTGTGGTTTCGGAGTTGAGATATGAAATGTTGATGGTGGGGAAGCTTTTATTTACCCAGTTGAAGTTGTTTTACTTGCATTTGAAGCTTGCGCAGGTTATGATGACATGTTGTTAGAATGACTTTAAAATTGGAGAAGATATTAGTTATTGTGGCTGCAATGGGGCCATCTAATAAAATTGTGTCATGTGATTTAATTTTTTCTTTCCCATTTACATATTCACTGTCATGGTTTTGGAATAGTTTTATTGGATGGACGTACAGGTGATGTGGAATGCTCATACCACCTAAGACTTTAACTGAAGCGAACAAGAATATATAATAAAATTTTGCAACAAACTTTTGGGAATCTCACTTGGACTGCAAGTTAAAAGTGGAATTGTGTTATTAGAATCCTACAGAGTGAATATTTATTTATGCGAATGCAGATCATCTAATAGTATTTGTATCATAGAATACTATGAAACTCAAGATAATGGGAAATTCTTTTATTCTGTGCCCTCGTAATATTTTGAGTTTTCATTTTCTTTTGTTCGCTGGCTTGATGGGTTGCCTTTTCTTTGAGCAGTTTTTGCACTGTGGAAAGTCCCTGAGCTTCTGCCGTGTTTTATGTTGAAAGGAGGTGAGGTTTCTCGATTTGTGATTGGAGGTGCAGATTTGATGTTCCCTGGTATTAGCATACCTGCTGATGGTTTACCATCATTTTTATCCGGGGAACCGTGGGCGGTGAAAGTTCCTGGCAATCCAGCACCTATTGCTGTAAGCTTACGTGGCATTGCATTTTTCTTGGCCATCTGAATTATCGGACAGGGTGGATTATTAATCTTTCTAGCATTTGGAAAGATTAAATGATTATTGTAATGCAGGTTGGTTCTACTACTATGAGCAGCAATGAAGCTTTGAAAGCTGGTTTACGTGGCAAGGCTCTAAGGATAACTCACTATTATCATGACTTATTATGGTAAGTATATCTGGAAACTGTCTGAAAGGTTGACTAGTTTGTTCATAAATGACGTTATTGTGTAATATTTTGCAGGGGATCAGTAGAGGGTCATTACTTGCCAAATGCAGGATTTTTAGAAGATGTGGTGGTTGGGGATCCTTCTTTTTTTTCAACATCCCAAGTTTCTGATTCGTGTGAAGGTGCTGCTGACAGTTCAAATGATCAAAGGAATGGCGAACAAGGCATTGTTGATATAGACAATGCCAATCCTGAACCTAGTTCTACTTCAGCAACGCAAGGTGATTTAGATGGTAATATGGTAGAACAAGTAGCTGCAGATATGGGTGATTTGAAATTATCAGAAAATGTTGATGCTGGTGAAACGAATGAGGAGCAGCATGTTCTAACCACCGAGGACGTGGATGCTTATTTGGACAAATGCCTTCTGCAAGCCTTGCATATGACAGTAAAGGATAAAGACCTTCCTATGCCTGGAAGCACATTGTGGTAAGAAATTGGTATCATATTCTTGTACATGTTCTCTCTATCCATGTGTGTAAGTAGCATGATTTGAAATTTATTCTTTTATATTGGTGCAAACACATAACTACAGCATGCACTTACATGTTGTTTGGTGTTCATTATTATGCCAACAATAATTTTTGTTATGTGGTATCTGATTGAGGAGTTTATATATTTGGTACTATTCTTCAGGGTGTATTATGTTGTCTTCTTCATCTTTCTTCTATTTTGAGTTTGCTGGTCCTGATGGATGATGGTGAATCAGTGATCTTGTTTGGCTAGTAGGCTTATTTCAACATAGAATTTGGTGACCAGAATAGTGCTTTCTCAGTGGTGGATAATGAATAATCTGATTAGATCCATCTTTCAGCAGGTGGAGGCTCATTGTTGCAATTGAACATTTAGCATGTGTACATTTCTAACCATAACTCATTTGTAATTTTGTGAATAAACTCACATCTTATAATCATTCTGTATTAAGAATAAACTTTTTATCATCAAAACTAATTCTACCTGGAAATACATATTCATGGAAGGATCTTCCCACGCTTCATAAGATTTTTTTCTTCTCCTGTTTCAATTAGATTGAAGCCTGAATTTTCAATTTTTGTTGGTTTGGCTTGATGGTTTTTTCTGGAAATTTGGATAATCAAAATGCAAAGAGATATTTCTTAATCATGGGACATATGAAACTACTGTTGCACATTTATTTTTACTGCTGCATATATAGACAGACACAGCTTCTTATTGATGCTTAGAAATTCATTATTTGTTATATTAGTCAAACATTGTATTATGCTGTGTGCATAGAAACACTTGTGTTCGAGTTCGTAGTTAATTCCACTGCAATATTTCTGGTCATTCAATGTATTGTACTCACTCATGCATGCCCATTGTTTTTATTTCTTTTTTTCTCCATATAAGTACTGGTGATTTGTGTGTAGAAACACTTGTGTTTGAGTTCTTAGATAATTCTACTGTAATATTTCTGGTCGTTCAACATATTGTACTCACTTATGCATGCTCACTGTTTTTTTTTTTTTTTTCTCTCCATAACAAGTACTAGTGATTTGTTGTAATGGGTGCAGGTCAAATCATGTATTACCTTGTCGGCCTTCTGGTATCACGCTGGATATTAAGAAATCGTCTCACAAGAAATTATCTAAGTGGTTACAGGCTAAATCATCTGCAGGACTGGTGTGTTTCCTTTCTGACTTTAGATTTCCTGATTGTAATAGGATTAAAACAATCTTAAACACTTAGTGTTAAATTATTATTTGTTGAAGCATCAATTTCTGTTTGGATGCAGTGGATATCCAAATTAGTGATTATGGGTTACCATTAGGGAGTACCTGAAGAAATGAACTTCGCTATGTGCATTTTTATTGTGAGAAACTGTTAATTAATTTGATGGACGTTTCAATCACGAATGTTGCATGGGTTGAAGTGTTTGTTTTTTAGAAAGAAAGAAAATGATGGGCTGCAGGGCCATTTTTTTCTCACTGGTGACCAATCTGCTGGTGTTTGCTTTTTGGGTATGATTAGAGTACCTAAGTTTTAAAGCTTGTGAGGCATTATTTCTTCTCTTGGGGTAGATTGTTCTTTAGTACTTTAGTATCTTGTTTTGGTTTCACTTGAACTATAGACATGAAAGTGTGAGACCCAGGTCCTGCCACATTTCAACAATGGGGTTTTATTAGGCTGGTTTATACCTGAACATATCTGTGAGGTTTGCTTTTGATAGCAATGGGGCAAGCAATTCTCCAGAGGGAACATTGTGATGAAAACGTGTTGGAGCTTTTGTCTGTGCACATATGTCTTGTTTCATATTACTAAAGCTTCTTATAACAATTGCTTTTTATTAAGACTTCTATTTGAAATCTTACACCCCTGACTATTTGCTTTCCTTTAGTTTGTGTTGCAGTTGATGCTTACTTTCTGGTTTACTAACTAGATTTCACTTGGAAATGGCAGATTTCAGTGAAAGAAGATAAATATAAGAAGGAATCGATGTTATTTTCTGTTAATCGTGGTCATCCAGATTACTTATCCTTCAAGCCTGAGAAACGACAAGCAGAGAAAGCCAGTCAAGCTGTTGACCATGCTGCTAGTGATAATATTCAGCCGGCAAAAATGCTTGAAGTCACAGAGGTTTATAAACCAAGTGTGCATGTCAATGCCATTTTTGCCTCTGTTGGTGCTGATACGGGTAGACTTTACACTTTTTCTGAAGCCTGTGATGTTGTCTTCAATTACGTTGAGAAAGAAAATCTGGTTAAGTCGACTGACAAATCCAATGTAGTTTTGGATCCAACACTATGTGATGCATTATTCAAGGGAGCCATTAAAAAAGGAACAACATACCCAACTGAGATACATAAGAAAGATTTAGGATCAACATTTGTAAATCGGATGCAGGCCCATCATGTTGTGAGCAGAGGAAGTCAGTCAGTTGTTCGAAAAGGTGCTTTGAAGACAATTCAGATAGTAACAGAACGGAGACAAGGAAACAAAAAAATGACAAAACTGTCAGGTTTAGAATCATTCTTGATGGATCCTGAAGCTCTAGCATCAGAGTTGCAGAAAAAATTTGCTTGCAGTACAACAGTTGCAGAACTACCAGGTATTTTCCTTTTTGCCCTTTTCGGCATTCTCCATGTCATTGCCTATTTGAATACGGCATCACAAGTGATTGATTGCTTTGTTTTTGTTTCATATGGAGAAATTAGACCAACTTACATGTGAGTATGACAGTATGGTGTGTTAAGCATGTAATCACCTTATATGGAGAAATTAGACCAACTTACATGTGAGTATGACAGTATGGTGTGTTAAGCATGTAATCACCTTGTGAATATGACAGTATGCTGTGTTAACTTTTAGCAAAGTCTGTAATTACCTTAATGATAAGATGAGTCTCATAGAGAGGTGCTATTAGAGAGGCTATCTTTGCGATAATAAGCACACTTTTGACGATTAATGAAGTGTGTAATTAAATTGCCGAAGAGAGATGCTCAAAATAAGCATAATAGTCTCATAGAGAGATAATGAGACAGGTGGTGTTATATATAATTGGCATATTTTTGACAATTTAATAAAGTGTATAATCACATTAAAGATAAGTCTCATATAGATATGTGGGTGCCATTTAGCTTAGGTGGTAAAATCTCTTCTGTTGAAAACAAGACATCTGGTGTTTTTACCCTTCCCATGTGGATTTGGTTGCTGTTAGGCTAAATTAAAAAAAGGGAGAAAAAAAAAGGTCTCGGGAGAAAAAAAAGGTCTCTTGAAGAGATTCTATGAGGCTGGTGATTTAAAACATAATAAGCTTATTTTTGACAATTTAATCTTTTAAAAAAATAAGAAAAATTCAAAATTTTAGTTTTTGCTAGCAGATAGAAAATCACTTTTATAATCTTCTATTTGCTCTTTCTGTTCATGTCCAAATGAAGAATAACTTTAGCATTATAAAAGCATTTTTTAGCTAGTAGGGGATGAGCACGAAGTTGAACTACATGCTTCTCCCAAACCACTGAAGCTGGATTGATTCATCTGAAGATGATTATGATAACTAATTCTGAACTTCTTGTGACATTGTGGTTGCCATACAATGTATTTAGACGTTTATTGTAATCTTAAATAGTATCTTAGAGTCATTAACCCTTATTTTGGAGTTGATGGGATAAAATGAGTCGAAATTTTTGTCACCATATTGAGTCAGAAAGTTCAATATATCATTTCTTTTACACACACAAAAAAAAAAAAAAAAAAAAAATTCTTAACTTGCAATATCACATTATTTTATCTTATCTTATTTTATTTTGATTTTTTGTTGTTGGTTTGACATTTGTCTTTTTAATATATTATGCTTCCAGGCAAGAAAGGACAGGAGGTTCTTATTCAAGGTGGAGTGATTGCTGATGTGGCAAGACATCTAGTTGAACAGTTTGGGATTCCAAAGAGATATATTGAGGTTCTTGATAAAACCGCCAGAAAATGAAAAGGTGAGAAGTGGCTGGTGTCGGTGTGTAATGCAATTTAACTCTTATGGTGTGCCTCTTTGTTTGAGTATATGTGTATCTGATTCGTCGTGTGATATATTTGGTTTTTATTTATTTTTATTTTTCTGTTTGTACAAACTACTGCATAATTATTAGCAAAGTGCAAGTAAATAAATAGAAAAGGAAAAAAAGAAAAAAAGCCTGTTGGAGACACAGTCGACTAATTGTCAATTATAGTTGGATTCCAATAGCCTTTTTGATCATGTGAGGTCATCACCAATATGCAAACCTTGCTGCTATAACACCAGTTTGGTGATTTTTGATGCATAGGCCTGTTATTACATGAGTAGACAGACAATGAAAGTGTTAAGCATCTAATGCATTTTTCTTGAATGCCCTTCTTGTGGCTGAAATCATAGTATTTTATCGCCGGTTTTAAAGAAATGAACGCATGCCTGTATGTCCAAAAGGAATATTATTGCCTGAGCAAAAATTTCTGGTGGATTAGACTTTTGCTTGAGCTGGAGAGCAATTTTTTTCGTTGACCAACACCTTGATATTCAGGCATCCAACACAGGATTTGTCTGTGATTATGTGGTCCGTGTAATCCCTGTGGACAAGGTTTCTTCTAGATGAAATTATTATTCCTCTGTTGTACATGTGTTTAGATGCAAGAAATTTATTTTAAGAGAACACTTTATGGTAATCTGAGACTTTCATTTCTTTCAGGTAAACGGAGAGCATGAAGTGCTTGGTATCTGTATCGCCGAGGATTGAGACCAAAACTTGATGTACTTGGTATCAACAGGGAATGAGTCTTGGATTTGAAAAGGGTTAGTGTTCTACATTTGTTGGACTTGCTTCCATGCATGGTGAAAAAAGGGTTGTGAAAAGATTTTGCTTTAGGAAATTGCACAGTTAGCTAAGCTTGTATATTCAAATCTGGTTTTGCTTTGCTTCTTACTAATGTGATGGATTTTTTAATCACTCAATGCCCAAAGTTTCTTTATAAATATTTTACTGTTCTATTTCATTTGCAATTTGTGGTAACGTTAAGATTGAGATGGTTGGTTTTATTTTATTTTTTTCATTTCATAATTGATCAATTTTAAATTAAATACACGAAGGTTAAGTGTGTCATCATAGCTATCTAAGACTTACAAAATATACTAGCAAAACGCAAAAGTGCAATCAATTTGAATAGTCCAATATTTTTTTTAAAAATAATCTCCGAGACCAAAATAATCGATGAACAAAGGCCTCAGCTACAATGCAAGATTTAAAAACCCTTGCATACTGCAGAAGGGCTTCTACAGCCGTTGGATTCACTCTATTTGAATTCAACAGCTAGGATTTTAAAGAATTGAAAAAAGCAAGAAAAAAAAAATAATGGGAATCGATTGAAAAAGGTGCAACTGGTTCCCTTATGACTTTTCCTTTCCTCTCTCTTTCTCCCTCCCTGAAAACAAATTTTCCTCCTTTCCCTCCCCTCGTGGTTTCTCCTTCTATGTGGATGATAATCACTAAATCAAACCCTCTTTCTTCTCTCTCTCTCTCTCTCTCTCAATCGGTAGCTCTTGGTTTTACTGACTCTCCCCCTCCAGCTCCACTCACAGTCTTGCTCTCGTTGTAGTTGTTGCGCTTGCTCTTGGTCCAACTCACATTTACGCTCTACGTTGCTCTTACCGTCGTTCCTGCATCCAACTATGCCGTTGTCTCTTATCATCAAGGTGAATCATCTTTAAAGTTAGGCTTATAATGGTTAAAGTTATTAGGTTTTTAATTTGCTGCATTTGGGAAAAACAAATTGTTGATGATGTAGTGTAGAAATATAATGCACACATAATATTTGACGAAATGACACAAAAAAATAATTGGTTTCTTTTGTTAAGATTATAGGTTGCCCTTATTTTTTTTTTTTGTTTGAGAAAATGCTGCAATTGCATTTTGCTATTTTGCAGAAGAATTTTATAATGAATGAAAATTAGATTTGACTAATTGAGTGTGGTAGTTTTGTGTAATAGGTTGGTCTATGCATTGGTTTGGTGCGATAGATATCATGTGTGCCTTTGTTTAGATGCGCATCGGTTGATGCGTATGATAGTCGTGGGCTGTATTTTGGTGCAATAGGCACCTGTCGCACTAGACATGAGTGTAATAGGCAACAGTTGTTATTTGTTAACTACTTTGGTGTAGATTTTACAAAAAGACATGGAATATGTTGATCTTAAGAGAAAAAATTCGAAAAAAAAGTTAGTACAATAAGAAAAGTAAGGAGCGGAAAAAAAAGTATGGATATATTATTTGTAAGTATAAATTATATGCACTCATGTACCCATTATAATCAAAGGTTTAATTATTTTAATTAATGTAACTTAAATTATTAATTACAATAAGGCAAAAGCTAAACGACTAAGGTTATTAGGGGTTGAAAAGGTGGATAAAACGATATGTAAACTAATTATAACCTTCTGAATATTTCATTTCCTCTTTCGTAAAATAATATGCCATTGAACACATATATATTATCATTACTGCAGGTTAGAGCTGATATTGCACAAAATTGGAAGAAACTAACCGTTAAGGAGAGGTGTCAATGAATGCTTAGTAATATGGATAAGATCTCTACCTCTATCATTGGTGAAAATAGTGGTTTGAGAAAATTCACTGAGGAATTTGATGAGAATAAGGCGGATGGTGGCAACCTTCTATGCCGTTGTTGTGTAGCTTCCTTCTCGGAGGTGGTTTCATCTTTGTCAATTGATCAATAAGCAACAGTTAAAGAAATCGGCTTTGGAAGCCTACTTGATCTAAAATGTGGGCGGCTAAGACAAGAGTTATGCGCATCATTAGTTGAACAATGTAATATAGCTAGGCAAAGCATACTTCTTTATGGGAAAGAAAATAATTTAAGCCTTGCAACTTTTGCAACCATAATGGGGGTTAGAGATGGAGGCACACATGTAGACTTGAATAACCAAGCTGTTGATATAAGTGATTTGCGTGCTATGTATAACAGTAGAACTAAAGGCATTCATATAGTGGAGGTGAGGAAAAGGCTAATGAATAATACAAGTTATGATGATGAATTTAAGATACTTTCAGTCTTTTTGTTTTGGGAACCATATTATGTCCCACCAGTGCAACATACATTAATCCGTTGTATCTTCGTGTACTAAAAGATACAAATTGTATTGGAGAAAAGAATTGGGTTAGTTGGTGTTTTAATTTTTTGTGGGAAGGTGTGGAAAAGTTTAAAGAAAATAAAATGAGTTTCGTTAGTGGCTGCGTTATTTTCTTAAAGGTATGTTTAATAAAAATATGTTACTTTAATATTGTGCTATACTTATTTTGTTCAATTATGTGATTTGACTTTATAACATACGTACTTTGTCATTAATGCACAGCTGTTCTACCTTTCTTTCGTTGCATATGATCGACATTCAATTTACAAAACAATGTGTCCTATCAGTGTTTGAAACAATGATGAGATTCGACAATTCTTGAAATGACAAAAAAGGCTTGGTGGCATCAAAAGTAGTAAGGTATAAATTATAACATTGCCTATTATTTTAGGGAAATCAATGTACTATGTTTTGGGCTAAATTATTACTATTTTATAAAATATTGAAGGTTGCAATGCGTGATCCTAATCGTGTTCAGAAGCCTGAATAGACAGAATCTCCTAGATGAAATGATGTCAACAATGATGCTTTACAACTACTAACGGAAAGGTTTGAGGCATTTGTTGACCAAAGTAAAGAGTTGTTCCATAGCCTTGAACAGAGATTGAAGAACATAGAAAAATTATTGGGTGAATTGACATCAATCTATCATAGAGGATCAACCAAATAATCATCTACTGCCAATCCACCTTCAAATATGAAAAGTCAAAATCCTTCAGCTCCTTATGGGAAAGCGGTGTCAAAAGTTGAAGGGAAAATGATTTTGTTCAGTGATGATAACTCTATGGCTCGTAGAGTGAAAGTTGGTTTACAAGCCTTTGATGCCATGTTGGGCGGTATTGGGACCACTGCACAAGTTAGCGAAACTCCACTAGATTCATTTAATTTTGATGGAGGTCATGTCCCTGATATAACACCGGTATCCCAAGAGGAAGGATAGGTTTGTCTATGCAATCTCTAGCTGTAATTTGATTTCAATGATAATGAAATAATTATGACCTTGAACTTTTGTAGAATTTGGTTGAACCAATTCACACCAAGCAAGAGTTCCAAACTTCAACTAACATGAGTGTACCTACAACACGACTAGTAAGGAACAAAAGGCCTGGGCAATACCAACTTTCTCCTTATGATCAAGTGTCCCGGGGCGTGAAGGCTAAGTTTAAAGCTGGTCCTCTCTTTGTAAATAACTCTATTTTTCTTGACCAATTGAAGCTCATTCAATATTATTTGATATAGATGGTAATGAAAGGTACTTATCGTTTATATAAATTTGTTTTTAGATTTCTCCTGTATGTATGTCCTTATTAGCTAATACTTTATTATTTGTTCATGTTTTCAGTGAAATCATTGTCTCTACTGATGATCAATTTATATCTAAACATGCTTTCATGAGCTTTTTGCCTAACACAGCTCTGAACGGAGAGGTATATGTTGTATTCTCACAAACTTTACGTATGATGTGTTTGGATGTCTTATTCTTGCTCAATATTAAGTTGTCATTTATCAACAACTGTTTTAGATTCTTACCATGATAGCATATCACCTCACATTTTGTGAACGGGCTAAATGTGCAGATGAACCAATAAGCTGGTATTTACCGACACTCTATGCAGTAAGTATCCATATCTTACTTTTTCTATGTTAATTTATGTTGTTTGTTTATGTACAATTATTTTTCATACATTGCTTTGTACAACAACATATTTTGAATGTGTTATTTACTGAAATATCATTTGTTTATTTAATGTTTTTTTTGTAGCAATCAGTACTTATCATCGGAGCTGAGGTGAATGGTTTTGCACAATTTTGAATGGGTTAATTTATGTTGTTTGTTTATGTACAATTATTTTTCATACATTACTTTGTACAGCAACATATTTTGAATGTTCTATTTACTGAAATATCTTTTGTTTATTTAATATTTTTTTTGTAGCAATCATCACTTACCATCGGAGCTGAGGTGGATGGTTTTGCACAAGCATCAAAGGTTGGAAAACCTTTTATGTCAGACTTTCGCATGTGTCAAAAGGTTAGTTTTTAAACTGCTAACTAATTGACGGTCTATCTATTGTATAACTTCTTTTATGATAGAGACACTGATCTTTTTTTTTTTTTTTTTTTCTAGATTTACATTCCAATTAACGATGGTGTCTTTCATTGGTTCTTTCTCATCATCAATGTCAAAGAAGCCTATGGTGAGATTTAGGATCCTTTTCCGGATGGTTGAAGTAATCGAAAACGGAAGCAACAAGCTGAACGCATAGTATGTTCCATTTGTACATGCTGTTCTTCAATTTCGTGTGCATATTTATTTATCAAATTTGAGGTGTTTTGCTTTCAACTTGGCAGTTAGATCCTCTTGATTCCATATTTCATTCGAAATTGTCTCAAAATGTCGAGTCATCAACAAGGTTCATTTGGTTTCCTATCCAATCTGGTTAGGGTGTTCCTAAACAGCCAAATGGGTATGATTGTGGAATTTATGTTATTAAATTCATGGAGACTCCAGAGCTCATTCCCAACAAATTGTGCATGGTAAAAATAATAGAATTTCTTATTTTTTTGTTAACTTATAGTCACCCCCCCGATTCAATTAGATCAATTTATCTTATTACGGTATCTTTTACTTGTGTAGCATGATTTTCAAGATGTTCGTGGAAAACTAGCAGTTCAACTCATAAACTCGACCTTCAATGAAGCACGCCCTCGATTGCTTGCTTAAGCAAATGTTACATTTGAGGAACATGCTGCCCAGGCTAAGGCTATAGCCTCTATACAAAAGGTCAACATATATCAATTACGCGCTAAAGCTCAAGCAAAAAGCTGAAAAAAAATCCAAAAAGAATTAGGGCATAGAATGGTTGGTCTTGTCAATGTGATTTGTGTGAAATGTGGCATTCTGGTTGTGGTTTGGTTGTACAAGTTATGTTGGATATTTTATACACTGACTGTTGTTTTATAAATTACTTTTCTGTAGCAGAAGCATTGTTGTTTTGGTTATGTTGTGGTCATTTCTTGTAATTTGTACTGTGACAATACATTCTGCTTACATGCTTATGTGTGCTTTCAATAGAAAATTCTTCAATGGCTTTTCATAATCTTGGTATAATATAGTAATTTGATTTCATCCAAGTTGTAGTCAATGTATTTCGCTACGCTGTAACTTGTTGCTCTTTGCGCTTATTTGCCATGCCTCTCAAGTTAATAATAATCGGTTATTTGTTGTGCACCTTTGCCAACAAAATGTATGCTGGTTACACTAATATTACTTCGAAGTTTAAGGTTGTGGTTCTTCTCTGGAAAAATCAGTCTTTCCGTTTAATGGAATTGGCCAATAGGTTACTGCACAAGACCACTCTGGAGCTATCCGGATTGCCTCTTAACTTATTCGGTTTGCCGAGTTGTGAATAATATCCCAAGCTAACCAATTTCCCAATTACGTTTTCTGAAAAATCGATTATCAATAGGTGCATTGTTGCACTAATCGACTTATTGCTTAAATTACCTAGTATGTCGTTTAATGATTTTGAGCTTTTTGGACCCATTCAGCATGTCGGTTAATTTAAATGGTTAGCTGATTATTCGGCCTTACCATTTTGGACCTATCCGGCATGTCGATTAACTATTCTGGTTTCCGTTGTAATGATGTTAAACTTTCTAGAGTTAACCGACACTACGGTTATTTAAACGGTTAGCAAGTTATTCTTAGTGGCATTCTGGACATAACCAACAACCCATTTAACTTAACCGGCATCCTGTATTTTAATAGTCACCTCTCTGGACCTAAACGGCTTGTCATTTATATGAACTGGCTTGCCGGTTGATAGTATAAGCCCTCTGAACCTACTCGGCACACCACTTAATATAACCGATATAACGTTTGATGTTGTTCAACAAATCTGGAAATATTTGATGGGTCGGTTAATTTAAATGATACGCCGGATATTTCAATTTAAGTTAAACCAACCATTCATCTTCTCATTCAGTAAGCCACTTAACTACTCTCTCTCTACAAATCGTTACTTACATGGCCAAATTCGTGAATTTCTTCTCATCCCCTTGCAAATCAAGTGTTGAAATCTTTTTTCCCACTCTCCTATGTCAAAAATTAACCATTTAAACACACTTTTTCATCAAATTCCTAAAATCCCAAATCTAAACCTAATTTTTCTCTCGCAATCTCTCACAACGATTCGGGCATATTCTAGTGATTTATGGCACAAATTAAACCAACATATCACTTCCAAGTAATTTTTCGGCCAATATAATTGGTTAGTTTTGCTTAACTACTCGCTTGTCTCATTTTCACCATTGTTGTGCAATTAAGTCCACTTCAAGAGCAAGAAGCAACAAGGGGAAAGAGAAAGTGAGTAAGGTTGGTGGCAAACGACCACGAACGGATAAAGTAAATACTGAGGACAAGCAGTTTAAGGCAAAGCACTTTCCAAACAAGTAATTGGCTAAAAGGTTCTTCACTAAATTCATGTCTCGCTCGATACTTTCTTGTTTCTATGTTGAATTAGATTTATTTTGAATTGTTCTGATTAGTAATAGAAATTTAGTGCAATTATTGGAAATGGTTGGTTGGATGAATGGTGTTGTAATTGAGGAACATGTGTATCCAAATTTAGTGAAAGTGTTTTATTCGAATATGGATACCTCTGAAGAGAAGCAAGATCGTGTAATTACTCATGTTGGCGGAATAAATATAGAGCTTGATGTTGATGTTGTGAACAAAATCCTCGGGACTTCGGATCGTGGCCTGGATATTTATTCCACTAGTAAAGCACCTTATTTTCGTGATTATTCTCATGTTGACACAGTTAGAAACATTTGTAGACAAATTGATTTATTTGATGAGGTGTACACTGTTCATCTTCGTGCCTAATGATTAAGTCTACAGTCTCGAGTTTTACTTTGCATTCTTCAGGCTATTGTTACTCCTAGGTTCGGGCATGCAGATGAAATATCTCATATGGATGTGGCGTTGTTAGATTGTATTTTTAGGGGATATGCTGTTAATTTTGGGTATACCATTATTCGGCACATGCTCAGTACTCCAAGTATGGTTAATCGTTCCTTTCCTTACGATAACCTTACAACTCGAATACTTACTTTGCATTCTTCAGGCAATCTATATTTATTTTCTTATTTTCTGTAAGCGACTGTCCATTTGAAGTTCGCATTCCCGAATTGTGTGAGTGTGTAGTAGTTAGAATTAGTGTAATTAAAGCCTTTAAATTGAATTAAAGTGGCTTCTTCACGAATTTCTTCCCTGATCCAATGGAATACCCTAATTGGAAAAAGAGCTACAACTTGCTTTTTTAGGTAGTGTAAGTGGGTGGACAATACAAGAGTATTGTATTTTGTTTTGAACTCATATTCTCTTTCGGTGCAACGAATGCTACGGAATGCATGATCAATTTGTTGCACGAATTCATATAATTTCAACCGATATTGGAGAAAACAATTGAGATAAGAATTTATACTCTCACACCGCTAAGTACTTCGTATTCCAGCAAAAAAAGTTCCTTTAAGATACGCTTCAGCCCATTTATGTCACTTTGCATACATTTTCTTAACCCAAACATTATTGTGCAGCTTGAACTCATCTAGTAAAGCAAACCATTATTGGTTAAAATCACTTGAACTGAATCGGGTCAATATAAGATCACGAAATTTACAAATGAGGTCTTCATTTTTTATATTTGCTTGTGTATTCCTCTCTAAATGCCAACAACAAAGATTGTGAGTACATCCAACAAAAATAGTTTTAATTGCCTTAGACATTACCTTGTCTCCATCAATCATTATGGATTTCGGCTTTCGATTACCCATGGCAGAAATAAAGGTTTGCAGTAGCCATGTGTATAATTCAACTGTCTCATCTGCGAGTAAGACAAATCCAAACACGGTAGTTCTATGATGATGGTTGGTGCCAACAAGTGTCACAAGTAGTTTTCGATATGCATTAGTCTTGTACGTCGCATCAAATGCCAAAACATCCCCGAAACAATCATAATCATATTGTGCCATATAGTCAGTCTAAAATAAGTTTCTTAACCTATTCTCGTCGTCTAATATGTACTCGTGATATAACCCAGGATCATTGTCAGTTTTTGGCGGTAAAATATACAATAGTTACCACGGAATTAGTATCTCCAATCTTTGCATGTCTAGCCGCATCCAATCTATTTTGCAAATCTTTACGTTTGAATTTGAGATTTTCCGAACCCTCAACTTGATCACCCATATAATCAACAACTTGGCATGTCTTCATACCAACATGCCTCATTGTTTTAGCTTGAGCAAGATCTGTTTCACTAACATGCCGATATGAACGAAGTAGGTGTACTTCGTTTGGAAAAATGAGTAGATGATTGTGCTTCGCTATAAATTCGGTCACAATATACTTGTCGTTGCATTTGTCATAATTCACTCGAAATGATGCTTTACAACTAGTACACGTTATTGGTTGTGGTTTTCGGACTGTATTTTCATTTGCCAAATATTTTTCAGTCTTGTATCCTTCAAGATTACAAACCCAACGACAAATTGTTGTTCGGCCAGACTTCGACTTTTGAAGCTCGTTTCTTCTAACACTAAAACTAACCATTCTTGAGTAGTTTATATACCATGCATCTGCATCTTCTACTGAATCAAACTGAGTTCCAAGTACACTTGATGGATTTAACTCGCCAACATTGGATGAAATACTCATATGTAACTCCTAGAAAATAATAACATTAAATATGACCAACAAATAAGATTCAGTGACAATAGATATATTACAACACAATCATTTAACACCATACACCTTTCATACATTTTTAAAAACTAATCCAATGCTTGAGTGAATGTTGGAAAACCTAAATCGAAATTATAAATTTTCATCATTCCACATATGAGTTAAAATATTTTTACATGACAAACACAAACTATAAACAAAACTTAAGTGTGCCTTATTTAAAAAACAAGTATTTTGCTCTAAATCACTTGATGATCAATACTATAAGCTTTTACTGGTTCCAACTGTAATAAAAATACCAATGGAGGTAAAACCAAATCTTGGTGGCTTCCCCTTTTATTTATGCACCATTTCAAATGACAAATGAAAAAATAGTAAAATATACATAGGTAAATCAATGAAGGGCCAATGCATTAATTTAACACCAGTGACTGAGTTATAAATGCAGTCATAAATGTATTGGGATAGTTGGTGAATAGAAAAGTTGGGGGGGGGGGGTTCGGCTAAATATTACATGCAATAAGGAACATCAAACATGTAACGATATACTTATGACATGCAACAACTAATACGAAACATGAGTTGTCGAACATCTTCGAATAGGAAACGTGAAACATGAAATCCTGGACTTGTAACATAAAACTTGAATGTAAACATAAAACGAGGGGAGAAAAGAAAAGTTTGGAGGGATTCCGATAAATATTATATGCAACAGGGAACATCAAACATGCAATTCTGTACCTAGAACATGCAACAACTAACATGAAACATGAGTCGTCACACAACTTCGAACACGAAACGTGAAACATGAAACCCTAAACTTGTAACATGAAACTTGAACGTAAATATGAAACGAAGTGAAAAAAGAAAAATTTCGAGGTATTTAGAAAATAATTATATGAAACATTGAACAGTAAATATAAAATATTCGACTTAAAATATGCAATAATGAACATAAAATATGAGGACTTCTGTAACAATAAACATAAAACGTAAAAAATGAAACTCCAAACTTACAACGTGAAATATGAACGTAAACACGAAATGAGATGAAATTTTTTTTTTGGAGTATTTAGAAAATAATTATATGAAAAATAAAACAATAAATATGAAACTTGAAATATTAAATATGAGATAAATTTTATAAAAAAAATTATATTTTTTATTAACACTCATTTTATTTTATGTTTTCAAAAATTTATAGTAAAAAAGAATTTTTTTATTTTTACTTAACTTGTTATTTTTATTTTTTGTATATTATTATCATTATTTAAATATTGTTTATTTTATAAAATTTTATTTTAATTTATTTAAATAAAAAATTTATATTAATAGCAACAACCGATTGTTGCCAATAATAAAAATTATTTGTCTATCAAAAAATAAAAATTATTTGGCTGCCAACTGGCAGCCAAACAACGAGGGCCAATAAATTGACCCCTCTATGATGCATCATAGCCATGTCCACGAACAAAACATCAAATAAATACAAAGAATCTGACAAAAATCAATACCAGGAATCTGACAAACTGGAGAGTGACGTTCAGCAATGTTCAGCCAATCCCCAGAAGTAGCGTAGCGCCCGTATCCCATCCGATTTCAACGGTAAAAAGTTCTTTATTTATTTATTTATTTGCAAGGAACTGTAAAGTTATTAGTTTTTTATTTTATTTTATCTTTTTGTCGTTTAAGCTGCCGTTATGCGTCTTTCCAAAGAAAAATGCTAAGTAAATAGGAAGTTGGGAGAAATAATGAAGAAAAAAGTAGAAAGAGTGAGTCGGTAGAAAGAGAAATAGATAATTTCTCTCTATTTTCTCTCAGTTTTTTCTTTACTTAGCGCCACTCCTTTCCAAAGCCTTTTTGCCAAGTCCAATTCCTCCTTGTCAACTTTAAAAATTAATAAAGGAGGAAATTATCTAAACTCTATGTCATAGCTGTTGACATCAATAAATATTTATAAAATTATCATTTTGTTATTTTATTATATATTACTTCATTTTTTAGCAAGCGACCACTTCCCTGTGACCTTTTGTTAATTTAATTTATGCTGTTTCCGAAGAAAAAAACAATTTATATTAAAAGAATATTTTACCACAGAATTCTAATAATATTTACAATTAGATATTTTTTAAGATTACCTTTAATAAACTTAATAATAATGTAATACAGACTTCTATCCTTACTTAATGTTGGTGGAATAACTAAATTTACACTAATTAAATCGGGAGAAGAAATAAATCCCAAAATCAGACGAACCTATATTCTCAACAGCATGGGCGGCGCCAACCGGCCAGCCCGTTGTGGCACCTCTAGTTTTGCTTAGACTTGCGAAAATCAATTTTGGGCATTTGAAATTCTAATAAGTGCATAATTTTTCAAAAAGAAAAAAATGAAAATGGGTAGTATCTATCTATAAATTGACCTTTTATCTCCTCCACACGACCACGGAGACCAAAAAGAAAAATATGTCTAATACAAAATCAGAACCCAGATGCGGAGTAAGAGACCTCTCATGGAAAATCAAGCTCATGAGTTCCATTTCCAACTTCATCATGAACCT
Source organism: Luvunga scandens (assembly GCA_030449905.1). Classification (NCBI taxonomy): domain Eukaryota; kingdom Viridiplantae; phylum Streptophyta; class Magnoliopsida; order Sapindales; family Rutaceae; genus Luvunga; species Luvunga scandens. The sequence goes on from JASUUG010001012.1 coordinate 220,927, forward strand.
CGCTTGCCGCTCAGACGGCACCGTCAATCGCCGTCTGTCATCTTTCCTCGACTACGAAGTACCTCCTTCCGTCAAACCCATCAACGGCGTCAAGACCTCCGACGTAACCGTCGACAAATCTCGCAACCTCTGGTTCCGCCTCTTCACCCCAATAAACGCAGACGCTAATAATTCTCGCATGCCCGTTATCGTCTACTTTCACGGCGGAGGAGGCGTGTTCTTGTCCGCCAACTCATCAGCTTTTGACACCCTCTGCCGAAGATTCGCCAAAGAACTTAACGCCGTCATCATCTCCGTTAACTACCGGCTCTCGCCTGAGCATAAATGCCCATGTCAGTACGAAGATGGCTTGGATGTCATTACGTTCATCGACAGTAACCCTGACTTTGAAGGCTTTCCGACAGACGGCGCCGATCTAAGGAACTGTTTCATCGGCGGCGACAGTGCAGGAGGTAACATAGCTCACCACGTGGCAGTCAAGGCTTGTAACAGAGAGTTTACAAATTTGAATATCATTGGAGTCATAGCAATACAGCCAGGTTTCGGCGGAGAAGAAAGGACGGAATCCGAAATAAGGCTGGCTTCCGGCGCCCCGTTTCTTAACGTGGAGCGTATTGATTGGTTCTGGAGAGCGTTTCTGCCGGAAGGGTCAGACAGGGACCACCCGGCTGCGAATGTTTTCGGGCCAAATTCTGGTGGTGAAGGTATTTCGGGGTTGGATTTTCCGGCGACGGTTGTGATTGTTGGAGGGCTTGATCCTCTACTCGACTGGCAAAAGAGGTACTATGAAGGGTTGAAGAGATGCGGGAAAGAAGCATATTTGATTGAGTATCCGAATGCATTTCATGCGTTTTATTCTTTTTCGGGGCTGCCAGAGTCTTGTTCGTTTATCAATGAAGTGAGGGATTTTTTGCAAAAGCAGCGTGATAGACGGAAGGAATAAAATGCACCCAATTTTTATTTATTTATTTATTTATTTTTATGAGGGTCAGTACATTTTATAAAGTGCGAGATAGACTTGCAGACTATTACGAAAGGTTTTCTTGATACTGTAAATTATTTCATAATACTACCAATGAAAATCGTTCCTGCACTTCAATAAAATGCGGTATCCTCCTTGAAGACGCACTCCTTTCAGCCCCTGGTACATGTGTACAGACCATTAATGTTAAGAGAAATACATGAGGTGTTTGATGGTTTCCACATGTGTTTGTTGAAATGCCTGGGAGTCTTGTTCGTGCAAATTTGCATGATTTGCATCAGTATCGGCATAAGCACGCACGTTGACGAGGCAGGGAGCAAGCACGATGTTTTTGACTCAGCTTTGGAAGACGACCCTCTTCAAAAAATGGTATGTATTTTTTTTTTTCTAATTTAGCAAATTGCGTTGGAAGGACCGGTCAATAATACATCATTTCATTGGACTTGAATATAAAATTTAAGAAAATCCAAGACTCGATCGAGCTTCGTTTGGGACAAAATAAAAAAAAAATAATGGAATAATTAATCGATTTTGTTCAGTTAGCCATTACTGGGCAATAATTAATATGGTAACTGTTTATCACTTTATCGGCATTATGGTTATTAAGTGATTAGCAATTCACTGATATCTCATGTTATAACGTGAGGATTTGAGACTGATGGCTAAACGTCAAGATTTACATGTGGCTTGTTCTGTTTTTTCGCAGGAGATTAGGTCTTTTCCAAATCTAATCTTATTTGTTCATTCCTTGTCATTGATTTGGTTGCCTCATACCATACCATGCATCAATTTTTTTTTTTTTTTTTGTGTTAAGATGGAAAAAAATTTCAACCCTATACGTTTCATGTGTGAAAGCAGAACTATGTTTCATTATTCCAAAATTTGAAATCGTAACAGCTCATTCTGTGCAACGTTATTAAATATGGCATCTCAATTGAAAGTAAAACTTCTACCATGGCGGAGGCACCTGCTACTCTTAATAAATTACAAAAACATACATATGTTATGGTTATACTTTTAATTTTTAAAATAGAATTTTTTATAATTTGGCCGCTGCAAGTTTAATACTTTAACAATTTAACTCAATAATTAAATACCTTTTCTTTTTTCTTTCTTAAACTTTTACGTCTAAAAGTTTACCTTTATAAAATTTTGGCCACTCTAAAGTTTTTGATTAGTGCTAGCTTCGCCCCTCTCAACCTCAAGTAACAAACATGCATATATATATATATATTTGTTGTTGTCTAAATTGCCGCACGTATTGTCTTTTGAAAATTGTAAGAAATAGACTTGCGAACTAAATTGATACGTCAATAAATATATTTTAAACTATATTCATTACTACCAAGATTAGGAAGGTTTGTTTGCACATCAAAATCAAGCTGGCATAAATCCATCTAAAATTATGTTCTATCTAAAATTAGTAGAAATTTGGCTCCTTGTATAGCAATTGCAAAATCCAAATAAGCTGACCTGCTTCGCCCTTGTTCAATGAGGATTCCTAATTTGCATCATTCCCCTAGGGTGGAGAGAATTTGTTCTTGAATTAAAATTGCTAGTAATAGTATCTTCATCATGATCACTTTTAAAAGAAATAAGATACTTGATATTGAGTACATTTGCAGTGCGAATATGACTAGGAAGTTTCAGTCTATAGGTATTAGGATTTATTATCTTTATAGTCTCCAAAGGTTTGACTTTTCTAGCAGAAAGCTTGTTGTATTCTTCAACTAAGAACATTTTTTTGGTTAGAACAACACAAACAAGGTCTCACACCGAAAATTCTAAAGCTCGAAGCCTTTTATCTACCTTAATTTTATAACCTTCAATGATCTTCTTCAGAGACTTTTATATAGCTGTATGAATTTCTTGAAGTTGCGAACTAAATTTGGAATTAGAGCTAAGTCGATAGGTGCTTGTGGATTATATCCATGGTTCACCTAAAAGGCGCTTAAACCAATACTATGCCTAACAGAACGATTATAAGTAAACTCAACCTGGTATAACTTTTGAACTAATGTCTTTAAGTTATCACTAAGTAGACTATGTAAATGGTTTCCTGAAGAGTGGTTGACAACCTTAGTTTAACCATCTATCTGTGGGTGATAAGTACTTTCAAAATTCAAATGTGTGTTAGTCAACTTCCATAATGTCCTCCAAAAATGGCTAAAAAATCCTATATCTCAATCATATACAATAGAGATAGGTAAACCATGTAATCTGTAAACTTCCTTGAAAAATAAACGAGTAATAGTCAAGGCACTTATCATGTTCTTACATGCAATAAAGCAAGCCATTTTCAAGAACCGATCAACAATGACAAATATTGAATCCATGGCCCTCTGAGTATGGGGTAATCCCAAAATAAAGTCTATGGTAATGTCAGCCCAAGGTTGTTTTAGAATTAACATAAAGATGTATAATCTCGCATTAGTTGCAATACCTTCAGAAACTTGACAAGTGTAATAAGTGTTGACGTAATGATTGACATCAGGCCTTATAATAGGCTGAAAATAAGTGTTTACTACTCAGTCAAAATTTTGTGACAACCTATATGCCCTTCATTAAATAGTTTTGTAATGATCTTTAACCTCAAACTTGTGTCAGGAATGCATAATTGATTACTTTTGAAAAGAAAACCATAATGCAAATGATAGTTTGAGTAGAACCTTGTAGGAATGTCTTCTAATAAGAGAGTGAAGAAAGGGTTAACAATATATAACTCTCGAAATATGTCAAATTTGAGGACTTGATTATGCAGTTATGTCAACTAGGCAAATTATTGATTAAGTACATTTGCTATCCCATTGGATTCGCTAGAAGTATGCCTTACTACGAAAGTAAACTGTTGAAGGAATATTGTCAACATGGCATAGCAATAAGAAAGCTTATCTTAACTATTGAGTTGTTTTAATGCGGCATGATCAATATATAAAATAAAGTCTCGATGAATCAAATAATAAAGCAAATGTTTTGATGCCTGGCTCACCACATAAAACTCCATATCATAAGTGTTGTAACATGCCTTTGTTCCATTCAACTTCTCACTAAAATAATGGCTTACTCTATTGGTTAAGAATAACTCTAATGCTTATTTTGAATGCATCATAATGTACCTCAAAAGTAAGAGAAAAATTTAGTAGGGCAAGTATTGTGACAATAGTCAACTTCTCTTTTAGTAGCTACTTTTATCCAAGGGATTTCTCTTTTTTTATGCAATCTATAATTAGCACTTTAATAGTACTGAAATGAGGAATGAATTATTGCTAAAAAAAATTCCAATTCATAGAAACTTCTAATAGAAAATAAAGTTACTAGTTGTGGCTAATCTCGAATAGCATCCACTTTTGATTGGTCAATAGATATACCATCCTTTAAAGTTGAGAGTATTTCCTTTAAAATGTAGCAAGTGTAATTTGTGATTGGTACTATATATAAGTATATCATCAAAGTAAACAACCACAAACTTTTCAATAAAAGGACGAAGAGCTTGATTCATAACTCCCATAAAAGTAATTGGAGCATTAGTTAAGCTAAATGGCACTACTAGTCACCCGTATAGTCCTTCGCAAGTTCTAAAGGCTATTTTCTATTCATCTCCAAACCATGTTTAAATTTGATGGTAGCCATTCATCAAATCAAGTTTGGTAAAAACTGTTGCCCCATTGTTCTAATCCAATAGTTAAGGAAACTAATTAACGTTTAGATATTGTCACTTGGTTTCCTTTCTTCAGCCATATGGGCTTGTATAGAGTTTGATGAGGTTTTGTCTTTAAGTTTAGTTTTGCTACAATTTCCTTTAAGATGACATTTTTGCAACTACCTAAGTTTATGACTATGCAACATACTTTTTCTGTAATTGTGCAAGTAGTCTAAAAAATATTTTATTGTAGCCATTTGTCTTTGTTTTGTTCTTTAAGAGCCAAAAATGCTTGATTTGCTATCAAAATTGGCCTATTGTCACCATGTTCTTCAATGGATTGTGCACTGCCACTAGTATCAAAGGTTGGCTCTTTGGTGGACTCTTTAGTTTCTTCCTTTTAGTGCTCTTCACTTTCTTCAATGCTTAAGAATAAGCTTTTACCGTACTTTCTTTCCTTTTTACACTTTGTCATTTAGTGTTTCTTTTCCTTACAATAGAAGTAGCGTAATCTTGAGCACGAGTGTTGGATCTTGCTGCTTTGACCACTTTCACTAGATTTACTGGTTTTATTTAAAGGATTTGGAAGTGTAAAATTATGGCATTAGGAAGTCAGGTTTGACTTATTACAAGCAACACTTCAAGAACCCCAAAAGTTTGAGTCATTAGTATACCGAGTAAATTGTTTCATTAACTACAAAACTTGTTGATGTGATCTGAGACAGTGTATGGATCAAGTAAATTCAATTGGTTTTGAAATTATGATCATAAGCCCCCAATATAATGGGAAACCTATTGCTCTTCTGTTTTTGTTAAGTCATTGTGCACTATCAACTAATAAAATTCTGTGGTGTAATCATCTACTAATCGATTACTTTACCTCAAATTTTATAATTTTTGGCACAACAGTTTGGCCTAGTTTTAAGGTGACAATGCTCTACGCAAATGCTTCTTCAACTTTTCCTAAAAGCCAATTTCCTTTTTGCCTTACCTTATTCATGTGAGTTTTATTTATTGCTACCAACCTACTGCCCTACCATGAAGCTGAATTGTAGCAAGCGAGACTAGTTTATTAATAAGAACTTCCTTGTATTCAAAAATTTCTTCGATGGCATTAATCAAATCCAATAATTTTTCTGGTTGGCCATTTCCTTGGAATTAAAAAATGTCAATTCTCAACCCAGATTCTCATTTTCTATTATCAGTAGGGTCAGTTCTATGTCAATGCTCGAAGAATAGTATAGTGAAATTTTTACTTGATTTGTCTTTGTGTTTTGGTGTATGATGGTGTTAGGTGAGTAATTCTGCCATTTACGCAGCTAACATATCAATCTTGGTTGTCATGCTAGCCGCGCATTTATCTCTGTGAATATGATCCTAATCATAAGTTATTGCCTAAGGGACATAACTCCCACGAGCTTTTCTTGGAGGCATTTGTAATTTGGTTTTAAAAAAGACTAGGTGCTAAACTAAAACTTCAGTAAAAGCTTTAGGTTGATTAAAAAAAATACTGTGAACCTAGAGGGTTAAGACTCATTAATTCCTCAAAATGCTAAGAATTAACTAAATTCAAGAACTCACACGAAGCTTGATAACTGAAAATATTATTGAACTCAAATATGCCTTCTAAGGTTATAAGAGAGGGTTATTTACACTAGTTGTAATTATTCTAAATCATAAAGAAAAGGGAATCAAAGTCCTACTCTAGAAAGAAAAAGAACAATAAACCTTAAATAATGAGAAATTTAATGCAAGTATGATAAGGATTTCTAATCTAAATCATTAATCTTTTTCGGTTATTCAAATAAGTTGTTGGATTTAGCTACTTCTAGGAAAATTAATATCATAAATTTACACGGTGGAGAAATTTCTAAGATTCCTCGTGAAGGTTTAACGCCAATTGATTTAAAATTAAATCAAATGAGCAGGCATTGACATTATTATTATTAAGCTCCTTCATTAATAAAACCAAACTCAACAAAACCATAACTACTCAACATCCTAGTCTTTGAAACATCTCTCTTTTTATTTTCTCATAATCTCTTAACTTTTTGGTCTTCATCTCTTTCTTTGTTAAATATATCTTGTGCAAATTATGGGAAGCGCTTCTTCTCTCTCGTTCTCATGTGATGCCATTGTCTCTCGTTGTCTTGATTGCACAATTAGGAAGGTATCATGTATAAAAGACATCTCGAGGAATCTTGAAGCCTTGTGGATATAGAGTTGCAAAAGTTAATTGAAGTAAGGAATGATGTGAGGATATAATCTCTATGTCTGAGCATGCCAGTCTACATACGAATTTAAACTTTTAACCATTAAAATCCTCCATTAGCTTTACGTTTTATGCACTTTATTGTTTTTAATAATTCGTTTAATTTATCTTTTAATTAAAAATGTGATCTAGCCGCCTATAAACTCAGATGTCACATAAGCCTTGTAATATTAGTAATTGCGTAGAAGTGAACGGCACAAATTTTATCCTTCTCGTAGGTATATATTATTTTATTCCTTTAAGAACAATGTTTTCAATTCTGTACTTCTTACTGTGGGTTAAAAAAAAAAAAAATTCTATAATTGCTCTGATTAAATTTTCCTGTAAAATCATCGACCTTTTGTCTTTTCTTTATGTTGGCCACTAAGTTCTGCCGTTTGTCACTTGTCAGAAGTGTGTGTGTGTGTGTGTATATATATATATATATATATATATATATATATATATGTATATATGTATGTGTGTATATATATATATATATATAGTTTCCACTCAAAGAAGAAAAAATGCCTACGTAGTAAAACGAAATTTTTGTTATTATTGTTTTTTGATTTAACTGCGATGATAGTACTGCAATTTCATAATGTGTCCATGATTTGCAAAATTGAAAATTAACGTTTTATGAAACTTGAAAAAATAATTTTGAGAAGTATAAAAGAGTGTTTTGCTTGCTCAGCAATTCTCGCTCAAAGTTACATTGTTGTAGTTAAATTACCATATACTACTACATTGTGCATGGTACTACCACACTAACATAATTGAAACTTAAAGTGCCTATGTATAACTCGTCTCAAGTGATACATTTATAAATTGTCATATATATAGTATTAATTGATTTTTACCAACCTTTAGTATTAGTATAGTATTACTCATAAATATATTATCAATAACAGCCGATCAGCTTTCAATCAAGTAATAATTTCGGGTTTTAATAAAATCCGGAACATGTTCAGACTTTTTTAATACATGGAAAATATTTTCGGGAACTTCAATATAATTTTTTCTCCCTAAGAGAGTAAACTAATTGATTAGCCGTCTTTAATTGAATCCAGATGCTTAATGACTAATCATGTATTCTCTTTACAATGACCTCGGTGAAGAATAACTCAATCAGCAAAAATTATGTTTATAATAACGCTAGCCGTCTCCAAATTAGACAATTGAACAGTAACCGCATCAAAGCATGCTATCAAGCCTAGAGCTATACGGCCAAATATTCCTTGTGCTGCTGGTTATTCTAATCTTTTGCAATTAATTAAAATAAAAATTAACGTAAACCTAATCGACAACGAACGTAATGTCTAGTGAGTCACCGCCACAACTTTGTGGAGAGGGTTTTAGTAATTGTTTCTTCTTGTCGGCTGCCGAAATTCTCTTTGAACGAACTCCTATAATACCTCAAATTAATACACTCACAGCAACATTTGATAATTAAGTGAATTAAAAGAGAGAAAAAAAAAATGTCTAATAATAATAATACTCCATCTACATGGACAAATCTCTCATGGACAGTGAAGCTCGCCATGTCAGTTATCTCTTGGGGCATGAAGCTCTCTCGCCGTTCAGATGGCTCCGTTAACCGCCGTCTCATGAGCTTCTTCGACTTCAGATCCCCACCTTCCTCCATCAACGGCGTCAAAACATCTGACATAATCGTTGACTCATCTCGCAACCTCTGGTTCCGTCTCTACGTCCCCACCACCACCACAACAATCACAAATGACGTCAGCAGCAGCCAGCTGCCGGTCATCGTCCACTTTCACGGCGGTGGGTTCACCTGCATTTGTGCTGACTCCGTAGGCAGCGACAATCTCTGTCGAAGACTCGCTAAAGAACTCAATGCTGTCGTTGCGTCAGTGAATTACAGGAGTTCGCCTGAGCATAAGTACCCAAGTCAAGTTGACGATGGATTCGATGTGCTCAAGTATATAGAATCGAACCCTAATTTTGAGGGCTTTCCGACAAACGCTGACCTGAAGAACTGTTTCGTCAGCGGGGACAGCGCAGGCGGAAACCTAGCTCATCATGTTGCACTCAAAGGCTCCAACCATGGGTGGTTCAGAAATTTGAGGATCATTGGAGTTATAGCACTTCAGCCATTTTTCGGAGGAGAAGAAAGGACTGAATCCGAAATAAAGCTAGCTGGAGCTCCGTTTATTACCATGAAAGGCACCGATTGGCTGTGGCAGGCTTTCTTGCCGGAAGGTGCAGACAGAGACCACCCGGCGGCTAATGTTTTCGGGCCTAAATCGGAGGATATTTCGCGGTTGAATTTTCCGGCGACGGTAGTGATTGTTGGGGGGTATGATCCTTTGCTAGACTGGCAAAAGAGGTACTATGAAGGGTTGAAGAAAGCTGGAAAAGAAGTGTACTTGATTGAGTATCCAAATGCGTTTCATTCTTTCTATGGAGTCCCGGACGTGCCTGAATCGGCTTTGTGTATTAATGAAGTGAAAAAATTTATGCAAACGGTAATAGGCAAGTTGATTTAACTGGTAAAGTTTATTCGAGCATTGATTATAGGACGTATGATGTTCAAATATATAATGGAGGAGATATATAATTTTGCATTTTTGTGTAATATTAAAAAATATTTTCAAAATATTTGACGAGATTGTCGGTTTCCTTTAAGGAAATCAATATAAACTAATTATTTTTAAATATATTTTTATTCATATTTGTTACAAATTAAAAAATTATATTAATAAAAACAAAAATAAAATCTAAGCAATATAAATCAAAATCAAAATAAAATTTAAGCATTAAAATGAGAAATATACGCTTTGGTGTGAATAAAAAATTAATAATAAGGTATTTTTCATTATACTTTATGTGATTTTAAACATTTTTCTTATGACAAATGTGTATGATTTATTCCTAAAATAAATTATCAAATAAATGATTCATGTTTTTTTTATTTAAATTTTTGGTATCAAGGGATTTTTGGATATTATGAAAACAGTAAGGGAGTAAATGGTATATATTAATTTCAGTAAGAGAGAAAGGGGTAATATCTGAAAAAATAAAAAGAAATGTCTTTTAAGAGTGAAGGAATATCTCCTCAAATATATATATTTAACAAAAAAATAACTTATTTATTAAACATAAAAATATCACCATCATAAATGTATTGATTGAATTTCATGTGAGATTAATGTGTATTGATTGGATCATTCTATGATGGCGCAGTGGGGATAGATAACAAAGGATCAAGAATAAACTAACAAAACAAAAATAGAGCCACAAACAACTAACAAAAACTGTAATTCGCAAGCTGTTATGACAAATAAATTTTTAAATCATACTGCTATGTGTCTATTCCACCCAAGTAAACTATCAGAATTGTGGACGGAAAATTTTAGGCATAGATAAAACATTGAAATTTGGACTCACCGTTTTCGGCTTCTTATTAGTCAATAATTTTTAGGCCCGATCCATCCTTATTAGTTTGTTCTATTTCCCTAGGCTTTGCAAAAAAAGCCTAGGTCGGTCCAAACCCGGTTGGTTTGGTCCGGATTCCCAAACTTTAAGCCCAATCCGCATGATAAATTTGAGGATATAAATTCAAAAATTCAAAACCCATAGATAGTGTGTTTAAGTATTATATAAAATAATAAAATTTAAATTAAAAAATAAGTAAAAGAAAAAAATTAAAAAAATTAAAATCCAACGCTTATTTACTTTTTATATTAATGTTTATAGTTTATTATATTGTATTGTTAATATTTTATATGTTGGATAATCATGTATTACATAATCATTTATAATTTAAGTTTTTTTTTAAGTTTACAATTTTATATTTTATTAAAATTTTATTTAAAAAAATTATGAAAACCCAAAGCCCGGCCAGCCCGCAAATTGCCACCCCTAATTTCCTACGAGTAGAACCAAGAGCTAAAAGTCTTAAAAGCTAGACTTTCTATATCAAGAACAAAAATTAAAAGCTACGGTTTCATATGTTTGCAATAGTGCTTCATTTCCTCCAACCCTTGTTGTTGGAAATTTGTTGACACATCATTTCTACCGAGCCCCAGGACAAATTTTTGGGGTCCGCCACTGATGGGCGTAATAAATATTTGTTCAATATTTTGATTCTCCCACTTCACTCAAGATATAAAATTTTTCCAAGTTACATGAGATATGTGTGATATCCCTTTAAATACATTAAAATAAAATAAAAATAAAATAAAAATAAAAATGCACTGTTGATTGTTAATTTCTTTCATTTGATCGCAACACAATTGTCATGCTACCAAACAACAATCTTCATTTGTTTCCCTATGAAAATCTCCAGTTTCTGCTCTTTAGGTTGCTGCGGCTGTTTTTGTTGTCTAAAATATCATTTTACTTCCACATTTTAAAGCCACCAAATAATGGAGAATAAATCATTTCTTATTTTTTCCTCTTTAAACAATCCAATAATGCAAATGCCAGAAAGCAGTAGTTTAAGTTTCAGATAGCGACAAACAATACATGCAAGTGCAAAAGAAAAAATGGTCATGTGATATAAATGATAAAGAATTAATACCTCAGGCACAGAGAGCTCCAATCTGAAATTTTGACCATCATAGTCACAAATTCCGACGCGAAGCTATGAAAGTTTTTAAAAAATATCTTATAAGTCTTAGTAAATACACCACTAGCTTGCCTAGTGGTCCTTAACAGTATTCTTTACAATTTTAATGAAATTACTAATGTTCATATTATTTCCTAACAAAATTCATGCTCAATAAATAATATTTATTGAAAAATTATTTTACTTTAACTCGGATTAAAATAAAATAAGTTAGCTTCGCCATTGGATACAATATTGGCCTAAAAGCATCTTCCTCCAATGACTTACGTACCTTCTTGATTCTAATTCTAACCTGAGATTTATTAAGTGTCACAAATACATATATACCATTATTATAATAAGTTTCTTTATTAAGTGCTTCAAAAACCATCTGTTGCAGACGTCTATGGTTTTTTTTTTTTTTTTTGGTTGAAATTATCAAAGAGCAGGCGGTGAAATCCTCTCCCACGATTTCATTGCTATACAACTTATGATCATTAGTTGCCAGATACATTTTAATTGTTGAGGGTGCACATGATATTGTTTTTCAAATGATGTTTTTTTTTTTTTATTTTATAATATAGAAATAATTAATATTTAGTAAATTTAAAAAAGCATTTGAAATTTTTTCTACAAAATAGTATCAAGTTCACAAAAATTGATTTTCCAGTAAAATTATACTTCAAGTTCAAAAATAATTTTAAAGATTAAAAAAAAAAAAAAAAGAGGACCGATGCAAAGAGTTTTCTTAAATAATGCGGTTAATGCATTATTATTGCAGTAATATTGAGATGCAATTATAAACGTTTTGCAACATTAAATAGAGTAATTAAATTTAAAGGATGGCTCTTTGTCCTTTAGTGCCATACCTATAAGCTGACAGCAATAAATATTAAAATGTGGGGACTGCCAGCTGTGCAACAAATGTGGAAAAGTTTGTTTTTGACTTTTTCTTTGCTAATTGTGGAAAACATGAACAACTCCCTTTTCTTCGAAATGAAAATGCCACAGCAAAAGCCGTTACCAAATATGTTTTGTTATTGTTTATTTTGGAAAAAGAAAAACAGTGGTTCAAAGTCACTAACAAACGGTCCAAATTTCTCAATGATATACATACATGTGGCTGAAACAAAATTGCCTATAATAATAATAATAATAATCATAAATATAACATATTTTTGTCCACTGATGATAATCAGTCGCCGCCGCGTTCCTCCAGGTTTCGTGCTCATCATCCATGGCGGCTATGGCCTGTTGAACATTGATACTCTAATTACAATAATACCCCTATTTACAATAAGTTTAAACATATTTAGTTGTAATATTCACTTATATGTCATCAATCATTCAACACTATACGTGCGATATTAATTGATTTTATTATTAATTATTAACATATTATTTTTACAATTCATTAAATAAATGACACATAAGATCTATATATTTAAATATCTCTATTGATTATCCAAAGTTAGTAAGCGGAGTATTACTCTTAAAAATAATTTTTTTAATTACAAGAAATTCTATACTGCATTAGAGTCCAAATTAATGTAATAATTTTTTATTATAAGAAATTTCCAAAACATGCAAAAATGACATATAAGCATTAATAGGATATACTACTTCTTATGTACTCTAAAATCTCTCCTATATCACATATGCTGTTCAACTATAATAAAAAAAAAACTCGCACAGTTCAACTATAATAAAAACCTGGCGGCTTTTGGTATTTTGCCTGTTCGGTATAGTTATGAAAACCGCACTGTTTGCAATTCCGATTGCAAGAAATTCTGCAATAACGTATCAATACCTTGATCTTATTACGTTCTCGGATTGAACGAAATTGTCGTAAAATACTGACTTCTTGATGACGAGCTGCAAGCGACCAGTTTCCAAGTCAATGACCACGAACTAGCCCCCATCATTGGTTGGACTTGGTAAAATAGCTACCACCCGATCATGAGGAGTATCATTAACAAGCCTCGCAAACATTGGCCTGCCCCCTCCAAAATTTGTATTGTAAACAGGCATGTTTGCTTGCCAACAGCCTCATTTAACAGCTATAAGGCCACAAGTCCATAATTCAGAAATTTGATGTCCATCCGCTCAAGGAACTATGCGTTTGTGTAATCCAACAGTTCTGATTGAATTTCACTTGATATGGCAAGCGGTGTTGTGCTGAAGACAATACTGGGAATACACCCAAGCGGAATATTAGGATTCAATTTGAACCGTCCATATGTGGGAATATCTAACTTGGAAACTTGATCAGCACACAATTCTCGTGCTCTGCATGTGCAACGCCATGTATGTGCTGCTACTATCTCGAACCTGCTATACTTTTTAGAATACTTTTCTATGACATTGTTCATTTGACCAGCCGGGAAAAGTTGCATAAGCTTCGAGCTAGATTCAAAGTCACCAAAATCATCTAATGCACAACTTGTTTTAGCATCTACAAACAAAAATCCTTCCCCATTACAGTGTATCTCAAATTCTCCATTTTCATCCTTAACCAATCTTCCAGCGAAGGGTTAAAACGGCACAATAATTTCACTCAATGCCTCCTTCATCAAACCAGCTTCAAAGAAATTTAAAAAATCATTTGGCCCTCGGTGGAAGAGAGCAGCGGGATTGAAACGTACCGGCATCGCCCCGGTCCAATTCAGTGGTCCCTAGGCAATGCTGGGGCTTTTCTTGATGAGGTCGTGTCAATGTCGACTCTTTGATGTGAATTTCCATTCTGCCATAGCGTCAACCGACCAATGTGATCCCCACCTATAATAGGCACAAAATAAAAAGCTAATATGAGTAGATACCATGTGATCACAATAAATTTTATTAATTAAGGGAAAATGAAGCTAACAAATCATAAGGATGAAAAAAGCCATACGTAGCTTGTGCGGTATGAGACTTCAGAGTTTTTTGTAGTACGTGAACCATGCGTTCATTACAGATACCTAGGGTTAAATTTTTTTTGGCCTCAAATTTTAACCATTCTCCCTTAATTTAGCCTAGGATAGGCTGGTAAAATTGTTAAAATATTAATAACAAGAAGACATTCCAAAAAAAATCTATTACAAAAGCAATGAGATATTAAAGCTATGCATTCCTTTTCGAATAACCGAATACTGTTATTTAGTTGTACGCATAAAAAAAGAATTTATTTCTTATATTGCAGAATGTCAAAAAGGGTCTATAATGTACTCGTTTTTATTTTCTTTTGTTTTGTCAAAAACGAACTACGTTCGTAGTGTTATTATTATCATTTTATGGCAAAGATGAACCACATTGTACTCATTGCTATTATTTTTACATTTATTGATCATATTTCTAACATGACAATAAGCGGAAAACATACTACACACGTTGTACTTATTGTTATTATTTTTTATGTGAAAAACAAACCACATTCATACTAAATGTTATTATTATTTTTTTTTTTTTTAAAAAAACAAATTAGTACTCATTATTATCATTTTTTGTCAAACATAAACTACATTCGTAATCATAGTCTTTTTCTTTTTTTTAAAAAAATATTATTGAATACATTTATAATATGACTACAATACTGTACTTGTTGATTATTTTTTATGTGAAAAAATGAACCGCATTCATACTTTTAGTTTTTATTTTTGGGTTAAAAACAAACTATATTTAGTACTCATTATTATTATTTTTATGTTAAACATAAACTACATTTGATGAAGTGTGAGCTTTAAAACTGGATTCAAGAGAAAGTGCTGCCTTATTTGTTTGTTGAATAAGTGTTGTATGTCTTGTCGGTTCTGGATTGAGCGACATGTCGTTGGAATAAGAAGTGAAGCAAATGACAATTACACCCTGGTGGCCGAGCTTCATAAGTAAAGCATGTGTTTGTCACGTGCATGTACTTACAAAGCTTAGCTTAAAACGACAGTCTTTAAGAGCGTTTTGATCTCACTCATTCTCAACACGAGAGCAGCACACGTCTAAAGCCGTTATTGGTTACTATCAAGAGCAGGAAAGACCTGGATTCAGTTGTAACAGACCTAGAGCACAGCTGGTGAATGGGGAATCATTCGAGAATCCTCTAGATCTATGCATATAGTTTTAGAATGATTGATTTTAGTAGAATGAAAGCATGTAACTTTATCTTTTGGCTTGTATCTTTTTATCAGTGAGTGAATAAAAGTTGCTGCTCTGTTTTTCAGTGGATGTAGGCTGTCTCCAGCCGAACCACTTAAATTTGTAGTCTCTTTTATTTGTTGTTTCTGCGTGAATCATCTATGAGTGTTTGATTTGCTATTTCATTTTTGGTCAATTATCAGAGAGATTAGATTGATCTTGGTGATTCTTGATTTGTATATAAACTGATCTTGGAACAACAACATTCGTCCTCATTTTTATTATTTTTAAATTTATTGAATATATTTGTTATATGTTAGCACGTCAAAGCCAAATTACATCGGTACCTACTTTTTGTAAAAAATATATTACGTTCGTTCTCAATGTTATTATTTTGAAATTTGTTAAATTGTATCATTATCTGATTTAGCTCCCTCTATAATTAAATCCCAAGTCCGCCATTGCCCAAATGGTCCCTAAAAAGAGCATAACAATAACAGCAGACCCAAAAATGTACCGACGAAGTTATCTTAAAAAGAAATAAAAGGTCTCTAAGTCAATTACCATCTCGATAAAACTGATGGAGCAATTTCGGTGCTTGTGCTGCAGGAATTATGACTAGTAAAATAGCATCATTGTGCTGAACATATAACTAACCTACACAAGGGCCAAAAGAAAAGATTACAGCTATAACTTGTGATTTACCTCCACACCAAATAAAAAATGGGGCACATTTTTCCTTCAATATTTAAAGCAGACTAATATATATAAACTTTAACAAGCACTCACCACTGACACGCGAACTTTAACAAACTTTACCAACTGGTTTGTAATAGGAGTTAGATAAGCCAAAAGTCGTCGGCTCTCATCCCATGATATACTAACTTATCAGCAACATTAAGAAATTATTAGTAGATATTAGAAATTTCATGAACAAATAACACACCAATTAGAGACATTCGATGTGCAGGAAATTAAAAGAAGATCTATCGTTTCACCGTAGCATGAGCATGATCATTGGATCTAATGGTCAAAACATGAAATGGAATGGCAGGGTTTATTTACTGAAACAAATAACCAAGTAAGGAATTTGTTCTGTTTTTTATTGTTTGTAGTTCTTAAAATTCCGTATTTCTTAAGTTAAACAGATCCTGTAATTTATCAGAAGTATAAATTAAATAGGTATCTTGTTGTCTTGCTATGATTAACACTCACACGAATAGTTATTCTCACAACATCACACGCTTTGTCATACCGAATTAGCAATTAGGAGTAGTTTCTAACTACGGCTCCTTGATTTTAATAAATTTAGGGATAAGTTAAAAGATAAAAAAAAAAAAAAAAAAAAGACTCTAATGTACTGGTTTTTGGTCTTTTAGTTTTTAACTTTATTAAAGTCGAGGACAGGAATCCTTAACTGAAAAATCACTATAGTACTTAATTTAAAATAAGATAAGTTTAATCCTCAAGAGTAAATTTGTATTTTCTTTCAAATTCAAACCTCAAAACTTAAAAAAACAATTTTATTCTTATAAAGTTTGAAGACTGAAAAAGTAAGTGTAACTAAAATAATCTTGATCAATGGATTATTACATAGTACATGGATATATAATTTTTGGGATATTCCTGACAAAACAAAAAGATTTCATACATGTACATCCTCAATTAATTACCATTTATTTTGAACTTATTGATTCATCCATCCAATAACAAAAAATTAATAAATATTACATAAACGAACGTATTGAGAAACGCATCTATAAAAAGAAGACAAAAATAAGGTCTACGGAATGACTAGCTGCGATGGAGTTGAAGAATATTTTGGTCTTTTGGGGTGTGGTTCCTCTTCCACTTTTGTTTGATTCCATAGAATCCTGAGCGGAGACAAAATGCATCCCACATTTTTTAACTTCGCAGCCCTCCAAATGTTGACCATAGGAACGGTCAATGTGGAAAAAGAACTCGTTATAACTCGCACGCCAATACTGACCACCGAATATACAGGATCCCAAAAACACGTGATCTGACTCTACATGACTAAAATTTTCCCCAAAAACGAAAAGTGAGGATGTCCTTCGGATTTGAATTTCCAATTGCATTCACGCCGACAGCACTCTGAAACTAGAAATGCCACAATAGTGCAAAAAGCAAAGTCCATTAATTTTTCTTCAAGGTTATAGTAGATCCCATACTTTGATGCCTAAACCAGTTTGGAATTTCATTCCCAGGGAAATACATACTTTTCTTGATCATTGTTTCTCCATTAACTGCCTGCAACACAAAAATTAACAGCAGACCCATGATGATTCATGAATTTACTATTGAAGATCAGACCATAGTATTTGGTTTTACAAATGGTTCCTCCTTTTGGACTTTGGTACTTCGTTTATGGTTCACGGTCCGTACACCTTCATCTTGGACAAACCGAGGTCTCTTTGGAGTTCAATTTTTATAAATGTAAATAATATTATATATCAATGTTATAAAATATACATGTCTTCCAATATCTTACACATTTACACCGTTGAAGTTCTAAATCTATATAAAATTCTGTAAATGAAACAATGTGCATATGTTCATCCTTATAAAAAGAGAGAAGCATGTCTAATATTTAAGTTTTGAAAACAATAACCTACAACTTAATTTAGAATAGAAAATATAATCATGTCATTGATTGAATAAATGAGTCAAGAATTTTAACCATAACCATAACCTGAACCCAACTCATTTAATAATCGTGCCAAATTTGACGATCCATACCCATTTATTTGTATATTTTTTATATCAAGTAATCAGGCTTTATCAAATTTGGCCACCTCTAGTGATAGGTGATATGTAGTATGTCCCGGTGCATGTGTAGCAAATGGTATGTGGTCCAACATCTCACTTTCTTGAACTTTTTTTATTCAATTCATGTGATTCTTTCTTTCTAAAACTCATATCATCCCCATTAATTATGGTGTTTAGTAATGGGCGGACACAATGAAGGTGCACAACGAGGTTGGTGAGATTCTAAATTTTTCTAAGAATAGCCTAATTTTAATTTGTAGTTGTTTTTATGTTTTAATTTTGACTAGTGATACTTGACTTCTTAATTTCTCTTATTAGTCCCCACTAGGTTAATTATAAAATTATCCTTATTAAAAGAAAAGAATTTAATTAAAAGTAAAAACTATTTGAGAAATCCTAGCCACCATCAACCATCATTGTCACTATCTCAGCCACTTTATTGCTAGTCCATCTTCATTATTTATCATTCATTACTAATTTACAATTTCTTGATTACCATATAGAAATTATTATTTACTTCTTTTCATTCGATATTATCATATCAATCTCGCTAAAATTAATTCAAATAAATGGAGAATTTTGGTCGATGACTGTAGGAGCATTTGCTAGTATGGTCAATCAGCAACTACAGGCTAGTGGTGTGGTGACTTAAGGCGATGACAATGTGGTGGAAGGTGGTTAGGGTTTTTGAAATTGTATTTATTTTTTAATTATTTTTATTGTTTAACATGGATAATTATGAAAATAAGTAGATTAATTAAAAGGGGTAGTAAGAAACATTAAAGAAGTGGTGATATTTAACCCTCATCATATCTCACAAGCTGTCACATTTCAGTTAACCCCATTAAAAATTTTAAATTAATCTTTATCACTCAGCAAATTATTATTTGTTTCTTTTCATTTGATATTATCATATCAATCTCGCTAAAATTAATTCAAATAAATGGAGATTTTTGGTCGATGACTATAGGAGCATTTGCTAGTATGGTCAATCAGCAACTACAGGCTAGTGGTGTGGTGACTTAAGGCGATGACAATGTGGTGGAAGGTGGTTAGGGTTTTTGAAATTGTATTTATTTTTTAATTATTTTTATTGTTTAACATGGATAATTATGAAAATAAGTAGATTAATTAAAAGGGGGGGTAGTAAGAAACATTAAAGAAGTGGTGATATTTAACCCTCATCATATCTCACAAGCTGCCACATTTCAGTTAACCCCATTAAAAATTTTAAATTAATCTTTATCACTCAACATACACCATCTAATCCTGAATTTACCGTTATTTCAATTTTTATCTTTTTTTCAAGCACATGCCATATAAAACTTATAAATTCTATTTTAAAAAAGAAAAAATTTATGATTACTATAATCTCTCTCTTTCTGTTTAAAGGTTTTATCCACCGCTGCCATAACTATAACAAAAAAAAGTTGATAATTTTCCATGTTTACAAAAGTAGAGTATACAATATCTAAGAAAAGATAATAATTTAAAAAGTTAAAAGAAATTATAGTTTAAAGAATTAAATTAGTTAAATTATATATTAATAGAAATTATTATGTGGGTGCACTTAAAAACTATTTACCCTTTTAAATAATTTCATATGAGAATAAAATAGTTATTAGTATAAAAGTGATTAATAGGGGTTCGTGAGATATAATGGGAGGGTCAACTATCACAACTCAAATTAAAGGGGTCAAATCTCATTATTCTTAGTTTATTTTTAAAAAATATTTAGATGTATGGCCTATTCAAACTTTATTGAAGTCTTCTTGGATTTTTAAATTCTGCTCAATATTCATGATTTATTGGATGGTGGAGCTACTAAACCCCAATTTATATCTTATGAGGCCCTATACTTAAATATATACCATATACGATTAAAAACTTTTCTTTGTTATGTATTTCTAATGATTTTCATACTCTAATCAATAACTTTTGTTAATATTATTTAAACAAAATCATTCTTATCTCTAATTCATACTTGCTATTCATTAAAAATTTAATATCCCTCTTTTTATCATTGGCTTTTACTACTATGAAAGAAAATTTCTTCTTTAATTCTATTTTGATCAAGATGAATAAATTTTGGATTTCCATGTAAAATCACTGTAAGCCACTAATCCCTAATAGACTTCGTTGCAACTGCTACTAACATGTCACCGTCATTCGTTGCTTTTGATATCATCTCTTAAAAATTTTTAATTGTAGCCTCCTCTAGATTAAATTCATGGGTTCGCCATTGTTAATAGCCTTTTTATGTTTTATTAATAAAATTCAGTAAGCAAAAATAATTTATTGAAAGTGTTAGAAAATTTATGGGTGAAGCAAAGTCACAGATAAAGTGAAATTAGAAAGAAAATGAAGAATAAGCACAAAGAAGACATAAGAATTTTACGTGATTTGACTTTTAGCCTACATTCACAGACGAAGATAGAAGGAAAATATTTTACTAGTGAAACGAGGATTACAAGTAATGTAATATTTTAGCTCACTACCCCAAACCCCAATACACTCAATCTCTCACTCACTAAACACTTAAGACTTTATTAGACTCTTAAAGACACTTTCCAAATGTAGAAAAAGAATTGATGAATCGTTGATAAAAATCAGAAGGAGCACCTTCCTATTTATAGCTAAAGATTTGGCCATTGTGCATATTTATTATTGTTATTATTTTCAAACAGTGTGGCCCCCCATTCATTCTTTCTTCTTCTTCTTTTTCAAATATTGCTGTTGCTAAAATTTTTCTTCTTTCTTTCTAATTTTAGCAACACCTACCTTGGCAAATTCCAATATTTTGATTGTGGAATTCCAGCTCTTCTAGAAAGGGCAAAGCTCACATCTTTGACATTCTCCCGCTTGGAGATTAGATTGAGAATCAATCAATCTCCACACCATCCTTTATGCTTCGCCATTGTCATGTTGCTTACGTTTCTGCTAGGCCACAAGAGGATATACTCCATATAAATTTGTCAGTATTGATTGACTTAGTCAAAACATCCACTAGGTTTTCCTTTGTATGGATTTTTCGCAAATCTACATTTCTGTCTTCCACCATTTCTCGAACAATGTGATATTATACCCCTATGTGCTTTGTCTTGGAATGAAAGGATGGATTCCTTGCAATATGCAAGGCACTTTGACTATCATAAAATATATGAACTTTCTCTTGTTTGTGCCCGAGCTCCTCCAATAATCTTTGCATCCAAATAGCTTCCCTACAAGCATGTGCAGCTGCCATGTATTCTGCTTTTGTTGTAGATAGGGCCACAACGGCCTAAATTTTTTAAACCTAGCTTACAACTCCTCTTGCAAGTGTAAACACATAGCCAGTAGTGGATTTCCTCTTATCAAGGTCTCCTGCAAAATCTAAATCCACATAGCCCTTGACAGTAAAATCTAATCCTCCGTAACATAATGCAATATCTGAGGTTCTTATGATGTATCTCAGAATCCTCTTCACAGTTTTCCAATGCTCTCCACTAGGATTCACCATATATCGACTGACCACTCCCACTGCTTGTGCAATGTCTGGTCTTGTACAAATCATAACGAACGTCAAACTTCATACTGCTAATGCATATGGTACTCGAGATATCTCATTCCTCTTTACTTCATTGTTAGGATACTTGAGGATAACTTGAAATTAATAGGAAGTAAGGTAGAAATTGCCTTACAATCTTACATGTTGAAGCACCGTAAAATTTTCTTCAAGTAATTATTTTAAGAAAGCCAAATCTTTCTATTATTTCTGTCTCGGTGAATTTGCATTCCTAGAATCTTGTTTGCTGGTCCCAAGTCGTTCATTTCAAACTCCCTAGCAAATTGTGCCTTCAGTTTTTGGACTTGATCTTTGTTGGGACCTATTACCTACATGTCATCCACATACAACAGTAAAATGATGAAATCATTATTTTCAAACATTTTGTAAAATACACAATAGTCTAAACTGAGTCTGTTGTATCCAAGGCTCATGATAAAAGAATCAAATCTCTTATACCAACACCTTGGCCTCTATTTGAGATTGTACTGAGATTTATTTTACCTAGAAACTAAGTTCTCCTTTCCTGTTTCAGCAAGATCTTCTAATTGAGGCATATAAATTTCTTTTTCAAGTTCTCTATAAAGAAATATAGTTTTCACATCTAACTGCTCTAGATGTAAGTCAAATGTAACACACATTGTCAAGACTGCTGTAAGCTGAACTACTAGAGAAAATATCTCATTGAAGTCAATACATTCTTTCTGAGCATAGTCTTTTACCACCAATCTTGCACGATACTGTTCCACTTGATCATTGCCATCACACTTGATCTTGTAGAACCATTTGTTTCCAATGGCTTTTCTTCCGCGTGGTAGCAGTACAAGTTCCCATTTCTTATTCTTGTATAGAGCTTCAATTTCTTCCTGCATTATTGTCGTCCTCAAAGCAACATTTGGATTGTTTAAAGCTTTATGGAAAGTTGATGGCTCTCCATCCTCTATTAGAAGATAGTATGCAACATTGATCTCTATAATATACTCTGAGTGCCACGTTGGTGGTCGTTTCTGATGATTTGATTGATGAACTTCTGGAGCATCGGACTCGACTGGTACTTGTTCCTTATGCTCTGGTGCTGCTTAAGAAGAATCAGAATCTTCATTTCCTAAATTATTTTTCATATATATTGGTATAGTCTCTGACTTTTCTTTTACGGTACTATCATCCCCATCTTTCCTTTATAGTTGATCTTCTACAAAGATAACATCTTTACTGATGATAATCTTGTGGGCAGTTGGGTTCTACAGACGATACTCCTTTACTCCATTAGCATATCCCAAGAAGATACACCTTTTAGATTTTGGATCTAACTTTGTCCTATCTTGGGAATTGTACATCACATAGGCAGGACATTCAAATGTATGTAGGTGGCAGTAATTAGCTGGCTTTCCAGTCCATATCTCTATCAGTGTCTTCGACTCAATTGCTGTTGACGGAGACCTATTCATTACATAACAAACAATTTTGGTTGCTTCTGCCTAAAATGAATTGGGTAGACTAACAGTCCTCAACATAGCTTTTATTGTTTCTGTAAGAGTTCTGTTCATCCGTTCTATCACTCTATTTTGTTGAGGAGTGTATGTCATTGTAAACCGTCTCTGGATACCTTCTTGCTTACAGTATGAAAGAAACTCGCTATTTGTATACTTTCCACCATTATCTGTCCTCAAGCACTTAATTCGTTTTCTGAATTTAAGTTCTACCGTCGCTTTGTACTCCTTGAACACTAAGAATACATCTGACTTTTTCTTGATTGGGTACATCCAACATCTATTGGAATAATCATCAATAAAAGTCATCATGTACTTTGCACCTCCCATGGACATATTCAGTGATTCCCAAACATCATAATAAATCGTCTAGAATATGTTTACTTTTGGCAGTGGATCTGCTGAATTTAAATCTATGCTGCTTACTTGTAATATAGTGCTCGCAAAATGATAAATTAACTGATTTGAGCTCCAGAAGTAATTTTCGCTTAGAGAGAATCTTCAAACCTTATTTTGACATGTGGTCAAGCTTGAGATGCCACTTGATCACTGACTCTTCTCCATTTGATGCCAACATACATATTCTTCATATAGTGTTTCCTCCTTAAGCATGAATAGATTCGCATCGATCTTTTTTGCCGTCATCAATATAAATGTGCCTTGGACTATCTTCATGATCCCATTTTACACATGAGTTTTGCATCTATGACTATCTATTTGTCCTAAATATAATGGATTTATTTTCAGGTCTTTAACATATCGTACCTCTTCAATTGTGCGAACAATATCATCAAATATTTTTATTTTGATAGTACCAATACCAGTGATTTCTAAGGCATAATCATCACCCATGTATACAGATTTTCTTAAGATAGGTTCATATTTGTACAACCATTCTGTCTGAGAGGTCATGTGCCAGGTAGCTCTTGAATCTATAAGTCAGACGTCAAATAGTCATTTTCTACCTTTTGTAACAATAGATGTTTCATTGTAAAGAATTTCGCCATCCCCTGAGGTACTTGTTACACACCCTTGAGCGTTTGATGTCTCAGGTTCTTTACCCTTTCTTCTCTTTTGGTTGTTCCAACACTCTTTCTTGACATGTCCTTTCCTGCTACAGCTGTAACATTTGACTTTTTTCTTACTTCTTAACCTTGATCTATTATGATTGTGACTCCCACTGGGGCCACATTCCGTTGACCTTCCTCTTGTCATCAATAACGCCTCTACCTGCTGCGAACTTGCCAGTCTATCTTCCTTATTTTTTCCGCCTGCTTTCTTTGTTTAATACAGAGGTTGTGACATTGTCGAAGGCTAAACTGTCTTCTTGGTTGTTGTTCGTCAGGTTGATGATAAGTTGATTATATGAATTTGGTAGATTTTGAAGTAGAAGCTCCGCAAGTTCAGTTTTCTCTATTTTATGACCCAAGGTTGTAAATTGTGAAAATAGAGTTTTTAGAGTGTTGATATGATCGGTCACCGATGTGGAAAATGCCATTATGAGAGTGTATAGTTTCCTCTTCAAGAAGATCTTATTGTGTAGCGATTTGACCTCGTACAGTCTTGTGAGAGTATCCTATATTTCTTTTACTATCTATTTCTCTGCCATACTGGATAACGCCCTATCCATAAGTACCAAGTGTAGATCAACAATGGCATTTTCATCTATCTCATTCTACTTGTTATCATCAATTATCTCTGTAGGCTTTTCTCTAATTGCTGCCAAGCAATTATTTTTCCTCAATATAACCTTTATCTTCATTTTCCACAACGTAAAATTATTTCCGTTGAACTTCTCAATTTCGTATTTTTCCACCATTGCTTTTCACCACGAACTACTTTTACTAGAATAAACTCCCACCGTTTCACGTGAACAGTAACCGTATACATAAATAGTACCGTATATTTAAACAGTACCCGTATATGTGAACAATACCCTCAACTCTAGAAAATACAACCAATAGCTCCGATACCACTATTAGGAAATTTATTGGTGAAGCAGGGTCATACCTAAAATGAAATTGAAAAGAAAATGAAGAACAAACATAAAGAAGACACAAGAATTTTATGTGGTTCGGCTTTTAGCCTATGTCTATAGGCGAAGATAACAGGAAAATATTTTACTAGTGAAACGAGGATTACAAGTATTGTAATATTTTGGCTCACTAACCAAAATCTTAATACAGTCAATCTCTCACTCACTAAACACTCAAGAGTTTATTAGACTCTTAAAGATACTCTCCAATAGGGATGGCATTAGGGTGGGGTCGGGGTGGGGTGGCCTATCTCATTCCCTACCCCATTAAAAATGTTGCCTCCATTCCTCAATAAATTTAATGGGGTTGGAATAGGAAATTCCCACATGGGTAATGATTTCCCCATCCCCACCCTATTTTCTATTTATTTATTTTATAGTATGTGTAAATTTATGATTTAATAAATTAAAAATTAAAGATTTAAATAAAATCATTACTATATTATAAAGTATTTAAATTATTTAAAAAACTCCAAATGTTTGAAATAATATCAAAATTAAAAAATGTTTGGAGAAAGCAGTATCTTAAAAGAGAAAAGAAAACATAATAATATTTTAGAGTTGAATAAAAATTATATTGTAGGATTTTCTTTTAGTTATAACCCATTTATATCAAGTATAAATAAAAAGAAAATTTATTAACTAACATTATAATTGATAAAATAAAAAATATTAAATAAAAATTTATATATAATGGGAATTGGAGTGATGGTGGGGTGGGGATTACAAAATCAAACCCCATTCTATTAAGAATTTGAAAATTATATTTTTTCCATTCCCTACCCCAATCTCAAAAAATTATTCAAAATTAACCCCATTTAATGTAGAGATCCATAGAGTCCCGAACTCATAGAGAATTTTGCTATCCCTACTCTCTATATGCAGAAAAAAATTTGAAAAATGAGGGATGAAAATGAGGAGAAGCATCCTATAAAAAAATAGCTAAAGATTTGAGAAAAATGAAGGATGAAAATGAGGAGAAGCATCCTACAAAAAAATAGCTAAAGATTTGGCCACTGTACGTATTTATTATTATTATTTTGTTCAAACGGTACGACCCGCCATCCATTCTTTCTTCTTCTTCTTTTCAAAGATTGCTGCTGCCAAAATTTTCCTTCTTTTCTTTCCAATTTTAGCGGCATCTACCTTGGAAAATTCCAACATTTTGACTGTGGAACTCCAGCTCTTCTAGAAAGAGGAAAGCCCACGTCTTTGACAGAAAGATCGTTTTGGTTTAGCCTGATCGTTTTAGCCGTCACTGGCATTGGAAAAGACAATTTTTGGCGAAAATATAAGTTGATTGAATCAATTTGAAATTGAGTGAATCATTTAATTAAAGATAAAAAATTTATTCATTCTTGCAAAAGTACACAATGAAATCATGGAAAGACAAAATTCAGTGACATCAATTCATCTTTCTTGCTAAAAGCAAAAAAATTTCACAACGATTATTTGCAAATGAAAATTATCTACAACTATATATCACAAGCAAACACAAACCCTTTTATCGCTTGCACATTAATACGAGGAGGAGCGATGAAATTATCTATTCTAAAACAACAAGAAAAACTGTTTTTCATTCATTTATTTAGCTGATTGACTGCATATGAAATCCATGACCTCCTTAAGGAACAAAGAACACTCAGGCACCTCAGGGAACAAATGGAAACAGTGAACCGCATTCGGATACTCAATCAGATAAGCATCTTTCCCACATTTCTTTAATCCCTCGTAGTATCTCTTTCCCCCATCTTGTAAAGGATCAAACCCTCCGATGAAAATAATCGTCGGCGGAAAGTTTACGCCGGATATATCAGCTGCGTTTGGCCCGAAAACATTAACCGCCGGATGGTCCCGATTTGACCCTTCTGGCAAAAACGCCTTCCACATCCAATCTGTAAGCTTCAATCCAACCACTGGATCGCTCTGAAACCTCATTTCTGATTCAGTCCTTTCTTCTCCGCCGAAAAATGGCTGTATTGCTATGATTCCATTAAGCCTCAGTCTGGAAAAATTACACCCATCAGCAAGAACTGCCACGTTATGGGCCAAGTTGCCTCCGGCACTATCTCCGGCAAGAAAACACTGTTTGATATCAGCACCAGCCGGAAAGTTTTCAATGTCTGTGAAGCTGCTGTCAATGAATTTGAGTACATCAATCCCATCTTCGTATTGACTTGGACACCGATGCTCCGGCGAACGACGATAGTTAACGGAAATGACGACGGCCGGGACTTCCACTGCTAGCCTTCTGCAAGCATCATCGCATACTTTTGAATTGGCAGCAAGGATTGCGAATCCTCCACCGTGGAAGTAGACGATGACTGGCAAGTTTGTTGCTGTCGTGTTGGTGGGCGTGTAGAGGCGGAACCAGAGATCCCGGGTGGCGTCGACGGAGACGTCGAAGCTCGTGACGCCATTTTTGGTTGAAGGAGAGGATTTGCCATCACAGAGGTCAAAGAGGAAACGATTGACAGTCATGTTGCGGCGGAAACATGTGTGCATGGCTAAGGAGAACGTCGACATGGAGAGCCATGCCTTCCATGGGAGGTTTGGTGAAGTTTTGGGATTCGTGGACATTATTTTTCTTTTGACACTGAAATATTTCTCTCCACTTCTCTTTTGGGTCGTTATATAGGAATAATGGTATATGTACAATAGTTAGTGCAGCATCTATAAGAAAGAGAATTAATTTTGTATAGTGAAATATTTTTTGTTTTATAATGAAATTTTTTATCCTGTAGTAAGGTTGTAATAATTATAGTAGTACTTGTAGTAAGTATATCATTACTGTTTATATAGATTGGATGCCAAATAAGAATATCTAGGATTAAATATAAGATCTTTAAATTCTAAATAAACTGTATGGTTAAGATTTAATTATATATATTTATTTAATTCAATTATTATTATGGATATGCTGATCTTTAAATTATAAAATATTTATTAATAATTCCTAAGTTGAGTTTGTTTGTTTATATATTTATAAGAAGGAATATTAGAGTCTTTTCATTAAAAAAAAAATTCATCCAATAATCTATGAACACTTTATCCAATTCCTTTTTTTTTTTAATGATAGTTTTCTTATCTGATCTCCCAAAGTTTAGAAAATTTTGTACAGGACATTTGAAGTGCATCAAACTGTGCTCAGCTGCATTATTGCCCAATTCAAAATTCGTGAATAAATGTCAAAGTTTTATCCAATGACAATGAGTGCAAGGATAGTGAAGTGGACCGCTCACATTGAAGGCATTTTTCTTGACATTTACTGCAAACTTACGGACTGCTTCCTAGGGGGTCTGAATGTAAGGACACATCTTCTAACACGACCGCACTGTAATACCCGAAAAGTAATTAAGTAGTTATTAGTATTATTTTGATTCATTTGCTGTGATTATTGATTTATTTCGTGTTTAATTTTAAATTTTTTTATTACGTCATTTCATGTGCTTATTTTATATATTAATATAATGCTTTTCTTATATAATTTTATGTCTAGTTTTTATTTTGTTATTCTTATTTATTTTTAACTTAATTCTTGTGTTTAATTATTGTAGGTATATTTGAAAATATTCCAGTAATAACAGCTTAAAGAAGAAATTAGTAGGAAGTTTAAGGAAAGTAATAGGAGATTAATGTGGAAGAATATCGAGGAGCCAAGCCATAATTGTGGCAATCACGTGAAGATGTGAAGAAGTAGCATTGGGGATTATCTATTTTTATCAACAGGGCAAGCACTCATGAACGTGAACAATAAAAGAAGTAAGAAGTGGCCTTGGCTTTTAAAGATGGACTAATTCAGATGGACTAAATTAACCCTAAAGCACCTAGGATTTCATGACAGGACGTGTCAATTAAATGGAAATTGCATCTTAGTCGGTGCGGTTGGATTTAATACGTATAAAAGCAATTATTTTAGCTTTCAGAGAGGCAATTGTTTTAGCTTTCGAGAGATACGCAGAATTAAGAACGGCCGAAGCAAGAGAAGCCGAGAAGAAGAGAAGCAGCAGCCGCACGAACATAACCAAGAGCAGCAGGAGCAATTTGGAGGAAGAAGACGCCGAGATTATTTTGTTGAGTTTTGTTTCTTTTTTCTAAATGTCACGTTTGAATGTTACCTATCATTCTTATGAATTCTCCAAATTTTCTCAAGAACTAATTGATTTTGTTGGGGCTACTAGCATAATTATAAAGATTTAATTCTATAAATTTGTATTATTTTTAGTTATTATTCTATGATTGAGGATAATAATGAGGATAAACATAAACCTAGCCAATATGTAAATGATTTGGAGATAAATAATGAGACTGAGAGGAATTTATGTGCTTTTGTTTTGTATAAAGGATGCCACAAATCAAATGAAAGACAAAGATGTGCCAATGCGATTCATGCAATTTTATTTAAAAATTTTCAAAGAGCTTAATAAAAATCTTTGCATGTTTAAATTCACATGGAGATATAATAGGTTAATATATGAGCGTTTTTTTTTATATTACTTGAGAGAATATATTAAATACATTAGGGAAATTTATTGTCAATGTGAGTAAAAATCTTTAATCTCATAGATGGAGGAATTAAAATGGATTGGTTATGATGAAGTCGGATGTCCTAGTGCCTAATTTTTTTTGTTGATTTTTGTTATAGCTGGCATCTTCATTTAATTTTTAATTACTTTATTTTATTTTTATTTTAATCTAAATTCTCTTAATCGATTGTTCCAATAAATTAGAGGTAGAATACTATTGATGGCTAATAGGATATATAATTTCTATGGGACAGTATTATATTTTACATTATATTACTTATACCGACTAGTATACTTGTTATACTTGTTAATTTACGCAACATTATTATTATTATTTCTGTTGTTATTTGTTACTAATATTTTTATTAGCATTAGTATTAACATTTTATTGGTTCTTGGACTTATTTGTTGTTGGGCTAGTTTTAGCCAACCCATTTTAGTCATTTTCGTCCAAGCCAATTTGCTAAAAACCACAGGTTTATACAGATAAATTGAAGAGAAAAACATGAGGGATAGCTTCTTCTTTCTTCACTTATTTGGCTCGGAGAGGTACGTCGTGCGAGAGCCGGCAAGGATTTTCTTGGTTTTTATCATTTAAGTGCAAAAATTATTGGGTAATTTTGGAGGTGTTTAAGGTTTGCATATTTATAACATTTGAATACTCTGTTTCTTATATATCCTATAATTACAGTATTTGATTTATAAGATTAAGATTTGGGAATTTTGATTCTTGAGGTTATTGTATGATTTTCATGGGTGTCATGCATTAGGGAATTATTGATTAAATGAAAACCACGAGGATTAAGGAAATGTGCTAGATTTTTATGATAGTCACTTCAAAAATCAGTTAAAATTATGTATTTTGAGTTATGAGTTTTTTTTATATTTGGTGGAACTAGACCCCTTGGGCATTACATAGAATTTTGCTTCGTCCAAAAATGTCTTATATGCTATTTTTAATGAATTTTTTAATTAGGGCCTATGATTCTGGAAATTGACATTTCTACAATTGTCAAAGGGAAGAAATGTTTAGAGTGACCAAACCTTCTCAAAAAATTATAAAAATTTTTTAATCTACTCTTTTGTATATCTAATTTATCATATCCAAAATTGGAGTCCAAATTCCTCGTATTTTAATTGTTGTAAATTGATAAGTAAAGGGCCATGAGTGCTAAAATCTAGATTTCAAGACATAATTGTTTGAAGGTAAATTGGGAATGATATTTTTAGACCAATAAATGATGAAATGTGAACAATTACAAGGGCAAAATAGGTACAATACTCGGAACAATATAAAGATGCTATTTAGGAGAATTTACTCTATTGAATGGGTTTGGAAATCAATAGTCAAAGTTAGGCACATTAAGAAATTTATGAAAAAGAATAAACCTAATACAAAAGGAATATTTTTATCTCTTTTCCCTAAATATGACACATAGCCCTATAGGCATTCTCTCTTGTTAAGGTAAGAATGACATCTAATCTTAATTTTTATGCATTCTTTTTATCACTGACCTTTATTATATAAATATCTTACTCACGCATATTAGGGCATGCTCATTATGCTATAATTTCCTTGCCTCCTCTCTCTATTCTCCTCTCTTACACATGCACACATGAACTCTCTTTTCATCGTTTAGATAATCACCCGCTTCTCTATTTTTAGAAGACCATTTCTATTCTCTACCTCCATCATCTTCTACACCATATTATGACTCTCCATATCTTTAATCACCATCTTCATTTTTATCAACACCACTCATGTCTATGTAGCTATTTAGCTTATGTTGTTCATCTTGGATAATTTAAAATCTTATATGACCTCACTTTTATGTGGTGGATTGGTGATTGGTTGCTCTCATGGACAAAGGCCAAAGTACGAATTACGTAAATATTATGTATTCTTATTACTTATGTTTGTTTTGCTATATTTTCAATTTGAGGTCCAGATTGTGTTTTACGTATGAGCTTATCCAGGATACCCTAGCTGCACTAAGTATTCTGTGAGACGACCTAAGCTATCCCTGATACACTCGAGCCACTCTTAAACATACCTTATCCCCCACATCAACTCCTAATGGGCTTCATTGAACTCTCTCTATTTTTTCTTATATCATCACCTCAACTCACTACCTAAAGTGTTTTAGTTAAACCACTTACCTAAACATTAAAAAAAAAAAAAAGCACCTAAACCCAAACTTAGCACAAGCTCCTTTCAAATATAAATTTATTTGTTCGATTCAAATTTAAGTTGAATCTGGGGAGAACTGCCCTATTGGTTCAAAGTGGATCCTAGTGAAAATTTGGTAAAATAATTGGCATCATCTGTAGAGAGCTCTACAAAAAGCTTCCATTACAGTTTCTAGTTTACTTTAAGTCATATTTGAATAAAGGGGCAACTAAGGTACCTCAAATACAAACATTAGCATGTAGAGTACCAAAGATATGCTAATAACTGGCAAGTGGAGCTTTACCTACCAGATTAGGAGAAATCAAATATTGCTCAACTATCTAGATTTAAGTCATTACCAACTCCATATTTGAATTCATCGGGTTCCTAAGCAAAGAAATACATAAAGAAGAACCTGATGGGCAACAATTGATTTTTATGGATGCACCTCCAGACTCACGGGGAGCAATCAATGCTTTGAAATATCACTAGAAGCATGCTTTTAGGGACTTTCTCTTGACCTCTATTTAATTTTAATATCATTCATATGTGTTTATAAATATTATAAGAAAAACTTGTAGGGACCTCAGGAGCACCCCACAATTGTCAATTTTATTTTGAATATATATCTGTAAATATTCTATGAAGATTTTATAAGAACCTCTTGGGTACCCGCAGCGATCAAGTTCATTATGAATATGTAGATATAAAGACATTTTGAGGATCTTAAGGGTACCATGTCATGCTCAACTTCTTTATAAATATATTTTTGTAAATATTATGTGAAGACCTTACGAGAAATGTAAGGTACCTCTATAGCGGTCAGTTGCACTTTTCAGTTTCTTAAGTCTTTAATGATAGATTAGGAGGTCTTGGAATCCTCCCTTCTCTTTAGGATAACAAAGCTGAGTCATGTAATCCTTATCCTTTTTAGAAAATGATGACGTATATTCTTTTATTCACCTCTCGATTATAGAATGTGGATGAATAGTTAGAAATACTATTTAACATGAATATGTTTGCCATTAATTTAACTCAACGTCTGTTTTTATGATGTAGCTTAATGCTAAGAGATCGTGTTATCTTAGAGCAAGCTGGGATAATTGACCTACTTTGATTTAGACGATCAACTCGAGGTAGAAGCTAGCGAAAATAATATAAAGATATGATCAGCAACTTTTGTGTAAGATCATGAAAATGCAGTTGTTTGTAAAAAGAGAGAGATGATTAAAGAATACCCGAGGGCAAAATACACAGTTGTATCCTAACTTTATAAGGATTCCCTAAGGTGTGTACGTGCCCATATCCCATTCTCTTGCTTAAGCCAAAATAAAGGACAAACAATTTATAAGTGAAAGGCAATTACATAAGTTAGATACCCGAAGTGCTTACAAGGGCAGGTAAGTTGTACCCTTTGTCACTATCTATTTTATTTATTTGATTCCGAGCAAATGGCATATCATGAGATTTTCGACCATTTTGTAAAAAGGTAAGCTAACGGTTGCTTTTTGTTATAATTTATTTTGTTGATTTGATTTAAACAAATGACGAATTATGAGGTTTTTGACAATTTTTAAAAAGATAAGCGAACAACAACTTTTCATTACGGTTTATCTTACTTATTTAATTCAAAGCAAATGACAGATCATAAGGTTTTTGATCATTTTGCAAAATGGTAGGTGAGTAACCATTTTTATCACTATATATTTAGTTGATTTAATTCAGAGTAAATGATGAATTATAAGGTTTTTTACCATTTTACGAAAGGAAGCCAAGAGAGACTCTAAGAAAGCTCAAGAAGAGTAGGAAATAAATTTATTCACCATGATTGTTACACCAATTATGGAGCTTCATGTTTAATTTATTCACCATGTTTGCTAGATTTTGAATATTGAATGTATTGGATCGTTATAGATGATAATTATCGCCAATTATTATTGTGCCAATGAGAGTTGAGCTTCGTTGGCTATCTATTTTAATGGATTGAGAACTCTTATTCTATAAAAGTAAATTTTGACTATTATAAGAATATATGGATATATAATGAGCATACATTGTGATCGCCATGATTGTTGGATGTTGATATTAAATTCTTACTTATTAATTGAATCACCATAAATGATGATTGTTGCCAAATATTATTAAGCCGACATGAGTTAAGCTCTTTCGACTATCTATTTGAATGGATTGAGAACTTCTCTTCTATAGAAGTACATTTGATCACTATGGGAATATATGCATATATGATGAGCATGCATTGTGATTGCCATGAGAATATGTATATGTGATGAGCATGCATTGCAAACATTATGAGGGAAACTGGGCTACCTCCATTATTTCTTTCTAATTACTTAGATTATATTCGCCAAACAAATTGAAGTTACTTATTTAATCCGATGATGCTTTCTTAATTCTTAATTGAATAAGAAGAAGCTAATGCCATTGGTTAGTATGCCAGTCATTATAGAGCTCTGCAACTATTAGGCCGTGAGTATATGAATGGATTAAACATTCATCTCTATATCAATTGAAGACACTATGAAGATACACCTAAGAGGTATGAGTTGTATAGCTCAAGGAACCATAACAACTAAATCAACACCAACACCTTCAGTAGATGGTCAATTCAAAAAGCATGTTAGAGGGTAACTATTGTGCAAATTTTATTGAACTCGCAAGTGCACGAATCTATTGTAGAATAGATCAATGGTGACGAGTGTCGATCCCACAAGGAGGTGGATTTTAGTTGCTTGTAGAATTAATTTTCTTAGTGGATGATTGGATTTATAATAAAAATGATGTAGGCAATATTTAACTTAACGTTGTTGGAATAAACTATTAAAATGAAATGCTTGGATCTCCGGATCTGTCTCAACATGCACTATCGGCTTAACATTCATTATTAGTACCAATTAAATCATGAAGGGGGAACTTCCACTCATCATGAACCACACTCTAATAGATATGGTGCTAAGGGCTTCCCGTGCCAAATAGTAATAACCTTGCCTAGGGAGGCGGTTATTCCAGCCGATATCCAGACAAGATTATTACTATTTGTCTACGAAAAGTCAAAACAACCACATAAATTAAAGGGGAAGGAAGAGTAAATTTACCAAATTAAGCTCATGGAGCATGTTGAGACTTCACCTTCAACCCAAGCTTAAAAGGAAATTAGCCACTCATATTTGAACTAGGGGTAAAATGGAAATTTTATTAAAATACGTAGAAAATACAAGATGGAGATGGAATTACAGAAAATGGAGCTCAAAAATGGATTCAGGGGTGTCAAATTAGGGGGGGGAGCCCCCTTTTTATAGATACACTGAGTAAATCATGGTCATCAGATTAAATCAATTTGGACGCTCAGGATTGCGCCACGTTGCAAGTTCCTATTGGATAGAACACATCATCAGGGCTGTTATTATGTGTATATGCATGTACCGTACACACGTTTTTTCCATCCATTAACATTTACGCCACGCACGGCCAACATTTTTGGTCAATAAGCTCGTGACACGTCATCGATCAACGCCATCATCATCAACCAACGCCACATCATTCGCCCAATCAAATGCCGCCACGTCATCGTATAGTGCCACGTCAAAGATACTGATGCATGTAAAGCGATCGTGAGCGATTAGTCGTGCGATCGCGATCGTATATATTAACCGCATCAGTATGTGTGAACGAACGTATATGTGAGCGATGCCATTTTTCTTTTTATGCTCCTTCTAAGGTTTTCGATTGCCCCGAGTTCAAAAGTCTTTGTCCGTTTTTCATCTGATCTTTCGTTTATTGTGAAATGGCCATGATATCCCCTAAAATACATAAAATACTTAATTAAAATAAAACATACATAATTAAATTACAAGGGACTTAAAGACGTAAAAATAGGGATGTTAGTGAGACTTGGAGTGTAAAATGATGATTTTCTCTATTATAAATTCACACTTTCTAGTACTCAACACACCCCCCAACCAGCTTGTTGCTAGTCCCTAGCAATTTAAGCGAAAACAAAACACAAATTTTTTTTTTCATACTGTGGTATTTATTCAATCAGACTAGTGATAACAATAAAATAAAAGTATAAGCATTATCTACAGTCTAAAGAAATGTCATTCCCACATCAACTCTCCACATGAATCAGTTTAGAAAACTTTGTCACAACTTCAGTAATCTGGTCACTTTTAAGAATGACATGCAAACCCCAAAATCTCACTGGTAGTAGTAATACGCTCACAAAGAAATTAAACAAAAAAAAAATAATCACTCCAGTGAATGGTAAATTGAGTGAAAATAATAAAGAAGTAATATCACACACTCTCACCAAGGTGATAGAAATATGCCCTCAGCTTAGAAGTAATACAATTTTAATTCAAAAATACTAATCAAACCAATATATTCATCATCTTTTTTTTTTTAATATGCACTACCACATCTTTTCAACCCATATAACTAGTTTCTATTTCAGATTATAGTTCCCTAAAATCAAGAAGGACTTTTATTAGGACGTAACGTAGGCTAGGGACGTTGCTTACAAAGAAAGGATAATAGGAAAAACAAAATATATGTTTGAAAAATAGAGAACTTTGGAGATTGTAAGGTGTTTTTCACTTGATTTTTTATTTTATTTTATTTTATTTATTTATATACATTTTTTTTTGTTTCTTTTTCTCTCTCTTTTTTTTTATAGCACCATTTTTTTTTTGTGAATGCAAAATTATCTCTATTTTCAAACATAAATGGGTGGTGAGAAATACAAAATATAAGGTGATACTCCACATTGGAGTGGGACAAGATAATAGGTTGCTAAAGAAAAAGTCTTTATTTTTATTTTATTATTATTATTATTATTATTATTTTTTAAGGCTCAAAGGGGTTAACTATGGATACATATTAATAGGGTTGGTTAGAAAGGCTCAAACGGACCAAAGATGGTGTTTCTGTCATCTTTTAGGGTTCTAAATAATCTTCTATATCTACTAGTTAGATAGATCTTCAGATGTGGCAACACACACTTTAGTTATTTTATTTTATTTTATTTTATTTTATTTTTATTTTTATTTTTTTTTACAGAAATTTGGAGATAATGTATAAAGTAATAAACTGCTAAGCTGAATGAAGAATGGGCAAAAAGGGGTTACTCTCCAAGAAAAATAACAGGCTCAAAAACTCACTTGGAAATTATTATGACATGTGCATTCTTTCAAGCAACTTATATTTGTCTCCAACATCAACATGTAGAGTAACAAACATGGTGTAACATAACTAAAGACCAAAGATAATACAAATACTAAAATTTGAAAGTTATCATGTCATCTAATTATGAAAAGATCACACAAAATGCCTTTTTTTTTTTTTTTTTTTTTTTAATAAGAAGATGCGTTTCTAGAGTCACTGCACTCCATATTCAGCCATCTTCGACTCAAAAAATTTAACCACAGTTAGTTTCTAAAACAAAAATTAGTAAAAACTACACCAAGATTGAGATATTCCACAATTGTCAACTATTCCCTCCCCCCAACCTGAACGGAACATTGTCCTCAATGTTTGAAAGAAAATAGGGTTTAGAAGACATCACCTGAGTGCTGTATCACAGAAGAAAATATTTACAAGCGGAGAGTTAAATCTAATTTGCACTTCTTATTACGGCTACTGTTACCATCATTAGTTGGCCATTCCAACACGAGGGTCTTGGGATCTGGCTCTGGTCTATAAGCTTGTAACAGATCAAGTAACTCGTTAGCAGTATGAGCACAAATAAAGATTTTTTTCGCTGTGAAAGGGATGAAATGGTTTTTTATTGCATGGTTAAGAAATGCGATGAAGCCACCATAAAAGTTATTGACATTTAACAAAACGATAGGTTTCTGATGAATGTTCAGATGGGCCCAAGATGCTAATGTGATTAGTGCCTCTAGAGTTGCAAGATCTCTTGGTAGGAAAATAAAAGCATCAGCATGATTTAGCATTTTAGTTATTCTTTCTTGCATACCTGAGACAACTAACTCTTCTCTAGTTGGTGAGTCAGACATACAGGCCAACGGTTTGAGGCTTCTTGGGATGATGCCTAACACTTGGCTCCCTCTGAGATAAACAGCTTCTGAGACTAGTTTTGATAACCCTCGGTCACCTCCTCTATAAACCAGATGCAAATTTCTTTCTGCTATGCGTTGACCAAGATCGATGGCTGTCTCAACGAACTCTTCATGTTTGGCATAATTAAATCCAGAGAGCACACAAATGTTCTTGAATTGTTTATTGGGAGTAGCTGCCATTGGGATACTTCTCAAAAATAATTTGTGAGTTTAAAAGAAAATGATCATATATCAAGGATCTTGGTGACAATGATTTATAGCTGTATAGGAGGTAGCATGTCTATGTCAAGTAACGCGTCAAGCACATGGCTCGAGAGTCAAAAAGGAAATAGTAAAAGAAAAAGCACTCAATTATTAAAGACAATAATGCAATTGATAAAACAACAGTGAAATAAAACAACAGTAAAATAAAACAACAGTAAAAGGATATTTACAGGTAGTTATGATTGTGGCTCACATCTTCCTACGGTTTACGTCTAAACGGCTTGAACGCCCTACATGGGTCGAGGATAGGCTTCCCATCCGTTTTCTTATAAAGCGCAAACAGGTCGTTTATAGTCGATTCCCAAGACTATATCGCACTGCTTCTTTCTCGAAATAATGGCCATAATCGGAGAATTGCTCTTTCATGCGTATCCATTGGGATGCGTTTCATGAGACAAAAGGACATCATCCAATGACTCTTTATTCAAGCCATCCCTAATGAATTGAATCTTATCTTCCCTGTTATCAGACATCATTCCGAAAGAACAAGGATTTTTATCGCATTTCATCCTGGCACACTTATGACAATCAACATGAAGTTTTTCAGCTCTTCGTTTTCTCGAGTAATTTCCTTTACCACAACCAGACATGTATGTAATAAATTTAGAAGGCAACTCACCGGCCAATCGTATTTTGGCTTCGATTAACCAACGGATGTCAGTAGGGATGTTATTTCTCATAAGCAATCGCATGCGTTCGGACCGAGCTTTATAGATCGTAAGGAGGGCATTCTGAGGAAGTGAAGGAAATCGCTTGTGAAGTTTTGCTAGAATCATGTTTCTGTCCATACCTTCTTCTCAGAATATCAGTTATTATGGGAAACTGAAGTAACCGACTTTGATTATCACGGAGTACCGTTATCCACCACTTATACGGGAAAATAAATCAAAACACACTAAATAAAGAAAATCAAATCTGTAAAATCGAATCAAACATGAAAGTGAACAAAATAAGAAAACACAAAATAAAAAGAAAAATGAACTTACATTCGTCCTCTTATTGAGTTAACCTCCAGCTCTAATTAGAAGTTATATATCCCATCTTCTATTCCTTTGAGTTGTCTTTCTAGATCTTCAACCTGGGATACCAACTCTGAAGGTTGTAGCTTCCAAATACGATGTGTTTTGTAAAATCGTATCTGGCTTCTTAGATGAGATCGTATACGTTGAAGTTGTCTGAGATGTTTCAAGAGGATCTGTCTAATTGAGGCATACATAATTGGAAGTGAAAAAAGAAAATTGAATGATTAAATAAACACACTTTCACACAAATTTAAATCACCGAAAAGAAGAAATAAATAAGAAAAAGTCTCAATTCAAGTTTGACGGGTCACTCAAATCGATTTCGGTGTCATTTTCATGTGGTTGGTATTCTAGATATGACTTTAATCTTTGACCATTAACCTTAAAAGTTACACCGTTCTTTGGATCCTTAATTTCAATTGCTCCATGTGGAAAAACAGTATGAACTATAAAGGGACCAGTCCATCGAGAGCGTAACTTACCTGGGAATAGGTGCAAGCGAGAATTGAATAAAAGTACTTTCTGACCTGGTGTGAAAGATTTTCTCATAATGTGCTTGTCATGAAAGACTTTCATTCGCTGTTTGTAAATTTTGGCATTTTCGTATGCATCATTACGAATTTCTTCAAGTTCTCACAAATTTGTAATCTTCTTTCTGAGCTAGCTTGCTGCATATCAAAGTTGAATTTCTTAATGGCCCAGTATGCACGATGCTCGAGTTCCACAGGCAGGTGGTAAGCTTTTCCATATACTAGCCTATAGGGTGACATCCCAATCGGGGTCTTAAAATCTGTTTTATATGCCCATAATGCATCATCCAGTCTTAATGACCAATCTTTTCTGTCTGGTCTCACCGTTTTTTCTAATATGTGCTTTATCTCTCGATTGGAGATCTCAACTTAGCCACTGGTTTGCGGATGATATGGGGTCGTCACTTTGTGAGTAATGGAATACTTTGTCAAAAGAGCTTTGAATGATTTGTTACAAAAGTGGGCTCCACCATCACTGATTATTGCTCGAGGGAATCCAAAGCGTGAAACAATGTTGCTTTTCAAAAATCTGATTACCACCTTGTGATCATTGGTTCTCCACGGAACTGCTTCTACCCATTTCGATACGTAGTCAACAGCGACCAATATGTATTGATGGCCAAAAGAAGGGGGAAAGGGTCCCATGAAGTCAATACCCCATACATCAAAAATCTCAACCACTAAAATTGGGTTTAGTGGCATCATGCTCCTTCGTGTAATGCTCCCCATTCGTTGACACCTATCACATGAAGAACAAAAAATATAAGCATCTCGAAATATAGTTGGCCAATAGAAACCACATTGTAATATTTTTAAATTTTTTTTAAGACTAAAATGGCCTCCACATGCTTGTTCATGGCAAAATGAAATGATATTTTGAAATTCATTTTCTGGGACACATCGTCTGATAATTTGATCTGCACAATACTTGAACAGATAGGGGTCATCCCAGAAAATTTTTTTTATTTCTGCAAAAAATTTGGCCTTGTCCTGCTTAGTCCAATGCTCCAGAAGTTTACCTGTAACAAGATAGTTAACTATATCAGCATACCATGGTAATACTTCCACACTCATTAGTTGTTCATCTGGAAATGATTCATTTAATGGAAATGGTTCTATAATTGTATCAAAATTTAGACGAGAGAGATGGTCTGCAACAACATTTTCTGTGCCCTTCTTATCCTTGATTTCAAAGTCAAATTCCTGCAAAAGTAACACCCAACGATTAGTCTAGCTTTTGTATCTTTCTTTGTGAGAAGATTTTTAAGAAGCAAAGATGATGCGTGAAAACAATTATTTTACAACCAATGAGATAAGATCGAAATTTCTCTAATGCAAACACCATTGCTAGCATTTCTTTTCGGTGGTTGAATAGTTCAATGCGTGCATCATTTAATGTCATACTAGCATAGTAAATGACATGGGAATTCGATAAACTCTTTGTCCTAATATCGCTTCCTCTCGCATAATCGGATGCATCACACATAAGCTCAAATGGTAAGTTCCAGGTTTGGGAAATTTGAATGATGGGTGATGATGTTAACAACTGCTTTAGTTTCTCAAATGCCACAAGACAGGAATCATTAAAGGCAAAAGGTACATCTTTAGCAAGTAAATTGCATAAAGGTCTAGAAACTTTGCTAAAATCTTTAATGAAACGTCTGTAAAAACTCGTATGCCCAAGGAAAGATCTTACTTCTCTGACTGTTTAGGTGGGGGAAGATTGGAAATAAGATCCACCTTGGCCTTATCAACCTCAATACCTTCGCTCGAAATGATGTGACCGAGAACAATACCTTGTTTTACCATAAAATGGCATTTCTCCCAATTTAGGACCAAATTCTTCTCTATGCATCTCTGCAGAACTAGTGTTAGATGATGTAAACATTGATCAAATGAATCACCAAAAATAGAAAAATCATCCATAAAGACTTCAAGGAATCGTTCAACCATATCAGAAAATATGCTTAACATGCATCGTTGAAATGTAGCAGGTGCATTACATAATCCAAATGGCATTCTCCTATATGCAAAAGTGCCAAAAGGGCAAGTGAAAGTGGTTTTCTCTTGATCTTTTGGTGCTATGGGAATCTGATTATATCCAGAGTAGCCATCTAGAAAGCAATAAAATTCATGACCTACTATTCTATCAACCATTTGATCAATAAATGGTAGAGGAAAATGATCTTTACGTGTGACAGAATTCAACTTTCTATAATCAATGCATACACGCCATCCTGTAGTTACTCTAGTAGGTATTAATTCATTATCAGCATTGGTAACTCATCAGTAACTCTTGACTTTTTTGGGACAACTTGCACAGATCGACCACTTGAACTATCGAAATAGGGTAAATGATACTGCGTCTAATAGTTTAAGACTTCATTTCTAACAACTTCTTTCATGTTAGGGTTTAACCGACGCGTTGCATTTCCGGTAGGTTTAGCATTTTCATCAAGGTGAATGTAATGCATACTGATACCCATCGGGTTTATACCTTTTATGTCGGCTATGGTCCATCCTAATGCTCCTTTATACACTTTCAAAACTTCCAACAACTTACCTTTTTGTTCTTCATTCGGGGATGATGAAATGATTCTTGTGAGTGCTTTCTTCTCCCAAAAATGCATATTCCAAAGTGTCGGGTAATGGTTTGAGCTCGAGTTTTGGTGGTGATTCTGATGACGTACTGAGTTTCTTCTCTGATGGTGCTAGTTGTTCCACTCTTGACTTCCATTTGTTAGTGTCCATGGATGGTGTTGAATCGAGTAAGGCGTTAACCTCATCTACTGATCTGTCAATATCAAAATCCAAACCAAAGTGAGTTAAACATGTTTGTAAAGGGTCATCACTGAGGTTTGAAAGAAAAGCATTATCAATTAATTCTTCTATCCAATCCACATCAACAATTTCATCATCTGCATTGTGAGGTTGTTTGGCAATGTTGAAAATATTTAGCTCCATCGTCATATTGCCAAAGGACAACTGCATATTTCCAGTCCTGCATTGAATGTGAGCATCGGCAGTTGCTAAGAAAGGTCGCCCCTAAGATAATGGGGACCGCTTCGCTCAATCCTCGGATCTGGCCGAGTGTCAATTACAATAAAATCAACAAGAAAATAAAACTTATCTACCTGTATAAAGACGCCCTTCACAATACCACGAGGTTTTTTCATGGACCGTCTGCAAGTCAGAATAACACCACTAGAGTTGGGTGTAATTCTCCCAGTCCAAGTTTCACAAATACTGAGTAAGGCAACAGATTTACACTAGCTCCTAAGTCCAACAAAGCATTCTCAATTGTGTGGTTCCCTATACTACATGAGATAGAGGGGGAGCCTGGGTCTTTGTATTTTAGAGGAATTTGTGTTAGAGTATAGAGCTCACGTTTTCTATTAAAAAGGCCTTTTTTTGAACATGAATGTTTCTCTTTTTAGTACAAAGGTCTTTAAGAAACTTGGCATAAGATGGCACTTGTTTTATAGCATCAAGCAAAGGGATGTTAACACTTACCTGTTTAAAGATTTCAAAAATCTCACTTGTAGATTTTCCCTTCTTTGCTTTAGCTAACCTCTGAGGAAATGGAGCTTTGGGAACGTATTCTTGTGGGTTGGTTTCTTCTTTCTCTTCTGAGGATGAGTCTTCTGCATTCACCGGTACAATTTGAGTTGTTTTTGTTACCGGCATCTCCACTTTGTTGTCTACTTCTTTTCCTTTTCGCAAGGTCATAACGGCTTTAACCTCTCCATGCTACTGAGGTGAACTGGTACTTGCTTCATAAACTCCTTTAGGATTAAGCACTGGTTGACTTGGGAATTTTCCTTTCTCGTGATCATTCATTGCAAGGTTTGAACTGAAGAAGCAAGTTGTCCTACCATTTTTTCAAGGTTTGAAACTGATTGGGTTTGTGAGTTGAAACCCGCTCTCATCTCATTTCGCAGTTCATCAATGGTGCGGTTTTGTTGCTCGATTTTGGAGTAAGTAAGATTCTTGAAATTCTGAAATGCATCTTCCCATGGTCTAGGTTGAGAATAGTTTGGGTTCTGATTGTATGGTCTAAATGGTGGTTGAGAGGCTTGAGGATTTTGAGGAATTGGTTGCATTGGTGGAGCCGAGCCGGGTCCATTCTGTTGGAATCCTTGAGACCATGAAAAATTGGGGTGGTCTCTCCATCCGGGATTGTACGTGTTGGAGTAGGGGTTGTAGTTTGATGGCTTTCTCATTACACTTATGGCATTGGCTTGATCTGGGTATGAGTCCTGGTCATGTGGTTCCGTCA
Source organism: Luvunga scandens (assembly GCA_030449905.1). Lineage (NCBI taxonomy): Eukaryota > Viridiplantae > Streptophyta > Magnoliopsida > Sapindales > Rutaceae > Luvunga > Luvunga scandens. The sequence goes on from JASUUG010001012.1 coordinate 265,231, forward strand.
ATTTAGCAGCTGTTAACGATGCTATTTGTCTAGAAAGACCTTCAACTATATCTTTCACTTCTTTAATTTCTGAACTTGGCCCGCCAATGTGAACCTCATTTACTCATTTAACTCTTCTAGTACCCCTGAGTGAACGACTCCGTTGTTGGGAATTATCCGCTTGTCGCTGGAAGAAATCCCAAATCTCTGATGCACTTTTTGACATAGCTCTCCTCCACTTGTTGCCATTAGCCATTCTTGCACATTCGGCAATAATCCCTCCAAAAAGAATTGGCATTGGTGCCATTTTTCGTACCCATGATGTGGACACTTTAGGAGTAGCCCATTGAATCGCTCCCATGCTTCGAAAAATTGCTCGTCTTCTCTTTGGGTAAACTCTGAAATTTCCCTGCGAATAGCAATGGTTTTATGTACTGGGAAATATTTATTCAAAAATTTTGTTACCATTTGTTCCCATGATGTAATACTATTAGCAGGCAATGCATTGAACCATGAACGAGCTTTATCCTTTAAAGAAAATGGAAATAATCTAAGCTTAACATTATCATCTGAAAAATTCTCATATTTAAAAGTTTGACAAATAGCATGAAAATCATTCAGATGATTATATGGATCTTCATTTTCTAGGCCATAGAATGTTGGGAGACAATTTAGCACACTAGGTTTTAATTCAAAACTCCTAGCAGCTACATTTGGGTATCGTATGCATGATGTGCTCAAGTTAGCTAAAGGACTGAAGTAGTCCTTAAATGGCCTCTCTTGTAGTGCTGGTTGCAAATCCATCCCAATTTTATTTTTAATTTCAACGTGTTTTGTGTGTGCGAAGTGTTTTTTCTAATTCAAAGTCTATAGGTTCCAGATTAGGTAATTTTGACCTACGACCATGCATGCAAATAAAAAAAAATGATAACAAAATTAATAAAGATAAATAAGAGGGAGAAATTACAATACTAACCTTATCACGCTGTTACAATTTGTTATGAAAACAACTCAAGTGCTATATATAGAAAAGAAAATACGTGGAACAAATTAGAATAAATTAAGAGGCGGTTGAACCTGCCGATTTAATAAAAAAAAATAATAATAACATGAAAATTAAATTACAGAAATTTAAAGAAGAAAAGAAAAGAAAATAATATCTACTTCAGAATGTGAATTCACTTTTTTTTTCTTCCTTTTTTTTAATAATAAAAAAAATAAAATATTACAAGGAAATAACTAATCAAAAGAAAAAAAATAAAGAAATAAAAAAAAATTCTACGAATTAAAATACTTACCTCCTTGGCAACGGCGCCAAAAACTTGTTGTGAAAATTTTATTGAACTCGCAAGTGCACGAATCTATTGTAGAATAGATCAATGGTGACGACTGTCGATCCCACGAGGAGGTGGATTTTAGTTGCTTGTAGAATTAATTTTCTTAGTGGATGATTGGATTTATAATAAAAATGATGTAGGCAATATTTAACTTAATTTGTTGGAATAAACTATTAAAATGAAATGCTTGGATCTCCGGATCTGCCTCAACACGCACTATCGCTTAACATTCATTATTAGTACCAATTAAATCATGAAGGGGAACTTCCACTCATCATGAACCACACTCTAATAGATATGGTGCTAAGGGCTTCCAGGTTAAATAGTAATAACCTTGCCTAGGGAGGCGGTTATTCCAGCCGATATCCAGACAAGATTATTACTATCTGTCTACGAAAAGTCAAAACAACTACATAAATTAAAGGGGAAGGAAGAGTAAATTTACCAAATTAAGCCCATGGAGTATGTTGAGACTTCACCTTCAACCCAAGCTTGAAAGGAAATTAGCCACTCATATTTGAACTAGGGGTAAAATGGAAATTTTATTAAAATACGTAGAAAATACAAGATGAAGATGGAATTACAGAAAATGGAGCTCAAAAATGGATTCAGGGGTGTCAAATTAGAGGGGGAGCCCCATTTTTATAGATACACTGAGTAAATCATGGCCATCAGATTAAATCAATTTGGACGCTCAGGATTGCACCACGTGGCAAGTTCCTATTGGATAGAACACATCATCAGGGCTGTTATTCTGTGTATATGCATGTACCGTACACACGTTTTTTCCGTCCACTAACATTCTGCCACGTCACTGGTCAACATTTTTGGTCCAATAAGCTCGTGACACGTCATCAGTCAACGCCACATAAGCGATCAATGCCACATCATTTGTCCAATCAAATGCCGCCACGTCATCGTATAGTGCCACGTCATCATATAGTGCCACGTCCAAAGATACAAGATGATGGTGAACGATTGTCGGTATGCAAGATCGTATATATCAACCATATCGTATTTGTGAACAGTATCGTATATGTGAACAGTATCGTATATGTGAACAGTACCATTTTTCTTTTTATGCTCCTCCTAAGGTTTTCGACTGTCCTGAGTTCAAAAGTGCTGTCCATTTTTTCATCTAATCTTTCGTTTATTGTGAAATGGCCATGATATCCCCTAAAATACATAAAATACTTAATTAAAATAAAACATACATAATTACATTACAAGGGACTTAAAGACATAAAAATAGGGATGTTAGTGAGACTTGAAGTGTAAAATGATTATTTTCTCCCTTATAAATACACACTTTCTAGTACTCAACAGTAACCTCTAGATTTTTCTCTTTATCATCATCTTTAGCATTTGCAGATCTCTCGAGTATACTAGGGACTCCAAAAGGTTTTTAATTAATGAAGCATGTTAAAAGTTATGTCAGTTACTTGAAAAGGGTTACCAGAAAAATGAATTAGCAACTAGAAGCAGCCACATTTCTTGTGCTTTAATTCTTTCAACACAAGAAACTAGGGGGATCTTGTTTTGAGATAAATTTAAAAAGATATTTTTTTTACCAATAAATGATGACATGTGGACAATTATATGGGCAAAATGGGTACAACACTTAGAGCAATATAGAGATACCATTTGGAATAACTTACTTTACTAGATGGGTTTAGAAATCAATGGTTAATATTGGGTACATTAAGATATTTATAAGAAAGAATAAACTTGGTATAAAAGGAATATTCTTGTCTCTTTTCTCTAAATATGACATATAACCCAAAAAATATTCTCTTCTTTTAACTTAAGAATGACATCTACCCCTAACTTTTATGCACTTACTTTACCACTAGCCTCTAGATATAAATGTCTTATTCACTTATATTAAGGCACACTTTCTTATAGTATCATCTCCTTGCCTCCTTTCATCTTTTCTCCTCTCTTACAGACACACACACACATATTCTCTTTTCATCTTTTAGATCATTACTTACTTTTCCATTTTCGAGATTCCATTTTTATTCTTTATTTCATCATCTTCTCTATTATATTATCACTCTCTATATCTTTAATCATCGTCTTCATTTCTATCAAAAGCACTTATCTCTTTGGATAATATAAAATCTTATGTGACCTCCCATTTATATAGTAAATTGATGATTATTTCCTCCTGTGAATGTAGGCAAAGGCCAAACCACATAAATATTTTGTATCTTTATAGTTATTATTATTTTTTTTTGCTATATTTTCAATTTGAGGTCCGACTTATGTTTCACAAATAAGCTTATTCACGATACCGCAGCTACACTATATATTCTGTGACATGATCTAAACTATCCTTGATACACTTGAACCACTCCGAAACATGTGTTAGCCCCTATATTAACTTCTAACATGCTTCATTGAGCTCTCTTTATTTTTCTTGATATGACCATCTCAACTCACTATGCATATCACTTTCGCTCACTACTTAGGTTAGCTTAGCTAAACCACCTACCCTAAACATAATTAAAAGAAACACTTAAACCTAAATATAGTACAAGCTCTGCTCAAATATAAATTTATTTCTTTAAATCATATTTGAACTAAATCTAGTGAGAACTACCCAATTCGTTCAAAGTGGATTCTACTGAAAATTTGGTGAAAACAATAATAGTCTTGAAATAAAATTTGTTTGCAATAGATTTTAAATGAATTTAGTTTTGAGATTTTTAATGCATCTATTTAGTCCTTAAAAATTCCATAATTTTTGCATTAGTATTTTATTTTATAAAAATTGGAGAATCAAGGCTGGTCATTTATGTTTTCCTATGAGAATAAAACCTTTTGATTCATGAAGTTACAGGAAATAATTCCTTTGGGAGAATAGATTGTTACTATCTTTTTATATTATCATGATTGCTGAGAGATAAGTGAACTAGATTTTAAATTGAGATCACAATGAACATATACATTTGTGTGAATTTTGGAAAGATTATATTGATTTGTGCAGTATGAAAGATTTTATTGCAAGGGTATTTGATAGTCTGGTTAATACATGCTTTAACACAAACATGGACATGAAAATATTTCTTATAAGTCTTTATATGAAAAGAATGATGTTTGTTAATTCTATTTGTAATTTATGATTTATACGAAGTTTGTTATTATATTAAGTTTTATGAAAGTTGGCATTGGGAATTGCCTTTTGAAGTTGTATGGAGGCTATCTTTGAAGACAATGCGGCAGATAACCGTCTCTGGAAGACAATGTGCCGTGCATCGTGCAAAGTGCCACATATAAGTTATGTATTTTTAAAAGTGACAAGTGAAGTTGTAATGAGTTTTACATACTTAATAGGTACCTATATGCTTATATGAAGCCTTTTGATATGTGGAGCCTTTCCTTTGAGATTGGTTTATGTGGTAAGTCATCAACACGTGACTTAAGCTCATTATGTGATATGTAATATGTGTAGTCCTATATTAAGTAATAACAAATTATGGATAATCTTAGAATACGAGTGATATGTTTTATTTAGTGATTTGTGAATTGTGAAGCCCTTGAAAGTAAGTTTGTACTCATGTCTTTTCATGCACATGCATTGTGTGTATTATATACTTACTTTGCTATATGAAAAACTTGTTACTTACTCAGTTTTTATACTCACAGCAGGTTATCGTGATGGATTTGGAGAAACTGCGTACAATTCCTTAGTTCCTTTAATCTTAGAAGACTTTCTACATATGTAATTAGATTATGAGACCTTTTGTGCATGATTAAGTGTAATATGTCTTTTGCTTTTGAGAGTTATTTTGTTGAACTATAATTTTAACAACTATGCAAATGTTTAAGTTGTCTCATTATTAATATGTTTTTTTTTTATTTTGGAGATATTGATTGATAGAAAAAAACAATCTTAGATCCTTTTCGGGTTTGGGGCAGACACGCTTTGACCCCTCTGCGAATCTGAAGCAAATGTGAAAATTATTATATTTTCTATCTTGTACTTATATTTAAAGCTCATAACATAATTTAATACATGAATATAAAGAAATAGTCTTAGGCCTCACTAAGAAACATATAAAGAGGTTTCGTACCTCATCCATGAAGAATACTTAAAATGTGCATACTTCACATCTCACTATACAGATATACACATAATCATATCATGTTACTAAACCATGATATCAAACATAAGGTAAATGCTTATTTAATCTCTATATTTTGATTTAAGTACTTGTTTAGCCCCTACATTTAAAAAAAATACTTCAAGACACCTTATGTAAAATATGTTACACTCCTATTCTTATTTTTTTTTTTCATTGTACAATAATACACTTACATCAATATTCTTAGGGATATTAATGAAAAAAAATGATAATTTATCAAATTTACCTTAAAAGTAACATAAAAATTTACACAAAATTTTTTATTATTATTTTACTTTTACGATTAGTTTGGCAAATTATTTTTACAAAATAATTATTAATAAGATTTTTGTGAGGATATTAAACATTGCTTTAAGTTAGTTGATATTAATTTATTTATAAATAATTATTAGTATGATTATTACACAAGTACAAAAAGTATTAGTTCTTTCAAAGTGGTTTTTGTTGGTTAATTTGCTAATAAATAACTATTAGTTAATTTAATAATTAACTTTTTCATAGATAAATTATTTATTGCCAAGAATATTATTGGAAGGATATTATTATAAAATGAAAGAAAAAGAAAGAGTAAGAATGTAATATTTTATCCACAAGGATGTTTTGAAGTAATTTTTAAAATATAAAAACTAAATAAGCAGTTAAAGTCAAAATATAAGAAATAAATGAGCATTTATCTTAAATATAAATGCTTCATAATACATAATAGTAATAATAGTAATCCACTCATTCACTCATTGGTGGTTTGTTGGGGCTCCTGAGCTTTTTTAGGTACTTGAATTTCTCTTTAAACACAGGGTCAAAAATTGGCTGCTAGAATTGATATAAAACTTATGAGTATAACAAAAGCTATAACATAACTGCTTATTCTTCACGAATCTGTTATCCACAGATTTATTGAACATAAATCTAATTGTCCAATTTTATTTTCCTGTAACTTTCGCACTTCAACTTTCCTTTTCTATTTCCTAATTCCATTTCTTTCTTTTTCTAGTTTTCCACTCTCGGATTTCCTCTTCTTTCTTAGTTCTTTCCTATTTTCTCTTCTCTATTCTTCTATCGTTCTCTTGGTTTCTCTCTTTTATTTGCTCTCCGTTTCGTTTTTCAAAACTTAAAATGAGAGCTGCTTCCAAATTTTTAAAACTAGTTTATATACACGAACCAGATGAAGCAATCATGTAAGCTCATAGGTGAAGCATGCGTGATTTATCAAATGAAGCAGACATCTGGGTGCTTGTAAATCAATAGGCCAATTTTGGCCTTATATCATAAGCACATGTGTTACATCTTCATTCCAAATTTCCAAGAAAATATTATTTGCTTTTTTTTTTCTTGCAAACAAACATAGAGGAAACGTACACACGTGAAAAAAAATCTCCATATTTTATAGTAGCAATAGCAAAATGACCTAATGTCTTGCTGGCACCATGCTGAAAAGTGTCTGTATTAGTCCAATAAGGGACTCTTTTTGTTTTTAACACAAAAAAATCATTTCGTAAACACTGTTGAGTTGGCCTAAAATTTAATTTTTCAATGCTTTTTTTAAACGAGGCCGTTTAGTTGATAAAACTATTAACAAATTTTGAAGCGCTAACTTGATTGTTTATTGTTGGAAATGTTCGTAGAGAGGCACGATTATGATCATTATTACTTTGTAAACGTAATTTGTACGTTAAAAGAAATGAAAAAAATAGGCAGTAATTTATCATTGCATGTTGAATATCCCTTGTTAGTTTCAAATTTGAAGAAGCTTCCTCGTTATTGTTTTCTCTTAATAGATCTGTTTGCCATTAATTAATTTCCCTCTTTTTGCATTTGGCTCAACAGAGAAGAATGAAAGCAAAAGTAAAAGTGATGGGACCTAAATGACGATCAGATGAGTCGACATTGATTTGGAAGATGCGTAATAATTACAGTAATGTTTGTTTAGCACGTAAATTGTATAAGGGTCTAGAAATTTTACTAAAATCTTTAATGAATCTTCTATAAAAACCAATATGTCTAACGAAAGATCATACTTCTTTTACAGATTTAGATGGTGGAAGATTAGCAATTAAATCCACCTTGGCTTTGTCAACTTCTATACCTCTACTAGAAATTATATGACCAAGAATAATACCTTGTTTTACTATGAAATAACACTTTTCTTAATTTAGAACTAAGTTCTTTTCTTTACATCTCTGCAAAACTAATGTTAAATGATGCAAACATTCATAAAAAAAATCTCCATGAATAGAAAAATCATCCATGAACACTTCAAGAAATCTCTCAACCTTATTAGAAAAAATACTAAGCATGCATATTTGAAAGGTAGCAAGTTCATTGCATAAACCAAATGGCATTCTCCTATATGCAAAAGTTCCAAAAGGACAAATGCAAGTAATTTTCTCTTGGTCCTCTAGAGTTATAGGGATATGATTATAACCTAAATATCCATCTAGAAAGCAATAAAAGTCATGACCTGTAAGTCTATTAAGCATTTGATCAATCAAGAGTAAAATGATCTTTTCTTGTGACAGAATTCAATTTTCTATAATTAATGTATACACGCCAACCTATAGTTACTCTAGTATGAATTAATTCATTATTAGCATTAGTAACTGTTGTAACACTAGATTTCTTAGGAACAACTTGCACAAGGTTAACCCAAGAGCTATTTGAAATAGGATAAATAATTCCTGCATCTAATAATTTTGTTACCTCAGCTCTCACCATTTCTTTCATGTTAGCATTTAGCCTACATTGCATCTCCCTAATAGACTTAGCATTTTCTTCAAGATGAATGCAATGCATGCAATCTATTAGATTAATACCTTTAACATCAACAATGGTCTATCATATTGCCTCTTTATGCTCTTTTAGAATACCCAACAACTTACCTTTTTGTTCAAGATTAAGGGAAGATGAAATAATAATAGGTAAGGTGTCAGATTCTCCTAAGAATGCTTATTCTAGAGTGTCAAGTAGTGCTTTGAGTTCCAATTTCAATGGTGTCTTCGCAGATGAGCTAAGCTTTCCCTCAGAATAAGGCAGTGGTTCTGACTTTCTCTTTTATTTATTTGTGTTCATAATTGGAGTTGCGTCAAGTAAGGCATTGACTTCTATAATTACACTATCATCATTAGAAAATAAATTAGAATAAGTTAAACATGCCTCTAATGGATCATTATTGTGGTTAGAAATGAATGAATCTTCTATTAATTCGTCTATCATATTTACTTTAACAAATTAATCTTCTTCTTGTAGCTGCTTGGTAACATTAAAAATATTCAATTCCATGGTCATATTACCAAAGGACAGCTGCATGTTTCCATTCTTGTAATTAATAAGAGCATTAGCTGTAGCTAAAAAAGGGCGACCTACAATAACTGGGGTGTGCTTCTTACGATCCTGCACATGCTAAGTATCAATAACAATAAAATCAACAGGATAATAAATTTTGTCAATTTGTATCCACACATCCTCTATAATACCAAGAGGTATTTTCATTGACCTATCTGTAAGTTGCAAAATAATAAAAGTTGACTTTAATTCACGTAGACCAAGCTGCATGTAAACAGAATAAGGTAAAAGATTAACACTAACTCCTAAATTCAACAATGCTTTATCAAACAATTGGTTTTCTATAACACATGAGATAGTAGGTAAACTTGGATCCTTAAATTTAGGTGGCATTTTACATTGAAGTAAATTGGTAGTTTGTTTAGTTAAAAATGCCTTTTTGGTGACATGCAAGTTTATCTTTTTAGTACATAAATCCTTTAAAAACTTGGCATATGAGGGAACATGCTTAATAACATCGAGTAAATTGATGTTTATACTTACCTACTTGAAGATTTTCATAATCTCACCTGTTGAAGTCTCTTTCTTTGCCTTTGTTAACCTTTGAGAAAAAGGAGCCTTCAAAATGTAAGCTGATGGGCCATTATCTTCTAAATCATTTGGTGATGAGTCTTGTGATAGAATTGGATTTCATGAAATAGGTTCAGATGTCTTTATTGTTAAAACCTCCACCTTGTTGTCAAATAATTTTCCTCTTCTCAAGGTCATAATAGATTTTGCTTCTTCATGTTGATGGCTTGAACTCGATCCAACTTTATACACTCCTTTAGGATTGGGAACTGGTTGACTTAGAAATTTTCATTTTTCTCTTTTAGCTACAGTAGTTGCTAATTGACCTAATTGATATTCAAGCTTTAGAATAGCTTGGGTGTTTAACTGAAAGGCTTGTTGGATTCACTAAATGAAACTTTGAAGTGTATCCTTTAGAGAAGGTTTTCTTTGCTAGGGTGCAATAAATTGAGACATAGGTTGTTACTCAGGGGGATATACTTGGTTAAGAGGGACAAATGGTTGATTAGGTATGCTAAATTGTTGTCCTTGGTTTGATAAAGGTTGATTTTGTTTCCAGAAAAATTAGGGTAATTCTTTGAATTAGGATAATATGTGAGTGAATATAGATTATTGGAGGTTTTCTCATATGATTGTAAGGCATGTACTTGCTCAGAATAAGCCTTTTGATATGCTGGTAATGAAGGATAATTTTGCGTTGTATGAGATAAGTTAGCTACAATAGGGTGATGATTCATTGATTGGTTCAAAGCTAAGGCATCTACTTTCTTAGAAAGAGCAGCTAGAGGTCCTTTCACATTAAAATCATCCTCAACTTCATGTAGGCTCTTTCTAAAAACTTAAGTTGGTTTTTTCCTTTGATTTGAAAAATCCCATTATTGAGAATTCTCAAAAAGTGAATTAAAGAAATCTCATACAACCCCTTCATGTAAGTTCAAAAATCTCCCACCATTCATAAACTTTACCATATGATAAATTAACATATGGAGACCATTATAAAAGCATTGTATAATTCTCCATTTCTCAAAACCATGGTGAGGACACTTAAAGAGTAAATCATTGAATCTTTCCCAACACTCTTAAAATTGTTCACCATTTCTTTGATAAAAATCACTTTATCTTTCTCCTAAGAGCATTTGTTTTAGACATGGGAAAAAACTTAGTGAGGAACTTATTACTCAAATCATCCCACGTAGTAATAGATCTAGCAAGAAGTGAATTCAACCAAGCTTTTGCTTTGTCTTTTAGTGAGAAAGGGAACATACAAAGCCTAATTGACTTATCATTAAAATTTTGAAAATGGAATGTAAAGCATATGTCAAGAAATTCCTTAATGTGCAAATATGAATCCTCTCTCTTTAACCTATGGAAAGATGATAAAAGTTGAATGACAGATGGTTTAAGTTCAAAGTGTGTTGTTGTAGTTTGGGGCAACACAATAGAAGATTGATTGATTGCAAGTAATGAAAAATATTCTCTAAGGGTTTTTTCAGCTTGTACTGGTGGTAGTAATAGCAATATTCTATTTGGGTCATCCATCACTTGAGAAGAACTAGCTTGATTACTATCAATTCTAGACTCTTTTTTAACCAAACGATTTGTTGAATCATGTTCCTAAACACTTATAAACTAATTAGACAAAGAAAGAAAGGTTAGCCAACGATAATGAAAATAAATGAAATTTAAAATAAAAGAAATCAAACAACTAGACAATGAATTTAAAGTCTAATTCTAATTTTAAAAAAATAATAATAAAAATAAAAGATAACCTAAATTATAATTGGTAGAAGAATCAAATCAACCTAGATTAAATTAATTTTCTGGCATAATCCCCTGCAACGACCCTAAAAACTTGTTGTGTAAAATTTTATATACTTGCAAGCGCACGAATCTAGAAATAGAGTAGTGGTAACAAGGTCGAACCCACATGGATTGCTTTAAAATTGAAAATTTTAATTTAAATCTAAAATTAATATTAATCCTGTCCTAGTTGACCAAATTGAGTTTTAAGATAAATTAAACAAATTAAACTAATAAAACAATTAAAGCAAAGGAGAATTCAATAAGACAAAGGTTACCAAAGTTTCAGAATCCACCATTATTCAATTAGTAATTCTCTAATTATCAATTAATCCCCAATTCTAGAGTGATAATTCGAAATCAATCTATTTCATCTCATGGATCTAACAATTAAGCCCAATTAAAATTAATCTTTGTAGGTTCTTTTTCTGCTTAATAGTATGATATCTAAGCATCACATGTAAACATATTGAATAACAAAGAGTCAAAGTTTTCCTAAGCAAACAATTTAATGAAAGATATAGAATCAAAGATAATCATATGTAAGGATTTAATGACATTCAACTAATCATATGAAACAAGAACCATGAACATTAAAGAACATATGTAGAGAATTAATTAAATAAAAAAATTATTATTTCATTAAACAGGATTTCATCCTTAAACTCAATATAAGAAAATTAACTAAATATACTTGAATAGGAACAAGAAAGCAAATAAAATCAGCCATGGGAAAATTAGATTGCTTCTGCTCTTTTTTTCTTTGCTGTCTCCTCCCTCTTGTGTCTCCCTTTCTTTTTCCTTCAACTTCTAAATTGCTTTCCAAAAGCTTACGGATTCCATTAAATTGCTTTCCAAATATGCATGTGCAATTGCCATCACCAAATCTTTGTTTTCTAAATGCATGTCCACCATTCATTATTTGAAGAAATTGGCTTCCAATTATTCTTCTTGGCTTCCATTTATTTTTTTGCTATATTTTTGTCTTCCAATTTAATCTTCATTACCTTCCAAATTAAACTTCTTCATGCCCTTTTTATCCATAATCTCCAATTAGTTTCCTATTCAATAAAATAATTTAAATAATTAAAAATAACAAATAAAAATAATAAGCAACTATATAATTAAGGGTAAAATATGTATATATTATATGCCCATCAATCAGCGCATCATTTAGATGACTAGTCATTTATGTTTTGATATAAACTGACAAGATAATTTATTTTTTTTTATCGATAGACATCATGTTGTGTACATGCTTTCCTGAAAAATGATGTGTCATTTTTTTATGGAATTTCAAATGATTTTAGTTAGAGTAAAACTATTGGCTTTTAATAATGCATGGAATAATAATCATTACATTTGTAATTATAAATAAGAAACAAAAATTTGAGTGATCACAGTATTTGAGTTCAAATTTGAGTCACCACTACTATAGATTACTCATGTATTAGATGATGATTTTTGTAATTTATAAAATTACTTATTCATCATCTAATAAATGAGTTTTTCAATCTTAATAGCAATTATAACAACAAATTCAATTACAACTATTAGTTTAATGTCAATGAGGGCTACATAATTTGAAATAAAAAAAGTTGTAAGTTCCATTGGGACCCATCAATGATACAATTACATGATGTTATTTCATTTGTGTATTTATTTTGAAAAACCACCTTACAAGTGGTAATTATATTCAATTAAATTATATATGTTATGTATATATTAATTCATTGTATTAGGTCAGATGCATTTTAATAGGAACATAAATGAAAAAATAATTTTATCAAGGGTGGGGAAGTGGGCTACTTGAACTTACCATAATATTCTTTATGCCCAATTACTCAACTCATCCTTTGCTTACGTTTAAACGTTAAAAATTTACTTTCTACCCCTCTCTTTATCCTAAAATTAACCCCATTATGGCATGTAATTAAAATAAAGTTATTTTCACCAAAATCATTTCCATCATCCATGTTGACTTGTAATCACAACAGATAAACATCGATGTCAAATCGAACAATTAAGTGGGGATTGGTGTTTAGTGTTCACGCTCAAAGTTTCTTAATCCAGCTTGTAGTCTTTCTGAAAAAGATTTTATGCATTGAAGTATTCAATAAAGTTCCAAAAAAATCCATCGACAGACAAGCAAATGCGAGAGTTGGAAGGTTAGATATATTAAAAAGAAACTACTGTCATACATATACAATATGCGTACTTCTCTAGTTATCAAGTGAAATTAGAACGGAGACTAGGTTGAAAGTTTCCACTAATTGAAAAAGATAATACTTCTTTGCTTCACGCAAATTCTAAATCGAATTTATGGTGTGTTTATTAATTGGGAATGGGAATCAAGGAATTGGAATGAATGATATGTTTACTTTCTTAAATAAGAGGTGGAATAGGAATTAAAGTAGTAGGTCTCACTTAAAATCGAGAATGATTACTAGAGTTCCCATTCTCGTGGGAGAGGTGGGAATGAGAATTTCATTCCCTAAAGTGACCATATTACCCGCACTTAAATCTTAAAATTCTTATTTTATCCTTCCTTATATTATTGTTAATATTATAAATTATGGCAATAATCAACTAAGGTCAATTTATTAGCTAATAACAATCTATTACGATTTTAAAATAAAGTAAATACATCATTGGTAATACAGTTCATTCTAATTTCGATTCTCACAACTAAAGTAAACAATTCATTTTGATTCCCATTCTCCATTTTTATTCCACTCTATTTCGATCTTATCTCATTCTGATTACTGATTAGTAAACACACTATTAAGGTGAAGGCCTAACTCAAATGGTAAGTCGATTTTTCAGCAATTTACAACATTGAAAAAGCCTTTACAATGTTATAAAACCCCAATATGTATTTTAAATAGTGCGAGCGTCAACACTAAAGAGTGATTATTACTTTAAATATCTACCATGTTAAATATGATGTTAATTATGAATGTCAACATAGTCAACAAAAGGCAAAGCCCACGTGCTTGTAGGTAGCGTTTGTTTTTTCATATGAGATTTAAATGGATGTGAATGTTACTAAAGTTTGAATGGATTTAAATTACACATGTCTGAATGATATTTTTATTTTTTTATTTTTTATTGTCTGTCCATAATTGGTAGGTCATTTGTTTTTATAAATTCAAAATATCCTAAATCTAGTATTTTTGCACATATATCCTTAAAAGTGTTAGATATACTTGGAAGTTATTTATATATTTACAATGTTATCTAGTATACTATTTATATATAAATAATTATAAGCTAAGCATTTGATATATAGATAAAAATAAATAATTAAAAATTAATTTTGATAACATTACTTTTACAGTTTAACATAATATCATATATATATATAAAATGTTATCCAATAATAAATGAATTTGTGTAAAATTAAAATTGAACATTTGTTAGATATTTAATCTTCATTGGACTAAGTAAAAGTTGACAACAGAAGAAACTCTAGTATGATATGTAAATTACATTCATTTTTTAAAAATTATGTCCTAGTTAATTAAAAAAATATTGTTGTAGTTAGAGAAAAAAATTGAAGGGGATTAATTTTCTATTGCAACAAAATAGGAAGTAAATACATTTAATAAGGGTACTCGTATGAGAAAATTTAATTTTTCATTTAAACATATGATCATTCAGATGATAATTAAGAAATTTTATTTTTTCTATTTAGATAAAAATTTCTTACATTAAAACTTTAAATATAAAAACAAATAATTTTATTAACAAACTACGGTCAAAATAGCCATTTTATATAGAGAAGAAGCGCTTGCGCGAGACCTACTTACCACTTCAGTAGCCATAACAATAGTATTTTGTCCTGTGATAAAGAAATGAGTCCCAAAAGGAACTATTTGTTTCTTCTAAAATGGGCCCCTTGCAGCTACACTTTGGATCTGTTATTCTCTCACATGCTAGAACTCCACCTCAATATTTTGACTGATACAGTAGCAAGCTAGCCTCAACCAAGTTCTTCTCTGTCATCCAACGACACTTGGTTGCGTAAGGCAATCGTTAATCGACAAGTGTGTAACAAATGTTAGAAAGCTACTATGCCACATGTAATGATATCTTCATCAAGCGGTCAATGAGAATCATAAGTCAGTTACATTTATGATTATTTGTAATTGTCGAAATGTGGTAAAGAATAGAGAGAAAATCCCTATAAGCTCCCCGTTCCATAAGGAAAATCGTCTGTTTCTATACTTCGATGTGTTGCATAATTTACCACTCGGCCTTTGGGCAGTGGTTGGGCTGCCGCCCTCCAACTGTAAGGGCGTCATTTTAAGTCCCCACAAAAGTAGTGTTGAGGTTTTAATCTTTCCTTAATTATATATAGTAATTGAGTAGAGATAATTTATTCCCTTATCAATATAAGTAGAGTAAACATCTCTCAAACATTAGTGAGCCCAAAAAATCTGGACAATACTTCAGTAGAATGTATGTATACTACTCCATCTCTCGAATATTAGTGAGGGTAAATCCATTCCCCGAATATTAGCAAGAGCAAAAAAATTAAACAGTGCTTCAGTAAAATGTATGTATACTAGTCCCAATAATAATCTCATATAAAAATAATCTCATATAATATGAGTTATAATTTGATTGTCATAGTCAGCATAAACAAAAATGTGTTGCATAATTTCATTATTCTTATTCTTCTAATACTATTTTATATCAAAAGGTGAAGTCGAAAAGGTTAGAGTAGATTCAAAATCCTTTTTTTTTAAAGTAATATTAAAGTCACACTTATCAGGTATAACATCCATATCTTTTAATTAATATTGAGTCTTGAATGATATGAAATTTACTAATTAAATGATATAATTTATTAATTAATAATTTTATATTTAT
The DNA here is from genome assembly GCA_030449905.1 of Luvunga scandens. Classification (NCBI taxonomy): domain Eukaryota; kingdom Viridiplantae; phylum Streptophyta; class Magnoliopsida; order Sapindales; family Rutaceae; genus Luvunga; species Luvunga scandens. The sequence continues at coordinate 281,225 of JASUUG010001012.1, forward strand.
CAATACAATAATATTAAGAATCTAAATATTTAGATCTCAATTTAATTTTTAATATCATATATCACTTATTTATTAAATAATAAAAAATTATTTATAAAATTATTTAATCATTATTTCTTAAATAAATAGCGCATAGACTCAAATTGGGACAGGAATACTTAATATTATGGGAAATTTATAAAAATGGTCAAAAAATTTTGTATTTTTCTAAATTAACCTCTCAAACTTTTTTCTATCATAATTAGCCAAAAACCTAAATGTTTGACGAAATTGCCCTCGTTATTTTCTTTAAATTTTTAAATCATGCCATTCTCACAACTTAAAATGAGAACTAAGTTAAACACATTTCACACAATTAACACCCCTAAAAATCTCAATAATCTCAATAAATCTCAGCACTCCCAACAAAAGAGAAGTATAAAATCATCAATTGGAGAGCATATTAAAGGTTAGTTTATGTGCTTATACAATATGGATTTTTTATGTTTTAAGGGTAGTGTTTAAGTTAAAAATTGATGTAGATTTTTCTGTAAATGCTGTTATTTTTTTAATAAAGTAATCTAATTTGTTAAAGTACACCTATTTGAGTTGAGAAATAAAAAAAAAATTGAAAACAGTCAAAACTCGACTGAGAATCGAAACCTAGATTATGGGTGATAGGCTGAGCAACAGGCGTCTGTCGCACAGCCTGTCGCACAGCCTGTCGCACAAAAATACAGCATGTGCGATGGGTACATTTTTTGAGATGATAATTTTGGCTACATATGTTCATTTTTTGCATATAATATACCGTTTTAAAGCTTGTGACGAGACAAATAAAACTCATAACTTTTTTGCCGATCTCGCCCATAGTGAAATAGAAAATTTACCTCAATTTAAGTGTGATATGCACTTGTTATAAGTGTTTGTGCAACATCCATGTAAAATGTATGGTATATTCAATTTATCATGTTTTGTAGTGTGTAACCACATTTGATTTTTTTAAATATTTTTCATGTTTAATGGATTTAGTTGTACTTCAATTGTGTTATAACGGTTGGTGGAAGATGTTGGCGGATGGGTATATGGAGTACGTGAATGGCAATAATACAGCTTTTCTGATTCAGAAAGATTGTTCATTTGATCAATTTGTGCCAAGAGTTCATAATGTTTTACAAATAGATCATAATGAATAAAATATCACAATGAAGACAACTTTGAGGTCTAGTAATACAATGTATCGTACATATTCACTACCTATAGACATATTTAATGACAAAATACTCAATGTTGTATTATATATGCCTTCTAATGTGGTCAATTACAGATGCATCCATATATTTGTTACCACATCTCCTCGACTTCAGAACGAAGATGGTGAGCCATTTGTAGAAACTAAAACTTCTTCTAGAGCAAACGTCTTTGGTCCTGATATTAAAAAAGAGGTATTACCACAGACACTGTTATTACAGCAACGTTACTCTCTACTATACGACAACAATAACACTATTAATGACAATGGCATAACAGTAGCAGATGTTAAAGAAGAGGAGTTACCACTAACAATGTCGTTAGAGCAACGTTACTCTCCATTCTACAATAATGATTTCTGCAACAATGATGATCCTATTAATAACATCGGCAACACAAATGTTTGTAAAGAACTATATAATAATACAACAGATAATCATTTTAATAGTTCAGATCATGATGGGGGTGTCGGTCATTCCAGTATTCCTACTAATGATGAAGATGAGGATCAGAACAATATTCCCACTAATAACAGAGACAGTTGACCCATTCCTTCAATGGCCCGTTCGAGAAGAAGGACAACAGTTGACCACCTTGCAAGTCTTACTCCAGTTTTGCCTTCAAACTTAGTTGCTCCAGATATGATTAGAAATTATAATTATAATGATATTGGTGTGGGAAAGTTGTTTGCTGAGAAGAATGAGTTAATATTAGAATTACACAAAGTTGCCTTGAAGGGTAAGTTTGATTTCAGGATCACATGTTCCACAACGATACGTTTCAAGGCTCAGTGTTCTTCAGAATCATTTAAATGGCATATCCAAGCAATAAGAGCTTCGAATGAGCAAAATATTCTGTGGTTAGTGAGAAGAGTTGACAATGTACACACTTATTGTAATGAAGTGTTGGCCGATGGTGTTTGTCAAGTAAGGAGCCAAGTTGTTGGTTATATGATCGCAGACAAGTTTATCTAGGAAAAATGGATATACACTCCAAATAATATCAGAGCAGATATACAACAGGAATACAGTGTCCAGTTACATATCAGCAGGTGTATCGGGCAAAGGAAGTAGGTCTTCAAATAGTACAAGGGAATCTTGCAGAGTCGTATAACTTACTTCCCAAGTACTTTTACGTTTTGACTAAAGCAAACGAAGGTACCATTACTCACCTCGAACAGGATGGAAATGATAATTTCCTATACTACTTTGTATCTCTTGGATCTTCTATCAAGGGTTTCATGCAGTGCATTAGGCAAGTGATTGCTGTATATGGTACTCATCTGAAGGGGCTATATCGTGAAAGTATATTTGTGGCAACATGCCTAAATGGAAACAATCATCTGTATCTATTAGCCATTGGCGTCATGGATTCCTAATGATGTTTGGGAATGGTTTATGATGAAATTACATGGTGTGATTGGCGATAAATCGGAGTTAGTGTTTATATCTGATCGATGCACTGCCATCAAGAGAGCTGTTTTGAAAGTATTTCACAATGCTGACCATGGAGTTTGCTTTTACCATGTGAAAGGTAATATAAAGTCAAAATTCAAGATGTCCAAAGCTGTATGGGATGAATTTGAGCCTGTTTTTATAAACGCAGCAAACACATATGGACATGAAGAATTTAAAAAACAACTTGAAGGGTTGTGGCAACTCCACACGGGTACGGCTGACTATTTAGAGAATAATGTGGGCACATGTAATTGGACAAGGTCTAAGTTTGACGGTCGAAGGTATAGTATTCTTACCACCAATATTGCAGAGAGCGTGAATTCTTTCATGAGAGAACCGTGAAAATTTTCGATTACTTATCTTATTGATCACTTTAGAAAAACACTGCAACAATGGTTTTATAATAGAACAATTGTGGCTAAATCGATGAGTACTCGTCTAACAATATGGGCAGATAAAATAGTATCTGACAGGAGAATTGTGGCTGAAAAAATGACTGTTCATCCTGTATCCCGGTTTCGATTCCATGTTTTGGGTGGTGGTATTAAAGAGGGGATAGTTAACATATGTAACAAGACTTGCTCCTATAGAGTATTTAGTCTCAATTATATTATTTTAATTGTCTTTACAAAAGAAAAATTTCACATGCATCAATATTCAAATGAGTACAATGGCCTAAAGTGCAACATCACCATTAAATATGTCAACAACAATCTTTTTCCTAAAGTACTGTCCATGGCTACTACTAAAATCAAGTCTGAGCCCGAACATTAAATACATTGTAAACACTAATAAAAAAACTCCACAATCCCCGATTTCAGGGTCTTGTTGTGGCACATTTTTTACTACTTTCACCTTCCAAAGGTTGGCACTTCGTAACTTCTGTCAGATATCGTAAAATCCAACATCTTCTAGCCATCGAAGGAAAACAACTTGAAATGTCTTGAAGTTGTGCTAATACATTTTATCATCCTAAGATTCTGCAAACGAGTCATAAATCTACACATTCTTCCTACGAAGGCCCACTCAGGCTACTATCCAGTGATCGACACTCAGATTCACAGGAACAAATACATGAGAACACAAATCAACATAATCTAAAAATTTTAGAAAATTACTAACAAAATTAGATAACATTAATATTATATAATAATTCTTACCATATCGACGTCTGTAAATCGTTTGGACATGATGTCCGACCGCTTATCAATATAGCTATTGAAGTTGTAGATATATTGTAATGAGTTCACATCACAATCACCGTCGTTCCACAATTGCTTCAAAAACATCTAGTACATATATATTATGTGGAATCAAAGTTCAAATTAAAGACTGAAGGCATTACGAAATATAACATTGTAATAAATTATTATAAGCTTTTTGAACTCATTACCCGAAAAAATGAATCTTTGTGCGTGACACGTTGAGGTAAGGCATTTGGGTATTGTTTTTGTCTTGCACTAATTAATTGGAAGTACTCATGGATATGTTGTAGAAAAAAAAATGATAATTGTTACTAATAGAAGACAATACAAAGTACTTGAAAAAATAAAACTCAACATTACTTACCTCATCCTCTAGCCATCCAAATGAAGCATGACCCAACAGTATTTGAAAAAATTCGTATGACTGTTGGATTGTGCGATCCACTATAATTTCACCAGCAAACCACTGATCTCACTCATGAAATTGTATTGGATCCTCTAATTCTCTAAATGGATTTATATCCACACTTGTTCTTTCATCAATCTCATGGTCAATTATTTCGATTGTGGGTTGGGGATTCACGTTCCTCCCTCTCTTGAAAGGCGAAATCACATACGGACTATTAACTATATATGACAGCCAATATAGACGTTCGAACTTACTTATGTCCGATGGTGCCTTCGTGAAAATTTTGACACTATCACCACTTAAGTCTCCGTAGAAGCTGTACAATGTTAAAAGACTGTGATCATTATGATCACTAATATCAGTATGAGCTCCACGGTCATTTGAGACTTGTCAAATAATCAATATAAACATATTAAACTCCTGTCGGATTAGAAGGTAAAGAATAATAAGATACAATGTGATAAAGCTGCTCACTGTATACGAGCATCCAATCGAGTAATCGTCGTTCAACCAATTGGATGTACCCTCGTTGTTTGAACCAAAAAGTGCCATGAAAAGTTTTCTAATCTCTCTTTGATCTTTACGCTCTACCTCAAATGCAGACTTTAGCTCAAAAATGTTACAATCAATCTTGTTCATCTATCTAATGAAATAGTCGTTACAGAACTTTATCCTTGACTGTTATCAACAAACACAAATATAACGAGACTGTGTTAAAGGCATATATTAATGTGTATACAAGAAATGAAAATGATCGTTGATGAGGATGTTACCTTTGACTCTTATGGATTATCGGAGTCATGTGATCGATCGTCACTGTCAGCTGCAGCAGGATCACCCTCGTCACTGTCAGCTGCAGCAGGATCGCCCTTGAGTGGGATTTGCTACTTATGTGTTCCACTTATGTACTACTGAGGCTCTTGTACTTCCCTTGGAAAAGACTACGCATTGATTGTAGGTTCATACTGCAGAAAATAGATAAAAAAAAATAATAATTAATAAGCATATTGAGCTTCAATGATGTTTTACATTAACTACTCAAGGATACCTATGTTAAAAACCCATCTTGGGACGTATGGCACACTGTCCTCCACAGTCTTCTAATAATCTTTTGCCTTCTCCTTTGTACTTGGTTCGATGATTTATATAACATTCCTCTGTCGTAGAGTAGACAAAATTTTATGTTCGAATAACGATATAGTATTTAATAATAACGGTTATTTTATGCATGTAATACTTACAATACGAGTTTGTCATTACGATATGAATGTACGACCCTATAACTTATTTTCGATGAAGAAAATGCCTTCTATTTTAATATGCGTGGAATCTTCTTCCTTGTCTTCACAGCCCACTCTGATGGCAACCTCTCAATAACTTCAAAAAGCCAAGCTTGCAATAAACAAAGTCACAAAGTTAAAAAAAATTACTTCGTGAATACATAAGTACACATAAGAACTTAAATTTTTTTTCCTACCCACCTGAACTCCATGATTAAAGCTGTAGATATTGTATTTTTCAATATTATGAGAAGGATCTTTGTCGCACTGATTCTTAAATTTCTCAGCCTTTTGGTTCAATGCATTATCAATACTATTGTATACCGTTTCCCATGATATACGACCCCATGGAAGACTTCGAAAGTGATCGACATCATCAACGTAATTCATCAATTGAAAATAAGCTTGATTGTTATCCTTTCTACCATTCAGTACCCTATCGGCAAAGTAATACAAGGCTATTTTCAAGGCATCAACGTCGTCCATGACATCAAAGTTTAAATTAGCAAAAGCAATATCCAATTGTTTCAGTTTCAAGTCTTTAAACCGACCATCAAAATACTAATGGAGTAACCTAAGATGTACTGCTGGATTTTTTGGTATGATATTTTCACCACAAGAGAGCCCCGTAACTAAACACCACTCCCTAATCGATAAGCGTGTTAAATGCTCTCATATTTAAAACCATAACTGATTCTCATCGGTTTCATTATGTGCCACTTGTCTAAGCAATAAATTATGGATTATACCACCACTGAATGCATAACGCTCCAAACTCATAAAGTGCCCAAAAATATGATTCTTGAATAATGACAATTGTTTTTTCGTTAACTTACTCCGGATAGGTTCGACGACTCTTTTAAATTTTGATGTCTCTGTAATATGGCCCGAAAAATTATCATCAAATCCTAACTTCATTATGCCTGCATCCTTCCTCAGGCCAAGCAGATTATGCTTCGACAAACTCTTTTTTGCCATGTATGTATAACAAAATGAAATTTCAATCAATTATTAAAATTCATAACTTTATTATAATAAAAAAAGTAACAAAATTTATTAACACAAATTACGCAATGGAAAGATAATCACGCAATCTCTATTTTTAGGTGTGACTAGTAGTCCATCGCACGAAAAAACAGAGAGCGTGGTGCTCCCATTGCACATAATTGTGTGTGATGGCCAAAAAATTACATGCAAAGGGGCTGTGTTTTTGTGTGACAGGCTGTCCGTCGCACAAAAGTTTGGGAGACGTGTCCCCGCTGCACAAAAGTTTGAGAGACGGGTCCCCGTCGTACAAAAATACAATACCTATGCATCTAATTTTTTTGGCCATCGCACACAATTACGTGCGATGGGAGCACCGCGCTCTCTGAAATCAACCCGTCGCACAAAAGTTTAGGAGACAGGTTCCCGTCGCAAAAAAATTATATGCATAAACACAGCACCTATGCATCTAATTTTTTTGCCTGTCATACACAATTATGTACAATGGGAGGAACGCGCTCTCTGAAAGTTTGTGTGACGATCAAAAAAATTATATGCATAGGTGTTGTGTTTTTATGCGATGGGGACCCTAGGCCGTCACGCGCGCCAGACTTGCACCCGAGGCTAGGGGGACAGCCTGGGTTGTCGCCCACATGCGCCAGACTCGCGCGCGAGGCTTGGGCGACAGCCTAGCCTCCCTCCCACCAAAATCCACTCTCCTCTCCTACAACCCTCCACCAAAACAACATCAAACAACAACAACAACACACAACCATAACACAATAAAATGCAACACAAGAACAAGATAAAGCATTTATTTCAAATTTCAAACTTAGGGTTTTTGAAATTCAATGTTTGATTTTTGGATCTCTTCACTGCTATTGGACTTGATTTTGGTGAGATTGATGTTGTTGGACATGACCCCTAGAGATTAGCCACCGATGATTGACGTTATCTTTCTTCTCCGATGCCGGCGATTGGTGAGAATTTTGTTGGGAGAAATGCTTCCATTTTGAAAAAATTTGGATGAAAATGACAAGGATAATATGGTCCAAAATATTGTGGTTTGGCTAATTTGATAGAAAAAAAATTGTGTGATTATTTATGTAATTTATAAAAATTTTATGGTTATTATTGTAAGTTTCCCTAATATTATTATAATGGGGCTCTTCCATTAAGCAATCCGATTTTTACTCGCTTGGTCCACGCAATACAAATTGATCTAATCCAGCATGCTGCAACAATTGAAAGCCCATAAAATCGTTTCAATTTGATTGGTTATTTTTGCAGTAAAGTCAGAACCTAGATATAGTGAACAGATCTCATTGATAGAAAGTAGCATCAACATGTCTGATACAGGAAACCCTAGAGCTAGAGCTTCACCAGACCTCCCATGGAAGACCAAGCTCTTAATGTCAGTATTAAGCTTCGCCGTCGACGTATCTTGTCGCCGTAACATCACTTTCAACCGTCACTTCTTCAGCCTCTTTGACGTGAAATGCTCTACTTCAAGTCAACCAAAAAACGGGGTCAAATCCTCCGATTTTGTCATCGACGGCTCCCGCAATCTCTGGTTCCGCCTCTACACACCCACCAATGTCACTGAAACAGCTACCACAATCAGCTTGCCAGTCATTGTCTACTTCCATGGTGGAGGCTTCGTTCTCTTGGCTGCAAATTCAAAAGGCTTCGATGATTACTGTCGAAGGCTCGCCGGGGAAATCCCCGCCGTCGTCATCTCCGTCAACTACCGTCTAGCTCCGGAGCATCGGTACCCGTGTCAATATGAAGATGGGATCGATGTGTTAAAATTCATCGACAATGAAATCTCAAAGATCGAAGACTTCCCGGCTTGTGCTGACCTCAAACGTTGTTTTGTCGCCGGAGATAGTGCCGGCGGCAACTTGGCTCACAATGTGGCAGTGCGAGCTAATGAGTGTAACTTTTTCAAGCTGAAGCTCATTGGAGTGATAGCGATTCAGCCATTTTTTGGGGGAGAAGAGAGGACTGAATCGGAAACAAGGCTCGTTGGAGCTCCATTGGTCTCAATGGAGCGTGCTGACTGGATGTGGAAAGCTTTTTTGCCAGAAGGGTCTAATCGGAACCATCCGGCGACGAATGCATTTGGGCTGAATGCTGTTGATATTTCGGGCATGAACATTCCGGCAACGATTGTAGTAGTAGGTGGGTTTGATCCTTTACAAGATTGGCAGAAGAGGCACTACGATGGATTGAAGAAATGTGGCAAAGAAGCTTATTTGATTGAGTATCCGAATGCGGTTCATGGTTTCTATTTTTTTCCTGAGCTACCCGAGGGGTCTTTGCTCATTAATGACGTCAAGGATTTTATAAAAAATCAATCGGCCAAATGATGAATGAAGGAAAAAAAAAATTATTCACTCTCTCAGTCTTTGTTCAAATTGCACTCATACGTTTGTACTCTCCACGTTTATAATTGTACTGACATTTTCATGTTTTTAGAAATAAATTAATTCAGTTTCAATTCTTGTCACTGAGACTCTGAGAGTGAGAAATATATGCCTTTCTAATTGTTTAGAAATAAATTAATTCAGTTTCAAATCTTTGATTTTTTCATTTCAACATTTGTAATTTACAATATCTTCAAACAAGGCTAAGATTGATAAACAATAATAGATGGTGTTTAAAGTTCTCATTTTAAACTACCGCTGCCAGATTATTTGACAAATATGAGAGTTGTTTGCTCATCGTATATTAGGTGGAATATTCCACCTATTCCTCTTTTCTAATTCAACATTATTTTTTTCTTTCTTCTTCTTTTTAATGAATTTGGTATTATTCATCGGAAAAACAGACCATCAAAAAAAAAATAGATAAATAAACACGCGGGTTTCACACTGAAAGGGCATTCCATTTTCAGGGTCAATAATTTGTATACTCAAAAAAATTGACAAAATGTGACAATATTTCCAGAAAATTGCTTGATAAAAGACGGATGATGGTGATGGGATGAATTAGTTCATCTCTTCTACTCTTGGCTCTTGGGTCATGCAGAATTTGGCCAAAAGAGTGGTGTTATCAAAATCATACTCAACCGTCCATGTCAAAAATCATGCCTTCTTTTCAAATTGGTCGTTATCTTATCCAAATCACGTAGAATACTAATTTATTACTCTTCTACTTTACGTTGGACAAATGCTAGCATTTCACGTGGGAAGGCACTGCAGGAGCAATTATGTCGCTATGATCATATTTTTTGCATTATCGACCGCTCTCTCAAGAGTCAAGACCAGCCCCAGTCTCAACTCTCAACCATTTTGTTTGTCCGCCAAGGCGCTGTTCCAGTAACAGTTACCCAAAATAAAAAAAACAAGGAGTGGAACGCATGTCCATAAATATCGGGTCTTGAACTGTGCGAGCCGTTTTCATTTCGAAAACAATTGAACTATTGCCACCTCTTCTGACACCTTTTAATATGCCTTTGATTATTTTACAATTATTTTATAATTTTATCCTTTCAATAAAACCACATGAAGGACAAATGTCTATTTGACTAAACCACATATAAAATACAAACAGTTTTTTTTATACCTACTCAATTTGAATCTTCATAATCTTTTACTACACTAAACAACTAAGATTTAATAAATTTATATTTTTATTCAATAATTAATGATTATATCTTCTTAAAAATTAACAAAAAGATAGGTTAGGTTAAGTACGAATCCAAAATTATACTTAAAAGGCTGTACAGTCACAAATATTCGGATTTTTTTAATTTTAATAAATTTTCACCCCGCCCACGTATCGTCATCCATGATCTTTTCTTTTTTTAACCACATATTTTTTTCAAAATTTTAATTTGGAACAAAATAATCATGCAAGGGAGAAAGACGATCATTAAAAAGGTCCGATTTTTTTTTTTTTAATGGCAACTTCATGTAAAAGTAAAAACGCCTTTTATCTAACAAGCAAAGCATGTTAACGCCTTTTCATCTACTTGTTTTCCATCTATGATGCAGGTTTTTTTATTTGCAACTTACAACCGTACTAAAAAAAAAAGAATAAAATAAAATAAATCTAAATACCAAACAGCTCCCACTTCGTCACCAAACCTTTTAGTCTTTCCAAAATTAAAAACTTTAATTACTTGCAAATCTAAAATATCAATTAATCTAGATATTGATTTACATGGTTTATTTTGTTATATCATCATAAAGTAATGGCTGATGGAGAAAAAAGAGTGAATAAGATAAAAGAGGGAGAACAAAGTGACTAAGAGAGAGAAAGTGTAATGTTCAAGAAGAAATCAGGGTTATTTTTAGAATTAATGGGTTTCATGAGAATCTTACAATCGTTATACAATCTTACAATCTTTATACAATTTTCATCAGATATTAAAAAAAAAAGGATTTCAAGTGGTATTAAGAGGTGCTAATATTCCAATTGTTTCTAAAATTATATTTGCCTAAAAAGAGTGCGTGAGGGTCACAGTATCTCCATTTTTTGGCCCGTTTTATGGGGAAAAAAAGAAAGACGTTTTAACACCCCTTTAAAATTTTTATGGAACTTTTTTTAAAATTTTTTTTGTTTCAGTACTAAAGGTATCCTTTTGCATTAAAACCTCATCTTCTATTGGTCAGTCTTTTTTTTTTTTTTAATTTTCCCAAACATTTATAGTCTTGTTCTCTACGCTCAACACAAATAAATTTACTGCGTATAAAGCTTATAGTTTAACGGTTAATACGTATGCGAAAAATAACTTTTTTTTGAGAAAAAGTATTGGGAGTAATGAATTTGTAAGAAAAATATGGGAAACAAAGTTATTTCAACTAAATAAATATTTAATAAATTTCTTTAGGAAAAAAAATTGAATGGATGAAGAGTCATTAAAAGAAGGATTAATGTCATCTGAGTAAAAAGTCCCTTTTCTACTTTTCTCTGAAAAACAGAATGAGAGCTGAAGAGTGGGTCTTCAATGGCCCTTTCAAGTAACCCACACACGTTGGGTTTTTTTCAGTTTTTCTTAGCCTTTCCCTCCTGCTTTTCCCTCTTCAGTTTTTAGTCTCAAGCTTCGGTGGGTTATTAAAGGCATTAACTTAGTTTGCGGTTTTAAATCCGTAAACGTGTTGTTGCAAAAGAGTTTAGTGGGGTCTTAGTTTTTAGAAGTGATGGATACGGAGGAGATTATCAAAAGGTGTCAACAAATATCATTGAGTGGGGAAAGTACAAGCAAGATTACTTTCAAAAGCAGCATGAAGCAAAAAGGGGAGAAGATTATTGCTGGTTGTTTAGTGGGCAAGGTGCTATTGAACAGAGAAGTCCCAACTGAAAGGCTTAAATCAGCCTTGCAGACTGTGTGGAAAACAATGAGGGAAGTCAAGATTGAGGAGCTGGGACAGAACATTTTCCTCTTTAAGTTTGGAGCTGAGGGCGATAAAAGGAAGATATTATCGGGTGGCCCTTGGCATTTTGATAATGGGCTGATAATTTTAAAAGAGCCAGTAGGGATTGGAGAAATTACAAAACAAGATTTTACACATGTATCTTTCTGGGTCCAAATATACAATGTGCCAATCATGTGTATGGACACAGAAACCATTCAAGAGCTAGGGGAAGCAATCGGGCGAGTAGAGGAAGTTGGAACAGATGACAACGGGGATTGTTTTGGCAAGTACATCAGACTGCGAATATCTGTAGATGTCACAAGACCACTTATCCAAATGCTGGAATTGGAGCAAGAGGATGAAAGGGAAAAATCAGTCCCAATGCTGGTGAGATATGAGAGGTTACCAGATTTTTGTTATGTGTGTGGATGTATTGGCCATCAATACAGAGTATGTGCCAAGTACAAAAACCAATCAAGGAGGGAAATGGAGTATGGGCCTTTTTTAAAGGCTCCTACATTAGCTGACAAGAAAAAGATGAAAAAAGGGGAGAAAGATTGGTCATCAGAAGCTGGAAAACAAGGTTTTGAAGATTCAGTCAAGGAAGTGAATCAGAAAGCTCCATCTCTGATAACCCGTGGCAAAAGTAATAAGTCGGGTGGGGAAGATGGGTCAATGCAGATCCATATTGAAGAAGGATCGGGTCTGCAAAAAAGTCAAGGAGTAGGTGCCACAGATATGTCAGAATACAGAGATCAGGAACAGCAGGTGACAATTGACAAGGATGCAGCACCTAGGAAACAACAAAAAAATGAAGGGGAAAACCAAAGTGCAATTGAGCGGAATACTGCATTTCGAGCAGTGCAAATAGTGAAAAAAGGACAGGAAAATAAGGCGATAGCTAGTGAGGCACAACAGATAGATCTTCAAATGGAAAAAGGCCCACTAATAGCCCAAATTGAAGCTAACACAGGGGTTAAAGATTGGCTGAATGCTGTTAAAACAAAACCAACGAAACGAAAGTGGAAATTACAAGCTAGAAAACTCGAGACGGCCTTAAGGTGTAGTGACGGGCAAGAGAAATTAAAAAGGCCAGGAAGTGAGCTGCATCGAGAAGGCCCAAATGAAAAGAAAAAAAGAGTCAGTAGCCAAAATTTCTTAATCCTTACAGCTTCCCCAGACGTTCAAGAAAAGGCGAAGCGGGAAGTGCAGAATTATGAAACAATGGAGGTGGAAACAAAGATATTGCAAAATTCAGCGGCGGAGGCTGGTCACCAGCCCCGCCGAGATCAATGAGGATTATGAGCTGGAACGTTCGTGGATTGGGGAACGAACGAGTGTTCCGAGAAGCAAAAAAAGTTCTCCAAATGCACAGGCCTCAGTTACTGTTTTTGTGTGAAACTAAGCTGCAGCCTGAGCAAATGCAGAGAAGAGGTAAGGAGTTAATGTTTGAGAATTGTTTTGCTGTAGATAGGAGTGGTCTCGGAGGTGGCCTAGCTTTTTTATGGAGTTCCGAGGTAGTAGTCGAGGTGAAATCCTTTAGTAAGCATCATATAGACGCGGTGGTAAATTTTGAAAATAGCAGCTATTTGAGATGTACAGGTATTTATGGGCATCCTGAGGCTGAGCAAAAGCAAAATACCTGGACATTATTGCGTAGGTTAGCGGGTTTATCAACTCTGCCATGGGTATGTTTTGGTGATTTTAACGAAATCTTGCATCTTCATGAGAAGTCAGGGAGACATAAAGCGAGATGTGTATCGTGATTAATGATTTTAGAGATGCTGTCAAGGACTGTGGTTTGAGTGATTTGGGCTATAAGGGTTATCCCTTTACTTGGTCAAACAGGCGGTTCGGCCCTCACTTAGTGGAGGAGAGAATCGATAGATTTTTGTGTTGTAAAAAATAGGGAACTATGTTCCAGGAACGTGCTGCTGTACACCTAGAAACCTGGACATCCGATCATAATCCAATTATTCTTAAGGTCGAGGAACACGGCAAAGGGGTGGAGCACAGAAGTAGAGCGTCTTCAAGGATTCATTATGAAGACATGTGGAGCCCATATGAAGGATGCAAGGAGATAGTTAGGCAAGAGTGGGTTGACGACAATAGATGGAGCCTTGGGAATCCTGTTGGCTTGTTTACAAAAAAGGCAAATGACTCAATGTCAGCATTATTAAGGTGGAGCAAAGTGGAATTTAAAGACAAAAAAAGGAAGCTAGAAGGGCTGTTGCATGATTTGAAGACGATCAGAGAGAGCAATGATCATTATGCTTGTGGTGAGGGCATAAAGGTTATTGAAAGACAAATTGATGAAATGCTGATTGAAGAGGAAATCTATTGGAGACAAAGGTCCAGGGCTGTTTGGCTCAAGGAAGGGGATAAGAATACAAAATTTTTCCACTCAAAAGCCTCAGCGAGGAAAAGAAAAAATACTATAAGGGGAATTCTTGACGAGAACCAGGAGTGGAAAGAAGAAGCGGATGAAGTTGAGAGGCTGTTTTGTGACTATTTCAACAAGCTTTTTCTGACAACACACCCGACTCATATCCAGTTGGAAGCAGCCTTAAAACACATGCCAATCAAAGTGAACGCAGAAATCAATGATCGGTGAACCGACCTTTTTTCTCAAAGAGGAGATTCAAAGCAACTTTGAACCAGATGCACCCAACAAAAGCTCCAGGTCCAGATGGTCTGCCAGCAGTCTTTTTCCAAAAACATTGGAAATCAGTAAGCAAGGGAGTGATTATAACGTGCCTTCACATTCTCAACGAAGGAGGTAATATAGCCCCTCTGAACCATACTTATTTAGCTCTAATTCCGAAGATTGCTAAACCTATGAGGGTTATGGATTACCGACCTATTAGCTTATGCAATGTCATTTATAGGATTATAGCAAAAACAATTGCCAATAGGCTAAAGCTGATTTTGCATCTTGTAATCTCTCCCACTCAAAGTGCCTTTATCCCTAATAGGCTTATCACGGACAACATAATCATAGGGTATGAATGTCTTCATAAAATAAGACATAGTAAAGGCAAAAAGAATGGGCTGGTAGCGTTGAAACTAGATATTAGCAAGGCTTATGATAGGGTGGAGTGGAATTTCTTGAAATGTACTATGGAAAGCTTAGGGTTCTCCTTGAAATGGGTTGAGTTGATTATGAGATGCATCTCTACTTCATCTTTCTCAGTGTTGATAAATGGAGTTCCTAAAGGCCTAATTCAGCCTCAAAGAGGCCTGAGACAGGGCTGCCCTTTGTCCCCTTATTTGTTTATTTTGTGTGCAAAAGTTTTTTCAAACATGCTCATCCAAGCAGAAAAAATGCAGTTGATTCAAGGCCTGAGGTTCAGTAAAGAGCTGTCCATTACTCACCTTCTCTTCGCGGATGACAGTTTGATCTTCACAAGGGCAGTAATTGAAGACTGCTCAAATTTAAAAGGAATCTTTGATTGCTATACTACAGCCTCAGGTCAAGTTTTCAACCTTGAGAAGTCCTCCATGTTTTTCAGTGGGAAAACAAAGCCTGAGCAAATTTCTGCAATAAAGAATCTGTTCCAACTTCAAGTTGTTTCAAGGCATGAGAGATACTTGGGGTTACCTTCAATGGTTGGTAAAAACAAAAGCAGTCTTTTCCACGACATCAAGCTCAGAATCCTAAGCAAAATATCTAATTGGCAGTCAAATTTTTTTCATTTTCGGGAGGGAAAGAGGTTCTTATCAAAGCAATAGCTCAAGCAATGCCTGCCTATGCTATGAGTGTTTTTAAGCTTCCTTCAGGATTGTGTGATGATTTGCAAAAAGCTATAGCTAGGTTTTGGTGGAACTCAAAGCCAGATCAGAGATCTATTCACTGGTCTAAATGGGAGAGTTTGTGTCAGGCCAAATGCAGAGGGGGGCTGGGTTTCAGAGACCTCAGCAGCTTTAACCAAGCCATGATTGCTAAGCAAGGGTGGAGAGTGATTAATAATCCCGATTCCCTAGTTGCGAAGGTCCTGCAGGCAAGATATTTCAAGAACTCGGACTTTTTACATGCTAACATGGGATCAAAACCTTCTTATATCTAGAGGAGTATCTTGTGGGGAAAGCAAGTAATTTTAAAAGGCCTAAGATGGAGGATTGGGAATGGGCAAAAAGTGCAGATTTATCAAGACTATTGGTTGCCAAGACCCACCACCTTTAAGCCTATCTCGCCGCCAAGAATGCCGCAGGAATCCACAGTGTCTGAGCTTATAGATGAAAACAATAATTGGAAAAAAGAGGTGATCCAGCAAAGTTTCTTTAAAGAGGATGCAGACCAAATCATGAAAATTCCCCTCCCGAGACACCCAAGTTGGGATCAGGTTCTATGGCATTTTGACAAGAAAGGGGAGTATACAGTGAAAAGTGGTTACCAAGTGGCCTTAAATCTTAAATTTCCAGATCAAGCCAGCAGCTCATACAAACAATTATCTCCATGGAAAACAATTTGGTCTCTAGAGCTTCCAGAAAAGATAAAGATATTCATGTGGAGAGCAACAAAAAATCTGCTGCCTACTGCTCAAAACCTTTGGAAGAAGAAAATCCTCTCAAGCCCTTGGTGTTAGAGATGCAGAAAAACAGAGGAGTCCATATACCACACTCTTGTTAGCTGCAAAGAGTCAAGAAAAGTCTGGAGGAAAACTCATCTTGAAGAACAAGTCCAGCTCAGGGAGGGGGGTGACATGGTTGGCTTCTTGCTAGAAATGGCAAACAAAAGGAATAAGGCAGATATGGAGCTGATAGTTGCTACATGTTGGGCTATTTGGAATGCGAGGAATCTTTTTATCTTTGAAAGTAAGAATGAAGATTCTCAACTATCAGCTGCTAAAGCAGATGCAGTAGTGCACTCTTACAAAAAGATTCAATTACCGCACCTTCAGACATCCTTAGAGGAAAAGTCCTTAGCAATTTCCTCTTGGAAACCCCCCCCAGAAGGTTGTTACAAAGTTAATGTGGACGCTTCAGTTGGGTTTGAACAAAGAAAAGTTGGTTTGGGTGCTGTGATTAGAGATTCTAGAGGTAAAGTTCTAGCAGCAGCTGTGAAACCTTCCTATTTCCATTTGGAGATAGCCTATGCAGAAGCAGAAGCTGCAAGACTTAGTCTTTGAAATTCTTTGAGAAGTTGGGGTACATTGGCCGTTAATCATTGAAACTGATTCCCAGGAGGTTGTAAATCTGGTTTTGAACAAAAAGAGCACAAGAACCGAATTGTTTTGGATCATTTCAGATGTGCAAGCTTGTTTCAAGAGGCAGCAACGAGTATCTATTCAGTACACTCCAAGAGCCAACAATGTAATAGCGCACAATTTAGCTAGATTAGCCTTAACTCATTCTGAAGTTGTTTTTTGGGTGGATAACTTTCCAGCCCACCTCTTGTACTTATTCTCCAGTTAGTTGCTATTAAGGGAGACCTTCTTTTCAAAAAAAAAAATGTCATCTGAGTAATATATTTTCAACAAATATAAAAAAAGTGATAGATTTTTCAAAAATAACCAATGAGGTGACAAACAGTTAACTTTTCTGTTAACTTTAACACAATCGATTGTCTTTTGATGAAATTACATTTATTTCCTTGTAACTTTCTTTTAATATTACAATAATACCTTTGGTTGTTTATTTATTTACAAGTATATCCCATACAAAAAAAAAAAGAGAACCAAATTAATATTTTAAAAAATATTAAAATAATTTCTCATGTATTAATAATGTTAAAATTATTTTATATGATATTAAAAATAATTTAATTTTTTATATATTATTTTATATTATTTTTATTTATTATAAAATTTATTTTAATAAATATATTGTTAAATTTATTTTAATATGATTATCTTTGTATGAGTTGAATTCGGTTTTCATTGTTTTTATTTTTTTTGTATGGGAGTTGAATTTGGTTCTCATTTTTTTATTTTTTAATATGGGATATACTTGTAAATAAATTAGTAACCAAGGATATTATTGTAATATTAAAAGAAAGTCACTGGGGCAGAAATGTAATTTTATCAAGAGACAATCAATTATGTTAAAGTTAACCGAAAAATTAACGATTTATCACTTAACTACCTATTTTTGAAAAATTTATCACTTTTCTTATATTTATTGAAAAATTTGTTACCCAGATGATATTAACACTAAAAAGACAAAACAATTTGTAGAGAAAGTAAACGGGTGTGTTAAAAAGTTTATTAAATGAGAGTTCCATTTAAAGAATTGTATTGGCTTTTCAATTCTTTTGACTACCTACAAATTAAGGCAAAAAAGTTTAGCAAAGCCTAACACTACGAGTCTCATCCTCGATGAGTCCGACCTTTTTTTTTTTTTCATGGTATTATAATCAAATTATTATTGATATTACATCACATAATTACTGATATTTATAATTAAAACAGTAAATGATATATGACATTATTTTAAAATTTTAGAATTTTTATTATTTTAGGATTTTTTATTTTAATTAGTGTTCATTATGGTATGTGATGTAGTATTTTATTCCATCTTAATTGTGATTTAATTTTCCTTTTTAGGTTAATTTAAGGAAGTGGGTTTGGTCTTGTTATTGCTTTTACAATTTTAGATTCAATTATTAATAAAACCTCTCTTTTATAATTCCTTCCAGGATTATCTATAAAAAATCTCTTTCATATAGTCATTTGGATTAGAACATCATCTAATCTCGCTTAACACGTTACTAAAAATTTTATTGAGTTATTTGGATTAGAACGATATCTAATTACACTTCGATTAGATTACATTTTAATCGATTAGAATATAATATAGTCATCTTGACTTATTTTAATATTAGAATAATATTTAGTATTCTCTACTCAATCAATTCTATTTTCACTACGTCACTTTATCATTAAATTTAAAGATTCTCTCTCCTCAATTATTCTTCATATTTTATAACAACTCAAACTACTACTCTCACATATGTGAAAGCAGCAACTGTCACCATTCGGCCAAAAGGCCAAGTGGCTCTCAATGAGTCCAACTTCGGAAGCCAGCCAGCCAGCCAAGTGTTTTTTTGCTCAACCACCACATTTATTTCCTTATCAACACCGTCCGCTGGTAGTAATATGAAGAACAGAGCAAGATTTGTATGTGATTTCTTTCTCTAATGGTTATTTTTTAAATTAATTCGGACCTCCGTTAAAATATATATATATAAATTAGAGAAATGGTAGATGAGTTTCCTTAAATACAATTACATCATTAAGGGAGTGTTGACAGGATAATAAAGGAGTGTTAATAGCACTACTGCGAAAAAATAAAGAAATGGACCACAAACAGGTAGCAAAGGTGCCGTTTTTGTGGCGCCCCTTTTGTGCTTTTTATGGGCAAATATAATTGACATTAAAGAATCCCACCGCCCACTGCCCAACGCCATGTTGCAACTAGAAGTTGTAAAATGTAGCTATCACTTAGTCAAAAAAAGAAAAAAAACAAATAGACGAAGTATGGATAATAACTTCTTTGTAGATGGTCGCTGTTATGAACTGGTAAATGAGGCTATTGGCAAGATTAAAAGTTTTGTTCAAAAAGAATCCAATATGTGATGCTCGGTATCCTCAGTGTGGCATTTCGTCGAGCAGGAGATTCACTGCAATTTGCAAACCAAACACCTTCTCATTCTCGTTTTAAAACCAAAAAAAAAAAGAAACCTTCTCATTCTAACACCGATTGTTCTGCTATTTGCATGCGCTTTCTTTGTTTTTTTTTATTATTTTTTTATTTTAATAAATAAAAATATATTTGCAATTTAATATTATATGGTCTAATAATATTATATAATATTATTTTTATTTTATTTTACATTATAGTAATTAATATAGATTAATAAATTTATTATTTATTGTTTAATAATATTACACTATATTTTTTATATTAATATTATTAAAAATATTTTAATTATATATATTACAATAATTAATATATAATAACTGATTATTATTTAATAAGTTAATATAACTAATAATAAAACTTATAGATTTTAAAAATTAAAAATATAATATAATTTTACATTATTTAATTATATTATAATAATTAATTTATAAAAATTAATTATTATTTTACAATTTAGTACAACTGATAATAAATACTTAAATAATGTTTTAAAATATAATAAAACATTACGTAACTGCTCTTCACTTCCATTCTCTTCTCAAAACCCAATCTTTCTTCTTCACCCAATCTATCACTGACATTAGTGCAGCCGCAGGCACTTTGGGTACTCGATGCCGTCAATGCTATCACGTGCTCCCGCGGAACACCACATCTACTGTTACGCCATCTCTGTGCAGTGGGTCCATAGCTATTGTGCAACATCACAACAAAATATCAAAGCCAGTCTTCCAAAAAGAAAAAAAAAAAGAGTAAACCCAAACTTTTTTTCAGACGCCCTTTTTCCAACCACTTCACTCTTCTTTTCTTCCTGTTCTTCTTCTTCTTCAAAAAAAAAAAAAAAAAAAGAATTTAAATCGAAAAATAATAATTATAAATCTGCACAAATATTTGGTGATTTTTACAAAAATAAATAAATAAAGGATGCAAAGAACAGACAAATAAAGAAAAATTGATAAATGATAACACGATAAATTGAAAAAAAAAAAAAAAAAGAGGAAAAAGACAAGGAGACAGAAGAAAGAGGAAAGAGAATTGGAGATGGAGATTTAGTTATGAGAAGATTAAAGAGGGAGATAAGGGATAAGGATGGTGTGTCCGACATGGATGAAGACAACTTGTGTTTATTGTTTTATAATTTGTTTTACTATTTATTTTATAAAATAAGAAAAATATCTGTTGTATTACTTTATTGATATGTAATAACTACATTGTAGTATGTATTGACTTTTATATTATCATCTTTAAATGACTTATTGAACGAATCTTATGTATCTCAAAGATTTATTTATATTGTGATACTTTGTTAGAAGTTATTTGATTGAATTATTTGTTTTATTTTTT
Organism: Luvunga scandens; assembly: GCA_030449905.1. Taxonomy (NCBI): domain Eukaryota; kingdom Viridiplantae; phylum Streptophyta; class Magnoliopsida; order Sapindales; family Rutaceae; genus Luvunga; species Luvunga scandens. Next base: position 302,141 of record JASUUG010001012.1, read on the forward strand.
ATTTTTAAGGGTATATATTTTGGAAATGTTGAAAAAATAAATATTATGTTACTAAAAATTTAAAATTTGTTAATTTTATATATCTTTTATGAAGAATTATGATATTTTTATATTTATACCAAGAAAATGATGAAAAGAATTTTAAAATTTAATAATTTTATATTTATGTTTTTAAGTACCGATAAATATTATTTTTTAAATATATAATTTACATTAATCATAAAAAATTAATACAGTTAATGTAATACAATATTAAATATAGTATAATTAAAAATTAATATAATGAAATTAAAAATTACATACTATTATTATAATACATTTTTAATATAATATAATACGTTTATATTAAATAATATAAGAGTGTATCAAATATGTTAATGTAATATAATATAGTACAAAAAAATTAATATTTATTGATGTTTTCATATTAAATTTAATGGACCCATTGTACTTACTGCTGCGAGACTCAACAATCAACTGGGCCTGCGTTCTTGAAGTGACAGGTTGGTCTCACTTAATTTCTTCTTAAATTTTAATGCTAATGACATTTGGATATGTAAACCAATCTTTAATTGACAAGTTTTTAACTCATGCTGGTAGTTAATGAGCCACATCAGACATTGTCTCCGTTCATCTGTCATCCGGAAACCCAAAATAGGTCCATTTTTTATCATTTGTAATTGTCCAATAGTTAAGCGAATAGAGGAAGCTTACAAAGCTCATCGCCTCATCCTATTCTCCATAGAAAATCCTCTAATGTTATATTTCAATGGTTTGAAGAATTTTGTTATTCTTATTTCTCCAATACTATTTATGTCTGAAGTCAAAAGAGTTACAATAGCTCCAAAAATTTTATTAATATAAAAAAGTCATACGTATATTCCATTATCCCCCAATTACTATTATTATAAGAGAAATGATTGGAAACTAAAGTGGATTAAATCCTAACAAAAATATATTTAAAATGATACCATTTAAAATATATTTTTTTTGTCAAAATTTGGTCAAATTTTATACGTATATTAGTTCTCTTATTATAATCGAACAATTTAATAAAGTGAGAAAAATTTGTGCACGCCTTACCAGATTAGTCTGTGCATTTAAGATTTGATGAGTATGTGGCCTTTTAGTAGGACCCATCAATTTATTCAATGAGAGTAAGATCTAAATAAGTTAAAATTTTTTAAAAAAAAATTATGATCAATCCCACTAGAATTCATCAAACTTACCGATAACAAATCATTCTTAAAGCACTTCGACAAAAATGAACACGTCTCACTTCAGTTTTTCTCCCGTTGAGCAAGCCCATTTTTATTGATCTAATATCCTCAATAATCGAAAGCTCAGAAAAGTCTTTCAACGTGATTTTTATTATTTTTTGACAATCAATTCAAACACCTAGACCATAGTGATTAGTCATCAGTTATTGATAGAAAATTAGAAACCAATAATATCAACATGCCAGATTCAGGACACCCTGAAGCTAAAGCCTCACCAAATCTCCCATGGACGACGAGGCTGTTAATGTCGGCAGTGGCCATCGCTGTCGACGTATCTTGCCGCCGTAACATGACATTCAACCGTCGCCTCTTCAACCTCGTTGACCTAAAATGCTCTGCTTCAAGTCAACCCAAAAATGGCGTCAAATCCTCCGATATCGTCATCGACAGGGACCGCAATCTCTGGTTCCGCCTCTACACACCCACCAATGTTACTCAAACATCCACCACAAGCAGTTTGCCAGTCATTGTCTACTTCCATGGGGGAGGCTTCATTCTCCTGGCTGCAAACTCTAAACGCTTGGATGATCACTGTCGAAGGCTCGCCAAGGAGATCCCCGCCGTCGTCATCTCCGTCAACTACCGTCATGCTCCGGAGAATCGGTACCCGAGTCAATATGACGATGGGATTGATGTGTTAAAATTCATCGACAGTGATATCTCAACAGTCGAAGATTTCCCTGCTTGTGCTGACCTCAAACGTTGTTTCGTCGCCGGAGATAGTGCCGGCGGTAACTTGGCGCATAACGTGGCAGTGCGAGCTAATGAGTGTAAATTTTCCAAGCTGAAGCTCATTGGAGTGATAGCGATTCAGCCATTTTTCGGAGGAGAGGAGCGGACTCAGTCGGAGGAAGATCTTAATGATATAACTCCATTGGTTTCATTGAAGTGTACTGACTGGATGTGGAAAGCTTTTTTGCCGGAAGGGTCTGATCGTGACCATCCGGCGGTGAATACTTTTGGCAAGAATGCCGTTGATATTTCCAGCGTGGACATTCCGGCGACGATTGTAATTGTTGGTGGGTTTGATCCTTTAAAAGATTGGCAGAAGAGGCACTATGAGGGATTGAAGAGACATGGTAAAGAAGCTTATTTGATTGAGTATCCGAATGCGGTTCACGGTTTCTATGTTTTCCCTGAGCTACACGAGAGATCTTTCATTGACGACGTCAGGAATTTTATACGAGATCAATCTGCAAAATCATGAATGAAGGAAAATTAATCACTCTCACACTCTTTGCTTAATGAAGTAATTAGCATTCAAAATGTAATCACGTGTGTACACTTTTCATTTCTAATTGTTGTAAAATTTTCATGCTTTAGCAAGATAGTAATTAAGTTTCAATGCCAGTAATAGACATGTTAGTTACCATTTTCCTCTTTTTTTTTTTTTTTTGAGTGAGTTAACTCTTTCTCGAATTGTATGAGGTACAAAGCCATGAAATTGAACAATAAAAAGCCAACGAAAAGCCGGATTCAAAATTTTAGTTTTGGCCCTTGGGGGAAAAAATAAGAAAAAGAAGTGGGAAGAATTGTAAAATACATTAAGTTAATACAATTAATTAATTTATGTATGATATTTATAATTAAATTTAATACAATTAAATTTAATAATTATTTTAAAATAAATACATAAATATTATAATATTATTTATTTATTATACAATTCCGACAGCATATTTAATATATTTTAAATTTTCTCATAAAATGGGGCCTATTTTTATAAATATCTGGTTTTGAATTGTGTGAACCATATTGATTTCCTAAAACGATATTTTCCCCACGTCGTCGTTGTGGCTCACGTTGTGTGGGAGAAAAAAAGCTAAGAAGTAGGCCACAAAGATGACATTTGGGGTGCCTTTTCACATTTTTTGTCGTCCTCTTGTCCCTTTCATTGACAAATATCATTGACTTTTATTTCAAAAGAGTCCAACCGCTGCGCAGTGTCCGATGTATCCAGCTACATCACAAGCGTTGGGTTGTTTGCAATAAACAATTCATTATTTGCAGCAATACTATGGTTCATTACTTAGATGTAGTCAGTGTTTCGTTATATACATTCAAATTGTGCGAATACATAAGTTGTGCCTATAAAATGCTATCGCCAATAACGAAAATTAGTAATAATAAAAAATGCAGTTATTGCACCATATAATAGCTTCACCTTTGTCAAACACTCTTCGTTCAATGGATTATCTAGGCTTGTTTATAGCGAGTCCAGACTCCATAACAAAAAAATCCAATGATAAATATGGCGTTATAAATTTATCAATATATATAGAACACAATATTTTAACAAGAGAAATAGAGAGAACAAAAAACACTTTTTTATTCAACAAACCTAGGCTATCTCTCTTTAGTGTTTGCAAGCAACAAAGTAATTAAACTTGAAGAGTAAAAAATAAATAAATAAAGCAAACCTTATTTTTATAGTCTCATAATCATAAATTGTAGTAAGTGGATAATCAAATAAATGGATTATGCATCATAATTTTTTCAGAGACGGCCGTAGCTATGAACACACAAGAAGTTGCTACTTGGGGAGATTATTTTTTTTTTCTTTAATGAAGATTTGTTTTAAGAATTTGTAACTTTATTATTATTCTTTAATAACATTTAGCATTTAACAACCACTAGTATTGTCGCACATATCTAGTGGCATAATAGAGCAAAGTCAGATCAATACTGGTTTATAAAAATTATTATTGCTAAACAAATTCAAATACTAACAAATACGAGATAATTGTTCTATTTAGTAAGATTGTTTTCGCATGAAATCCCTCACTTCGTTGATCATCAAAGAGGACTCTAGCACTTTTGGAAAAGTATAAAAAGAGTGAAAGGCATTCGGATACTCAATCGAATACGCTTCTTTCCCGCACCTGTTCAACCCTTCATAGGATCTCTTTGCCCAATCTTTTAAAGGACAAATTCCCCCAAAAATCACAATCGTCGCCGGAAACTTCAGCCCCGAAATGCCGACAAATTGCGGCCCGAAAACGTTTGCCGCCGGATGATAACAATGAGATCACTATCTTAGTAAATGATGCGGTGTTCGGTGATTTTAAACCGTTGAAACTTAAGATGTGACAGTCTCGAGTTTTTTCGGTGACCAAGGCATTGGATATTGGACAAAACTATGTTGACACCGGCGTAGCATACTCCAATTTTTACTTTTTCTAGTTCAATTACATTTTAGCCCCTCCTTTTTTTTCTGAAAATTGAAAAATAGGAGGATTTCAATTATTTGTTATCACTATTTTAATCTCTTTCTTCTCTCCCTCTGCTTCTCCAAGTTTTTACCATTGCCACAGACCAAGCTTTCAAATTTGAGATTACAAGACAACCAAATCGAATAATTGAAATGGGTATATCTTCCTTAATAAAAAAAAAACAAAAAGGCGTCCTTTTATATTCATTAGGTTGTGCTTGGTTGGGGTAGATGAGATGGGAAACGAAAGGAATCATCTTTCATTGGAGGAAAAAACAATTGCCAAAATTTTATATGATTATTCTAATGTTAATGTTGGTTATTTTCTGGATATTTAAGATTTTATTTGTTCGAATTGACAAATTTAGAGTATGTTAATAGTTTCACTTCCCTCACAAATTACATTAACTGACGGGTGCAGCTGGCAGCATCTCCAGCCATGATTTTTTTTTCTTATTTTTTAATTTATAAAATTTTTCTCAATTATGTAACATCAATATCAAAAATGTGAAACCTTTGGCATTTTTGCTTTTTCGAAGAAATTACACGGACAACAACGTAAAAGCAAAAGGAACACATCTATGCCATTCAAATAACTTAAAATTTAGATCTAAAGGTTAACTCACAAATGGACAAATTAGGGAGTATCATACATCAGGTGCAAGGTAACTGGACCCTTGGTTAGTACAGTCTGTGTTCGGAGTTTTCAGATCAACAATGGTTTGTAAGGTGCGATTAGAGTTGCTGGAACAGGACTGTGAGAACTTGCCTTATAGTAGTTTTGGAGTCCACCATCTTATAATCCAAGAAGCAAGCAACAATAAATTTCTTACTGCCAACATCCTCAATGTTATATTTTCATTCTAAGGACTCCTATAGCTTTTTGGTTCTTTTCTTTCTAACAAACACACTGTAAAAAGAATCATTCAAGCGATTCAATGCATAATTTCTGCAAAGAAAATCAGAATGATTCCAAGCATCTATTGCACTGATTACTTGGTGATCAACTTCCCTTTCCCTAGGTATGGAAGTATCTTCCGTCAAGAATCTCACAAGATTCAAGGTGGTCAAGTAAAAAAATAATTTTTGTTGCCATTGTTTGAAATTTCATCCAATGAATTTCTCAAGTCCTTCCATACGAGGAACAACCACAAGTGTAGCAACAGTAGTGCCAACACATCACATGAAATAAGAGTAAGAGGGTCAAAAGTTCTAGCTTGCTAGCTCGTATCAGTCACCATTTCAACAAAGCTTTGTTTTCATATGTAGTGGTATTTTTATTATTATTATTTCTTTCAAGCAACATAAGACCACTCACTTCGCATGCAAAAATACACTAAATAGGTTCCCAAGAAACACTAAAGAGTCATAATGGTCCCACTCAGAACTCAAACTCCTTAGACATTGTATATAGCCTTGGTGTCAAAACCTTTCTAGTGCACTTAAGTTTAATAATAAGTTTCTTATACACTTATCACAAATTTATTATAATAATAAAAAAAATAAATTGAAATAGTGATGAATTAAGAAATAAATCAACAATATGTAAATAAAAGAAATTAATTTTCACTAACCTAAGGCCTTTAAAATTACAATGTCCTTAAAATCGATTCGCAACCTTCACAACAATACTTGAATTATATAGGTGCCTATCTCTCAGGATATAACAGATTCAAATAGTGTTAGCAGCATGGCCTCATTATTCTTGCAAACTTCAAACAAATATTTGAATTCTATCACAACTAAAACCTAAAGCTAGAGAGAATTTGCTTAAGAGAATAGAGAATAAAATCACTTGGATTTTGGGGTGTTTTGCAATTAAACATGCAGGCCAATATATATAAGCTTCAAGTGGGCATCAGTTAACTGAAAATCCCATGGGGTTTTTTTTTCTTATTTTTCCATAATAATGAGTGCTCTTTGAGATCTAATTTCTCATTCATCCGAACAACAATTTGAGCGTTTTATGATTCATTACGAAAAGTTTACCGAAGAGATTTTCAATCATCCATGTACATATATTTTTCCAATGTTTATCTTGCTCGGAATTGGCTTCAAAATAGCCACTTTATGCTGTGTCTAACATCAGCAGCATGGCTTAGAAAGTAATATTTAGCTCGTTTTTCACCTGACAAAAAATGACTTAAAATAGTTTTTTAAAAAATGCTAGTCAACGGCAGCGCAGATCATATCAGGATTCAAATAGGGAGAATAGGACTTCCAAATAAAAATCGACAACAAAAGTAATTTTTTTTAGCAAATAAATATAAGATGGACAAAAAGATTTACAAGATTATTATTATTATAGTTCTATTTGGTAGATTGTTTTTGCATAAAATCTCTCACTTCGTTAATCATTAAAGAGGACTCCAGCACTTCCGGAAAAGCATAAAAAGAGTGAAAGGCATTTGGATACTCAATCAAATACGCTTCTTTTCCACACTTCTTCAACCCTTCGTAGTATCTCTTCTGCCGATCTTTTAAAGGATCAATTCCCCCGACAATCACAATCGTCGCCGGCAAATTCAGCCCCGAAATGTCAATAGATTTCGGCCCGAATACGTTAGCCGCCGGATGGTCTCTGTCAGACCCCTCCGGCAAGAACGCTTTCACAAAACAATCCAAAAGTCTGCCGTCAAGAAACGGAGCTCTTACAAGCATGATTTCAGATTCAGTCTTTTCTTGTCCGAAAAAACCTGGCTGTATTGCTATCACTCCATTGATCTTCAAATTTGTAAACTCTTTGTCACAGGCCTTGACTGCTACGTGATGAGCGATGTTGCCTCCTGCGCTGTCGCCACCGATGAAACAGTTCATCAGATTGGCGTTTCTCGGAAAGCCTTCAAAACTAGGGTTATTTTCGACGAATGTAAGCACATCGAAGCCATCTTCGTATTGACATGGATACTTGAACTCAGGCGAGAGCCGGTAGTTTACTGAGATCACAACAGCGCTTAATTCTTTAACTAATCTCCTGCAGAGGGTATCATAAGGCAGTGAATCAGCACTCATCAACGCAAATCCGCCGCCATGAAAGAATATGATAACTGGCGAGCCGGAGGCATCGGTGGGCGCGGCGACGGGGACGGGGACGAAGAGGCGGAACCAAAGGTTACGAGAGGCGTCAACGATGACATCAGAGGTTTTAACGCCGTTAAGGGGTTTAACGGATGGAGGAACTTTGAAATCGAGGAAGTTCACCAGACGGCGGATGATGGTGCCGTCGGAGCGGCAACAAAATTTCATGACTAAGTTGGTAATGAAAACGGTAAGCTTCATTTTCCATGTCTTCGCAAAGTCTGCGCATGTTGATGGTTTATTATTAGACATTTTTTTCTTCTCTCTAGTTCTAGTTGTTTGACAATAAACTTACAAATCTTCGTAATTAAATTGGGTTGTGATTCATGCGTGTCTCATTGAGTTAGTAAATAATAATAATAATAATAAGAGAATTAATTTTTTTTTGTTTTGAAAATAAGAGGTTCGGATTTAAACTTGGCTCAACGAGGTGCAGAAAAATTGAGTCATTAGTATATCAAATAGTATAAATAAAAAAAATGATGAAGAGATTGGACTGCTGTTAGGTTAACTCATAATAATAATAATAATAATAATAATAATAATAATAATGATGATGATAAGTGCTAATCAAGTTTGGCATTAGGTAAAATTTATGATACAGATTTGACAGAATTATTAAAGAATCAAATAAAATAAAATGTTGATGAATGGTTTTATCGTTAAAAAGTATTTAAAAGTTTAATTTTTTAATATTAATTCCACAATTATTGGAAACGTGGAGCCCATTTGTCGCTAAATTTATTTACTTTTTTAAATGTTGATCCCACAATTATTGGGAGAGTGGAACCATGTGTAGCTTATTTTGAATTTTTGGCCCCAAAAAAAAGTTTTTTTTTTTTTAATTTACTTTTTCATAGTTCTTTATATCCTGAAAAAAAAAACTCCATTTAATATGACATAATGTTACAAGAAGTTCTTGTGAACACAATAAATCTTTTTTTATTTTATTCATATTTTACACTTCTAAAGTTTAGCATATTTTATATGAATTATAGAGTTAATTGATTTTAATTAATTGAAGTCACCGAATAGATTAAAAGATCAACAAATATATATATAGCCCGCCCAAGGGGTGTTATTTAACATTTTAACTGATTTTGTCATACCATTTAGCATTTATTTTTTTTAGAAGTAAGAAAAGTAAGCAAAGTTGAATCAAATTTTTATCTCTTCTCTTTTTAAAAATTCAGTCAAATAAATAAAATTATTTAAAAATATTCATCAAACCAGCCTTGTAGCTAATCTGCAGTACTGATTAGTGTTAAAAATTATATATTTATTAAAGGATAAAAATGTTATTTTGTGCATATATTATAATTTATATTTGTATTCATGTAATATATTATTAATTATATTTAATTTTGAGTATTTTTGTGTATTTATTAGGTAAAATATTGATTTCACGTAATTCAAGGCTTCAAATAGGAAAATGAAGGTCAAATTTGGATTCCGGAGGTCCGAAAACCTTAGGATTGGTCAAGACTGGCTTAAAATCCAGCTTTTTAAAGAAAAATTGACTTTTTCAGTTAACAAAGCATTGATTGGATGATAAAATGAGCTTACAATAGATATGGATGCATTTGATAGCTGTCAATTTTGACTAAATCTCACCGATTCATTATTGATGGCCAAGATTGTGCTTGGCGTGGCAAGGGTTGGTGAAGCAAGTTGAAGGATCTAAATCTTTGTATTTGGGTCGACCCGATACACCCATTAACCCGCCAAATCTCAACCGTTCTTTGATCAAATCAGACGTTTCATATGATGCCACATGTAAAGTTGACTTTTGAAGTTTGACCAGCCGTTGGATCTTGATCTAATGGTTGTGTGGAAGCGCATCATCGCAAACTTATCATAGACCGCAAAGACTTTGGATTATGAATTTATTTTTCTATAAATAGAACCTCATTTTTGTGTTTTTTTTCATCCCTCTTCTTCTCAAATTCTCTCAATACCCTTGTAATCCTCTTTCCAGGGTGTGTTTTAATATTTTGTGTAATTATTTTCATAAATAATATTAGTTTTATTTTCAATTTTAGTTGTTTTATTTCCTTTTAATTATAAGTAATTTAATTTCAAGAATTATTTTTATTTCAATCATGCTTAGTTAAATAATAATAGTTAGGGTAAGGTGAAACTCTTGAGAAATAAATATGATTTAATCAAATTCTATTTTTAATTATATAAATTAAATTATTTTCTAATTAATTTTATACATATTTTATATTTTGAAATTTTGATTTATTGTAGACAAAAAAAAAATAGATTTTTGGCACAATAAATTCTTAATATCTTAATATAAGATATGGTAACTTTGTATTTTGATTTATTGTAGACAAATTAAATTTTGACACAATAAATACTTAATCCATAATAAAATTAATGAGAAAATAATAATAATTTATATAATTAATCTTTTGGGCAATAAATCTAAATAAAAATGGCAAAAAGAATTTGTTAAATTTTATTTACTATTAAGAGTGAATCCATAACCCTAACTAATTCAATTTCATAGTTTTACTTAAATTAAGTTTCATATATTCAAGTTTTATTTTTATTTTTAGTAAAAAATAAAATAAACAAATTAAATCTTTTCTCTGTGGATCGACCTCGGACTCACAGTAAAAAATAAAATAAACAAATTAAATCTTTTCTCTGTGGATCGACCTCGGACTCACCGAGCTATAATACAACAAGACACTCTTATACTTGGGAGTTGAAAATTACTTTTAAGTCGTATCAAGTTTTTGGCACCGTTGCTGGGAAGAGGTATTTATTTTGTTTTGTTTTATTTCGTTTTTATTTTTTTTTGTAAATTTTCATTTACCTCCTTTTTCTTTTCTTAAATTCTGTTCTATCTTTAAAATTCTTTAAAATTTCACTTTCACCCCAAAAGTTTTTGTCTCCAGCTCTTTCTTCTCATAATTGTAGTTTGACCACAAAATTCTAAGAAAGTTACGATTAAGTCCCTTGCCGAAATTTCCCATAATAATCAAATTCGGACTTATAACTTGAATTTCTTTGGACTATCCTTGGACTTATTTGGACCTTATTTGGACTCTATTTGGACATTATTTGGACTCAATAAACTGAATATTGATTTAAAAAATTACAATAAAGGCCTAATAATTTGAATTAATCATTTAATTGGTTGGTATTTTTAAAATTAAAAAAAAGAATAAGAAAAAGAAAAAGAGTCTACACGTTGAGGTAAGTATTCCTTCTTTCTTCTTTTAATTTTCACATTTATTTTTCTTTTTTTTCCTTTTTTCTTCTTTTAATTTTTCACAATTTAATTTTCGCAATTTATATATATATTTTCTTCTTTCTTCTTTTAATTTTTGCAATTTAATTTTTGCATTTATTTTTATTTTTTTCTTTCTTTATTTATACGGCAGGTTCAACTGCCTATTTAATTTCAATTAATTAATTTTTATTTTATTTATTTCATATTTTTTTCTTGTATATTTATCTTGTTTATTTAATTTTCAGTTTGCTTTTATTTTGTGTAATTTTCATTTATTTATTTATTTTTGTGTATTATTTTTACACTATAATTTCACACACATTGCATGAGACGTTGGTCTCGAACTTCAAGTAGTATATTAATTTGTGGATCCCAATCACCGCCACCAATCATGGCTAAGATTCAAGACAAAAACCTTTTGGATCAACTTAATCCTCAAATTGATCAGGGAGATAATCATTCTCAACATAATGCACATGATCAAAATCAACCAAGAACATTGAGAGACTACATGAATCCGACCAGAACCGGAGCCCTCTCGTGTATAGTTTTTCCTCTAGAAGCAGTACGATTCAATTTCAAACCAGGTATTATCCAACTTTTACAAACATTTCATGGTTTAGAATCTAAGAATCCATACTTGCATCTAAGAGATTTTGAGGAAGTTTGTAATACATATACAGACCAAAATTGTAGCATAAACATAATTAGATTAAAGCTTTTTCCTTTTTCATTAAAAGATAAAGCTAAAACCGAGTTACAAAACCTTAGATCTGGATCAATAAGAACTTGGAATAACATGCAAGAGCAGTTTTTGAAAAAAAATTTTCCACCTCATAGAACCAATTCTTTTAAAAGACAAATCACTTCGTTCACTCAAAAAAATGGAGAAACATTATACCAATGTTGGGATAGATTTAAAGAATTGCTTAACATATGTCCATACCATAGTTTTGAAACTTGGCGATTGGTCACTTATTTCTATGAGGGTTTGACACCCCAACGTAGACAAATTGTAGAAATGATGTGTAATGGTGAATTTAGAGATAAAAATCCTGAAGATGTATTAGATTATCTTGACCAATTAGCTGAAAATGCACAACATTCTGATACTATTAGAACTTTTGAATTGACAAATACACCACAACCATCTCCATCCAGTGGAGGAATCAATAACCTTAGGGAAGATCATGATTTACAAGTAAAATTTGCATCCCTAGTTAGGAATGTTGAAGCTTTAGAAAATAAAAAAAAATGATCAAGTGAAATCTGTTGAAGAAATTGCATGTAATGTTTGTAGTTCCAATGATCATTTCACTCAAGATTGTCCCACTTTGCCTGCACTTAAAGAATGTTTGTATAATCAAGCAAATGTCATTCACACTTTTAATAAGCCAAACCCATATTCACAGACTTATAATCCTGGTTGGAGAAATCATCCAAATTTTAGTTGGAGGAATAATAATAATGCATAATCTTCACAAGCACCACCTATACAAAATTTTCAAAATGCTCAACCTTATGTACCATATGTTCCACCACCATGGAAAAATTTGGAAGATATAATGCATTCATTCATTAGGAAGCAAGATGCTATTAACAATCAAAATGCACAAACCTTTTATGATTTGAAAGATACTCTTGCTAAAATTGCTTCTGCACTCACAATTCAAGAAAAAAAGAAAATTTCTAGCTCAACCACAACCAAATCCTAAGATTCAACAAAATCCACCCATGGACCAAGTCAAGTCAGTTATAACTCTTCGTAGTGGTAAGGTTGTTGATAGACTTATTCCTGAACCTTGTGAAGATGAAAATTCAAAGGGTAAAGAGAGACTAAATAAACTTACACCTAGTGAAGAAATAACCATTGTTTCATCTGAACCACCATTTCCGCAAGCATTAAATAAACCAAGAAAATCAAACCATTCTTCTGAAATTTATGAAATCTTTAAGCAAGTGAAAGTTAACATTCATTTGTTAGATACAATCAAGCAAGTACCTTCATGTGCCAAATTTTTAAAAGATTTATACACTGTCAAGAGGAAATTGAAGGTAAAAAAGAGTGCTTTCATGGCCGAATAGGTAAGTACAATTTTGTCTACTAATAATAAGGTTAAATATAAAGATACTAGTTGTCCTACTATTTCTTGTATTATTGGTGATCACATAATTGAGCATGCTTTACTAGACCTTGGTGCTAGTGTTAATTTGCTTCCATATTCAGTTTATCTTCAACTTAATATTGGTGAGATAAAATCAACTTCAACTACACTTTTGCTTGCCGACAGATCAGTTAAAGTACCAAAAGGAATAGTGGAAGATGTTTTAGTGCAAGTTAATAGATTTATATACCCTGTGGATTTTATTGTCTTAGAGACTGAACATGTTGTGAATAATTATAAACCAATTCCTGTAATTTTAGGTCAACCATTTTTAGCAACTGCTAATGCTTTGATTAATTGTAGGAATTGTTTAATGAATTTGTCATTTGGAAATATGACTTTAGAATTGAATGTTTTTAACATGTGTAGACAACCTAATGAAGAAATGAAAATAAAGATGATACTGATGAACAAAAGGAATTGCTTGAATCTTGTATAGAGGAAAATATTCAAAAAGGGAATTTTTTTTAGTTTAGTGATGTTTGTTTGGTTAATTCAATTGAATTAAATAAGCAACTTGAATATGATACTTCTAATATAAATTTGTTGCTTGACTCTTCTCAGACTTTACAAATTGATGATGAGAAACTAGAATTTGACGAGCTTGGAATCATTGAAAAGACTGAACAACAAGAAGCACTTAAATTGGAATTGAAACCTTTGCCGGAAAGATTAAAATATGTTTATCTTGAGGAAGAACAAACTTATCCTGTTGTAATTTCTTCTACTCTATCAAGCGACTAAGAAGGTAAGTTGTTATCTATTCTTCAAAAGCATAAAAACACAATTGGATGGACTTTAAATTATATTAAAGGTATTAATCCTTTAATTTGCACACATAGAATCAATTTAAAAGAAAATGCTAAAACATGTCAACAACCTCAAAGAAGATTAAACCCACACATGAAAGAAGTAGTAAAAACAGAAGTCTTTAAATTACTTGATGTGGGAATTATTTACCCTATCTTTGATAGTAAGTGGGTAAGCCCTACACAAGTAGTGCCTAAAAAATCTGGAATTACTGTTGTCAAGAATGATAAAGGTGAATTAATTCCAACACGAATTACATCTAGTTGGCGCATGTGCATTGATTATAGAAAGTTAAATGAAGCCGCTAGAAAAGATCATTTTCCCTTGCCATTTCTTGACCAAATCTTAGAAAGAGTAGCTGGACATCCTTACTACTGTTTTTTAGATGGATATTTAGGTTATTATCTAATTCCTATAGCACTTGAAGATCAAGAAAAGACCACATTTACTTGTCCCTTTGGAACATTTGCATTTAAAAGAATGCCATTTGGATTTTGTATTGCTCCTGCAACATTTCAAATATGCATGCTAAGTATTTTCAGTAATATGGTTGAACATTGTTTAGAGGTCTTTATGGATGATTTGACTGTGTTTGGGAATTCTTTTGATGATTGCCTTGATAATTTGGAAAAAGTTTTAAAAATGTGTGTTGAAAAATAACTTGTGTTGAATTGGGAAAAATGTTATTACATGGTTACTTCTGGAATTGTTTTGGGTCATGTTGTATATGTTAAAGGAATTGAAGTTGACAAAGCAAAAATTGAAGTCATATCTAAATTACCACCACAAAAAACAGTTAGACATGTGAGATCATTTTTAGGACATGCAAGATTTTATAGGAGGTTTATAAAAAATTTTAATGCCATATCTAAACCACTTTGTAACCTCTTATTAAAAGATGCACCATTTGAATAGACCGATGATTGTAAAAAATCTTTTGAGAAACTAATTTATCTTTTAACATCTGCACCCATTATGCAATCCCCTAATTGGTATTTGCCTTTTGAATTAATGTGTGATGCAAGCCGTTGGTGCTGTCTTAGAATAAAGAATGGATGGTAAGCCTTTTGTGATTTACTATGTGAGTAAGACTTTGGATAGTACTCAAATGAATTATTCAACAATTGAAAAAGACTTACTTGCTGTGGTATTTGCATTAAACAAATTTCGTTCGTATTTGTTTGGTTCTAAATCTATTGTTTTTACTTACTATGCTGCTGTGAGATATTTAATGACTAAACAGGATGCCAAACCAAGACTCATTCGTTGGATTTTGTTACTTCAAGAATTTGATCTCACCATCAAGGATAAAAAGGGTGCTGAAAATGTTGTTGTTGATAATTTATCAAGACTCACATCTGAAATTTGCACAGATATAACACCCATTAATGATTCTTTCCCTGATGAATTTCTATTTTCTGTGACTTCAATGCCATGATATGTTAACATTGTTAATTTCGTTGTTACAAATAAAATGCCTTTGCAATGGAATAGTCAAGAGAAGAAAAAAAATTTTGGTTGAGATAAAACAATTTTATTTGGATGATCCTTACTTGTTCAAATATTGCCCTGATCAAATTTTTCGGCGCTGTATTCAAAACGATGAGGTAAGTCGTGTCATTAATTTTTGTCATTCTGAAGTATGTGGTGGACACTTTTCTTTAAGAAAAACTACAGCTAAAATTTTACAATGTGGATTTTATTAACCTACCATATTCAAAGATACATATGAATTTTGTAAAACTTGTGAAAATTGTCAAAAATTGGGATCAATTACTAAAAGAAAAATGATGCCTTTAAATCCCATACTTGAGATTGAAATATTTGACTGTTGGGGAATTGATTTCATGGGCCAATTTCCACCATCTTTTGGATTTGTGTACATATTAGTTGCAGTTGATTATGTCTCAAAATGGATTGAAGCAATTTCTTGTCGAAACAATGATAGCAAAACTGTGGTTAAATTTTAAAGAGAAAATCTTTTAAGTGGATTTGGAGTTCCTCGAGCCATTATCAATGATGGAGGTGAACATTTTTGCAATAAGTCATTTGAGTCTTTAATGAAGAAATATGGAATTACACATAAAATTGCTACCCCTTATCATCCTCAAACAAATGGTCAAGTTGAATTAGCAAATAGGGAAATAAAACAAATTTTAAAAAAGACGATTAACCCAACCCATAAAGATTGGTCTGTTCGATTGACTGATGCACTTTGGGCCTATCGTACTGCATTTAAGACATCTTTAAGAATGTCACCTTATCAGTTAGTTTATGGTAAACCTTGTCATTTACCTGTTGAACTTGAGCATAAATCATTTTGGGCTATTAAAGCTTTTAATTCAAATTTGGATGATGGTGGTAATGTACGGAAATTACAATTGAATGAACTTGAGGAATTGAGGAACGATGCATATGAAAATTCAAGAATTATTAAGGCAAGAATAAAAGTTTTTCATGATAAAAGAATTTTTTGGAAAACATTTGAAATTGGTCAAAAAGTGTTGCTTTATAATTCTCGTATTTATTTATTTCCAGGAAAGTTAAAGTCAAAGTGGAGTGGCCCATTTGTTGTAAAAGATGTATATCCATATGAGTCGTAGAAATTGAGAACCCAAATAATAGTGTCACATTTAAAGTTAATGGACAAAGATTAAAACCTTATCTAGAATACCAATCATGTGAAGACAGCAACGAAATAAATTTGAGTAACCCACCAAATTTTGATTAAGTTTTTTTTATTTTTTTTAAAATAATTTAACTTTTCACTTTCACTTGATCGATTGAATTGTTTGACTTTTATTTATGCGTTATTATACTTAAGAGTGTTTAATTATTGTATTTTTTTTGTCATTGTACATCATGACAACCTCCATGAGAAAATTTCTTATCAAACGTCTCAAAGAACTTTTACGAGTGAAATTTCACTTGAGATGCATGATACAAAGTTGTAAATCACATCCGATTTGGAATCATCGACCACCAACATTTGTGTCTTATGTTGAGGATCTGGAAAACCAACTTAGAGGAATAGAGGATGGGACATATGACTTCCAATTACGACTTGAGGTTAACTCAATAAGAGGATGAATGTAAGTTCCTTTTTCTTTTTATTGTGTGTTTTCTTATTTTGTTCGCTTTCACGTTTGATTCAATTTTGCAGATTTGATTTTCTTTATTTTAGTGTGTTTTGATTTATTTTCCCGTATAAGTGGCGGATAACGGTACTCCGTGGCTTTTTAAGTCGGTATTTTCAGTTTCCCACAATAACTGAAACCCCAAAATCAGACATGGAAAAAATACAACATAAATTGCATAAACATTTTCCTTCTCTCCCTCAAAATGTTCTCAAAAAAATTTATAAAGCTCGTTGAGAACGATTACGTTTGCTAATGATCAATGGAATTCCTGCTGATATCCGTTGGTTAATTAAAGTAAAGGTCCGATTGGCAGGTGAGTTTTCTAATTCATTTATTTCTTACATACCTGGTTTTGGTAAAAGAACATATGCTAAAAAAAGAAGAGCTAAAAAACTTGGCTCTGACTGTCATAACTGTGTAAGACGTAGTTGCAAGCGAGAACTTTTTAAATCTTTAGGAATGGTTTCTGATACTCGAGAAGATAAAATTAAATTCGTTAAAGATGGCCTGAGTAAAGAATCGTTGGATGATATCTTATGATCTCTTGAGACACATCAAAGCGGATATGTGCAACGTGAAATTCATAACTTATGGGGACTATTCCAAAAAGAAAGTGCACAGTTTAGTCTTGGGAATCTGACTCAAAAAGACCATGTTTGTCAGTTTATAAGAAAACTGGATGTGAAGCCTATCCTCAACCCATAGAGGGCGTTCAAGCCGTTATTGGACATAAAACCAGAGGAAGATGTGAGCCACAATCACAACTACCAATACATATCCTTTTATTTTGTTCTTTTATCATTTGCATTATTAATGGTGTGATTTTTGTATCTAATTATTGTACGTTTTCTTTTTACTGTTTTTTTAGTCACTGTTTGCTTTTTCTTTTTGCTTTTTGCTTTTGAATTATTGAGTCACGAGCTTTACGTGTCATTTGACAAATACACCAACTCCTTTACAGCTGTGTATCATTATGTCTATCACTAAGATCTTTAAATATGAGCTCCTTTTTCAAATATTTACAACTTGTTTTTGAAAATTTTGCCAATGGCATCATCTTTAAGTAAACAATTCAAAAACATTTGTGTGCTTTCTGGATTTCATTATGGAAAATACAATGAGTTTGTTGAGGCAGCTGTAGATCTTGGTCATGTCATAGCTGAAAGAAAATTACACCTTGTATATGGAGGAGGTGACCGAGGGTTATCAAAGGTTGTCTCAGAAGTTGCTGTTACTAGAGAAAACCAAGTGTTATGCATTATTCCACAAGCTTTAAAACCTCTAGTATGCATACCTGGCCCACCAATTGGAGAAGAAATAGTTGTCTCATGTATGCAAGAGAGAATAATTGAAATGTTAAATCATGTTGACACTTTTATTTTCTTGCCAGGAGATCTTGCAACTTTAAAGGCATTGATTACATTTGCATCTTGGGCCAGTTTGAACATCCATAAAAAACCCATCGGTTTGTTAAATGTTAATAACTTTTATGATGGCTTGCTAACATTCATTAACCATGGAATTAAGAATCATTTTATTCCAATCTCCGCAAAAAAAACTCTTTATTTGTGCTTCTACTGCTAATGAGTTACTTAATCTTTTACAAGCTTATAAACCATAACCAGATCCCAAGACTTTGACATTGAAATAGTTTACTAATGATGGTGACCATAGCCCTCGTAAGAAGTGCAAATTAGATTTAACTCTTCGTTTGTGATTATTTTCTTGAAGCAGATAAATAATGTCTAAACTCTAGTTGTTTCCTTTAAGATATTCGGGATAATGTCTCATTCTGGTTGGAGGGGGAGAATAGTTGATAATTGTGGAATGTTCTGTTCTGGTGATGTTGTAAAAACTAACTTTAAATAAATTTAAGTCGAAGATGGCAGAATATAAAGTGTAATACTTCTAGAAACGCATCTTCTTATTCCTAGAGTTGTTGTTATTATTTTTTTTTTTTGTCATCTTCTTCAAGCTTCTACAGTCGATTCAGGTATGATTTTTTTTCTCTTTATCTTTTTCACCTTTTTGCATGTATATTTTTAAATTGTGAATAATGTTTGAATTTGGTTGGGGGGAGGGGATAGTAATGTACATTATAAATATATGTGTTTATCTATTTTTCTAAAAAAAAAAAACAACAACAACAATTTTTTTGTGTCTAGGATGGCTGTGTAAAGAGTCAGGACTTTTGATACGCATCCTAATAGTTCTATTGTATTATATTTTGATTTTTAAATTCATAGTAAGTTGTTTTTATTCCCTTTTTCTTTGAATTACTCAAATTTTTGAACTCTCCAATTAATTATTAAGTTATTTTGTTTACTCATTTAACAGGTATTATTAAATCATTCTACACACACACACACTGCGACATATACTAGTGGGTTTTAAGTTAAATTTTTTGCAACATTTAGTTCTTTTAATTTATTAGAGATGATATCTAAAGTAGTAAAAAAATGTATATTGCCAAAAAAAAATTGAATGTCTACTTTTGCTATTCTAAAACCTGAGTAATTAAGTAAGTATGGGTGTTTCAACACCTAGTGCCCTAAGGCCAACTGGTCTGGGAGTCACTGGCCTAAAGCTCGCTACCTGGGTTATAGATATATTGTTAACTTATTTATAAAAACCCGAGTAATTAAGTCCGTCGAGGTGTTTCAACACCTAGTGCCCTAAGGCCAACTGGTCTGTGAGTCACTAGCCTAAAGCTCGCTACCTGGGTTATAGATATATTATTTATTTATTTATTTATAAAAACCCGAGTAATTAAGTCCGTCGGGGTGTTTCAACACCTAGTGTCCTAAGACCAACTGGTCTGGGAGTCACTAGCCTAAAGCTCGCTATATGGGTTAAAAATGTAATGTTTTAAAATATATATGAATAATTTGCTGCCTAAAAATATAGTTTTTAATGAATTTTAGAACGAAAATGTTGTTTTCTTTTAATGAATCCCCATAAGTATTGTGTTAAAGACTTGAGCACAAAAGAATATTTGGTGATGTCCTGGATAATTAGTGAACGACAAAAAGTTAAAGAAATTTAGGAGAGTTTATTTATTTAGTAATTTATAGGTTAGATGAATAATTATTAACTTGCATGTGAATTTTATAAATCTTAATTTAATATAATGCTTTAATTGCTAGAGACTAGCAATAAGATGGTTGGGGAGTGTGATTAGTGTTAATTTAGCAATAAAGGATAAAAATGTTATTTTGTGCATATATTATAATTTATATTTGTATTCATATAATATATTATTAATTATATTTAATTTTAAGTATTTTTGTGTATTTATTAGGTAAAATATTAATTTTACGTAATTCGAGGCTCCAAATGGAAAAATGAAGGTCAAATTTAGATTCTGGAGGTCCGAAAACCTTAGGATTGGTCAAGACTGGCTTAAAATCTAGCTTTTAGAAGAAAAATTGACTTTTTCAGTTAACAAAGCATTGATTGGATGATAAAATGAGCTTACAATAGATATGGATGCATTTGATAGCTGTCAATTTTGACTAAATCTCAGCCGTTCATTATTCAATGGCCAAGATTGTGCCACGTGGCAATGGTTGGTGAAGCAAGTTGAAGGATCTAAATCTTTGTATTTGGGTCGACCCGATACACCCATTAACCCGCCAAATCTCAACCGTTCTTTGATCAAATCAGACGTTTCATATGATGCCACATGTAAAGTTGACTTTTGAAGTTTGACCAGCCGTTGGATCTTGATCTAATGGTTGTGTGGAGCGCATGCATCAAGCTTATCATAGACCGCAAAGCACTGGATTATGAATTTATTTTTCTATAAATAGAACCTCATTTTTGTGTTTTTTTTTCATCCCTCTTCTTCTCAAATTCTCTCAATACCCTTGTAATCCTCTTTGCCAGGTGTGTTTTAATATTTTGTGTAATTATTTTCATAAATAATATTAGTTTTATTTTCAATTTTAGTTGTTTTATTTCCTTTTAATTATAAGTAATTTAATTTCAAGAATTATTTTTATTTCAATCATGCTTAGTTAAATAATAATAGTTAGGGTAAGGTGAAACTCTTGAGAAATAAATATGATTTAATCAAATTCTATTTTTAATTATATAAATTAAATTATTTTCTAATTAATTTTATACATATTTTATATTTTGAAATTTTGATTTATTGTAGACAAAAAAAAAATAGATTTTTGGCACAATAAATTCTTAATATCTTAATATAAGATATGGTAACTTTGTATTTTGATTTATTGTAGACAAATTAAATTTTGGCACAATAAATACTTAATCCATAATAAAATTAATGAGAAAATAATAATAATTTATATAATTAATCTTTTGGGCAATAAATCTAAATAAAAATGGCAAAAAGAATTTGTTAAATTTTATTTACTATTAAGAGTGAATCCATAACCCTAACTAATTCAATTTCATAGTTTTACTTAAATTAAGTTTCATATATTCAAGTTTTATTTTTATTTTTAGAAAAAAATAAAATAAACAAATTAAATCTTTTCTCTGTGGATCGACCTCGGACTCACCGAGCTATAATACAACAAGACACTCTTATATTTGAGAGTTGGAAATCACTTTTAAGTCGTGTCAAGTACTGACGAGTTTGGTATAAAATCATAATGCATGTCACGATACAACATATTACGACAAAGCCTAACATCAACTAATAATCATATTCTTTTGCAAGCAACTTATGAAGTAACAAAATAATGAAAGTATAAAAGTGCTCAGCTGATCTAGAGTGGAAGCGATGCTAGACGTCATTTTAGCGTACGTTCTTAAAATTCAAGAAAGAATAACTTTCTAAGAGAGAAAATGTCAGATTAATGACAAAGATAAACCCAAATAGAATAATTTGGAATATAATTGATAAAAAAGCTTCAAGGTGTTACAATAAATTGTAAATAAGAGGCTTATATATACTAGTAGTTAACTTAATCCTAATCTTTCTCAAATAAGAGAAATAATCTAAAATTCTAATTAGACTAGAATTTACAAATATAACTTAAATAAGCTTAATAAAACAAGATAAATCCTAATAAAAAAACTAAATATTAAATTGGCTTAAAATTTAGAATTCCTAATTTATTGGACCTTATTTATTTCCTACATCAGTTTCCCTCTCTTTAAAAAAAATTATCCATAAGTTTTGTTGAAAACGAAAGATAATCTGGAGGATAAAATTTATAGTGAAGGAGTAATTGATCTTGCACTGTGAATGTGCAGTACTTTGCATCAACTTTTCTTGAAACTAGAAAGTACCAAAACTTTAATTTCTTCTTGCTTTTCAGTATGGCTCTTTAAAAAGATGCAAACTCATAAGAACAAACCATTAAAAGTTCTCTTTTAACTACCTCCTTACTTTACTCAATTAACTTTTGTTCAATGTCTCCTTTTGAGCAAAGTGTTCTTCGAGTACAACTCTCTAATCTTCAATACATATAGGCATGACCATATCAATTATCTCAAGGTCGTCAGCATATGGCTGTTCAGATGGTAGAGAGGATCGTCAGGAAAGAAGAAGAATGGTGATGACGGTAGCTGTTTGTAGTGGCTATGAAGGTGTTTTTTTTTTGCTGTTTTTCTTAATTAATGGAATTAATGGATGGCGGAGGAGGAATTTGTGTATGGAGGGTAGTTGATAGTCATGAAAGCTCTGCTTGGTTCAAAGAAAATCTTTAATACACTTGACGTAGTGTAAAAGCGACACTTAATGTCTTTTTAGCGTACGTTCTTGAAACCTAAGAAAGAATAACTCTCAAAGAGAGAAATAATTAAATTAACGATAACGATAGACCTAAAGGAAATAATCTGAAATATTTTTGATAAAAGAACTTGAAAGTGTTACAATAAACTGTCAATAATAGGCCCATATATACTAGTAGTTAATTTAATCTTACTCTTTTTCAAATAAGAGAAATAATTTAAAATTCAAATTGGACTAGAATTACAACTATAACTTAAATAAGCTTAATAAAACAAGATAAATCTTAATAAAATACTAAATATTAAATTGACTTAAAATCTATAATTCCTAATTTATTCTACCCTATAGATTTTCTACATCATCGGCAGGCCAGGCAATGGACAGCTTCTTCCCCAGACAATTTAGGTGGTTAATTAATACACTAATTCTCATATAGGCCCTTCAAACAGGCCTCAATTCTTGTATAAATCCTAAAAAAATGATTAAATCTTTGTAAAAGTCCCTAATATATCTACAAAAGAAGACCCTTCTTTAGCAAAATTTCATTGATTAAGTCGATAAAATATTTATTTTCAAATTTTTTACCATAATAATCTTGTTTCCTAAAGAGTACATGCAACCTTGTATTGTTATAAGATAATTCATTATTTTCCTCTTTGTCTAAAAGAAGCTTCATATATATTTCCTCTCTAACTAAACATAGATACCCAACTTTTCAAATTTCAAGTGAGACTTCAAAGGTCTTATTATTTCAGGAACACTAATCTTGATGTTGAAATTTTTTAGAGTGCGAGAGGGCAACGTCAGAGATGTAGACTTTAAATTAAAATTATATGGTCACGCTAATTTTCATTTTAACAAAGGATATTGAAAGTCTTGCATGAGCCAACAACTCTCCTAAATATTATTTTAAAAATCACCATCGCCAAATGAATTGAAAAACAAACAAATACTTGTATATACACACTGCTTGTAAGGATACGGCCTCTCTAATTTTTTTCTTTTAATCGTAAAATAAATATTCGTAAAACATCACCTAATGAAATTTACAAATATTTTATGACAAAACCTAATACCAAGTAGCAACCAATAATTATAAACTTTGCAAGCAACTTGCATGCGTTGACAAAAGATGGAAATATAATAGTCTCTGCCGGTCAGGCCGATCAGTCATAATTAAATTATAAAAGAATTAACTGTGGTTTAGTCTTATGAATTTTGTGTGGGTAATTAAGGCTTCCACTAATTCTCTGTTCTCTCATTTTTTGATCCAATTAAAAATGTCATCAGTCAAACTCCCATGGACTCTCAGCCTCAAAATAACACTATTTGAATTCATCGTAAACGCCTGCCGCCGCTCAAACGGCACCGTGAACCGCCCTCTCTGTAACTTCTTTGATCGGATAGCCTCAACCTCAAAGACCCCGCAAAACGGTGTCGTCACCTCTGATGTGGCCGTCGACAGCTCCCGCAATCTCTGGTTCCGCCTCTTCACACCCAGCACAGTCCCCAAAGGTATATATATTTATAGAATCTCGTTTAATTTTCTAATTAAGATTTGCGTTTGGAATCTTATTTAAGTTATATTTAATTTGTTTGAAAATTTCATAGTAATTAATAATTTTATGAGTTTATTATTCTCTCTTCAATAAATTTAAAAGTGCATCGCTCTTTTAAAACTATCGTATAAAGGAGACCTAAAAGTATGCAAGCCTGCTAAGATTCTAGTTACGAGTCCGAAAATGCTAATGGTTTTTCAAGTTGTCTATTTTGTTATTCTTTTGTTGTACTTTCTTGCATGCATTATTGCAATTTGTTTTTCTAGAGCTCCCACGGAGATGTATTTAGTTCTCTATTTATTTCGAAAATTTTTAGAATTTTTCCTATTTCTATGTATAGTTTATGTTTGGCCTCCCAAACTGACATATATTTGATAAAATCTATAAAATTATCCCTTGATTATAGCCCCAGCGTTTGGCTCCTCAATTTTAAAATTTTTTATGTTAATAGCCCTTTCAAGTTCATAATTTCGTTATTATGACTCCTATTGAACCAAATCTTGTTAAGGCCTCTGTCCCTCAGAAAAGGTTAAAACAAAAGAGCCTATATCACTACTGCAGATAACTGAATTTATATAAAGAAAATGTTAATTAAAGTGACAAAAGAAATGACGAAATGCTACAAAAATAAAGATAACTGGTGCCGATTTATTGTCAATATTCTGAAATCAATAATTTTTTTACTTTTAAAAACTTCTTGTCATGAGGATTTATTGCTGAGATTTACATATGATAATTTTAAATTTTGATATTCTTCTTAATTATGTGAATTTATTCTTTGCGTTTCACCTTTGTTAGGTGGCGATCAGCTCGGCAGCCTGCCAGTCATCATTTACTTCCATGGAGGAGGATTTGCATTCCTTTCCGCCGGTTCAATTGTCTACGATGAGTGGTGTCGCCGGCTTGCAAGAGAACTACAAGCAGTCGTCGTTTCGGTCAACTACCGTCTTGCACCGGAGCATCAGTTTCCATGCCAATACGAAGATGGCATGGATGCCTTAAAATTCCTGGACAATAATCTTCAGGAGCTTCCGGTCAATGTCAATCCGAAATGGTGTTTTCTCGCCGGAGACAGCGCCGGCGGGAACTTGGCACACCACGTGGCTGTGAAAGCCGGAGAGTATAATTTTAGCAACTTGAAAATGCTCGGACTCATAGCCTTACAACCATTTTTCGGAGGAGAAGAGAGAACAGAATCGGAAATAAAAAATGATGGGAACCCACTTTTGTCATTAGACTTTACAGATTGGTATTGGAAGGTTTTTTTGCCAAACGGGTCGGATAGAGACCACCCGGCAGCAAACGTATTCGGACCCAAATCGTCTGCCGATGTGATTCCGGACACTTTTCCGGTGACGTTGCTTTTCGTTGGAGGGCTGGACTTGTTGAAGGACTGGCAAATGAAATACTACGAGGGGTTGAAGAAAGCAGGGAAAGAAGTTTATTTGGTGGAGGATCCGAAAGCATTTCATTGTTCATTTATGTATAAGGAGTTTCCTGAGTATAATTTGTTTGTTAAGGAGATTGAGGATTTCATGCTAAAGCAAATGAAAGGGACTATCAATAATTAAGTTATTATTGTAGTTGTTTTGGCGTCAATTAATTCAGTTAGTAAAAAATTTTAAAATAGAAAATAATTAAGATATTAAGATTCGGACCTTATTTATATGCGTATACAAAGAATTGTAAATTAATTTTTCCTTTACTAGAAAATAATTGTACCTTCAAGAATATTGTTTTCGACTGTAGAAATTATGACTTGGAATATCATACGATTGTCCGCGGACTCCCAATTTCTTTTGCAATCATTTTGTCATAACATTTTTTTTAAAGTAATTTGTGAAATGAGATTGCGTTTATGTTAGTGTCTAGGCATCATGAAAGAATGGGTGTGTGTTCGTACTATATCTAGTCCATTATCCTCAATAAAATGCTTTAAAATGCTGATCTTGACCATGATCAAAGCGTTTTTATAAATAATTAGCCAATTGTTGGTTGTGATGATGATAATCTTTTGACTTTAAAGAAAGTTGGAAGTTGTCTAGCTCAGTAGCTTGCTTGGATTCATAGATTAGCAAATTCTAGATTAAAAAATATTGATGAAGCTGGAGAAATGCCCCTTACTAATTCTACATTAAGTTTTATTTTCTAAACAAAATTTCTTTATATCTCCCTAGCTTGCACAACCATACATGCAAGTAGTTGATTTGTCAGTTGTCATTTGGATTATAAAATTCAGATGTATTATTTCTCTCCTAAAAAGGTTGTTGATCGCCTACTAATTATTTCAGCCTTAGCAGGTAATTAATTAAACAAACAGTGGGGTTACTCTTTTCAGAAATATAACCAGCTTTGCTATTATCAAATTTTCAGTCGTATTTCTAGTAAACAAATAGTAACAAAAACTTCACAAATAGACAATATGCAAAATAAATTGATAGAGTATACGTTTTACTTAATTCCTTTCCAGAAAGAAATTCGAAGACCAAAAGTTGTTTAGAATGCATCACTCCCGAAATTTAAATTCATTTCATTCAAATACTTGAGGATTGACTTTCACCACCAAAAACATTAGTGAAAACGTTAACATCAACATTAAAGAAATATATAATTATGCATAAGGTTATTTAAACTTATCAAAATAATCATTAGAATCATGTATTTAATAAATCAATCATTGAAATTTAAAAATTTAGATTTTACTATTTAAAACCATCTTAAAGCCTATTATACCCTTTAATCCTTTATTAAACTAAATTATTATAATTTGTGCAATTATTTTTCTTTTCACAGCTTCTTCAACCTCAAGTGTTTACTACTCCAATTATTTTTGGATATCTATATATATGTAAGGTTCATTGTCAAAGTTCAATACTTTTTTTATCCTTCCCCTTTGTGGATTTTTTTCTTTTTTTTTCCATTGCATTTTGAATGCATTGTCGTTAAGGCTACTCATTGTGAAGAATATGCAAAGGCTAAACAGAGCAAGTTCAAGAAGCTAAACCAAGTCAGAATTATCGAGTTAGCAAGTGTTATTAAAGAAAGTGACAATTCATCATAAGCTGTTAAGTATGTTATTACCTGTGTAGCATATGTGCGTAACCAAAAATGTAATTAGCTTAGCGATTAGTAATTGAAGTTAGTTATAGATTGTTAGTCACATGCTCATATGTGTGTGTGTGTGTGTATGTGTGTACATTGTTGTATTGATTGTTCGTAATTAGCTTAGCAATTAGTAATTGAAGTTAGTTATAGATTGTTAGTCACATGCTCGTGTGTGTGTGTGTGTGTGTATACATTGTTGTATTGATTTTGTTTAGTCAAGAAGAAGAAGACTCTAGATTCAATAAAATTCATTTTCTTCGTGATTTTTCCTTAAGCCAAATACAATTGTTCTTAATTTTTATATGGCATTGGAGCCAACAATGGCTAGCTTTAGCACTTCAATTCCAAATTAGTTGATCATCAATCTAAATCAACCATCACAACCTACATTCACCTTTGCTTCAACTGTAAAGCTCAATCGATTTAACTTTTTACTCCAGCATAAAGAAGTTTCAACTTCAATAAGAGGAAATAGGCTTGAAGGATTCATCTCAAAAGCTCAAACGACTGCAGATCAATAAATTTCTATTAAAGGTACTGATGGATCTGTTGAAAAGGTTAAGAATCCAGTTTATATTAATTGGCGAGCACAAGATCAAACTCTTCTTGGTTGGTTATTATCCACCATTAGTGAAGGTATTTGATAACTCTATAAAATGAGAGTTATCTATAGCACTTTTAGACTTAAATCAAGGTAATTTAGAGAGTAAATAGCATGTTTTGATTGCATTTTAGTTACATTTGGCATATTTATGTATCTTTAGTCTATTCTTCATAAATTAAGTTGTTTAGAATGAATTGTGTGCTTAGATTATGTGCTTAATTTTAGGAAATTGGAAGTGCAATATCAAGAAAGGAATGCTGTAAAATGAGCTTGCAAAATTGAGAAAAGGAATGGACTGCAGAAAAGTGGAAACGAATCTGAAATAGTGCAGACATTGTAGCCATTGTTGTAGCAGCTATTGCTGTAGCAATCCTGGAGCAATTAAGAGAAGAAAAAATCTCACGTGAATCTCCGAAAAATTACGTGATTTGTAATTTCCAAATATAGAATATGCGTGCCCTAGACGTCCAGTTGCCTTAATTTTCAATTATAAAAAGAAGTGCACAAAAAGAAAAAAAGTGGTAGCTATCATTCATAAGAAAAAAACTTAGAAAAAAAAAAGAAAACAACAAAGAAACAGAAAATTCCAGGGTTGCAAAAGAAGATTTCAAGCGTAAGGAAAAGGAAATAAAGAAATCAGAAGGGTCATTCACTCCTATCTTATTATTTCTTGTTTCTTTGATTCATAATGATATATATGATGGTTAAAATGGTTTTTGTTTCTTTTTTTATACAAATTATGAACTAATTTTATTTTTGGTTGAGTGATAAACAAATTTGATGGTTATTGACTGAATTTATGTGCTGTTGCATGATTGCTATAGCATTTTATTTTGATAATGTTTAATTTAATTCACTATTTCGACTGACCACTCATTTAGTGATACTAGCTAAGAGAGAGCAACAAAAGGACCTGTTTTAGTATATCATATTAGAACAATACTTTGCTTTAGATTAAGTTTCCCAAGTTGGGTTAACTCAATTTAAATAGGGTTATGCTTAATTTAAAACTAATGAAGAACTAGACATAGGGAATTACCTTGTAGGGTATTAGGAACCTAGATCTTATAATGCTATATCTTGTGTGGCAAAACAACTAGTCATTGTTAAGTAATATGTAGATATAAGAAGTCCAACATGTGACAGCTAAAAATACATTAGAATTATGTCTAATACTATAGTAATTGCTACAGCAACGGTACTGTAACAGAAAAGAAACAGTCAATATTATTAAGTGAGTTAAATCACTCAACTACATCATTATTAGTTATTCCATTCTTATGTGAGACGTGTTTGTTTATTTTATTACATTTTATTTTCCTGTCATTTTAAATTGTTTAGTTTAATTTAATTGCTAAAAGAATTTGATTTGATTTAATTGAATTTTCACTATAAGAATTGTTGTAGTAACTCTAATAGCATCAATCCTTGTGGAGACGATACTCGAATATTTATCACTTTATTACTTGTTGTGTACATTTGTTGTATACACTTGCGCACGGACATACATATATTCGAAATGCAACCAATAGTATTCTAAGCTCAATCCTTAACTATGATACTTCTCTTGATGTATGAAGATCTACTGGAAAATGATTTGGAGTTTAATATGAAGCCAAAGTGATATAACTTGGGTATGAACTACATGTTTTGAGAAAAGAATCAATGTCTGTTGAGGAATATTACGGAAAAATGAAATTGCTTGCTAACAAACTTGCGTGTGGTGGTGACATTATAACTAAAAAAGATCTGTTAAAGGGAATTCTGAATGGCTTAGGACCTGGCTATTTAGACCTGGACTCCATTATCACAGTTAACAAAATGGGATGTGATAAGTATATGCATTGTTATTAACATATAAAGCCAGATTATAATAAAATCAAAACTCTCAAACTATGTTTAATCCTAACTATGGCATGACGAATGCTAATGACTCACATATGAAAGGTAACTTTAAAATAGATTCTCATGTTAATGGATATTTTGGTCAATATGAGGGCAAATGACAAAATATTGGTAGAGGCATATTCTTTAACTCTTATCCTAGGGCTTTTTCTATTGGTAGTGGTAATTTTGGTGGCATTAGCAGAGGTGGTCACTTTAGTGGATTTGGTAAAGGTCAAGCTATGCAATTTTATAGATCACCATATGTGAAAAATATGTTCCCTTCTACTAGACCTCAGATTATGCATTCTGGTGACACTAAAAACTTAATCCCTATCTGTCAAATATGTAATAAGCAAGGTCACACTACTAATACTTGCTAGCATAGGTCTGATGATAGACATATACCTCTACCTAAACCCTTTGGTAGAGGCAAAATGATAGGGTAAAAAATGGCATATACAACTAACTTTCAACTATTTTGTAGTCATCAACCATCATTTAAAGATCCTTATGAGGCTTCTCACTGTAGTTATTTACCTTATAAGCCTATGTATT
This sequence comes from Luvunga scandens, assembly GCA_030449905.1. Lineage (NCBI taxonomy): Eukaryota > Viridiplantae > Streptophyta > Magnoliopsida > Sapindales > Rutaceae > Luvunga > Luvunga scandens. Next base: position 332,498 of record JASUUG010001012.1, read on the forward strand.
ACTCCTTTTATCCATAAAAAGCTTTCATTATACCTGAAGCTTATGTTATAAATTTTGATGGCCTTGCTGATGAAAAATGATATCTTTAGTAATGCCACACATCACTTAACCAACAGTATGGCCAATATGCATGTTCGAGAGGAATTTAAATAATCAAATCAGCTCATTATTAGAAATAGACAAGGTTTGCCTATTACTCATATTAATTATGTTTGTTTTACCTATAAAGACTTCAATCCTACTTATACTTACACATACATATCACTCAAAGATATGTTTATTGGTTCCTTCTACTATAAAAAGTTTATTGAGCATACCCAAGTTGACATCTAATAATAGCCTCTCTATTAAATTTGTTGATAATGTTTGTTTTGTGAAGATCTTTTAAAAGGATTTGTTGAAAAAAGGGCAAGTACTACTGTAAGGACTTATTGAAAAAAGGATTGTACAAGCTGTTGTTAAAATCCTCCTAGTCTTCTCCTTCGTCTTTCTTATGTCACACTACTTTCAATAATCCTCTATCAATGCTTTCTGCATGTCATCTTAATTTTTTGTTCTAACTGTTGTTCAAAATAATAATACAAGTTATAAAACTTGTTATTAAACTATTGTTTCTTCTTGTAATGATCCAGTTAAAGAAATTACTCTTTTTCATAGACATTTTGGTCATCCTTATACTCAAATTTTAATGCATTTAGTTAAGGATGTTCGTTCTGTAAATCTCTTTAGTAATTCAGTTAAGTAAGCCACTCAACATGTTTGTAAAGCATGTCAAATGGGCATGGTTCATAGGCTGCATTTTCCTATTATAGAAACCAAAACTTCTCAAATTCTTGAGCTTATTCACACTGATTTGTAGGGTCCTTCACCTATTCTTTCTCGAGATGGTTATACTTATTATATCAATTTTGTTAATGACTTTAGTAGATACATTTGAATCTATCCTTTAAAGGTTGAAATATCTTTAAATTATTCATATTGTAAGTTGAAAATCAATTTAATACTACTATTAAGGTGCTGAAATCTGGTTGGGGAGTGAATATAGACCATTAGCTAATTTCTTGAATCAAAATGGAATCATTTTGAGACATTATTGTTCTTACACACATTATAAAAATGGGCTAATTGAAAGAAGGCATAGGCATATTATTGAGTTAGGTCTCATATTGTTAGCTTAAGCTAAACTACTACTTAAATTTGGTAGGACGCCCTTCACACAATAGTTTACCATATCAATAGGTTATCATCTATAGTCTTGAAGTTTCTTACACAATATAAGAAGTTATTTAAGCATAAACTTGACTATAATATGCTTAAATATTTTGGTTGTACAAGTTACCCTTACTTAAGAGATTATAACAAACATAAGTTTGATTATCACTTAAGGAAATGCATTTCCATTGGTTATAGTCCTTCACACAAAGGACATAAGTGTTTGTATCCCTTAAGATAAGTTTCTATAATCATACATGTCATTTTTTATGAATATTTATTGTCTCATTCTCAGACTCTGTCTTTACTTCTGAAGAATCTGAATCTTGTTTAAGTCAAGTGTTCACTCTATTATATCATCTATCCACTTTGTTTGCACTTTTACCTTTAACTAATAGTAGTTTCAATAATCTTGATTTAGCAAGTTCCACTAGCAGTAGTTTCTAACACTTAGATAATCCTTATCAAACCAACAATTCTTGTTCAACATCACAAATAAACATTTAAAACACTGGAGCATCTAATCAATCCTTACCACAACCAAATGCAACTTCCAATGAGCCAAATACTCATCTATCCTCTCAACTATAACCATTCTCATCTTAATCTATTCCTTATACATCTATCCTTCTCAAAACACAACCAAAGACTCATTCCATGACTCCCAAAAGCAAATCTTGTACATTTAAGCCTAAACTATACATTGCAAATGTTGTTCACAAAGAACTAAATTCTATGAATGAAGCTTTGCAAGATAACAAATGGTTTAAGGCCATAAAGGAAGAATATAATGCTTTAGTTAAAAATGGCACATGGTCCTTAGATCCAAGAACAGCTAATCATAAAATGGTTAGCAACGAATGGCTATATAAGGTAAAGTATAGCAAAGATGGAAGTTTAGCTAAATTCTACGAATGAAACTTTGTAAGATAATAAATGGTTTAAGGCCATAAAGGAAGAATATAATGTTTTAGTTAAAAATGGCACATGGTTCTTAGTCCAAGAACAGATAATCATAAAATGGTTAGCAACGAATGGGTGTATACGATAAAGTATAACATAGATGGAAGTCTAGCTAAATACAAATAGAAGTCTAACTAAATTCTACGAATGAAGCTTTGCAAGATATCAAATGGTTTAAGGCTATAAAGGAAGAATATAATGCTTTAGTTAAAAATGGCACATGGTCCTTAGTTCTAAGAACAACTACTCATAAAATGGTTAGCAACGAATGGGTGTATAAGGTAAAGTATAACACAGATAGAAGTCTAGCTTAATACAAAGCTAGGTTGGTAGTTAAAGGATTTTAGCAAGTTGTAGAAGTGAATTACTTTGAAACTTTCAGCCCGCTAGTCAAACCAGCTATTGCTAAAGTGATCTTAAGCTTGGCTATGATGAATCAATGGAAGATGAGACAAATTGATGTGAATAATGCTATCTTAATGGATATTTGATAGAAGACGTCTTTATAAACTGACTAATTGGTTTCATTAATGCTCAAAGACTAGACTTTGTGTGTAAACTTCACAAATCACTCTATGGTCTCAAACAAACTCCAAGCGCTTGGTATGAAAAGTTGAAAGGATGTTTGTTGCAATAGGGATTCATAAACTTGAGAGTTGATTCTTCTTTGTTCATAAAGAAAACCAACGCATTCATAATTATGGTGTTGATATATGTAGATGATATCTTAGCTATAGAGTCAAACAATTTTGAGCTAGAAAGTTTTATTGCTAAGTTAAATACAGTTTTTGCATTAAAAGATCTTGGTATTCTTTCTTACTTTCTAAGCATAAAAGTCTTATATGATGAAGGTTGTGTTTATCTATCTTAAAAGAAGTATATAAGGGATTTGTTGTCCAAAGTTCATTTACTTTAGTGCAAAGGCATTGATACACCTATAAGAACAGGGGCCAAGTTACAAAAAGAAGCTTAAGGGAATCTTGGGCATTATGTTAAAGATCCAACACACTGCAGAAGCATAGTAGGAGGCATGCAGTATCTAATATTAACAAGACCAAAGATTGCTTTTCCTGTGAACAAATAAAGTCAATATGTGTTGATGGGTGTCGAAGCCAGCAAATATAAATACCTACTCTAAACAAGATTGTGTATAGTGATTGAGCAGGGTCGTGTCCACAGATATTGGTAATTATTAAATTCTTTTTAAAATGAAATGTAAAATTAGGGGATTGTTGACAATATTGAAAATCAAATTAAAAATATTTAGAATGCAAATTAAAAGTGTAATTCAAAATGGGAAAACTCTGGTTGAAGGAATTAACTCAGCTTTGATTCGATTAATAATCATCGATACAACTATAAATCATTACTGCTTATGAATAGACCGGTTATAGCTACTGAGACACTCTAATAGCCAATCTCTCCTTAATTAGTCGATAACCAAGGTACGACCATTGGTTATTTCTCTAATCAATAGACAACCCTAGATACAATCATAGAATTTAATCAATTAACAGCCCGAAAATTTGAGAGACCCAAATCCTAATTAACAAACGCATACGATGGTTCATTTAAATTAGATTATTTATTCCCATAACACAACGCACTGCTATGTTATTTGCCACAAACATCAAAATATTCATACGATGAATCTTTCAATTGACAGTAGATTAAATTGATCATTAAATAATGGTCAATTATCTAATTAACAAAGATAATCATGACAATAATTCAGAGAATAAATAAATACCCAAAAAGTAATAAAACAATTAAAGCATAAGAAAGATCTCACAGTAATGGTGAATCAAAGCTTCATTAACCTTCAACCAGAATAATAAGTTTAGTTCTTCATGGAGAAAAAGAGAAAATCCTGAAAAAAATAAAAATAATTTATAATCCAAATCCAATCAATTCTTCTTTATCTCCCATTTTTATAGTTTTCTTAAAAAGGATAAAGATACTAATATCTAAAACATTACCTAAAACATTATCTAAAATTTAAATTCAAGATTACAAGAGTAACAAAAATATAAAACACGTTAAAAAGAAATAAAAACGTCAAGTCCGCAATTGATAGCACGCGCCCACGCCTGATCAACAAACTTCTTCTGAAATCGACTGTCACGCACCACGCCTTATCGACAAACTTCTTCTGAAATTGAGAATTTCTCCAAGAAGTCAATTTATCATCAAACATCATCTTGTAGCTCAATTTAGCACTCATCAATAGAATTGCACCTACAAAAATAAAACACATTAAATCACAACTAGTAAGTGTAAAACATTGATATTAAAGGGAGTAAACAATGCAAAACTAGTGCATGAAATGCACTATAACATGTGCCAACATCTATATTGCAACATCTTATGGCACATAAAAGGGTTCTGAGATATCTTAAGAGTACTCAAGATTATGATCTCAAATTTGTCTAAGATGGAGATATAAAGCTTACATCATTCACTAATGCAGACTGGGGTTGTGACTTGGATGACAAAAAATCTATTAATGCATATTGCATCTACTTGGGCAATAATCTAATATCTTGATTATCAAAGAAACAATTGATTGTTACTGAATTAAGTGCAAAGAGTGAATATAGATCCTTAGCTTCAACAAGTCCATAATTAAGTTGGTTATGACTTATGATCTCTATTTTCTAAGATAAAAGTATGTTATACAGAAACAATAATCATTTAGTATGACAATATTAGTGCCACTGAGTTAGCTCGAAACCCTATCTATCACTTAAGAACAAAGCATATCAAGCTTGATGTGCACTTTATCATAAATAAGGTAATTGTAGGAGAACAGAACATTCATTATGTTCCAAGTGAAGAACAAATTGTTGATGTTATGACAAAGCCTCTTTCATTTACTCACTTCAATTATGTAAGAGCCAAACTCATTGTCCTTTCATGTCCCTTGAGTTTGAGAGGGGCTGTTAAGGCTGCTCATTGTGGAGAATATGCAGAGGCTAAATAGAGCAAGTTCAAGAAGTTGAACCAGGTCAGCATTATCAAGTCAGTAAGTGTTATTAAAAAAGTGACAACAACATAAGTTGTTAAGTCTGTAATTAATCATGCAGCATGTGTGTGTAACCAAAAATGTAATTAGCTTTACACACACACATACATACATTAACTGTTGTATTGATTTTGTTTAGTTACGAAGAAGAAGATTCTAGATTCAATAAAATTCATTTTCTCTTTGATTTTCCCTCAAGCCAAACACATTTGTTCTTAATTTTACCATTGTCATAAACCCAAGATTATGAAAATGGCATTGAATATGCACAAATTCTCTCACACCATTGAACAGGCACAAATTCTCACAGGACCATTTTCTTTCAATACGTGGAAATCTTAATTAAGAAGAGAGAATTCACTACCCAAATTCCAAGATTCTAGGCTAAGAACTTATTAATCATATCCAAGAACTTTCCTTCTCACGGGAAATCCCCCAAGTTGCTGAATTTATACCCTAATTGTTTCTGTGCCCGTTGAATGAAGCAAGAGAACAATGCGAAAAAGATCAATATGGGAGATTGGGAGGAATAACTCTTTTTATATTTAATTTAATTATATTGTCTTGTCTAAAATTGTAAGTTACATATGGGACATTTTAGTAATAAATTTCTTTTAATTAAAAAGTGAGTTTAATGAGAATTTTTATGAATTCAAATAGTCTTATCCTATAATTATATTTTTATATTTCACATTCGTGGTTTAAGACCCATTTACCCTTGCTTATTAATTGTTTTTACCATATTAAAAATCTAAATGTTTTTTTCAATAATTACAATAAATTTGCAGCCACAAAACTTGGAGTTGTATCATACTTTTTTTCCTCCCAAAAACACATAATTTGTTCCTCTTACGCAAAAAGCTTTTGGTATCTGAATTTCTTTATACAAACAACAAGCACTCAATTAAAAATTACCTTAAATTGATATGATGGCACGCATGGTCCTCGTTTTTGAAAGGCAAGGGAAGGCAGCCCACGGTCGTGGATGTAGTTAGACGGGACTTAGGTACAGGGACGGCAACGCGGGTTTTGCCAATACCATGCCCACGCCTGTAAAATAATCAAATTACTAAACCCCACCATGTCCACCGCAGGTTTAATTTTCTAACCCGCCAATTGCGGGTTTGAACAATTAATAAACCCGCATTGATGCCTAACATATTTTTTACAGATTTTCAAATATAAAAATATAAATTACATAATTTAAATTATAAATTTAAAAAAATTAGCCTAAACAACACATATAATATACTCAATTTTAATTTTAGCAATATACATGAGAACATAAAAGTTTCTAAATTAAAATAAATACAAAAAATGTATCAAGCTAATACAAACTCTTCGGTTTAAGTATGAACACACAAATTCTTCAATTTAAGTACAAAATACACAAGTCCATCATAAGTAGTTTTATTAAAAAAAAAAAAAAAACAAAGAACAAAGAACCACAATCCACAAACTAGCATTCAGGTGTGGCCACCATGATCCATCTCATTCAACACCAAGCTCCAAGCTTCAAGAATTAAGATCTTTTTTCTCATTCACCACCACCAATAGGCAATAGCACCCATTCAATATAATTCCTATAATTACCTTATATTTTGCTTTGAGGTTTAGTGTTAAGTCTCATTCTTACCTTATAACTTATATATTTTGCAAATAAACATAAGATTTAAATTATTAAAAGATAAAAAAAAAATTGCATGCATCCAATGGATTTTTTTTCCTTTACCCCCGCCAACCATCTGTTGTGGGGTTTTGGTTTATATTATCAAAACCGCCCATTACTTGCAAAATTGCCCTCAATAGATGGGTTTTCGCATGAGGTTTTTGCAGGAATATAGGTTTGCCGGCATAATTTCCATCCCTAGTTCAATAATTTGACCCATCAAAAGTAAGGACAAAGAGTACTCTTTCATTCCTCTATTAATTATAATTGAGTGGCGATAGACATTTCTCTCTCGTTTGTTAGGTGGTGTAAATTTATCTTTCCAGTACCGGTGAGTGTTAAAATTTGAGTTAGGCTACATATAATAACTTGATTGAGGATATTGGAGCAGATAAATCCTTTGATATAAGTGTTGAAATTTAAGTTGTGTCATAACAAATTTATCTAGGATATTAATCCCAAAAAACTTTTGATGGAAAATATTTGTACTTCTCTCATTATAATATATAAGGAAAAAGAAAATATTAGATTGATCAAATAAAACTGTATGAGAATCACTAGGCTAAGTAGAACGAATAATGTTTGTTTGGTGGAGGCATATTTCCACGTTTACAAGTGTCACAACAACTTCAAAGAACTTTGCATTTAGTTTGGAACCTTCGCATCGCATCTCATGAGCATAAAGCATATATTTTTGGTCAGGCTTTTAATACGCACTCTCCAATATATTTTGATAATAAACTTTTACGTCTTAAAAAAGAAATTCTTGAATAAACTTATCATAACTACATCGACAAGCTGAAATAGATTTTTTGGATGTCTCGATTTTAAAATAAAAAATTTGTCTTCTTTAATTGGAATCTATTCCTGTTCAATGCTGCCCCGGGGGGATGCCATTGGGTTTTAAATAGTCTGTTAGGTCACTTGGTGGAATATTTATTGTTGATGCCAAAATTTGATGGATCTACAAAACAGTCGAATATCTCCTCTGTTAGTTGGCTTGAAACACCCAAGCTCAGTCCTGCTCGCTTTTATAGCTATCATACATACTAACTCAAACACGACTAGGCCTGTTCTAGATACCTGCACTCACAACTCTCAGTTAGATGGCGTCGAATATTTTTCTAGCAAAGACCCCCCAACGCTCAAGTCATTAATTGGGTTCCTTTTTCTTGGAAAAACTAAGACCACCACTTTATGGCCTTATCTTTGTATTGCACTGAAATAAGTAATTCAATTCACAAAAAGATAAATAACTTAAGATTCAGAAAGGAGAAGAAAGCAATATGGTTACTACATGAGTTAGAGAGAATTTTTGTCTAATCCCTTCATCTTCATTCTTCCCAGCTTTATACCTTGTCTCAAACACCAGTCTCTCCTTTCTTCCCTTACTATTTGGCCTATTACTCATTGTGGGAAAATGAGTACTCAATCGCTTTTGCATGGGTGTCATGTAAGTATTTTTTGGTAGATACCCATGTTCTGGCAACCGTCACTATCCACAACTTTAAGCTGACATGAATAGAGCTCTTGATCAACTCAATTGACCAAGAAGGAAATGTAAGCAACTAGAAGACCTAAATACTCGTAATCCTTGAGCCCATTACTTACCAAGTGATGAGAATCAGCTTGAATATTATCTGTCATGACCAGATACGTGGGCATGTGAGTGATGGTCTTTATCTGCTCAATCATTTACCAGTTTAATATTGTAGGCCAAGCTCATTCAAAAAGGGAAGTCAATCCAAGCTAGAAAATTTTTTCTTGCAAATTTTTTTTGGATAAATAGTTGGAGCTAATTATTTAATTTGTGTCTTTTTTTTTTTTTGAAATTATCCAAAACATCCTTAGCATATATTTGTTTCTATTAAAATATGCTTAATTCTTCTCTATTTTTCATTTGTTTCGGATCAAATTCTTTGAATTTTAATTTATATCAAACAAAAATTCTATTTGTCATTGAAAAATCATATTTAATTACATTAAAGTAAGGGAAATTTTAGATAATATTTAAAAATAATGACTAACTGAGTAATTTAATCGAAACTTTAAGGATTAAATTTTAGAAAGATATTTACTCTTTTTATAAAATAGGGTTGGGATATTTCTATCACACTATTTGTGTAAAACTACCCCACTTTTAAAAAATATTGACAATAAGTTTGCATTATTTTTAATAAATAAAAATCAACAAAAAATTGTAATTAATCAATTAATCCTTCTTATAATTTTTTTCTTATTTAGGTTTCTTAACCATCTTTCACCATTAAGTTTTACTTGACTATTTTACTCTTATAACATAAAATAACTTAAATTTCCCAATAAGTGTGTGTTTTGTATCTATTAGTTTGTGTATTTAATTTTGTGATCTATACTCTAAATTTTTTAAATAAAATTTAATAATTTTCGATATCTTAGATGTAAATGACATAAATTTGACTGTCCAATAACTTACATGAATATTATACCATAAAGATACTATATTAGCTTAATTAAAGATTAAAATCATATTAATAAAGTAGAATTGACATATCATTTAGAAACAATGATTTTTTTATAAAATTTAAAAAAAAATGTTGAAGTTAAAGAGTTGAAGTTAAAGTAAATTTTTTAAGAATGATTTGAACATTCTATAATTACAAAAATTTTCTGGTGGAAATATATCAAGCTATACAATATTCCTCCTCAAAAATAAGACCGACAATAATTCCATCAAAAAACCATCTTACTTTCACTAAAAAAATAAATAAATATACATATATAAACATATTAATTAATTATTATTATTATAACATAAATCAGTTCCCAAAAAAATTTTACTTTAAATAAATTCCATTTTTTGAGAGGCCTCTTGCAGTTAAAGCAATTTAATTCTCCTCGAAACCAAACTTTTTTTTATAATTTTTTACAAAGGTAAAGAGATAGGTAAAGCTACAATCAATTTATTGACTCTTATATTTTTAACATCTAAACTCAAGAGATTAATTAAATAAAATTATTTGAAAAATACTCAGCTAAACTCTTGAGGGAGAAAAATTTGATATTGATCTCCTCGTGACAACTTAATTTTAGAACATAAATTTAGTGGCTGTTTGTTTTTCTAACTCAATTATTTAATTGACTTATTTTCAATCAGTTAAGTTATTAAGTTTTTTTTTCTTTTTTAACTTAATAAAAAAATTTAGTCATTACATCATAGAAAAAAGACATCCACACCCCCAAAGATCAAGAAAATGATCACCAATACCCCAAGTTTGTTAAAAAGGGATATCAAGACTCTCTTTTAACCATAATACCCTTTATCTCTATTATCCCAAAAGAATTGACTCTAATGTTTTATAATAAAGAGAAATATAACATTAAAATAAATGTAATAATATTTACATTTTCAAATAGTTTCAAAATTTAAAAAATATTTTAATATTTTACAATCTATTAAATGTATTTTATTATAGAGAAATTATCCACTGACCACCTAATGTTTTGGACTTTTTCAAAAATACACAATTCTTTTTTTTTTTTTTGCTGAATTATACTTGAAGTTACAATTCTTTACATTTTTCCACTTTCGTCTGTTGACCGTTAAGATTCCGTTAGTTTTTTTAACAAAATGACTATTTTGCCCCTGAAAATTGATGCTATAGGATGAAATTGTAATTTTACATTTGGGGCGTAAAATCGTCATTTTATTAAAAAAACTAACGGAATCTTAACGGTCAACGGACGGAAGTGGAAAAGTGAAAAAAATTATAACTTCAGGTGTAATTCAGGCAAAAAAAAAAACATTGTGTATTTTTTAAAAAGTGAAAAAAATCAGGTGGCCGGTGGATAATTTCCCTTTATTATATTAATGTAAATTTTATAATAAATAGAATCATAATATTAAAATAAATGTATTAAGATTTAAATTATTTTGATTATAATGTAAATAATAGTTTTAACATTATTGGCATATGAGATTTTTTTTTGTAATTGTAAAATGTACTTAATGCAAATATTTATTTAAAATCGCTACAATAAATAAAAATATATTATTAAAATAAATATAATAATTTACATATTTAAATTTATTATAATATTAAAATATTTTAATATTATTAGTCTATTGCATAGGTTACATTATTTATATAATATTTGTATTTATTAAAAATTTTAATGTTAATTTTCTTGAGAAAATAGAGGTAAAGGTATAATGGTTATGGGGTCTTAATATCACTTTTTGAAACTTGGAGGCGTTGGTAATCATTTCTCCAAGTCTCGGAAGTGTGGATGTCCTTTCTCCTTAAGTTAGTTAACCAATTTCTTTTTTACTTTTTTTATTTAATCTAAAAATTTTAAGTTACATTATCAAAACATAGTATCCAAAATACCCCTATCTATTTAAATTATTTTCATCCTTACAAAAATAAAACTTACTGCGTAGCATTATTATCCATCTCTAAAACGTATGATAATACAATAATAGATTATAATTATTTTTATCTTTTTGTTTTCTTCAAATTTGCATTATTTATCTTTACAATTTTTTATGAATATTTTTCATATAAAACATTATAAATTACAATAAAATTTATTAACATATTCTAATTTTAAAAATTAAAGGCATTGTATTACCTAGAACATGATTTAGATCATGATAAAATATTATCTTATTTATATTCTTTGAGATATTTATTACTTATTTAACATTGAAATTTTGTAAGAGTTTAGATTATTTAAGTTGAAAAAAAAAATTAATACTTATTTTTAGAAATTTTGATAAAAAATAAATATGTTATTCATATTCAAATATTCAATTCTATTTAAAATTTAATTTAATTTAACTCTATTCAGATTTTAGATAAATAATAATAATAATAATAAATAGTAGCTTACTTTGAGTGGGGTGCATCCATCATACATGGTAACGTGACAATTCGAGCCATGTGATTGGGCCAATTAACAGAAATTGACTGAATAGCAAAATGCTTGATTGCTCCACACGGCAACCATTCTCAATGGGATCCACACGATCGCATAAAAACAACACCAAATAAATAAATATGGAGAAAACAAATGTACATATATCACAAACCCATATATATTTATATATATATATATATATATGACAATTTTTTAAGTGGATGTTATGTCAAAAAGAGCTAGTGGCGTATATTTTCTTGGCAGAAAGTGAAGCAGAGAACAAAACAATAATGATGATAATAATAATGAAGATAAAAAATGAAACAAAGATTACACACGAACAGTTATTTGAATGGTCACAATTGTGATAGTCCTAACCAATTGGATATTCCTTGACATATCCAATGACTTTTCTTCCTACCCACCGCTTTCTTTTTATTGTGATTATTTTAATGATGCATGTAACCTCCCCCCACTCCCAATTCCATATCCTACTGCTCTTTAGTTTTTAGCTGAGACATTTTTTTTTAATTTTATTTTCTTTCTTTCTTTGTTTAATTTTGTTATCATTTTTTTTCTATCACACTTTTAGCTATAGCTTTTTCTTACGTGTTCACTTTTTCTTTTTCATTTTTGTTTACTCTTTCCTTTTCTAGTTTTCTAAGAATCGTTATTTTTGTTCTTTTACAACACAAGTCTTTTTTGGTCCAAGTCTTCTAGGTGGATTTGTATATTTCTTATTGTCAAATTACCTTTATACTTTTAAGTCTTTAATGTATCTTTGTTCGGCATAAGTTGGGTTTTGATTATACATTAAATTATTCCATAAAAGCATACGAATTATCCCTTGTGCGAGAGAGTTTTGATATGCTTCTGTCCTCGTCCAATAAAATATGTCATGTATAATTTATATAATTATATTTGATCAGACGTACCAAAGAATTTTTTTCTCTATATTTATTTATTAACTATAAAATAAGGCATATTTTAACTTAAATTTTTTACTTGAGATTTGAACCAAAATTTCATCAATTGATCTTGCCCAATCTGCCTAATCAATTGATAAGAATTTATGTCAAAATTTTTAGTAAAAAAATCAATTTAAAATAGTGTGTGTGTGTGTGTGTGTGTCTACGGCTGAAGAATGCGTAATTACAAAAAAAAAGTCAATCATGCCATCTAATTATTTGTTTACGATTTTAAATTGTCCTTTTTTTCCGGAAATACATTTAGATTATATTTATAAATTTTCATAAAATAAAGAAATTTTTTTTTACAAAATAAAAATTTAAATATAATTTTTAAGAATACAATATTGAATTACTATCAAAACAATATTAAACTAGTTGAGTTATTTACAAGTTTGCATGCAAAACATTTGCACATGAGATTAACCCTATGGGCCAACAGGATTGTGGGAGGTGATAAAAATCGAGCCAACAGATCTTGTCGAGATGAAATAAGCGTTCACCGATTAAAAAAGTAGCTTGGTGTTTGATAAAATGTTTCGTTGCAGTTGCGGTAGGTTTGAAAAGTAGAGTATATACGTTTGATAAATTTGACTACAAAGTGTTGTTTTATTATATAATGACCAAAATAGATATAAATTTTAATTATTTTTTATTTTTAGAGTATGTTTAATAAATTATTTAAACATATTTTTTTCTTAAATATGTAAAATTATATTAAAAGAACTCAATTAAAAAAATTTAAAGAACTTCATAATTTATTATATAAAATATGATAGAAATAAAGGTATGATTTATATATTAAGGTTTATGGATAGGTATGATATAATTATTTTTTTATTAAAATCCAAAGTTATAATAGGGATTTTAAAAAGGTGTGGCAACTTATTGAATAAGCTACTTATGAAAAGCAAACATTTACCTGCTTTTAAAAGCTGCTGGCAAAATAGAGAAAATTATAAAATAAGTTGTTTTTACAAAATTTACCAAACACTATTTTAATAAAAAATTATGAAATAAGCAGCTTATTAAATTTCACCTGCAATCTCAAACTGGCCCTATGTCTAGTATAATGCTTAGGGATGGCAATTAAACCCGGACCCAGCTTAGACCCAGACAAACTTGGAAAATCCATTTCAAGTTCAACCCACAGTAGATTTGGTATTTGTATTTGATTTTATTTTTTTTTAAAGAACCTAGATATGATAGGTATTTGTATTTGATTTGGATTGAACAACAAATAAGTATTTTGACTTCATTCCAGAAACTGTTAATAAGCAATCTTATATCTGAGTTTAAAACCCGCAATGGGACCTGGATTTTTTCGAGTTGAACCCGCACCGGACCCGAAATGTAAAAAATTGAGTTTAAATTTAAGTCCGGTACAGAAAATTGATGTCTGGGTCTAGAACCAGGAAGGTTGAGCCCGGACCCAGAAATTATCATCCTTAAATTAATGCTTCTCATGGATCCTACCATTAAGTTTGACGGTATTTTTTACCAATTTGAATTTTTAGTTTTATGCCTTCATGGAAAATGATTTTACAGGAAACATGGGAAAGCTCATGTATAAAATGAACAGGACGATGATGTTTTTTTTTTTGGTGGCCACTAAAGAAAATAAAAGAAGAGGAAAAATGTCTCATGTTTATAATATTATATATCCTATTAAAAAGTAAAAATAAATCTGTTTAAAAATATTTTATATTTGAAAAGATTTTGTTAAAAAGAATAATTCACTCCGAAACAAAATAAAAATAGCGATGTGATAAAAACTTGAAAGAAAATGCATTTTATGGCAATGGGAAGCAGTTGTAGTTAAGGGCTTAAAAAACGACAGTGAAAAGTTTGTCGTTTGAAAGGCTTAAGACGAACGAACACTTATTGAGGGCGTTTTTTTTTTTAGTGCATCATCATGCGAATAAAATACATAATGATTCTATCATAAGACCATATATAAAGAATCCTTTCTTTTTATGGATGCGTCATTAATTACTCTTCCCATATTTGTAAAATGTCTTTAAAAAAAAAACTTTTTAACCTCAGGTTTGATATAATAACCCACTTTATCTTTATTTTTTAAATAATATCTCATTTTATCCTTATTTTTAAACATAATAATCCAAAATATCCTTTCATGAATTTACTGTTAGTTTACTCTATAGTTCATTGAGGGAAAAATAAGGTTTTTAGTTAAATAAATACAAACCATTTTAAAATAAAAATCTCTAGAACAATTAAACAACATTTAACTTCTGTATAAACTTAAAATTTAAGAATAACTTAATGAAACAAAAATAACATTAAAGAATATGGAACACACACACACGTGTGTGTGTGTGTGTGTGTGTTAGTTAAATTTTTTTAATTAAGTCAACTAAATTTTTAAATATACAACAACAACAATAAAAATAATAGTAATAGTAATAAAATTATTATTATTATTATTATTATTATTATTATTATTATTATTATTATTATTATTATTATTATTATTATTATTATTATTATTCAATCAGGAATCACTGTCCATATTAAGATCAATGATAAGTTAAAAGATAAAAAAAAAAATACACATAAAATGCAATATATTTTAGGGAAATTATCCACCGACCACTTAATATTTCGGACTTTTTCAAAAATACACAATTCTTTTTTTTTTTTTTGCCTGAATTACACCTGAAGTTACAATTCTTTGCATTTTTCCACTTCCGTCTGTTGACCGTTAAGATTCCGTTAGTTTTTTTAACAAAATGACTGCTTTGCCCCCCAAAATTAATGCTATAGGATGAAATTGTAATTTTACATTTGGGGGGCAAAATCGTCATTTTATTAAAAAAACTAACGGAATCCTAACGGTCAACCAACGGAAGTAGAAAAGTGAAAAAAATTATAACTTCAGGTGTAATTCAAACAAAAAAAAAGAATTGTGTATTTTTTAAAAAGTAGAAAAAATCAAGTGGTCGGTGGATAATTTCCCTATATTTTATTATGTAGTACTTTTAAATTTGTGTTTTTATGTCTTTGTTGTGTATTTTTTTAAGTAAATAAAAGAGTTTGTGTTTACTTTTGGTTGAATAACAGTACTAATTGATTATTTATTTATATTGACCATATTAGAGTGAAAGACAAGTTAAGGAATAAAAAAAATTCAATGTAATGCTTGTGAAATTTTTTTTTTTTATTTTGTCCTAAATATACATTTTACATATTATTTAGTGCTATTATCGTTTGTTCATTAAATTATCCTTAAATTTTAAATTTATACAAAAAGGTAGATTTTTTGAATTGTGTTTGAGAGTTTTATTTTAAAATAGTTTATATACCCTTATTTGAAAATCTTATTTTGCCCTCAATAAATTATCCAGTGTGCTGACAGTAAATTAATGAAAAGGTGTTTTAGGCAATTGTTTAAAAGTAGGGAGGAGATGAGATATTATTTAAATAGTAAGGATGAAATAGACTATTGCATCAAATCTTAAGGATGAAATGACATTTTCTCTTTTTTGGGTTAAAAACTTATCATAATTAAAAAATTTTAATAGAATAAATATGAATGCTTCTAATGCACACGCGCATACACGACACACATCTAAGAATGAAATAGACTATTACATCAAATCTTAAGGATTAAAAGGGTATTTTTCCTTTTTTGGGTTAAAAACTTATCATAATTAAAGAAAAAATTTTAATAGAATGAATATGAACACTCACGTACACACACACATGCGGCCACGCACATACAGTTAATATTAATTATATATTATTTTTTATTCAATAACTATCAATCACCATATTATAAAAAAAAAAAAAAATCTGCACAAAACTCAATTATCCGAATCTTAAAAACAAATGGGATGTGATCTATGACATTATCTATTTACTCCAAATCCGATTATCTCAATCATTACAGATACACTGTTTAAAAAAATTTTCAAGAGTTTGTTATAAAAAAAAAAAAAGTTAACTATGAGGCTTGAGCGTAACCCCTGAAACAAATTTTTGTGAACGAATATTGCTCAATAAAAGTGAACAAATCAAGAAACTCCCTCATTAGCTTTCTTCTACTTTTGCATAAGTCTTTTTAAAAAGTAAAAATTAAACAAAAAATTAAATGGTGAAATTAAAGTTGGTCTATATTTTTATATATGCATGGATTCTCTCTCTATATATATAGGTTTGGAAAAGTAAAGCTATCTATCTTGGGTTTAAGTGGAGAATAATAAAAAGAACACGGATTTTATAGTAATATACTTCGTGAAAGGAATTTGAGTGAGTGAATGAAAGAGAGAAGAGAACAGATGCCGCCCAATTCAACAAATCCATTTACGACTTTTTGAATATCTTTTAAATAAAAATTAAATTTTATGAAAATTTTAATCTCAAAATAATATATGTAATTTTCTCTAGCTACTCCAATGCCCTATAAAAAGCCTAGCTTCTTTGTTTGCAAGTTGGTTTCAGAGAGCTTCTCGAAACCACACCTAGATATCTCTTTCCCTCAGAGCTTTTATTTTTTTTCTCCTTCGTGCATGAAGTATTTTCTTAAAACTATTTTCCAAGAAAATATCAACCTCGAAAACTTCTCTCAAAATTTTCATATTCTTCCATCTCTGTTTGATGTTTCTTTGTTTTGTGCTTTCTAATGGTTTTTTAGCCATAAAACATAAAAGCCATACAACGAGGGTTTGATAATGAATCTTTATTTTGGCTTTTAACTTCCCCTGAAAGTGCTTATCTTCTAGCAATCAAAAAATAAAAAGAAGCTCAAAAATGGCTGGAAATGAGTGGATAAATGGGTACTTGGAAGCAATATTGGATGTGGGAAGTGGCAAAACAAAAATGAATGACGGGAAATTGAAGCTTTCCAAGTTTGAAGAGACGAAGCAAAAAGAAGGCCAATTGTTTAGTCCCACAAAGTACTTTGTTGAGGAAGTTATTAATAGCTTTGATGAATCTGATCTCCATAGGACTTGGGTCAAGGTTAGTAGAGTAATTAATTAGCTTTCTCTCATTAATGTTATTTTTTAAAATTAAAATATATTTATAAGAAGTTCAACAAAACAAATCATTTTTCTATATACAAAAGTAATAAGCACATCGAACATTTTTTGCTGTGATATTACGGTCAAATTCGATTTTTTATCTATATAATTTTTTGTATGATTGTTCATACGAGAGTTAGCTTACTTCTATAAAATTTGATTTTTTGTTTTTTTTTTTTTTGTCTTAAAGTATGTGTTAGTGTGTACTCGAAATCTCTAATTATGTTGAGATTAAAGAATCTTTATTGGAAAAGAATGAAGGAATAAGTCATATTATAATATCTAGGGGCTTGATCAAGTAGTTTTCAGTAGCTAGATTTAACTGGCCATCCAAATTCAGATTTTAAGAGACAAGAGACTAAAAAATTAATTTGTATTTCGCCAGCCCATACTTTAAAAATAATAACAATAATAACAATTAAAATCATATTATAAAATAATAAATAACAACAAAAAGAAATAAAAATATGGAATGAGAATATGTCCCAAATCCCAATACTTTTTGTGTGGCAGTGTTTACAAGTACAAGATTGGTTGATCTCTTTTGATAGGAACCTTGACAACAATTGGTTCTTAGGGGTCCACATGATTTAATTAATTTATTTTCTTTTGGATGGTGAAACTGAAAGTTCAAAAAAAAATTTAACAATTATTACAATCGATTATCGGTTGAACAAGTGAGGATTATAAATGATTGAATTGTGTCTATCAGCGTTAATTGCAGACATGGGTCTCAATGATAACTCTCTAAAATTTTTGCCATATTTGATAAATTTTACAATCCTCGAGGAGTTTCAATGGAATTCTCCTAAATTTGATTCCTGATATGTAACTAAATATAAAATTACCATTAAAGAATAATCATAGGGATCCACTATAATAGCATTTCATTTGGTAAAAAAAAAAAAAGAAAAGAAAAAGGAGAAATGAAAATGAGAAACTTGTGAATGAAGTAATGAATGAAGGTGCGTGAATGAATGTGAATGTTTTCTTTTGCAGGTAATAGCAACAAGGAATACTCGTGAAAGGAGTAACAGGCTTGAGAATATGTGCTGGCGTATTTGGCATCTTGCCCGTAAAAAGAAACAAGTAAATCACTTGCCTTCCATTTTTCCACCTAAAGTTCTTTTCTTTTTTCATTTTTTTCTCCTTCACTTTTTTTATTTTCCGCTTTTAAGTAATCAAAGGTACATTTATGTTTAATCTAAAATAAAATTTTTAAATTGGGTAAAACTCTAATGTTGCCCCTTTGGCATTTTTGTCTTTTCCAAACATGATAGGAGCAACCAAAATTGGGTTTGGTTCAAAAACTTGTAAACCAAACCTGAACTAATTTGTAGAAATATATGTTTTTCTGTTGGTTTTCTATGCATATTTTAATTTCAATTCAACTACACTATTAAAAAAAAAAAATTAAACCCGAGTTGTCAAATTGATCTTGAAAATTTTACCCAACCAGCCAACCCTAGTAGATGAACTTAAGAATTTTATCTAGAGGACCCTTATAACAAATTTAACTAAAATATTTTGAAAAGATAATGTGTGCCAAAAAAAAGTTAATAGCAACAAAATTTTTCCAAATTTTTATCTTTATTTTTCTTTAATTTATTTGGGATGTGTTAAAACGGTGAATTTTTAGGATACTTTGTAAATTTAAAGCTATGAGAGGCATAATTGTGTTTTCAAACTATAAAAGCGGGATCATTGTGTTCATTCAATAAATATTGAAATTGGGCCTAGTTTTAAAATGGTCGGAACACTTGAATATGTTGATGATGGACCTTAATCTAAAAGGGTCGTCAAATTGAAATCGGGTCAAACTTGAAACAATATAAAAGCCCAGAAAAATGTATGGGCCCTAATTGGGTTTGGCCCTGCATTAAATGTCACATACATACTAGAACACCTAGCCTGATGTCGAAGTCTTTGACTTTGGACACACAATTCATTATAGTTTGATTTTTAGAACCAAAATGCATTTGTGCTATTATTATGAGATGTATGGACCAGTAAAGTCTATCTCTCACCAGGGATGTGAGATATCACGTGTCACGGACATCTCTAGCATAAGCTTATTCTTTTTTGTTTTTTTTCTAACTAAATTTATGTATGTAGGGAGAATTGTTAAAAGATTAAAATTTATTTATTAAATGCATTCACTACTAAATTTTGCTTACATTTTGTACTTCTAAATGCGTATAATAAATGTGAAGTAATAGTATGCAGAGGGTTGCATTCGTTTTGGCATCTTAAAGAAAGACTATGATATTGTTACAAGTTGCATTGTGGAAACATTAATAAAACGATAATAGAGCAACCATATTTATTCATTAAAATGTTTACTCCTTGGATTACAAAGATCTATGGTTGGATTTATGTTCGCAGATTGCAGGGGAGGATGCACAGAGGCTTGCGAAAAGGCGGCTCGAGCGCGAGCAAGGTCGTAATGATGCCGCCGATGACCTTTCCGAGCTATCTGAAGGGGAGAAGGAGAAGGGAGATTCAACAAATGCTTCAGAATCCCTCAAGGAAATTCCCAGAATCAATTCCGATATGCAAATTTGGTCTGAGGATGATAAGTCTAGCAGGAACCTTTACATTGTCTTGATCAGGTAGCAAGCTACATTTTCTTCAATTAAAACGGCTAAGACGTTTAATACTAATATTAATATTGGCATTTGAGTTTACCACTTATCTTCAATAGTTTTTATAATAATTTTGTTACCTCCTAAATCAGAACTTGCGCAAAAATGTTTTATCATTTATCTAAAAACTTAAACGCTGCAAAGCGTCAGTCTACCTAATAGGAAGCATTTATCTAAATAGTTGTATAATTTTGTGTCTCGTGATTAATCCACAAAACCCCATTTCACATTAAGAAAATCCTTTGGATGTGTCTTTCAACTGATGTTTATTACATTCGCACCTTGTTTGCTTTGCTTACTCAAAATTTTTGGGTCAAACGATTTCAAAACATCGTACTGATTAATAAGACTAGAATTACTCTAATCAATAATCTGTTATCTTGAGCTATATTTATCAAGATAAATATTAGGAAAAAAAAATTCCTTAATTGCTATAATAATTAGAATATAGACTTCACTCAAGTTTAAATTCCCCTGTAGCGTGCATGGATTGGTGCGTGGAGACAATATGGAACTTGGAAGAGATTCTGATACCGGCGGTCAGGTAGTTTATGTTACACAGACTCCATTTATTTTTACTAAATGCAAAAAATAAAAATATGGGTGTTACTTAAAAACCAGATGAGTCTAATAGACTCGATAAAAGAAGGGGAAAAAATGTCTTTAAGTGGGTGGGTGTAAAATATTTCTATTATAAATACTACAGTACATTTGTGTCGTAATTTTCAGGTGAAATATGTTGTTGAACTTGCCCGGGCCTTAGCCAACACAGAGGGTGTGTATCGAGTGGATCTTTTGACAAGACAAATTGCCTCACCGGCAGTAGATTCTAGCTATGGTGAACCGAACGAGATGTTATCATGCCCGTCGGACGGCAGCGGCAGTTGCGGTGCCTATATCATCCGCATCCCATGTGGCGCACGCGATAAGTAATTGCATCATTCATTTTGAGTTCAGAGAAAGCGAGGATCCGAATTTATGTTATAAACTTTGTACTGATCGAGATATATACGTTTGTGGTATAGGTACATAGCGAAAGAGTCACTTTGGCCATACATTCATGAGTTTGTTGATGGTGCTCTGAACCACATTGTCAACATGGCAAGGGCATTAGGCGAACAAGTCAATGGAGGAAAACCAACGTGGCCATATGTGATTCACGGCCACTATGCAGATGCCGGAGAGGTGGCGGCACACCTGTCCGGTGCCTTGAATGTGCCGATGGTGCTGACAGGGCACTCACTGGGGCGGAATAAGTTCGAGCAATTGCTGAAACAAGGCAGGCTTCCTAAGGACATAAATGCAACCTACAAGATAATTAGGAGGATTGAGGCAGAGGAGTTGGGACTGGATGGCTCTGAAATGGTGGTCACTAGCACAAGGCAAGAGATAGAAGAGCAATGGGGCTTGTACGACGGGTTTGATCTCAAGTTGGAGAGGAAGCTTAGGGTTCGAAGACAGCGTGGAGTGAGCTGCTTTGGACGATGCATGCCAAGGATGGTGGTACGATCAAAATCCTAGCCTTATCAAAATCCCAGCCTTTTGAGTTTCCTCAACCCTAAGTAACGAATTACTTGAGTTCTTACTAAACTATGGCCAGAAAAGATTTGTTCTGATGGAGGAAAAAAATTACAGTATAAAGTAATTATTCTCAACAACTAAGCTTCAAGCCACAGGCATATTGCAACTTCTGAACGGAAAATAGATCACTTAATGAATTGCTAAGATATGATAAACAGAGTCACCTTTAGGCACCTGGCTAGATGCCATGAACCCACCTATGCTAAGCCATGCTGCCAGTTATTTGAATATGGCATCAAATCTCAGATTCGAATACCTGCATTTTGTAAAACAGGAAGAATCTACAGTTTATATATCCACACTACTAATCAATGCTTGAGATTTTGTAGTTTATGATAATGAAATGCAAGCTCACATGCTATTGATACAAATATTCAATCAGGTTATACCACCAGGCATGGACTTCAGCTATGTTACAACACAAAGCACATTGGAAGGTGATACCGACCTGAAGTCATTAATTGGCAATGATAGAACCCAAAGCAAAAGGAATCTCCCTCCGATATGGTCTGAGGTCAAACATCTTTCTCTTCAATAAACTAAGATCTCTCTTTCCCGAATTTTTGTTCCATAAATGATCCTAAATGACATGAACTGCTGTGGTGCATTAAAAGAACTTACTTGAATCCTATCCATTCTCTAATCTGACATCGCCTCGCAGGTAATGCGTTTTTTCACAAATCCTCACAAGCCAACCATACTTGCGTTGTCCCGTCCTGACCCCAAGAAAAATGTCACCACATTGCTCAAGGCTTTTGGGGAGTGCCAGCCCCTCAGAGAACTAGCTAACATGGTACAAAGATGTCTCAATTCAGACAGGGCTATAACAAAATTGTCAAAATTGCTGACTGATTCTTTATCACTATTGATGCAGACACTAATACTGGGAAACAGAGATGACATTGAAGAGATGTCTAATAGCAGCTCAGTTGTTCTTACAACAGTACTCAAGCTCATTGACAAGTATGACTTGTATGGTCAGGTGGCCTATCCTAAGCATCATAAACAATCCGATGTTCCTGAAATCTATCGTCTGGCTGCAAAAACAAAGGTACTTCGTATCTACTAATTGAGCTTGTGGTCGCCTAAAATTAGCTTGCTCATATAATATTCATGTATCTAAATTATTACAAAACAGCACTGCCTCAACCTGTGGTACATTGTCATAGGTCTAATCAACAACATACGGTTACGTCTTACTGTCCTAATAATGCTGTCTCCATCAATACAACTTCAGATGATAAAGCTATCAACAACATATCAGCTTAGTTACTATCTAGAAGTTAGAGAAAAGACACATATTAACACCTTTTTCTTCCTTGCAACATTAAATCTGCTAACAGTAATACTTCTATGGTGGCTTTGTCTCTTGAAGGGAGTTTTCATCAATCCGGCCCTTGTGGAACCATTTGGTCTCACGATCATAGAGGTAAGATTCAGTGTTCTATTCTCAGAAAGCTCACATGGACTAAATATTTCAACAAGCAGTCTTAGGAATCTTTCGAAAAGAGTAATTACAGAACTGCACTTCTAAAGCATCACAATTCAGCATTGAAGCCAAAAGTTTTAACAGTTCCTTTCATTCTGAATTACATTCAACTGCATGTCTCGCAGGCAGCTGCATATGGTTTACCAGTTGTTGCCACAAAAAATGGTGGACCCGTTGATATTCTGAAGGTTCTGAATTTCTCACTCTGTAGAAGCATGTGTTAGTATAAGAAAGCATGTGTTGCTGAAAACTATGCAGAAGTTATTTCACCTAATAACTCCATTCTATATCTCAGTAATTTAATTCTTCCAAAATCCTCACGGAGAAATCTTACATGAGCCACCAAAATCTCCATAGAATTTTGACCACCCATGATACCGCGTTAGCCCACATTAACCGTCCATCTATGCTGTAGTTAAATTTCTAAGTAGAAATATGATCACTAAATGCACTAAATTTGCCGATGAAAGGCGTTATTCCATCTATACATTTTAACTCCAAAATGTCCTAGTTTGTAGCTAAGTTTTTTTAACTGGCCTAAACTTCTTTCTATGTAGAATTTCAACATGCCCTTTGGATCTACTAGTCTAATATAATCCGCATACTGGATTTGCTAGTATAATATTCTACCAAACTAACTGTAACAGAGGACTCTGTTTAACTAGGCACTTAACAATGGTCTCCTAGTCGACCCACATGATCAGAACGCCATAGCAGATGCTCTTCTAAAGCTGCTTGCCGACAAAAGCATGTGGAGTGAATGCCGAAAAAATGGCCTCAAGAATATCAACCGTTTTTCATGGCCAGAACACTGCCGTAACTACCTCTCCCATGTAGAACACAGCAGGAATCGCCACCCAAACTCCCATCTTGAGATCATGACAATTCCTGAGGAATCGCTGAGTGATTCTCTAAGAGATGTTGAGGACTTCTCTTTGAGATTCTCCACAGAAGGAGACTTCAAGCTCAGTGCAGAGGTAGATGCAGTAACAAGACAGAAAAAACTCATAGAGGCCATCACCCAAAAGGCTTCTTTCAATGGAAATGCCAGTGTCACTCACGGTCCTGGCAGAAGGCAGATGCTATTTGTAATAGCTGCTGATTGCTATGATAGTGATGGTAATACCACAGAGACATTTCAAGCAATAATTAAGAATGTAATGAAAGCAGCAGGATTGAGTTTAGGCTTGGGCAGGATAGGGTTCATACTGCTAACTGGATCAAGTTTACGAGAGACTATGGAAGCAATCAGATGTTGCACAGTAAATATTGAAGATTTTGACGCAATTGTTTGCAATAGTGGAAGTGAATTATATTTTCCATGGAGAGACATGGTAGCTGATGGGGACTATGAAGCTCATGTGGAATACAGATGGCCAGGGGAGAATGTGAGGTCCGTGGTCCCAAGGGTTGCCAGGGCAGAAGATGGGGCAGAAGATGACATCGCCGTGTTTGTGGATGCAAGCAGTTCCAGATGCCACTCTTATAGCATAAAACCAGGAGCAGAGGTAAGATTCTTATGACAATGTATAACCTTGATAGAGATGCAATTCAATCTTGAACAAACCTAATGATGAATACAACTTACAATGGACAGACTCGAAAAGTAGACAATATTCGCCAAAGGCTTCGGATGCGAGGTTTCCGATGCAACCTTGTCTACACGCGTGCAGCATCAAGGCTAAATGTGGTACCATTATTTGCATCAAGAATACAAGCTCTCAGGTTTGACCTCTTTCAACTAGAAATTATTTTTGTATGCAGAAGATTCAGTAAGATTTATCTGTAGTAGCAAAGTGGAAACTAAAACCAACATACAATTGAATGCTTGTGTGTGATATGCAGGTATCTATCAATAAGGTGGGGAATAGATCTTTCGAAAATGGTTATTTTTGTGGGTGAAAAAGGAGACACAGACTATGAAGACCTGCTGGTCGGCCTCCACAAGACCCTAATTCTGAGAGGTTCCGTAATGTGTGGAAGTGAGAAGCTTCTTCACGGTGAAGACACCTTTAAAAGAGAAGATGTAGTCCCACTGGACAGCCCTAACATCGCCTACATAGATGAAAGTTATGAACCTCAGGATTTGTCTGCAGCTCTGAAGGCTATTGAGATCAAGTGACTGCTACCTTTAATTTTCTTTCGTTTTTAATAATTTCGTGTGCATATATTTTCATTGATAATGCAAAAGCAAGAATATAATTACCATATACACAAGAATATACATATCTACCTCCAAGAAATTCCAAGTGTACAATAAAAAATATACTTTTAAACTTGTAAGGGAATTGCATTGAGTGATTTCCAGTCTGATTCTTTAAAGTAGTGGTAAAGGAACTCGAATGGATATACTGAAATACTCAAGTGCTCATAAGCCACTTAAGTAATCATAATGTACCACCATGCCTATTCAGTTATGGTCAATTCTGTTAATTTTTCAATTTTATTAATTGTACATGTAGTACTTCAAAAAATGTGCCTGCAATGAGTAGGTAACTGCAAGAGAATCGGAAGCAAATGTTCATATCTACATGCAAGAGATATACATTTTTATAATGCGGAATCATATATTTCACAATATACATATACATATATATATATATATATATATATTCTGCTAGAACCAGAGAAAATTTCACCTCTTTACCTTATGACATCATCCTGTATTATTCTTTTAACCAGGAACATAAAGCAAAAGACAAAGCTAAAAATTTTTCCATCAACACCACTTAAAAAGCTAAAACACACTTGGTAACAACAAAATAATCAGTTATAATAACTCCCATCAGATTCATATCAAATCATTAGTTCAAAAGACTCAATATTATGTTCACTTGCAAAATCTATTGCCTGTATGGTGAGTTATGTATTCTAGCCAACCACTGATTTCATTTTTAATCCTCGAGTTGTCCAAGGTTCATGTGAATCAAGCTCTTTTACGCAGAAAGAGACACTTCCACTTTGTATTCCTGTCCACAAGCACATTTGATCACATGAGAAATTCCCTGCCAGAAGCAAAGAAATCATCGATTAGAAAGTAAATCTTCAATGTAAAATTTAATAAGAGAGAAAAAAGAAAGGAATAAAGTAAAATAAAACCGAAAAGCAAATACAAATACTAGATTGGATGGTTTCTAGTAACTGGAAGGGACACAATCAATAACTTTCCTATTGCCATTGATTTTCTCAATCATGACTTTTTTTAGAAACAGAGTGCCTGTGTCAGCTAAATGCTTACTGTTGCCATCTAGTAAGGACCCTTCTGTAAACATTGCTTTGGCTACAGCTAAAGGTCATTCATAGGTGAAGTAAATTATAAACAGCCTCATTTTTTAATAACAGAAAGTAAAAGTGGACAACCATATTCACCTTTAGTTTCTCAATTTGAAGCTGCAGAGACTGCAGATATTCAGCTTCACCAGCTATATCTGATTGAAAAGCTTCATGTTGCTCTTCCAGAGTCTTTATATCCATTTCCATTAGCTCTGGCTATAATTTTCCACAAATTAAATAACCCGAAAATAAGTATTCTATATAAGAGTATATAAAGTAGAATACACTAGAGCCACCACTCACCACACATTCAATGATATCACTTCCAAACCATAGCATTATAACTCCATTTTTCTGGGTAGCGAAGAACACAGTCGTTTGTGGATATTTTTTCACTCTAAATTAATCATCTATGCACCGCTTAGTTAAATAACAAGCACAAACATGTGTGCATGCACATGCAGGAATGTACATGAATACGTTTATCTGTTTATGGGTAAAGTAGACACCTTAAACTTGTTTGCCCTGCACTTCACTTGCTCAACTGACTCCTTTATCTGAAACCACAACTACAATTCATGAACGCATATTTATGATATAAAATCAAAACAAACAGTGTATAAATATAGCCCTCTGAAGAACTATTTTCAACTGATGGAAACCAGATGTATCTATAGACAGTTTCATTTGCATATTTTCACAACTATGAAAAGCAGAAAACATTAAAATTGTAATAAAGTTGTCCCAAAATGTAATGTAGTCCGAAATGCAGAGGCAGTCACAAATTGAATTGCAGAAGAATTTTTCATTTACTCTCAGGGCAAAACAAATGCATATATTATTCTATCAAGGTTTTAAAACTATTTCCATTCAACTCAAATAAGTGCATTTACAATTAACTGTTATAAAATTACAATTGAATTGTCAAACAGCTGAAATGATGATTGGAAGGAAAAGATTTAACTTTTTGCCGAGCAGTTGGCGAAGATTTAAGACAACAATTTAGCAAATTCAAATCAAATAAAGTAATGCAGTCTTTCTACAAACCAGTATTGCTTCCATAGAAATCAGCATATGTTCCATTGACCAAAAGTGAAAAGAAAAAAAAATTCAGGAAAAAGTCTTGTTTGAATTAGTAACCTTGATGTTGTCTGAAACAAGTTCAGATTTCATCTGTGCAATTCTTTCAAGATTGACTTTGGCTGAGTCCAACTTGGCCATCAGGTTGTTGCTTGCTTCATTCCCCTGTTTTTACAATAATTATTTGGAACATTGCCAAGTCCATATATCTTAATGACTGACGGCAAGATCTATTACCATATTGTTGATTAAGAGACAGTTATCAATGCCACTCTTTCCTGCAAGAGAATTATGACATGAGAAGAAAGTGCTAATTTCCTTTCGGTTAATAAGCAATTCAGATTGGTGACATTTGCCTAGAAGAACCAGAATTCTTTAAGAATATATTCTGGGAGTTGTATGTTACACTTTTGGGATGAAAATTTTTGGTAATAATCTTTCCTCACTTCTCTTCCCAATTTCTTTCCCCTACATTTCATAACTTGGCGCCATACTAAGAAGATTCCAATTTCAAAAATCCTCTATATGCCTGTCTGTGCAAGGCCTAAACCCTGGATGAGGTTTCAGGGGTAGAGTCCATGTGCTAGGCCTAAACAAGGAAGAGTAATAAAAAATGTTGTTCTATGAATGCATATGTTTTTAACTGAAAAGACCTTAAAGATTTCCTTGCCACCTCGATGGACAAACCTTCGAAAATTGCCACTAAGAAATGATATTTTTCAATTTAATTGACAAAATTTTCTTCATCAAGAAAACTAACTCAGACAGGTCAGGTGTGCTTGTGATGCCCAAATTTTGCTCAGGAGGAATAAACTCCAGTCAGAATCTTTGGTAATATCATACTTTCGTTGTTTTTGAAGAGACCATCAAGCCTGCCTTACACTTAAATCTACTGAAAAACTGACAATATGAATAAAAGTTGCAAAGAACATATATGTTACTCCGCTCTTCCAAAGTAACCCACCTTTCCTATTATTAGTCCAAAGTAGCTGACCAAGATCAATAACCAACAATAACAAGTAGTTACAACAACTCTTTTCTAACAACTGAAAAGAATTTTAATGATCAAATCCCACCATTTTATCAAGGAAGAAGTACGTAATTCAACGATGTAATGAGTGTGCCTCACAGTTTGTATAATATCAGTGTGAAGCAAGAGAATAAGAGAAAGAAAGTATGTGTCTACTCATATGGACATGAGTGTGAGAGAGCTTGTTTGTGTTTGCAAAATAAAGAGGAGTATAACTTGGCATTTCATAGAACAATTGCAGCATATTTCAATTAACAGAACATGTCTAATAGATCAAGATTTTATGCCGTAATTCCTCATGAACTTGACTAATTAAGGGAAACTTATCCTTAACGACCACCCAGAAATAAGATATGATCAAAAATTCTAAAAAAAAGAAGTCGGAGAGTATAACCTTCAGTTTCAGAAATTTGCTCATCAATTTTATCCTTGACCTGCATGATTCAAGTTATTAGAGTCATAAAAATATTATCTGCAGAAAAGTTTGAGATTCTTGAAACAGTTAAAGAAAAAGAAATATCAAAAGTGATAACGCAAAAGCAATAGCAAGTCAGCAACCATAAAGCTCAAACACTCTTACATAATTGTTAGTTAAAGATTGCAAATACAAGAGCATCATGACAAGAATTCACTGGAAGAAAGAAGAAAGTAGGAAGATCTAAATGGTACAATTAAAAAAAAAAAACAACAAATTTTGTAGGAACTTGTACCAAGCTTTTAGTATATAAGAATAAAAAAATATGGGGGGGTTTCTTAAACTTCCAAAAACTGCACACATTCACATTCAAGCAGCAATTTTACATGCGTTTTAATTATATAACATTGGGAATATTTGTTTGAGAACACAGCTTCATCTGAGAACAAAATTCTTTTGTTAACAGCCAATTTGTAGCTGTGGTGTTTGATTCCTCTTGTCATCACACTCAAGCAATTCAAATGGTCAAGACAATCACAAAAACTGAGTAGAAAGCTCCTTAAGCAATCTAAAAGGATATTCAGCAACCATTAGTGAAGCTATTTGTTTCCTGGAGCTAGCTAGCATGTCCAGTTTGGCTCATAAACACAGATGAAAAACTGACTTGTCATAAATGCAGAGAGCCAACAGTGTAACAACCAAAACCCGACTGTGTGCCTCACGCATAACTGAGCTGGAGTGAATCCAAAACTACTATCAAAGTCTCAGAATCACATCTTTCTTATGTATGTGGACAATCTGATATCTTCAAAATTCAACCAACCAAAATTATTCCCAAGTAAAATAACACAAAAGATCATTTGCTTTCATATTCACGATCTTTCTTACACAATGCACAAAAAATTACATTGAAGAAAAATTAAGTTAAATAAACAAAGATTTAGCCAGAAATTACCATGGGCTCCCCAACTTTTCTTGTCATGTAAAATTTGAACCAGTCCTATCAAGACATAAGGACATAGTTGACCGCAAGTTGAAGTATTAAATTAGAACAACAAATTGGTGAAGATTTTTTGGGAACCAAACCTGTTGTAGCTGTAACTTTTTACCGATATCTTCTGTAACCTTGTTAAAGTAAGTGCTGTTACAGCCAAACAAATTACGGAGATAATAATCCATAATATTTGATAGACTTCAATCAATGCAATTTGATTTTGTGAATTACCTTTTCTCTACAAGTTTTGATGCTATGCTGACTCTTTCTTGTGTGATAAGCTCTAACGTCTGTATGTCCAAAAAGAGTAGCAACAAGATCAAGAATACAGCAAAAGCTGAAGTACATGTTTCTTTGACTAATCATGAATAGCTATTTTTCATTTACTTGGAAAAGCACATGATAACCCTCAAAAGTGAACAATATCTACCATGACATGGCCTGTCTAATGCCAAAAGCCGTTTTTAAAATTCAATGTTCTCTTAAACGTTTGCCACCAACCCATGATTCATCATAAAGTCAAACCTACAGGGATGAAAGGCCCATAATTTTGACACCTTCTTTTGCCTAAAAGAAGGCATTACTCTCAAAATTCATCATACCATTAAGTCTATAATTTACACAATTGATCAACTCTCAAAGACCAGCGAGGCAACAATTAGACGGAACTCCAGAGTAAAAACCATATAGTAAACGATATGAGAAAACAATGAAATCAGCTTACACTTTTGCTTACTTCAGGATATCTATGATAAGATGTCTATTAACTTGGCCATTTCCTTCTAAAATAGGTAACAGTACAAAACCATATTATTTATGGGAGAAAAAGTTAATATGTTTTTCTCCAAAGTAATTTTAAACCTGTCACTCTTTTGCCTGCGAGTGGCATCTCAAAACAGTAGCAATTCATAACTGTAGCTTCCACTAAAGTTGGCATAGAATTTGCCTTTTTTTTTATTATATGTTACAAATATTCTGCAGTTAAAACTACAAACAGCAGCTTAAAGCATAAAATTGACCTTGATTCCAAACATAGCCTTAGAAATTGTCAGTCTAATTTACTTTACACAGTACAATTAAATTTAGAAACATGAGTACCTGGCTAAGGGTGGATGAATCAGACTCAAGAGAGACAATTTTCCTTTGTTTTTCCAATATCTGAGCACATATTTGACCCTTTTCCATTGTCATCTTCTCAGCATCCTCTTTAAATTTCTTTGTTTCAGATTTTGCTGCAAAAATAATAAAAAAGTTCATAAATACAAACAATAACTATAACAAAAAGCGTCGGCCATAAGAACTATTGTGTCTAAGATATGATAAATTCAGAAATTTGAAATGCAGAAAAAAGGACTAAAGTTGTCCTTAGAATAGATAAATGTACGAAAATCCACTTCCAATATCATTAAAATTACTTTCAACCAGCCAAAAGCAAGGTTTTCTTCAATTTCTAGCGTTCACTTAAAATACACAAAATGTTTTCAGGATTAAAAAGCACTGGGAAAACTATCATCAAACAAACAAAAGCACTAGAAGCAATTTCGAAAAGCACCTAATCATTGCTTCGTTATTATCATTGTTCCTTTTTTTTTAAAGGAAAAAGTGCTTTTTTATGAAGCAGTTAATAAGCGCTTTTTAGTTTTGCTGAACCCTTATCATAAAAGCACTTTCAACTAAACCAGTTTTCAAAAACAAAAAGTAACAGCACAACTACTGCATACACTTCATAACAGATTAAAAACTATTTGTAAAAATCACTTTCAAAGTAAACGAGAAACCGGAGGACAGAGAATGAACCCGAAACGAGGTCGTTTTCCAGGGACTGAATAGTAGTGATCTGCGTTTGCTCTTCAACAGAGACCTTAGCCGCTTGATCTTCAACATCTATTTTCCAAGCATACATTTGAATAATTCAACATTTCAATTTCAATTCGAAGTAGATTTAAAAGCAAGAGAAAGATCAGTACCGTTCATTTGAGAGCGAAGAGTCTTCATGTACTGCAAATACTCCTCCATTTTTTGTGACTTTTAGATCAAAAATAAAAATGAATATTCAATGATTTTTAACGAACTTTGAAAGAGACAGAAAGAGAGAGTGAAGAAGAAGAAAGACGAAGAGGGGTCTTTCGCGGTCTTAATTTGAATTTTGAACAATTTATTTTAAAGGTGATGGTAATTTATTAGTATTAATTTTTAAATCATTTAATTAATATTATACAAAAATTTTATTCATTCAAATATCTTATCATTACATTTCTTCAAAAGAAAAAGATACGATAATTTAAAAAAAATGGAGTATTGAAAAATGAGAAGAAAATAGATAAAATATTGAATAATGAAAATAAAAATAAAAAATAGCAAGTATTGCCATTTTTTATTAACCAATTTAGTTCAATTTGATTTTAAAAAAAAAAAAATTGGACGAAATTCCATAATATGGTCCAATTTTCATTTGATTTCAAGAAATTGGATTGATCAAAATTGAATCAACTAGTTTAGATGGATTAGATTAAATTTGAATACTGTAACAGTTGTCGAAAAAATCCTATTACGATTTAGATGAACTGTATACGATTTAAATACTCTAATTTAATGGTACATAAGTTTTGTTGTAACTTCTGTACATGTATATTTGAAAAGTATTGACCTTGAATGATGTACTAAGGACGCATTTGGCACCCCTCATAACATTTTATTTGGCTCTATCACGAATTGTATTCAAATAATTTTTTTTTAATTGGTTAAACATCAAGTTATTGACATTTCATCATATATTTACAGTAACTAATATAACAATAGATAGATGTATTGATATTTACAATTATATATATACAATTGATACTTATGATATTATATTAAATTTTATATAAAATACATGTCTAAACTAATAATCCCCGTGAATAAAAGACGTTACTACTCCACTTATATTTTATAAGGGAGGAGAATATTTTTATAATTTTATTTCATAATTTATTAATTATACAGAGGCTCGAATCAAAATTCTTTTATTCAGAAGAGTTTTGGCTCACCATTCAACCAAGGCTGAGTAATTTATTAAAATAACATTTTAATGCAGCAACACCGGCGTAAACTAAACCCGTGGGGGTTAGGGCTTACTTTATACGAGTTTGTCACAATCTTAAAAAAGAGAGAAAGAAAGAAAGAAAATTGAAGAAGGGTTTTTTATGTAAATATACCTCATTTGCCCTTAAATATTAAATTTATACCCTATTACATATATATACTTCATGAAAGTGAAAAAAAGTCAAAAATACTCTTGAAAAAGCTATTTATCTACATTTTTAATAAGAAGTCGAGTACAAAGTTGAGCATGTAGTCGAGTATTTAATCGAGCAAAAAATAAAGTGAGAGAATTGAGTAAGTCGAGTATTTAGTCGAGCGGAAAGTCAAGTAAGGAAGTGAAGTAAGTCGAGTCAGTTATAATATAAGTCGAGTAAGAGTAAGTCTAGTAATAAGCCTAGTCGAGCAAAAAATGAAGTGAGAAAGTTGAATAAGTCGAGTATTTAGTCGAGCGGGAAGTCAAGTAAAGAGGTGAAGTAAGTCGAGTAAGTTATAATGTAAGTAGAGTATTAAGTCGAGAAATATGTCAAGTAAGAGTAAATCTAGTCAAGTAAAAAATGAAGTCGAGTATTCTCAATTTCGAGAATATATTCAATCTTATAAGAATTTAATTGGAATTATTTTTGTATTTTCTCTGATTTTTTTAAGTATATATATATATGTAAAATTTAAGAGTGTTATAATTTTAGGTATATATTAGGTATTTTTGAAAAAATGGGTATATCCCACACAATTCTCCCGTTGAAGAACTAGCAGACATCAGCTCGCTAGCACCTCAAACCCATTGATGGGACTAGCATCTACTCCCTAGCCACTTCAAAGCAACGATTTAACCAGCAACTTTGTCTTGGGCAACAGCGTCGCCAGTTGAGCAGAAGCTGGTCGCCTCTGTTAATGATGAAGATAGGTAGCCATCGCCTTTGTCACGCTGATTGGGCAACAGTTACACGTTGATTAGAGTTCATTGATCCGATTAGAGTTCGTGATGAGATTGTTGTTGACGATGATGATGAACAGTGATGAGATTGTTGATGACGATGATGATGATGAACAGCAATTAAGATAACGAATAACAAAGTGATTTTGACGAAGGATAAGAAAAAAAATCTTTCTTGTTGTTATTATATTTTTAATAATAATAAGCAAAAAAATATCATAAAAATAATAATGATAATTATTGTTGTTTTTGTTATTTTTATTACTATTATTATTATTATTATTAATCACAAGTATTATAATATATAAATAATAATAATAATAATAATGACAATAATTAATTAAGATATTTTAATAATTTATAAAATTTATTCTAATTATAATACAAATAAACACATTAATAACGTAATATATTGAGGTATTAAATATAATATTAAATTTTTAATACAACACGGTATAATATTAAACACTCAATAATATTAATATAATATAAAATAATATAATAAACTAATATTAAATTATACAATACCGCGGTTTGTGTTATAATAAAAAATATCTTTCCTAAAATGGGGGATAGTCTTAGGAGGAGGGTCTTTCAGTTCGCCTACGGGCTAATGACTCTCTGGCAACCACACCTCAGCTAACGATTGCATTTAAATTAAGAGCGATGGAGTATTTCGTCTTGGTTTCTTCTATAAAAAGGGTATTTTTTTTTATTGTGGCGTTGTAATTAGAAAGTTATAATTATTATAATTTTAAAATAAGAATTAATAATATATAATAAATATAATTTTTAAATAATACTTTCATAAAAATAATAAATATTATAAATTTTTTTTATAAAAATTTAATTTAATTTAATTTAATTTTTAAATTATAACAAATAATATTTAACAAATACTTACCCGACCTCAACTCAAACAGCACCTAAATCTTTCTTTGCATAATCAAGAGCAATCAAATGATCTCACGCGTGAATTGTCCTTTGATGGAAATCCATCGGGCGTGGGTCCCTGCTTCGGGTCAATGGCACAACCGCAACCACCATCATCATGAGAACAGCATACGGCATGGCTTGCTTTACTTTATCGCATTCCGTGACCGTGAGGATCAGAGAAGATCGTTTTGACTACTCTAGCGTAAACTGCCGGATCGTCGATGTAAGTTTCAAGTTCCGGCAGGAACAATGGATAGTTCTCGAGAATGAGATTGAATGTACTTTTGATTTCTCACTCCATTTTCTCAATTTCCGTAAAAGATCTATATATCTTTTCTTCTTCCTTTTCAACTGCTGCTGCTGCTGCATTAAGCTTAACCATCGATTTACGAGCTTCAAATTCTTCCAAAGCAGCCTCTTTTTCCTTTGTGTTTCCACCAGTAGTTTTGAATACATCATCTATGGCTGCGTTTCTACTTCTTCCCTGTCGTAACAAAACAAATGAGCCATCGCGACTCTCTTTTTTATAGACAAAGCTGATTTCCTAGTTTAAATTGGAAACCAAACTAAACTCAACTTTATCTGGAATCTTATTGCTCATTGGATTAGAACGTAACTTTTGAATGCAAAACTCGATGGGTGTACCTGCAACGAACGTGTGTGTTAGAAGTATAATTTATAGAGAACAATTTGAGCAAGCTTGTTCGTTAAATGTCGTGAAATTTTATTAATTTAAGATTTTTTAAATTTTATTTTTTTTACTTATGCCTAATTTTTTGGTATTTATATTTAAATAAAAAATAAATTTGTGCCACTCTTATTTGAATGAGAAAAGTAGAAATAAATATTGTATTTTTAAAATATATCTATAAAATATATTTATTTTTTATTATAGAAAATTTAATTTTTATATTTGTAAGGATATAAATATTAAATAATTATATTTAAAATATTTTTTATTTATAAAAAAAATCGCTTTATTTAAATATTAAAAAAATTAAAAATATCATTGAGTATCGAGACCGGTTTAGATTAAAAAAAAAAAAGGCTGTTTAAAATTGATGTGTGTGTGTTTAATCCAAATGAATAAATTTAAACTTTCGTGTATTAATATTAAAAAGAAGGGGCTCTTCTGTAATATTACCCCAACATGTCGTTCTTTTAAGAAGAAATAATATATATTGTTTAGGCATATTATTTCAATGTTTTACCAAAAAAAAAAGAATTCATAAACTAATTTCTAAAATAATAAAAAAAAAAACAGAAAATAAGAAAGCAGCGACCGCAAGTCTTTGTTCCGTCAGCTAGCGTGACTGCGTGAGTCATTCTGCTGGTACTGGTAACATAAAAATGGCGAGATTGGGAAGAAGACAGCAGCCATTGGTGCAAAGACAGAGTAATCAGATCAACATTAAAAGATTAATTGCTCCTTCGAAGAGATCGTTTCGTTTGATTCTCATTTGCCTCGCTTTCGTCGCCTTCTTTCCTCCGATTTTCTTCCACTTCAGACTCCGCCGCTTCCATCAAGTATCAATTCTAACCCGATCTGCTGCTTCCTGTTTTTAGATCTAACTAAAAATTTTGGAAATGTAGATATTATTTAATTGATTTAATAGTTAATAAGTTATGGTTTTTCAGTTATGGTGTTATCGTAAAAGTGGGGAAAAAAACTGTTCATCAAATTCTTCTTGCTGCTTAGCCTTTTTTTATTTTTACTTTATCATAGTTTCTGGTACTATAGATAAACTTGCTATTTTATGATTCAAGAAAAGCATTTTTAGAGTAATGAAAACATCAAGTGCTTCGTCAAGAAGCAATTCATAATTGTTGTCTGAGAATTGCTTTTAAGCGCTTTTTTAAGACTGAAGAAGGACTTGACGGAGTACTTTTTAGCAAACACTCAATATTGCGCTCTTTTAGAAAGCGTTTTCAGAGAGTGAAAATAATTTAGAGCACTTACAAAGAGAATAATTAGAAGTCCTTAGACAAGTAGCAATTCACAGCTTTTTTTCTGAAAAGTGCTATTTAGTGCTTTTTAAGGCTGAAGAAGCTCTGCGGGTATATTATGGGAAAACACTTGTTATGTACTCATCTAGAAAGCATTGTTAAAGAGAGAAAATAATTTGAAGTTCTTTTTCAAGAAGCAAATCATAAGTGATTTCCTAAAAAGTGGTTTTGTTGAAAACATTCCTATATAAACAAGTACTTTTTTACAAAAAGTGTTTCCAAATGCACTGCAGCCATATTCTTTGAGTGCACTAGTATGTAATTATTTTCCTCATGCCATGGGTTAGGAATTAGGACTATGGGCACATTTTTCCGTAGTTAGAGGAATGTTGTATTCTTCGTTGACATATAGATTTTGAACCATTTTCACAAGATGTTACTTAGCCCTGTATTGGATATAACATGCCTCCATGGATATGAATATTCACTTTGTAATACCTTCCACTGTGTGCAGATGCAATTAAAAAAGTGTGGATGGCTGGATGGTTCTCCTCTTGTATGTGCTCATGGCGGCGACTCAACTAATGAATTTCCCAACTCGGTAGGCATTGTATTTAAAGGTTGATTGTTTTGTCTCTGTATTCTCATTTGGATGCTTAGAACTTCAATTAGAGCATAATTTATTCTAGGTTTTGGATTCCTTGTCTTCCATAGCGTAATCTTTTGTTAGAAATGCATGTCCAAGTTAGGGATTGTTCAACCTGCACATGTTGCAGCCAGTGTTCAAAGATCCATTGACTGGTCTTTGTTTTTGATGATTCTGTAATTTTTTGCTTCATAGATGGCTGCATATCGATCTGCCCTTCGTGCTCAAGTAGACTGCATGGAGATTGATGTTTCTCGTTCTTTAGATGGAGTCTTGCTGGCTCTTCACGACAGGTAATGCACCACTGTTTCTATCATGATCATCATTTTTCACTAATCATCATCAATGAAGTAGGAATGCTGTACTGCATGAATAATACTTCTTCGTTTTGTGGAATGGACCTTTCATTCATGTACTATTCCCAATGGTGAAGACTTTGGATATACTTTTGATTAAAAGTTTTAGTCAAGTTGTTGCTCAGTTGGAGATTGTTGATATTCAAAGTTATATGTGGAAATTTTCTGCAAAAGTTTTATTTTTTCTGAATTATGCATGATTTAAACAGCATTCTCTGGTGAACATCTTGTAAACATCATTTAGTATTCATGTTGGAGTCAAATTATAAATTTGAAGATTGTTCTTGAAATTTTTTGGAGAGCTAATTTTCATATGACACAGGCAGGGATTTGCAGCGGATATCTGGTAACATTACTTCTAAAGTTGGGCACTTGAGCTTGAAAGAGGTAAAAGGTGCTGACTTGTACTTTTATCTAGATTAATTAATGTATACCTCTGCATATTTCTTATTTGAACTGTACCTTGTCCTGTAAGAGGGGAAAGACAGATGAAGAAAGAAAATATATATATATACACACACAATTCATTATGAGATATTTATCTCTTTTGTTGATTGAAAAAATACAAAGAGTATATTAAAATTGATGCCGTAAGATTTTTATCGGTGATGTTGATTGAGATTATTTATTAGTTTGTGGTTGTAGATAAAAAAACTAGGTACCTCATATCAGTTTACGCAGAAGTCTCATGATCAAGTAATTACTACTATTGAAGATGCCATAACGGTAATTACAGGATCCACTTTGACACATTCTCTTTTTCTATTTATTTATTTATTTTTTTGTTGGGGATGAAGTGACGTTGGCGACGTACTACGTATCTTTGACCATTTCTGTGTAATGACATTTAATTTGAAAATAATTGCACTGGCACTATCTTTTTATGTAATTGTTATTTTCATTTATTCTTTTAAAGCATAGAGAATGAGTTTCTTATTGTTTGTATGGCTTCTCAGTTGGTGTCAAACTCAGTACGGCAAGTCATTCTGGATGCAAAGGTTGGTCCTCCGTCATATGAAAAGGGGCTTGCAAAGGATATTCTTTCTGTTGTGAGTTTTCAGTTTTCTCCCCTATCCCTTTTGATCTTTGTTTATATTTTAAGCCTCTAGTCTGAAATGTAATTTTAATACAGGATACTTTTTTTTTTAATCCGTTATTTGTTTATTTAGTGGATAGATACAAATTATTCATGATTACTATTATAGCTACGCGTGTAGCTTAAGATGTCTCAGTTTTATTTCCTTTGTTTCGGGACATGGTTTAGAGTTCTTAGGAGTCTCATTGATAATTGTCAAACTGAGGTTTTTGTTGAAGGCTACTGCACTTTAGCATTTACCGTTGGACTATGTTGTTTAGCCATTATTTCTGTTGGTTGTTTAGAGAATTTTGTGCGGAATGTTGCTAACTGGATATCTGCGAGGATTTGGTGATACTGTTGCTATAGTTTTATACAATTGTGCCCTATCATAAGACATTCTTTATTGGGCATTGTTAACTTTACATTATTTGTTGCTTTGGGCTTTTATGGGTTTTAGTTATCTATGTGGTTGATTTGCTCTCTGATGGTTTTTGTAGTCTCTTCTTGAAACCTGATATATGCAGTATCCGTTGGGAAGAGAATGATGATTCAAAAAACTTCATTTTGCTATATTTCTAATTAACTTACAACAACTGACTCTAAATAGTTTGACTTTAAGTTTATAACATAGCAATTATTGAAGATCTCGTTTTCCTGTCATTTAGCATTTCTGAGTGTGGTTATATTTTTACTATCTGTACAAATATTTCAGATTGAAAGGACAAAATGTTACAACTGCCTTGTTTGGGCCAAAAGCGACAATTTAGTAAGGGATATAATCAGATTATCATCAAATGTTACGGTAAGAAACTGTATTTATTGTTAAGCTTTGTTTTGTTATGGATATGTTTGATAGTTATAGGTTATAAATGAATTTAGTTTTAGGGCAACACTCGAAGGAAACATTTTTTTTTCCTCTTTGAAGATGAAAGAAACATTACTGGCTTGGAGGCTTATTTTAATTACCCACCTTTTAGAAATGACCGAATTGGTGATGTTACTCATGTTATAAATTCAGCATTGAAACAACATTCATGAGGCGTTATATAATTACACCAAGTGTGTAGATGTGCTTTATAAGGTAGGTGATGTCCTCCGCTAGAACTTGTACAAGTAATACCACAGCATAACATATTTGACTATACCTTATTAACACATGTATTATTATGATTTGAATCTTAAAAATATTAAAAGCTATAACTATTATTAATACAGCCAAGTCCATTACCGCTTTATGCATACTATTAAAGCATAATATAAAAAATAAAATAAAATAAAAAAGGGAAAAGATGCATTTTTGCTTTCTTTTCAAAGAGAGTTTACGGGCAAGAGAAAGAAGGGTTAAAGTTTGGTTGAACAAAAAATTGGGATTTGAATTTTTGATGAACCAAACCCTAAAATAATTGTTTTCTTCTGCCCGCGAGCTCTCTTTCAAAAGAAAGTGAAAATGCCTCTGTTTTTCTTTTAATTTTTTACGCCTTAATAATATGTCTAAAGGGGTACAGGACTTGCTTTATTAATAATAGTATGGATTTTTAATATTTTCAACGCCAACGCCCAAATGGTAATAACTTATGTGTTAATAGGCTAAAATCAAATGGCTTTTATAATGTGCGTGTGTGTGTACGCGTGCGCGCGTGTCCGTGCGTGTGTGTGTGCGCGTGCCCGTGCGTGCGTGTGTGTGTAAGTTGGGGTATTACAGTATATATATAAATGTTCAGGTAGGAGACATTGCTCACTTTATGGAACATACCAATGTATGTGGTGTGTTGATACACTGCCTCATGGATGGTGCTTTAAGCATTGGATTCAATAATCCTACATCATGTACCTATAGAGTTCACCATAATATGAGCAATTTTAAGTTCAACCGCTAGATAGTTCCTTTCTCTCTTTATATATAGCACCCTTGAAGTTTGGCTGTCTATAATTTGTGTAACATGCTGAAATAAATTATCGTCTTTATTGGCCATTCTATTCAGATGACTCAAGTATGGACATTACTCACGTGGTGCCTACTTATTGGCAACATTTGACAGTAATAAGTTACTTTCTAATGTAGGACCCATATAAAGTCAAATATTTCTAAACAATAAATTAGTTATGTTTTACTTTGTGCGGCCTTTTTTGTTTTTTTTTTGGTCTTTACATGGCAAGAAAACTATGGAAAGTCAATGTTTCTTCACTCTTTGCATGCAAATTGCGTGTTGGTAAGCAATTGTAGGAACATTTAGGGATGGCGAAAGGCCTGACCTGGCCATGTGCCTGATTGAGGAAGACTCATTAAATTCTGGCCAATGGCCGAGCTAGTTCTCAAGATATAAAGGCTTGATCCTATTAGGTTTAAGGTTAGGGCTTTACCAAGAAGCTCTGGCCTGACCTTTAGCCCGATAATTAATTATTATATTTTAAAAAAATAAAAACACAACACATTCACATTACAGTATTACACTCTTACACACTACTCGTGTGACACACAACACATACGCATTATAGTTGATTTTTTCAAAATATTAAATATTTTGATATTTGGAAAAAAAACAACTACAAAAAAAAAAAAAAAAGT
This sequence comes from Luvunga scandens, assembly GCA_030449905.1. Lineage (NCBI taxonomy): Eukaryota > Viridiplantae > Streptophyta > Magnoliopsida > Sapindales > Rutaceae > Luvunga > Luvunga scandens. Next base: position 374,336 of record JASUUG010001012.1, read on the forward strand.
CGTTGCCTTGCCCATTGGTGACTGCAGTGCGATGACTAGTGCCTTTTCTTTTGCTCTTTGAAGTGGTAGTGGTCTTTTGGGCAATTGAAAACAAATAATTATTAATTATTAATTATTGATTTTTTTAAAATCTTCAAAGATGAAAAAGGAGCATGATACGATAAGGACCTTTAGTTTGACAGGTTAGATTGTATAAGGGCTAGGGCTCTTCGTTTTAGTAATAGGGTCAAGTTAGGGCTTGACCAAGCCTGAGTCTGACCCGGCCATTGCCATCCCTATTAATGAACATGGAAGTGCTTAGCAAAGGGATTCATTCCATTTAGTGTTCATCTTCATCATAAGTAGGACTGATGAGAAATTTATTGATTTTGAGTTTCTTGTTGATCATTTCTCCATTCATCCCTTCTGCATCTATTTTTAAACCATTTAAAGTTTTTACTCTACTGTTATAAAGATCTAAATGATTATCATATTCATAAAGGTCTATGAATTCTGAACACGCCTTAGCACCTATATTTGTCAATCCTAATCTTTCTTGGGTCATTGATCAAATTTTTTCTTTTAACTTGTTTATGTATATTTCTAGTCTATTTTCCCATCAAGATACATGCCATCAATGCTTTCATATAGATATTGCAATATAAATTCAGCATTTTGAATTAAGAATTTCGTATGATTGTTATTATTATTATCTATTTATGCACGTTGTATTATTCTAGAAATTCGATTATGGACAATCTTGGTTCCTTCCATTTGTTTTACATCTATCTTGAATTACTTCAAAATTGCTTAAGATAGATTCTATTAATGCTATTCTGTTTTCCTCTTCCAGGGTGTCAAATATTTCATTGTCATCTTCAATATTTATTCTTATCATATTTTCACATAAACAAATTGCCTTTATTAAGGTCAAGTAGGAGAATGTAGTAGAAATTTTTGAATTTTAGTCAAAACAGAATTAATTAGAGCACAAAAAAAAAAGGATTTTCCTGTTTAACTCATTATTTGTTGTGATAAAAAAGCATGTGGTACTTGGTGCACCTTTGTTACATTTATTTATGGAGGACGTAGATATGGATTTCATTTTATGTATGTGCCACTAAGTTTTGTTAATTGCATAGAATTTGGCAAGTATACCACCTTGACAAAAAATGACAACTTGGAATTCTTTTTAGGAATGCATTTTTTTGCCTTTTTTTTTTTATCTACTTGTTTTCTATACCACTATTGGGATCTTGGGGAAGACTTTTTTCTATTAAATCTTGCATAATATTTTCATTTTTTCATCTCCATCTCCATCAGTATAATTATTCCTACTCACAAAGATTCAAATAGTAGGGTTCAGCTTGATCCTATTATGTTGGTAATGCATTACTAATTGCATGTATTGGATTATATCATGCTGTGAAAGACTTCCCTGTTCAATAAGTGACCAAAATTGTCAAAACTCATCTCTTATTATGAGAAGGTTGATGCATTTTAGATTTGTGCAACGATGATGAACACAAAGACGCATATCTTGTCCATTTCATTACTCTTCATTGTCTATCCTATCGTCAAATGGTGCTTTTGCAGGCTGGCTACATAATAATGGTGGATCCTTCTACTGGATTTCGAACCAACCTGTTGAGGATTAGAAAAGCTGGAGTAGCGGGCGTGTATCACCCCTTGATCGATGAAAAACTAGTAAGAACTTTTCATGGGTACGTGCAAACTTAGTCTTACTCTCGATAAACTCTCATGGCCAATGATTTCGTTAATCTGATGTTTAACAATTAGCCATTAACAGGAGAAATAAAAGGGTGTTTGCTTGGACTGTGGATGACGAAGATGCAATGAGAAAGATGCTGCATGAGCGTGTAGATGCTGTCGTTACGAGCAACCCGATCCTCTTTCAACGTCTTATGCAAGATATCAGAACACAGTGCCTTGAGGAAGGTTTTTCTTTGATACAATAGCGTTTTTAAGTTCTGGAAATCAGCTTTTTTATGCAACTTTTTTAGGTTTACTACTACCGAGTATTCTTTCTGATTACTCATCTATATCTAGTCGTAGTGGATGTGGTACGTTCATTCATGTATATTTTGAATTGTTTCCTTTTTTAAATCTGTGATTCTATGCCGTGAAATTTTCACTAGCTAAAAAAAGCCAAAGCGGATGGAAAAACGAAAAGATCGTGACTGGGCAGGGTCTCATTTGTCTAACATTGGACTGTATGGATTCAATAGATAAACATTAAAAGCCACTATTTTAAGTTTTTAAATTTGTTGATATTTTTCAAAGCCACATGACGACATAATCCCTATTCAAATTCTCATCAATTTCAAATCTAATATAATTAAACTCTTTAAAATAAGCTTATAAACGACTCAACAACACAATATAATTACTCGTATGGTTAATTGTGTTAAAATTTAATAATCTGAATTGGGTGTAATTACTAAGTAACTAATGCAAGAACAACATAATTTATAATCTGTTAATTTTGTATTGATTTAACCTGATTGATTGGTGAATTATTTTGACTTCAAATTTTGAACCATTTGTTTAATGGAAAACAATGATGAAAATGATGGATGACTTCGATGTCATTGACTCCGTAGAGTTGATTTTGATTAATTTGATTGAATAACTTGATTAAAAATTAAATCAAAATTTTGTTTTAACATAATCATTTGGACGTCGACGTTCCACGTGTAAATATAATTATCAATGACTTGTACGTTCTGTTATCTCATTTGCCACGCGTCACTCCCAATTTCAAAACTCTTCTGTCACGCAATCACACGATACCCAACTAAACATCAGATTAGAGGTCTTACTTTACGCGCCAGAGCTTTTATCTCCTGCATCCGCTAGATACGATTCTGCAGTTAATATAACAACGCGTCTGATTTCAATTGGCTCAAGCAAGATAAAATGTTGATTATCTCTGCACATGAATATTCCTCTTAAACAAATTATGCTCCGAACATAAAAAGTACAGAACATATTGCTAAACCAAAACTGAGAACACGTTAAAATTAAATTCACCGAGCAGATCACAGAAATAATAAATATTTTGTAAATTCGGGGGGAAAAAAAAGAATCTAATCTCCTGTACCTCTGGCTCTGAGAAGCTAATTAATAATTCAATTAACGCCCAAATTAAATTCAATTAAAATTATTCATTTTCATTTCTTCATTCTCATCTATTCATTTTGAACACAACTGCTAAAAAATAAAAAATAAAAAATATGGGAATCGGACTTTGGTTTAACAAAAGGATCGTTGATCCTCTTCTCCAAATCGTCCGCAGGTACTCAATTGCTTAAAGTTTCAATTTTTTCAAATATTATTGTTTTTTGGATTCATTTTGCTTCTGGGTTAATTTTATTTTTGCTACAGAGGTGCAGAACCAAATCAATTGGCATTTTCCACTGCTCTTGGGATCACTATTGGTCTATTTCCGATTTGTGGTGTGTGTTGTTTATTTTTGTTTTGTTAAATATTTCAATAATGAAAATTAATATTTTTCTGGGCATTTAAAAAAAAATTATGTGAGTATGTCAATGTACTGTATTGTCTTGGCAATGCCTGCGAAAATAGTTTATGTGATTGTTTTTGAACAGGGGCTGCTGTCTTTCTCTGTGGGATGGCTATTGCAGCGCTCGGATCTCGCTGCCATGCTCCTAGTGTTATGCTTGCTAATTTTATTGCTACTCCAATAGAATTGAGGTAATTGATAGTAATCTCTTACTCATTTTCAATTTGATGATGGTCATGACTCGCATGACGAGTTTGGTGTGATATTTTTTGGAATTATGATAGTTGCATGATTCTGCTTTTGTTAAGTTTTGGATTCTTTTACTGGTTTATGTCGTGCGAAAACCTTGTACATTCTGCTATATCGGCTAGAGCTTAGTTACATGCTTGCAGGTGATCTGATTACTTTTTGTACATTTGGTTTTCTAGTTTGGTTGTGCCCTTCTTGCGATTTGGTGAAGCTCTTACTGGTGGACCTCATTTTCCATTAAATTCTGATGCATTGAAGAGGGTTTTGACTGGCAAAGCCTCACAGGAGGTCCTATTGAGCGTGGCACATGCGGTAAATAGCTAAACTCTTTAAATGTCTTCCTCTTTCACACATTCGTATGCATAAAAAATTTCACAATTGAACTCTTTCTTTTAAGTACTAGGATATTTCCTTGTGGCCATTGTATTCATTTGTGAGAGAACCAGGATGACTTGTCAGGAAGAATGAATTTAGAAGCTTTGAACTTTATCATTCTTGAAAGTGGTTTTATGCCATTTATGCAAAAAAAATTTTTGAAGCAGCATTCAGTCAGATGTAACAATTTACCCTTATTATCTACACAAATCTCTGATTTCTTCAGCTGTTACTTCATAGACCAAAGTGCTTCGACTGTTATTGATTAACCAAACATGATGTACAAGCTTATATTTTAGTAGAAAAGGAGGGGCCTAAACAGCTTCACATCCTTGGCCTTTTGTATGTAAACTCCAGATATAAGTCCTAATGGTCTTCAGAACTTGCAATGAGTGCCTTGTGGTCTTTATAAGGATTCTTGTTCAGTGGGTGTATCAAATATGCCTGTAAATCAATAAAAGATGCTTGAGGTTGTGTGATGCATCTTCTGATGGATCAGAGTTTGTTGTTCTTGTTTAGTGAATTAGGATGAGACGAGTAGTCTGAAGCAAGTTCATGGACTTTAAAGTGTACATGCTCCAATGTTGATAACTTTTAGATGAAGATATCTGATATTGTTTTGGATTTAAAAGCTGCACATGGGGAAGAGATAAAAAGCCAGGGGCAGCACACAACAGATGGCCGTGAATATGTTCTTAACAGCTTGAATTTTGCATTAGAGGTCATAATATTTTAAGATATCTCTGGGCTATGGATGCTGAAAATTATGTTTTCTGATGTTCGTGGAAGTCACAAAACACTGGTCATCTCCTGTTAATTGATTTGGTAGTGCAGACTATATTTTCCTGAGTTGTAAAATTGACTTGGTAGTGCAAACTATATTTTCCTGAGTTGTAAAATTGACTTGGTAGTGCAGAGATTAATTATGCATGTATACATAAAGTCTATGAGAATGAGAAAAAGCTCATGGATAATCAAGTAATGCACCTGGAAGTAGGCAGTAGTATATAGATTGGGTTCTATATGGAGGTTGCCACATGAGAATATTGTAACATTGTGTAAATTGGATGATCGGAATTTTTGTGCTCTTTGTTCTACTCTTGGAGTTTTATCTGCTCATCATATTTTCCTGTTTCCTTTTGACTCTAATTTGTTAACAATCAAGCTGACATCTACTAACAATCTTTGCAGTTGTTGGGATGGCTGGTTGCGACACCTTTTATTTTGACTGCCCTCTACATAGTACTTTTGCCAGTTTTCAAGATATTGGTTCGCAAGTTCAGCTCTGCTGCTTTAAGCTCAAAGAAGGAACTCCATCCTCACTCAGAAATCAAACTCAAGGTGAGGGATGTTTGATAAAGATTGTAAAAAGTTTAACACAATAATATTTCTTGTAAATAAAACTCACTAAGCTTAGCCTGTGTAAGTTTCATGCATTTTTGTTGTTAACTCAGAGATGAGTTTACGTAGGTGGGAAGAAATTGTACATCCATGATTAAGAGAACAAACTGATGCAAATTTTCTTCAGTTTCTCTATATCATGCATGTATTTCAATGTTTAGAACCTTAATCATCAAATGAAGAATTAAATCAGAGGCATGCATGGTTTGGTTGGGAATAGATAAATTTACGCATTGGAGTCTTTTGCTACAGAGTTCTGGTCCAGCTACCAAAGACTAGTATCCATACTTCTGGAACACCTGCTTCTTGTTATTCCATGGATTGACAAAATGAGTCCTGTGGGCCATCGACTGATGCAGTGGGAGTGAAATGTGTACTTGCTAACATTCCCCATAGCAACGGCACACTCATCGCTCATAGAGCTAGCTCAGGATTATCTGTCACGTGATGTAGAGATCCATTATTTGATTCTTGTATGTCATAGAGATAACAATAAAAGCTCAAAGGATGAGAAAGTTCCACTCTTTGGTATGGCTTTCATGTCAGTTTAGGCTTCTTTGACTAGTACTTCTTATCCTTGCTTCAACTCACTCGGACTCCTATACTTTCTTGCCAACTTAGGACTTACTCTAAACACTCCCCTTAAATGGGAAAACATCAAGCTTTTCCTGAATGTATGAACATTTTACTTGGCTTTTTTCCTGAAGCAGGCTTTGCTAACTTTAGCGGGCAAAATCAGAATAGAGATTTTCAAATCATGCCCAAGTTCAAAAGTTACTGTTGGGAGATTTTACATATTTCCACAGAGATAAATCAAATAATCGCTTGAAGAGCAACTAATCTGCAAGAACACTAAATATATATTTCAGCTTGATGATGTACATGACTATGGATAAAAACTGCGGATTAAACTGTACCCTACATGTATATAACATTTAAATTAATAATTCTACTGAAATTCTCAAGATGATGGTGAAATCCTCATTATTTTAAAATTATTTATTTAACAATCTCACTCTTGAACTTTTCTCTCAATTCTACATGTTAAATGCTCTACCAGAAAATGCATTTGATAAAGGTTAATTTGTTTACCTCAATGAAATTCAATGGAGGCCAAGCTTAGGATGTTTAGGTGTTCTCTTATTTATTAGTTAATACAGACTCCACTTAATAAAATAACAATACTTCAACGTATCCCAACGTAGTGAAAACATCACCACTACTTCCCTAAAATCAAATTTGTTTAACCCTCTTATCTTTCAAAAGTTCAAAAGATAACTAGAAAAAAACTGTCTAAGAACTACTAGGTCAAGGGTCAAGATTTGCCCACATTGTCCATATTAAAGTAATTTTACTGGAGTAATTATATTTTTACCGCCCTAAATTTTATTTTAAGATGGGATTATTTAAACTCACCAAACTACTTATTTTATTCACTAAATAAACTTACCTTTAAATTTTGAGAATTCAAACTTTACTCAAAAAACCTTTCTAAAGCAAACAAATCTGGTGCTCAACTGAGCTTGTGTTGAGCATCGGATCAATAGTTAGCAATTGCTCTATGTGGTCCCCAAGCAATTGTTGATCATTGATCCTATGCTAAGCATAAGCTCAACTGAGCACCGAATCCTAGTGCATTTCTAAATACCTAGTATACATTACAATTAAATAGTAGTGTTTTTACTAAGTAAACCCATTAAGTTCATATGTAAACTCATTAATAAATGTTTCAATTTTTGAAATCGAAAATTGAAAATGTTTTAGATATTTTACCCTAAAAATCAACAATATGTTCCATAGAACGTGACTAGGTATTCTATGGTTAAGTATGTAATATTATCATTGAAATTAAAAGATTAGGTACTACAAAACTAAAACATTGGAGGGTGTTTATTTCTATCCATTGTAGTACTTATTTTTTTTAGCTTTACCTCTCTAGATGGTATAGTTATTTTGGACTAAACGTCTAAGCTTTATGCTTTTGTTTAGTTATTTTCATCTATACAAATAGAGATTGGTTGATAAGTTTTGGCTAAATAAATCTTGAATGTTTTAAAAGAATTAATGGTGCGTTTACTTTTCGGATTGGGGAATTGGAATTCGGAATCAGAATGATTGATGGAGTTTACTTCGTAAAAATGGAGCAGGAATCGAAATCGGAATCAGAATCGTGGGGCCCACCATTATTTGGGAATGAGGAATGGGAGATTAATTCCCATGGAGAGAGATAGGAATCAATCTCCCATTTCTTAGAATTCCCATTTTGCCCTTTTTCAAAATTTAAAATATCCACTTTGCCCTCATTTGTAATTAATTAATATATTATTATAATTAATTAATTAATATATTATAATTAATTAATATATTGATACATTATTAACAATAATTATCAATAATTATAGTTTTTGAATAAATAATCACAATAATTAATATATTATTATTAATATAATATTATTATAGTTAATTAATTAATATATTATAATTAATTAATATATTATAATTAATTAATATATTGATACATTATTAACAATAATTATCAATAATTATAATTTTTGAATAAATAATCACAATAATTAATATATTATTATTATAGTTAATTAATTAATATAATTATTATAAATAATTATTTATTGATACATTATTAACAATAATTAACAATAATTATAATTTTTGATTAAATAATCACAATAATTAATTAATTATTATTATTATTAATTAATTTACTATTATAATAATTATTCATATAATTATTGTAATTAATTCATATATTATCATCAATTAATTCATATAATTATTATTATTAATTAATATATAAATATATTATTAACAATAATATATTAATAATTATATTTTTTGATTAAATAATCACAATAATTAATATATTACTATTATTATAATTAATTCATTTATTATTAATAATAAATAATTAATATAACAATTACTATTAACTATTATATTAATACATTATTAACAATAACTATTAATAAAAACATTATGTTGACTAAATAATCACAATAATTAATATGTTATTATAATAATTAATAATATAATTATTATAATTAATTAGTATATTATTATAATTAATTAATTAATTTTACAATTAATTAATATATCAGTATATTATTGACAATAATTACTAATAATAATAATTTTTTAATAAATAATCACTATAATTAAAATATAAAATAATGATTATGACAATAATTCATTAGGTACTTTTTAGTAATTTGTTACAATCTAATTCATTCCGATTCCGATTCCAAGACAAAGTAAACACATCAATGGCGATCCAGCTCATTCAGATTTTGATTCCTACAACTTAAGTAAACAACTTATTTTGATTCTCATTCCCTATTCTCATTTCTGCCCATTCCGATTCCAGCTCATTCCAATTCTAATTTAGTAAACGCAGCATAATAGTAGAAATTGTTGGTGTTAATAAACTATACATTCATATTTTCTTTGATATTTTATATCCGAACTAATGAATTTTCGTCAAAATTTTTCAGCCGAACAAATTTCGAACACCTCAAAACTGAAAATCAAGATGTTCAATTTTATTAGTCTACACATTCCGAATTTTTTGGTATTTTATTTCCAAAAAAAAAAAGCATTATCTGTAACGTTTCGGCTAAGCATAGTTCGAACAACAACTGAAAAAGTAACTAACATCAAGACACGAGTTTTTATTGTCATTTGCTCCTCCAAAAAAAAAAAACCAATATGTATCATTTTTATGTGTTGTGTAATGTGTGATATAATAAGATTAATTTCAATAAAGATTTATTTAAGGATTAAAGAAAATAACTTATAGAATTTGAATGCATTTATGGTTAGTTAGGTAATTGTTTGAATGCATTTGGCAAGCATTCGTAAGAAAAATAACTTATAGTTTGTCTCATCTCTCAAAATCATTTACAATCTATGACCAAAAATAAATGTAAAAAATGGTGAGAAGCTAAAGGACCGGGGAAAAGAAAAAAACAAGGAACGAGAAAATTATTATTAATTCCATAATTTTATTAAAAAATTTTATTCATAATAAAAGAATAATTGAAAAGAAAGTATTGGGAGAAATTAGTGTATTCAAATAGTTATACTTTTTTTTTAATATTATATACAAGATCTTAAAGTCTATACGTAGAATTTAAACCCAATATAAAGCATAAATTGAAGCCCATAGCATAACCAATATGCTCCAATTATAGTTATTAAGTGGACTTGAACCCTTTACCTTAGAGTTTAGAGAAAGAAGTGTTCGCTAGTTAAACTATGGGTTGTTGGCATAAAACAACTTACGTTTACAAATGAATTTAATAAATAATTTGGTGCTTAAATAGAACGTTACCTACCCCAATTTCAACTCTCATTTTTTTGACTCAAAATCTTAACTATTAAATTATAATCAAATGTTAAGAAGAATGCTAGCATAGACTTTTTTTTTCTTTAAAATAAATAAAGAACCGATTTGACCCTCAACCTCATTAATAATACTCCTATTTTATCTCCTTTTTGTTCGCTTCATTATACTCTCACCTTCTCTCCTACTCTTGTTGCATATTTCCCCCTTTGATCCTATGAATTGAAGGGGAGAGAGAGGGAGGGGGGAAAAATCACATTCTCAAACTTGATGCGTATTTCATGAGGCATTGTTTTATTTGACAAGTTGATAGAGAAATTAGCAATTGAACTTGTGAAGATGAATTGAGAGTGCACACAACTCGCTGTGCAATTACTTTAACGTATGAATTTAAATAATTCTAAAATTCTAAAAGATTGAACTTGACTGTTTTATATAAAGCAGAAATTCCCTCATAGAAAACAACTTAGCAATGTGGTTAAAAATTATTTCGTACCGTGTTTACGACAGAAGTATGATCCCTTTTTTTCTTTTTAAGTATTAGGGAAGGGCTGCTGACTTGCTGTATTGTAAAATGGGATGAATAAGCGAAAGACTTGTGAGGAGAGTGATAGGAGGAAGGGGAGCGAGAGAATCGAATTATATAAATTATAAAGGGGAAAATAGGAGATGAGAGAAAAAAAATAGATTAAATCCTCTCTTGATTTGAATTTCTTCTGAGCAGAAATTCACATGTTGATTAGTAATTAATAAAAAAAAATATAAAAAAGTTAAATTTTATCTATACACTATTACACTTGGTATAAGATTATTAAAAACTTCTGAGAACTTATATCAAGAGAAGATCCTAATTCAAATATATTGTGGGGCTCACTAATTTCTTAGTTTTGCTACTAATTAAAATAGAAATTAATATTTAATCGCATCTATCAATTTTATTAGTGTTAAAAGGTTTAGATTTTGTGTATATTATTGTGTTAAAAAATATGGCTACCAATCCTATCCCTTAAAAACAAGACGACAATCAAAGGCATGCTTCGGTTGATGAATTTTATGACTGCTTGGAGATTTCTCTGAAATCGTGCCCCTGGTGACTGAATTTGTGACGAGCTAGGGAACAAGCACCATTGTAGACGCTTGCGTTCTTGTGCTATTTCGCTTTCCACTCGATTCGCAACAGACAAGTAAACTCTTTCAGAAACCGTTGCTCTCTAGTTTGATTTTCCTCTGAATTTGATTCTTTCCAACGGAAGATGGGCAAGAGCAAGCACGTAGTTTCTGATGGTGAAGGTTAATTATTTACTCTCAAAAGAAAAAAACCCTCATTATTTTATTCCGTACAATGCCTAGAACTTTAAATATAATTTTAATAGTTGCTCAACTTATGTAGATGAGGTGTACCCAGGTGAGGAAGAGCAAGAACCCGTTGATGGAGATGCAGTGGCCGGCCGAGATGACGATGAAGATGACGGTAGCATCTTCTGGTTAAATGCGTTGGGGTTTGCATGCATGAAAAGTTAGTACGGTTTGCATGAAAAGTTATTAGGGTTTGCTTGGAGCTAGGTCTAAAAATTGAAATATTAAACTTGGCCTTTAAAATATTTTGTTGGAAACAATTGAGAATTGGGCATTCGGGTTGTAACAACTATTTTCTTTTGTATTATTTCATATCGTGTTTGCTTCTTTGTCATGAGGTCTCATGTTGTGTCTAATGCTGTTTTTAATGTCTATGCTTACCAGCCTGATGGCATGACCTTGGCTCATTGATATATCTTTATGTTGCTCGTGTTTCTAGTTTTTGTTTGTCTTTCTTGAAACTGATATTCAGGGTGTTCTTTTGCCTTGTTGACATTGTCGTTTGGCTTATCAGTTTGTTTGCAATAGCCAATCGGTTTTATCTCGGCCTTTTTTTTCTTAAGGTATGGAAGTTTATGTATGACTTCATTCTGTAAGAATTTAATGTCCCACATGACTTCTTATTAAGCCCATTTTAGATATATTTATACATATATTTTACTGAATTAAGTAATTTAATTATATGAGGAGATCTATTCCATCAATTAGGGTTACCACCAAAAACTCTTACTTAAAATTAGTGTAAGGTCAAGACAGAGTAACACAATCTTCCATTACCATCTTAACTGAAAGTTATGGATGGAGTTATGTCTTTAATTCTACAAATTAAAGTTGTTGTGAAAATCTTGTAAATTCAATTTCCTGGTGTACTAAGATATGCAAGTGTGACAAAAGCATAAACAGATATAAATTAATTTACACATTCTTGTTTGTGCAGAAGAATAGGGTGAGTATGAGAAAGACGGATTGATAGTAGATGATGTTGATGAAGATGAAGAAGAAGAGAGGGCAGACAGTGATGAGGAGAGGCAGAAGAAGAAGAAGAAATGGAAGGAATAGTGAGTATGTCCAATGAATCTTAAGCATATGATTTAGCTCTTGCAGTTGTGGAAATCGCAAGCAAACGTATTCAATTGTTATATTAATTAGTTTAGTTTATGATTTCCTCTTTGGTTCTTTATACGATTTTGTTCTTCATCTGTTTGTGTGTTTTTGTGACATAGAGCATCATATATGTATATATAATAGTATTCTTGCGTTGTTCGTAGGGAAACGCAGGATCTTCTTGACGAAGATGACTATGAGCTCCTCTCCGTGATAACAATATTAATTATCATCCAAAGGTTTGTGAGTCTTTTCTTCGCTTGTTACTCCAATTCTTGTGTGCTGAAGTCTTGCATTGCCTCAGTTATGTCTATAAGCTTGAGTTTTCTTTCTGAAATTTCTACAGGAAAGAAAAAAGTTTAAGCGGTTGAAAAAAGCCCGGAGGGATATAGATGAGGATCGATTTGGATATTCTGATGAGGAGTTTGATGGAAATGGTGAGGGTGGAGAAACTACAAAGGAGAAGCTTAAACGCAGTTTATTTGGTGATGATGGTGGTAATGCTTTTCAATTTCTTCTTGGTTTGCTTCAGCTTGTTGAAAATTCATTTCAAGCTGTGAAATCGTAGGAGCTCCACTTGAGAATATTGCTGAAGAGGAGGGGCCAGACGAAGTGGAAGAAGAGGATGGAGACATGGGTAAAGATGAAATGGCTGACTTTACTGTTGATGAAGAGGAAGTAGATGAGCATGGAGCTCCTGTGAGGTGTATTCTGTTTCATGAATGTGTATGTGTTCTCTCTTGAACAATTATCTCATTATGTAGACGGAAAAAGTTGAAGAAAAAGAACAGGTAGGCTCCCGGAGTTTCATCATTAGCTTTGCAGGGCCTAGATGAGATATTCGGTGGTGATAATGAGCTTCCGCAGCTTGGTAGGCAAGGTTCAGATTCTAGTGAACAGAGGGAAAGAAGACTTGAAGATGAATTTGAACCAACCATCTTATCTGAAAAGTTTATGGCAGAGAAGGACGAGCAGTTCCGGATAACTGATGCCCAATTCCTACAGTGATGATTATAAGCTCAATTGAAATTCCCGGGGAGTTATACATTGCGGAATGAATGCAGGTGAAGTGTTATGTTTGAATATTCTCTCTCTTTTAGATTCCCCTGGCGTCTTAATACAAGCTTGACTAAATTCATACTATTCTGCCTTGGTACAAATCTGCGGAAAGCACTGGCAGTCTTCCTACGGATGAAATTAGGATAGTAGAGCAGAGCAGTTGGATATATAATCAGCTACTTAATGGTACCGTGCCTTTGTTTGGTCAGAGAGGTGGTAGGTCTCCCAAAGAAGGCCATCATCATTCTATAAACGGGGATGCATCACGAGACTACTGATGCATGCACAAAAGCTAGATGTTAGTAGTTTCTGATTAGCAATTGTGAAACTTTCTCATTTTTTTTTTTCATCTAATCTTTATTTTACCATTCTGCATGTTTCTTCTTTCTTTTAGATTCCCTTTATCGCTATGTATCGGAAGGAGGAGTGCTTGAGCTTATTAAAAGATCTCGAGCAAAATGAAGATGACAGTTATAACAAGGACGACTTTCGGGCTGTGAAATGGCATAAGGTTAATGTGCTTGCTATGGGATTAATGGAATTCAAAAAAGATTTGCGCAGAAAGAAGTGTATGAATATTTAGGGGGCGCGGGGGGTGTGAATAGAGAACAATAGCTAACTTGCTTGTCTTTAGGTACTTTGGGCAATCCAGGCTTTGGACCGAAAGTGGTTGCTGCTTCAGAAGCGAAAGAGTGCTCCTCAGTCATACTACAAGAGACGTTTTGAAGAAGAATCTCGACGAATATACGATGAAAGAAGGCAACCTTTCAATCAACAGCTTTTTTATTCTATTTGGAAGTCCCCGAAGGCCGCAGAAACAGAAAGATAGATTGATGATATTGACTTAAAGTTTAACTTGCATTTTCCTGCGGGTAAGGTTGATGGGGACGAAGGTCAGTTTAAGAGGCCTAAGAGGAGTTTGCAACATGGTATTTGCTGTAAGGCTGGTCTGTGCGAGATTGCAAGCAAGTTTGAATACAACTCTGAGCAACTTGGATTGCAGTTAGCATTAGAAAAGATGGTAAGTTTGCTTCACTTCTCAGCTGTTGTGTTATTTTCTGAACTATAAAATAGCATGCTTTCTTTTGTCGATATTAGGCCGATGAATTGGAGGATCCTAAGGAAACCCCTGAGGGGATGGCTTCTAACTTCAAATGTGTAATGTTCAACTCTTCTCAAGATGTTCCTAAAGGGGCTAGGCACATGTTATGCCTTGATGTTATCAGTGGTCATATTTGTGAGTTCAAAAGTTTTGCTTGATGAGATTATCTGATCATTGTGTGATTTTCTGCATTTATTGTTGACTATTTCAGGCTGCCGTTGCGATGAGCTTTGAGCCGTGTGTCAGGAAATATGTTCATAGTATTTTTATGCATAATGTTGTGGTGTCAACAAGTCCAACTCCTGATGAAAATGAAGCAGTAGATTCTCTCCATCAGTATGCGGGTGTGAAATGGCTGCGAGAAAAGTCCTAGAGAAAATTTGAGGATGCACAATGAGAAAATTCTCCAAGTCACTTTTAAGTTGCCAGATGAGTCTTGGAATAAGTTGTTAAGTGATTTCAATGAGCATTACCTTAGTGACGGTGTCAGCCTCTCTGCTCAGCAATGGAATAAGCAGAGGGAGTTGATTCTGAAGGATGCGCTTGATCATCTGTTGCCTTTAATGGAAAAAGAAGCGAGATCATCGATGAGTAGCAGAGTAAAAACTGGTTACTCATGGAATATGGAAAGGCTTTGTGGAATAAGATTTCCATGGGGCCATACCAACGAAAGGATAACTATATCACACAAGATGATGAAGCTGCTCCGAGAGTATTGGTATGCTGAAGTTTATGATGAACCATCGGCCCCATGTTGTTGTCTTAGGAGCTGCAAACTTGTCTTGCACGTCACTGAAGGATAATATATATGACGTAAGGCATTGATGTCTATTTTCATGATATTTCAACCCTAACTAGGTCTATTATTATTATTTTTTTTTTGCATTCCCATGTGTTATTGTGTATTAGTACTGCTTGAAAATTTGATTATATGGATGTTGTATCAGACACTCTATGTGTAAAGTGGGAGAAAGATCTTTTGTGTACAGTAAGTCACCATGTGACGGGGTTGGAATTTTACCTTCTCACGCATTTGTAGTTTGTGGAGAACTTGTCACAATTCCTGACCTCGAATCTGATGGGGTGAGCACCTGAAAAAGGCACTTTAATGCCCAAGTTAATAGTTGATCAAATGCCAGCATGACTCTGTCTCTCCATATTTTTTTCTGCCAACATTTTTCCAGATTAGATCTTGCAGTTATTCTCTTACATGCTTAATGCAAAATACTGCATCTTTCTATAGCCCAGTTCTTTTCTTTTGCGAGAAAAAAAGAAAGGTCCTCAAGCTATATTCACTGATTCATAGATTAATTTGTAGAAAAGTGGTTTTGAGATTTGTTAGTATAGGGTTCTTTAGTTCTTTCTTATTAGACTTTCTCAAAACTGTGGCTCATGTTTTATTGTGCAAAATGATTTACCCTAGATACTTTACATTACTTGAAGGGCCTTTAGATCTTCCTTCTTTGTCCGTTCGTAATCATCTTTTAAGATATTATGTTATTTATATTTTTGTAATACAATTGTCTACTCCATTGAAACATCAAATATTGTTTTCACTTTTCCACTTGAAGGTTCAAATGAACCTTTTCAAGGTCCTATAAGAATAAAGACTTAAATGCTTAGGATTTGGATTTTGCTTGAACTTGTCGGATTTGGATTTTGCTTGAACTTGTCGGATTTGATTTTTTTAACATATTATTTCGGGAAGGTAGCATGCTAGAATTTGTCTGGTATATGTATTAATTACATCTGTAGGCATGGTTCATGTATTTATGTTGTATTACATTACTCAGCACTTTTTTTTTTATAACTCTTTTGTCTTCTTCAACAGAAATTATCTGACAAGGATCCTGGTGAAATCGTCTTTCGGCCTAGTTCATTCGGGCTTCATTATATAACATTAAGTCGAAAAGTTAATGACGGAGTATATGCCCACAAATACATCCTTGAATTAGGAAAGGATCACAAAGACATCAAAAACTTGTTTCGTCTTGGGAATATGTTGAAGACTGGGGAGGATACTTTTGAGGACTTGGATGAGGTCAGTCACTCTTCTTTTCACAGGGAATAGAACGCCATTTTCATCTGTGGGTGTGAAAATGTGCCATTTGATATCTGACCTGCCACGAGTGAAGTAAAAGCAGACATATCCGATTGCATTTTCTATTAAATGTAGGTAATGGATCGATATGTTGTCCCCTTAGTGTCCCACCTCAAGGCAATGCTTAGCTATCGCATGTTCAAGAGAGGCATTAAAGAAGAGGTTGATGAGCTTTTACGGATTGAGAAAGCAGAGTTTCCTGCAAGGATAGTGTATTGTTTAGGCGTCTCTCATGAAAATCCGCTTACATAAATTCTGACGTACATACCGAGTACAAGTCCGCACCACGAGTACATTGGGCTGTATCCCAAAGGATTTAAGTTCCGGAAAAGGATGTTTGAGGACATCGATAAGCTTGTGGCATATTTTCAGAGGCATATTGATGAGCCTCAGCATGAATCAGCACCATCAATTAGACCAGCTGCTGCTGTGGTGCCAATGAGAAGCCCTGCGACAGGGGGATCTTGTGTAGCATCTATGGTCAGTGGCTGCGGTGCTCGAGATGGGCATCCAAGTGGATTACTGTCACCTCCTTAGGCCATGTAGGCCGTTGCCGAGGCCTGGTTTGGGGCATAAAACCCGGTGACAACCACCACGACCGTATGGGGGCCGTGGTTATGGTCGAGGTTACAGCTCCAAACATTGACAGGCAAAATCAGAGTTATGATAATATTCCTAAATGGGATTCAGCTAATTAGTCAGGGGGTGATAATTGTGGCAATTTTCCAGGTGACCAAGTTCAAAATCCTGCAGGCAGGGAAGCTTTCTGAGGTGCTTTCCATTTTACGTGTGTAAATAGCCGTAGGTTTAGGTGTTTGGTGAAGCCGCCAGGGCACTTTGGATCCAGTTTCGAAGAATTGAAATCAAATTCAAACCGTGCAAATTAATTCGGTTTGGCTTGTACTTTTTTGTTAATGAGCTCGTTGGTTTTTGCTTTTATGTCTAGATCATCATTTAATATAATAACCCACATCCACTTATCATATATGATCTATGTACTAAAATGTGTGTTCTATTTTTTTCCCCCATTTTTTAATATCGAAAATTCAAACATTAAACTGAACCAAACCAAATTTATAAACTAAATTGAACTAAATCAAACTGACAAACCAATTGTTATTTCAGTTTGCACTAAAAATGGGCATATGATTTTCTTTCTTGGATGATGGAACAACGATCTTTAGAAATTTTTGTACTCGTCAATTGGCAATTTGGCATCACTATTCATGTTTTCCCTTGCATGTAATTTATGGTGTTAAAGTTGAAATCTTTTCCATCTTATTAGCAATTTATCAATTCATAAATACTCACGAGTCCACAACTACGACATAAGCTATTAATTAACTTTGTTAATGAGTTTAGTAGCATAAAAAATGTTAAATATTATCCGGGTCAGTTGGTTTAACTATCATTTTTCTTTTTCCCCCCAAATAATGAAGGATATGGAGTTAAAATGTCAAAAGAATTTTAGAGCTCAAAGCGAGGGAGGGAATATTGCTAGTTATATTTACCAACTATCATTAATAGTTTTAAAAAATAATTAGACATTAATTAATAGCTTCACCGACTAGTACCTTTTAAAAGCAAATTTAAGAATGGATTAATGATTGAGGTTTTTTTTTTAGTCAAATGAAAGCAATGAAACACGAACAAGATAAATTAAAAGTCGTAATCCAGGAAGAGTAGAAAACTGGTCAACTAAATTAGATTCGTCTAAAGGCTGCTAAAAGAACTAAACAAAATAATGACAATGACGAGAGACGTTTTATTTAATTTTATATATTAGGTTTAGTTCGGAAAGACGATCACTTTGAAAAATGCTTACATCACCTAAATCTTCATTGTATGCTTTCATAAACTAAAATAATAACTTTGCAAGCGTGAATGTGGCGGATCGATGGTGCATTAAACTAATTTTCTAACTCAATTAATTCAACACAAAATAATTGATTTTAGTTTTATTTTTAATGATTTAAAGGATTTTGATGCAAAATATTTGGTGGTATTGTATTTGTAGCATGCATCTCTTTACTTTTTTTTTTTGAGATCAGGAGTTTAAGTATAAGTATTTTTTATGTATTGTGAAAACTCATTATAAATCTAAGTATTTAGACTATGTTATTACGTAGTAGATTTAAGAATCTAGGAGACAATTTTATATCAGTTCAATAAAATCAACATCCACAAAAATTATTGAGGAAAAACAATGACAAGAGTGAGCGTGACATCAATAACATTTTGTTAAATTGACACGAGAGTCTTCTTCAATTGGATTTTACATTTTATGCACAATAGTGTAAAAATCACTGTTCAAATTGACACAGAAGACAAAATAAATAAATTAACATGACAAAAAAACTTAAATTTCCAATACATCACACGACACATGTTACATGTCATACCAATATTGGGCTAACAACACATGCAAGGGCCATCTCCTAAAATTAAGCATGCCGTAATTTGATATTGAAATAATACTCAACTGTTCTTGCATGTTATATAGAATAAGGGCGAGATATTGTTTGAACTAACGGATCATTTATTTAATAAATTTTTTATTAAAGTTTAAAAAATTACCTTTTAAACACTAAATCCAATTTAATACCAAAACACCTTTATTTAACTTAACTTAATATTGTGTTAACATAGAGAAATTTTAAAAAATAAAAAATAAACTAAACTAAACTAATATTGGCTGTCTCTATCTCTTAAGCCTTTCTCTTTTAGCTCTTTCTGCGTCATGCTTTAGATAACAACTAAATCTATCTGTGTTTCATGCTAAAAGCTAAAAAGACTGTCCTGGATTGTTTCTCGTTTGTCTCCACATACATATAGCATCTAATAACAGTCTCATTTTATCTCTTTACCCACCAAAATACCTGCCTTAAACTTTGTGATCTATCTTGTCTTTTTCACTTCAACATCACTCGTCACTCTCAAATTTGCCTTCAAATTGTTTATCTAATTTGACTTTTCAATCTTAAATCTGATTTACTCGTCTGGATTTTATATTTTATGAAAGAAAAAATCTCAAAATTTTTTCACCATCTGGGGCCTCTTCAAAACTTGCATTTCATGCTCTTTGCGGCCAAATTACCGCTTCATTCTGCAAAATTTCAAAACTTTCTCATCTGGGTCTGCTCCGAAACTTTTATTTGTTAATTGGTGCTGTCAAATCGTCTTATTTGTGTAAATTATTGTGCAGTTGGCCAAATAGAAAAACCACCTTTGGCTATTGCAGTACGTGTTTAAAGCTTTTCTGTACCTCATTGTCACATCACTACATTTGCATGACTTTTTGATTTGTGTAATTTTTTCTTCTAATCAAATCAAATCAATCTTAAAAACTTAATTTTCTCATCTGGGTCTCCTGCAAATATTTTGAAAGCTTCAATCTTTAAGGAAATTTTCATTTTTTCGGTTGATTTATATGTATAACCGTGTGGTGAATTTGTGGGGTTTTTGGGTTGAATTGGAAACAATTGATTATGTCTTATTATACACCTAGCTGCTGCTCTTCACCACCAAAATCTTCATCTGCTTCAGCTGAGCTGAAGGTCTATCAAACTTTCATTTTTTCTGTGCCAATTTTCTTCACTTTCATCCTTCTTTTGCTCTTCTACATGTTCTATCTTCGCCGCCGGAGAGTTGATTGGTCTTCTCTTCGAATGAGAACTTCTTTGCAAACCAACAATGTTGATGAGATCTCTAGAGTAAGATCTTTTTTTTTTTTTGCTTTCATTTATTTATTTTATTTTATTTCTGTGTGCTTATACTTATGCTTGTTTTTGTCTTTGTAAGGCTGAATTGGGATTGAAAAAAGAGCTGAGGGAGATGTTACCCATTATCATATACAAGGAGAGCTTCTCTATTAGAGATACGCAGTGAGTGAGCTTTCTGTGATTTTTTTTTTTTGATATATTTCTGTGAATTTGTTTGAACTCTAATTTTGTTTCATTTAATTTTTCTTAGATTTATTTATTTTATAGAAAGTGTGGCACATCCTTGTTGCTATATCTATGAGCATGTAGGAATTTTAAGCTTTCCTTTTTGTTTATGTTTTGCTAACAATGCATGTTAAACCCAGTAAAAATTCAAAGAAATTGTCAATAGTGGTCCAATCGGTTCAGTCTTTTTAAGTTTTGTGAACTTACTACAGTGATTCCATCAATATCTCAAAGGTTTTGAAAAATACAATTGAGAAAAGAAATCATTGTGAGAAATTTCTAGATCAAATTCTGAGAAATCATACTTGTTCTTTTTTTCTATTGATATATTAATAAGAAAAGGAAAAATGCAAACTATTTTGCTCAGTCAATGGCCTGTTAGTTTTACATGATTTCATTTGCTTGGATAGTTTATTAATAAACTTTTGATTGGACTGACTGTTTTCCCTTTATCCAAAAAAGAATGGCATTTTTCATAGCCTCACTGGTCAATGGTATTGAAATGAAGCCAAAGAAGAAACCTTGTGCTGAAAGTAGAAGTAGAAAGTGTATCTTGACTGTATTTTGGTTGTTGTACCTTGAGTGGTGAATGCATCATATTGCACTCAGTTCAACTAAAATTTTCAGGATTTGCCCCTTTCTTACCTACTCATTGATTTATCTGGACACTGGGCTTCTTTAGTTTCCGGAAGGAATCAATTTGTGTTGTTGTTGGTTATCTAGATGAATAATTAATATGGGTGTAATGAGACAGAAACTTCGTTGGAAATTGATGCGCAAAATGTATGTAGACACTATTTTGTTTATTATTTGGTTGACTTTTGAATCATGTAATCATATTGCACCCCAGTTCAAATAGAGATTTCGGGATTTCAATTTTTTTATTTTATATTTAATCAATGGCTTATCAGGGCACTGTTCTTCCCTAGTTTCAAGCAATATTTTTGTGGTGTTAATTATCTGTAGTAATAATTGATATGAAAAGTATAATGAGACAAAATTATTGTCTTTATTGAGGTTGAAGCTGAAAGCAAATTTATATCAGAACCATTTTATGTGAAAGGAGTACTGCCGCTAAATGGTTCTGTAATTAACTAGTGGATGGTGGTTGGGCAATGAACACTGAAATGATTCGGAAAGGGAGGGAATGGTTTATTAAAATATCATCATATACAGAATTGTGGGAGAGCTACTACTTTTGATAATTTAGACATTTTTGTGGTTAATGATGCACATCCCAAGACAAGTTAAACTCCACAAGCAGGAGTAAGCAGACTTAGGTTTGACAAGAGGTTTGAGAAGTATTTCATCAAACCTTTAATATGCCTGGAAGCACCCAAAATGGAAGATTTAATAATTGTAGTTAGCACCATTCCTGTTCCGAAGGGGGCAGAATTTGGCAATTCTCCAGGGCAATGAACCCAGTTTAATAGGAAATAATTCTAGTATCCTACTGCACAATATGAAGAAGCTTTTAGCCTGAATGCCGAATGTACATAACTTAAGAGTCCTATAAATCTTCATTTAGAAAGCCAAGAAAGACTAGAGTGAAGCAAGACCACAGTTAAACACAGTTCCTATTCTAGATATTATGAAAATACTGTTCTGCTTCATAATCTAGTTATCTATTGCTGCAAACTAACAGTTCAAGCCCGATTGTACTAAGTAAGAACTATCACATGTGTCTAGCCGGGAACTAATTTAGTCAATATTGAACAATAGGAACAAAGAAACAATTGAAGACTTTTCTTTTATCTTGTGATAGACAAATTGAACTTTCTCGCGTTATATCTTCATGATTAGATAATTGTTTCTTCAAATACTTTATGTGCTTAGTCAGAGCTGTGACCTGTGGTAATTAGTCAAGAGTACAACATGTTCCACATATCATGAACTGGACTTCAGTTCTTTCGTTTTGTCATGAGACACCTTGTTATATTTGCAGATGCTCTGTATGCCTTGCGGACTACCAAGCTGAAGATAAGCTTCAATGGATACCTGCATGCGGCCATGCATTTCACATGGATTGCATTGACCACTGGCTTACCACCCATACAACATGCCCACTCTGCCGCCTGTCCCTCCTTGCTCCTGCTAAAGCTCCCAGTGAATTATCTGACATCCAACAAGAAACAAATCAAGAATCTTCTGTCACAGAAAATGCTGATGGTACATCTGAGCAACGAAGGTCCGAGGCTTATGAAGAGCCACAAGCAGTAGAACATTCAGAGTCAAGGAATGAAGATGGGAACACTCTCCAAAATAGTCCAAAACAACAAGGAAGAAGCTCTCATTATCTTGATCATGAAAGAGAAGTTGGGGACACAAGGAATGAAACTGGAGAGCATGAGCAGAGCAGATGAATCGCAGGTAATTTGTAATTCTTATTGTGCATGTGTAACTGACCCTTTGACACAACTGCTACTTCTGAAGATTTTTGTTTTTAGTTTATTTTTTTTCAGAAGCACAAATTTTCTGTCATTATTAAAGAAGTTTTGATTTATGACTTGCTATTCGAAAGACATCTTTCTGGATTCTTTATATTTTGTTAAATCATAAATATCCTGAAAAAGGTGTGGTTGTGGTTTAGAAGTGAAAAAACTGATTCTGAAGCTGAACGATGTTGAAATGTTGACATTATGGTGAAACCTTGCAAGTAATGGAAGTAGGATTCTTAGTTGCTAATATTTTTCTGCAATTATAAGCAAAGATCATCATGCAGAAACTGCGAGTTTAGTAATTAATTTACCATATGCTTCCCATATCATAAGAAAGTTTTCATGTTTGTTGGTGAAGAATGGTAAATCATGAACACACCCGAGAAAAAGTAGTGGTAAATCATGAAGGGTATTTTCTCACTTTATTTAGTTCTTGGGTCCCTCTGTCGGGGATTCTAAAAGCTAAAGCCTTCTAATTTTATTTTTTAATTTAGTTACACACGTCAGTTATCATACATTGAAATATATAGTTATACTCTGGCATTTTGTGTTAATGACATGTTTTACTTTTGTGTGAACCAGACTGGACACTGAAGTCCCCATAATGGATTCAAACACCATCGTGCATACCATTCTTTAATCCGGAACTGGAATGCATGAAGCTTCAGCAATAACAAAGTTTCACAAGATTTCCCGGTCCAATATTTGTTCAACAGGGAAATGTAAAATATACATATCATCACCACGCTGCTGCTTCTTTCGCCGTTACCATCCCCATGCGCGGCCGCCGGAGAAATGAGTCAATGGCAATGAGTTATGGATGAGAATTAGTGTCCAAAATGAAAGGAAGAGCCCAGATGAATGCTTAAAGATGATTCAGGGCTACCAATCTTCCTTTAATTTAGCATAATTAGTGACCTGTAGCGTTGTATTGTATTTAGTGGAACCTTTGTTAGAGGTAGTTGGTGCATTCTCCACTTTGTAATTTATATGTAACACGACCGCTATACTAATTAAATGAAAGTACGTATTATTGAACTTTCTTTTAAAACTTTGAAACAGGTAGGGAATTTATCAACTTCTTGCCTTCAATTCAGCTTATTTTATATTATTTTATTTTTTTCATCAACCGTCCTGTGATCCTACAATCAATTCTGTGAAAGTATTTACCAGTAATTTTTCTCATGGATTTTACAAGTTTATGTCTGGACAATGATTTTTATAACATAAAGTTTTACAAATTTTACATGTCATGATAAAATTCTCATGCTAGGATTACATTATTTGTCAAATATCTCAATACCTTATATAAAAAATAATTTTGTTTTTTTATACATTAATTGCTACGCGGATTTCCATTTTTATGTAAAACAAGAAAATAAAATGATTTTTTTTTCTCAAAAATAAAAACAATAAAGTTAGTTTTGTTTTCCTCGTCTAACTAGAAAAAAAAACACCGAAAAAAATGAAATTTAAAATTTAAAAATTGAAACCTAAAGTTTACTGATTGGCGAAGTCAAAAGCGTCAACACAACACTCGAGCAATATAATCCATATTTTATTTTACATTGTTAAATTTATCTAAGTATATCAAAGTCTTCTCTCGTTTGGAAGCTTTTTGTTTCGTTCTCTGTAGTTTAGTTTAGCTTTGGTTTCGTTTCATCTTGTCTGATTCTCAAGATCAGTTTCTTTTCTTTTTCATTTTCTGAGCAGAGGCAGCAACAGTTAATGGTTCTTGCTAAACCTTTTCATGATCTGTTTGTTTGCTGATAAATTTTCATATAAAATGAATATTCAGCTTCTTTTCTTTATTCATACGCTCGATTTTGATTGTTTTTTCCCAAAAAAAAACTCGATTTTTTAGCTTACGTTGCCATTGATTTTGCGTTTTTGTTGATATCTGGATCTTTGATTTTACTTTAAATCTTATGTTTATTTTGATTTCTGGATTGTAATTCATGGTGGGTTTGGGCTTTGATTTCAAAAGATTTTGAGTTTAGCTAGAAATTCAGCTCATTAATTATGATGGGTTTGTACCAGATTTGCAGATGCTAATATTGGTTGTCTGATTTTTTTTCCTTAATAATTTTGCAGTGTCAGAAAATGCAAAGTGGGTGTAGTTCGGTTGCTGTGTTTCATGTGAGTGATTGTGAGAAGCTCTAGAGAGGCATGAGGGACTTCATTCTTGAATTTGAAGACTTAGCTGAAGGGCTTTGCTGGTATCTTTTAGGGGCTTTTGAATTTGTTGCTGAAGAATTTATTGCATTTTGTTTGGTCTTGGGCATCTTGATTGAGGAGTTCCTCGGGTTCATTTTTTGCCAAATCTTTATATTAAAAAGCTGAGCTTTAGATTAAAGAAAAGAAAACTTTTGTTTTGAAGATGAAATGAGTTAATTTGTGTAAAGAATCTTGGTTGTTTGACTGAATTGGTTGTAGACTTAGTCTAGTTTTAGATACTGTAGTAATGGGATCTATTCAGAACACCGTGCATTACTGTTCTGCATCTAGGGGTAATCGTACTTTGTATGTATATAGTGGAGGCGAGCACGAGATTGAGAATGTGGCTGCCTTGTGCCTGGAAAGGACTCCATCTTTCCACAAGTGGTATTTTGAGACCATAGGTAAAAGGATTTATGGCTTTTTAATCGAAGATGGGTATGCTTATTTTATGATTGCTGATGAGGGCCTAGGAAATCGGGGTGCTTTACGGTTTCTAGAGCATTTGAGAGATGAATTCAAGAAGGTAGCTAAAAAAGGTTTGAGAGGTAGCTTTTCAGGGATGAATGCAATTGGTGTACAAGAGCAACTGGTGCCTGTTATTCGTCAATTGATTACTTCGTTGGAAAATGTTTCTCAAAGCAGAGATGATTGGAAAGCTGAGACTCCCTTGTCTGATCGTGTGGGCCTCTCTCCGTCACCAAATAATGCCAATGGACAATCAGAAGTTGCTACTTCTACAAAAGCCCCATTGTTAGGAAAGCCTGGCAAGCAAGAGAAGAAGAAAGCAAAGGATCATGTGATTGCGATGAGAGATGTTGAGTTGGAGGAGCACCGGAAATCGACAGATAGAGTCAAATTTGATTCAGCAACTTTGGACTCTAATAGCCATAATGGAGCAGGTTCTTCAATCTCATTGCAGAAGGATTTGGGTTCAATGAGGATAAGATCAAGTTCGCAGTGCATCCGGAAGAAGTGGTGGCGCCAAGTAAGGATTGTTCTCCTCATTGATGCCGCTGTCTGTTTGATATTATTTGTGATTTGGTTATCCATCTGTGGGGGTATTGCGTGCTTTCGTTGATAATTCCAAATTAAAGTCGTCAGTTTGAAGTTGAATGACTCTGAAGACTGCATCCCTGTGAAGGAAGTACGGCAACTTATCAATCTTTTGATGATTTAAAAATCCATCCGGAGGTATGTTCTTCAAATTTACACATCCAGCAAGCATGATATCTAGGAAATTCCCTGTATAGTTTCATCTTGTTAATGCATATGTACTCAGAAATCTTTGTGAGTTTATTAAATCTCTTGATGGGATGTTCTTCTGCCGCTTCCTACACTTGCGTGGCAAGTGTATTTTGCTGTTGCCAATACATTGTGAGATTTCTGTAGTCTCTATATCTTTATCTTGGTCTTTTCGTTTTCCATGTATAAAAATTTACACCTTCAAACACCCTTTTCATGATGTTTATAATGTTTATCAAATCCTTAGTCGCTGTTTAAATCACTTATCATTAAGAATATGATTAAATCTCCTTCAAATGTGGTTTTTTACTTTTGTGCTTCTGGCCAAAGCCATAAAGGCATTTGTTCGCAGCGTGCCGTGTAAATCAACACTGATCTTCAGTGAATAAGAGCATAACAGATTTGCATAATAGCAAGATATACGGCATGCACACTCATTTATATCTCCGAATTTTTTATTTCCTAGTTTATTTCTTCTCTCTCTCTTGTTCTTTATCAATGTGTGTGTGTTTCGGATTTGTGTTTCTCATGAGTCATGTGTCTGGCTCTGTAAATGGGTCGGATTCGAATTGAACAGTGGTTTTCTCAAACCCGTATCCACAAGTGTCTATTACCTGTTAAATTTGGGTAATACCAAACCCGTAAAATTGTTAAATTTGGGTAATACCAAACCCGTAAATTGCCCGCCACTCGCTTGTTGGAGTTTCACCGTACGAATTGGTACATCGTTATATAGAATTCAACATCATAGAAACCGACATCAAGCATAACTCTCGTCTTTAACCCTGACGTTTCTTTGCATAAAGAAGATTAGAAAAATATGTGAAGAAAAATTCTCTTTGAAAAACCACCAAAAAAAAAAAAAAACCCACTTCTTAAGATTTGTTTATTTCAAAAGAATCAGTGTATCGGTTCTTATGGTTCCTCTCATAAAATTAATTTTTTTAAAAAATTATTAATTTTCTCTTAGTTCTTTCCGGGTTCCCGCCAAGAAACTTGAAAACCCGAAATTGTTCTGACTCTTTCTGATATCTCACGAACAATAATATAACAGCAGTTCCTTTTTTCATTAATTAATTTAAAAAAAAAAAAACCATAGAAACCTCAATTAGAAAAAAAAAAAAAAAAAAAAAAAAGACAATGTCTAATTAGCTAAAAAAATTATTGGCATGAACTTATTAGAATGGCTGCTGCGGTTTTAGTACTATCGAGCTCTGCTCCTCGGAAATCTTATCAATTTTCGCCTGCAATTCGTCCGCTTTTTTCGAGTAATTTTTCGAAGCTTTTATTTTTCTTTCTTCCCAATGTTTCACAGCCTTTTCCGTCATCTGAGTCTTCTCCTTCTTGAGTTTCTGCTTGCGTTTCTCCAGCGATTCAAATGTCTCTGCCTTGAATATTTGTTTGAGCTTCTCCATGTTTGATTTTGATTTTCTGTTTCCCTTTTCTTTGTTTATTTTGAAAGAGAAGAACAATTGATTGTTTGTATTATTATGTGCGTTCTGCACTCACTATGGAGTTGATTATTTATCTATACTATATAGTAGGGGGATGAGTCCTCCTTATAGAAGGAGGATAGATTTTAAACATTGCATTTAGATTTTGTTTAGGAAAAGTCGATTTTAAACATTGCAGTTAGATTTTGTTTAGGAAAAGTCATTATTTTCTTCAATGTCGTATTTCTATTGCACCTCATTAAAATGAAAGATTGGTTTCTACAATTAGTGTACTATTCAGGAAACTGAATGTTTATAGAATTATTTGCCTAGAATGGCCCAAAAATAAGTTAATATATCTTTTTGTTATTTAATGTCGTAATATTTATGTAAATCGGATCCCTATTTAGGAAAAATAATAATTTTCTATTATTTAGCACAATAATTTAGCTTGGCAGCCATGCAACTAAATTAATGTGTATATATAACCTGCATGTGGAAGTCCTTTTTCACGCCGATCCTAACATTAAAAAGTGGTCTTGGTGAATTGAATTATATAATTTCGTTAATGTGTATACAATAAATTCAAAGCATTATCTTATATATTAATGAGCTGAGTTGCGCTGAATTTTTTATTCAGTAAATTTACAACATATTATAAAATATTTTGTGCAAAACTCGACTTAATTATACCAAATCCAAATTCATAATAATTTACTTGTAAAATTGATTGCATTTGATGAAGTTTCCGCAACGCCGTTAAGAGAATCGAAGCCTCGGGCTGAGTTGTTTATCTAAATATTAATCGGACGATCCAATCAAGTGATAATTTATAATTTTTGGATTAGTTTTGTTGTTGTTTTTCTCAAATATTTGGCATAAGTAATTGGCAATTTATCATACACATGACAGATGATGAAGGGATGAGAAATAAGATTGGAGCACCAAAGACACTCAAAATATGTAAATCCAAATACTAAACATATAGTAAAATATTTTATTGATTAAAATATTAAAAACAGTGAGAATTTACATTTTAAAAAGTCTTTGCGTCCACACATAATACAGTATTTTTATTAAAGGATCTCTTATTCATGTATACTAATGACAAGGCTAAAAAAAAGTGAAAAATATAAATTCTAACACAATACAAGACAAAGTATAGCACATTAGAATCTTAGATGGTGTGATTAGAAACATTCCACAAAGAACTCTTTAGAGTGTGAGATTATAATTTAGTGACTGTGCACGTGGAATTACAATTACGTTAATGTCCAATTGGATCCATACGTTAAACACAGATTGCATATTGTTACTTGGTACATTGATTCACGCGAATGCAAATTTGTATATCTTAAAATTTTAGATATAGGGTGTGTGTGTGAATTGTAAATTTGCATACGTTAAACACAGATTTCTTCGTCTGTGAGCTCCGACTTTGAGAAGATAGCAAAGTAATGTGTTTGGAAAGAGAGAAAACAGAGAAAATATTAAGAGAGTAAAGCAATCTGGTTATGAATTTTCATCGATTAATCGGGAAGATCACGAGGCTTGATATTTATACAAGATTGAATAACTAACTTAGCTAACCATTAACAAATAGAAATTTGACAGCTGTACACTTTATAACAACCTGATGCCATGCTGGCATGTATACACACGCACACTGATAACTAACTACTAAGCTCTAGCTGAGCTCGCAATAATCACCAGCTGCACTTGAGCACTCTAGAGCTTGCTGGAACAATCTGGAGCATTCTGGAACGTACTCTAACAGACTTGAACAAAGTTTTTGTTTTCTCCAACAACTTTCCAAGACCCATTGCGAACTTTTTGTTTAGTTTTTCTTTGGTTTCGAAAGAAAGATTTTATTGTATTATGTATTTATACATAACTATAATAAAGATTTTATTTTTGGTAAATACGAAATCAGATCTGTACAAGGTAGCAATAAATTTCTCTATCCGAAAATAATTATTTCCTGTAATAATAATTTGTGTAATTTACCATTCTTTTTTTTTTTTTTTTATGTACAAAAAGTTAATTTGCTGAATAAGTATCTAATTAACTTGTTAGTGCCAACTTTATTAGAATGGAAATTTAATATAACTATTGTATTGTTTATAAAATCAGGGCTCTACAAGTCACGGATTGTTGTTATTAATGATAGTATATTGCACAACGCTTTTTATTTCTGTTGGTTTCCTGTAATCACGCGGGCAATGAAGTAAAAGTTTATTTCCATTTTTTTCTTATAATTCTATCTTATGGAAAGAAATATTGTTTCCTACTTATTGAAATTTAAATCTAGCCAGAACACATTTAAATACAAAGGAAAAATTAAATTCACTCAATGCCGATTTTTTATTTTTAAAATAGTGGATGGGCAATGCTCAAATTCATTTGTTAATGCTTCATTTGAAATTTGATGTTTAGTGGAAGAAAGTAATTTGAAAACCTCTCAATCAAATTCTTGGCTATTCAAAGCCCTCTAAATCACATATACTATCACTAATAATTAAAGATGCTAAATTCTCGTTTAGCCAACAAAGTAATTTCCATAGAACAAAAGAACCGTTGTAATAAAAGAAAAACTAAATATTTATCACAAGATCCTCTTTGTGGGAAATAATTTTACACTCGATCGCATTATTCACTTTTATCTTTCACGTTACATAATAACAACTAAGAAATTCATTATTGAGGAAGATAAACAGCCTTCCTACCACACTAATTGAATCATCCAATACAATTCTCAAATCATACTTATATTTGATGATAACAAAGTCCAAAAGTTAATCTAAATTGCTCTCACCTTTTTGAATATCAAAGGCACCCTTCTAAATTTTCTTGAGCAAAACCTTCTCTTTTTATTTTCCCTCCCTTTTATGAATTCGTTAGAATCTACAAATATTATAATTTGGGATTTATTAGCCCTAGGGGTTTAGCCGAATAGTTTTCAAGTAGTTTTCTTTGTTGGCCACTAGTGCTTAAATCCTAGAGGAGTTAGGGAGCTAAAAAATCAATTTGAGGCCTTTCCCAATGGACACTCAGCTACCTTTTTCTTAAAAAAAAAGTTAAAAAATAATATGCGATCTAGGGTCCTAGAGAGTCCAAATTCATACAATTAAACTACAGTTCAAAGGTCATTGAGTTTAGCTCAAGAAATCTGTACCAACTAGGGTTGGGACCTCCATTCCTCTACCCCACATATACGGAGATATATCTATACCATCCACATTTGTGGGAGGGGGATTAATTTACCTTCAACAACTACTAGGCCAACATCATAGTGACTTCTTGAGTAAAATCTGAACACAAGATCTTTAAAAACTCAAGTGAACTAAGATCAGGAGTTTGGAACTTACGTACCCTCAAATATCATTATGACAAGGTAAGTGGATGATTAAGAGGAGTATAGTATGTTTCATCGATGAAGTCCTTGTAACCAGCAGAGCCATCTTATTCGTTGAGTGGTGAAGATGAACTGAATAGAATTTTCTTTACCGCAGATGTGGTATTTATAGTCGTTCTAACTATATTTATCTTTTTTTTTTCTTGAAGCTTATGCACTGGGAAAAACCCAAAACTAATATTCAGATCTTTCAATAAAAATATTTAACGGCGCTTATGTTATATAGACTGTAATATTATTGATGATAAAGATAAGTTGAGTTTGTAATAGATTAAACTATGGTTAATTAAATGGTGTAACTAATGAATTTGAATTCAAAACTTTAGAAGTGAATCAAATCAATTGATGCAATGAATTTTAATTTAAGGAATCAATTAATTTGTAATTGATTTTCCACGAGTTAAATTAAAATCAAAGAGTTACCGTATTGGCTGAAGTACTACTATATACAGGACTTTAGTTCCAGTTCATTAGTACCAAGAGAAAAAAAGGAAATCATTTCTTGATATTTGAAAGCATTTCCTTTAGTCGTCATCCCCTAAACAGGTTGTATCTTCTTGCTCCCATGTGTGTGATTCTAGTGTAAAAGTATATTGAAATTAACACCATAGGAAAAAAAAATATATATATATATATATATATAGAAATTAACATCATATCATCATGTTTAACACCTTCACATATCTTATAAATAGAAAATATATGAAAAAAAAAATTCTCTCTGAAAAAGCACCAAAAAATAAATATACAAGGTATTAAGATTTGTATACTGTTTAAACGAATCAATGCTTTGGTTCTTATGGTTTCTTTCTGAAAATCATTATTTTTTTTAAAAAAAGTCCGGCTCCCCCCCAAGATTGAAAACTCGAAACTGTTATGAATAATCTTTCTGATATCTCATGAACAATATAACAGCACCTTTTTCGTTCGTTAATCAGTAGAAAAAACTATAGAGACCTCAATTAGAAAAATAAAAATAAAACAATGCCTAATGGGCTAAAAAATTATTGGCACGAACTTATTAGAATGGTTGCCGTGGGCTTAATACTAGTGAGCTCTGTTTCTCGGAAATCTTATCAATTTTCTCCTGCAACCTCTCCGTTTTTTTTTTTTTTTTTTTTTTTTTTTGGAGCAATTTCTCGAAGCTTCTATTTTTCTTTCTTCCCAATATTTCACAGCCTTTTCCGTGGTCTGAATCTTCTGCCTTGAATGTCTGTGTGATTTTCTCCATGTTTGATTTAATTTTCTGTTTCTGTTTTCTTTGTTTATTTTGAAAGAAACAAAAAATTGATTGTTTGTATTGTTATCTACGTGCTTCAGTTACTATAGAGTTGATTATTTATATATAATATATGGTAACATGATGAGTCCTTATAGAACTAGGACAAATGTTAAACCTTCTAACTAGATTCTATTTAGGAAAAGTAAATTATTTTCTTTCATATCGTATTTTTATTGCTCCTAGTTAATATAAAAGATTGCTTTCTACAATTAATTAGTGCACTGTTCAGGAAACTGAATGTTTATGGCATTATTTGTCTAGAATGGCCAAAAAAAAGGAATGTTAATATATCTTTTTCTTATTTAATGTTGTAATATTTATGTAAATCGGATTGCTATTTAGGAAGATATTAAATTGTATTGTGCAGCTCAAGAATATAGCCTTGCCAGGTGGTTAAGCCTGACTATTTTAGCTGAATTATAGGCAAGAATGTAACTAATTAATGTGTACGTGGGGAAGTTCGATTTCATGGGGATCCTGTTGTTATTATTGAATGTAGATTTGGGCGAATTATAATTTAGTTAATGTTATCATGCGTGCTGAGTTGAGCCGAGTTTTGTATAATTTTCTATCACTGCTGAATTTATAACAGTATGCGACTAATGCTTAGTCATAAATTATTATTTATTCAATAACTAACAATCACAATGTTATAAATTAAAAATTCGATGTAAAGTTCATCATAATACTGAATATCAATTTTTATTAACTTGTAAAAAGAATTGCATATGATAAGCTTCCGCAAGATCAATTAAGGGAATTGGTGCCGGAGGAAGCCTTAGACCATCAACAGTATTCTTTTATCGAGCAATATGTGTGTATTCAAAGCTTATGAAAGTTTTGAATGGATAAAATAATCGAGGTTGCAGAGGTTTATAAAAATTTATACTTTTTTAATTTAATTTTGTTTTTGTTTCCTTTAATATTTTGCATAATTATTGGCAATAAATGAATTTAATAAATATTAAACACAAGTCTAAGTGTTTGTCTTGCTTCCAATGATTATTTAATATAACTACATTCTCAAGCCTCAAATCGAGGACTTTACTTAAGTTAGAATAGTTTCATATCGGTTGATTTATGCACTTATTGGTATCATCATAATATTCATCATACATGTAGTAAGCACCGAATGGATGAGTAACAATATGTTTGAAGCACCAAAAACTAGTTGTCCGGTTCCACATACTAAACGAATATAAGTGAATTTAATTATTATTACGAATAATAAATTTAAGAAGAGTAAAATATTTTATTGATTAAAATATTAAATAAAAGTGCAAACATACCCATTTCTTAATAACATCGGAAGGGCCATTCCAGCCAATAGAAAAACTTGTCCAACGTAAACGCAAATTCGCCAACTTGAGCTGCTTTGAAACATGTTTTAGGATATACATTTATTAAAGCTAACTTTTTGTCCCTTTGCCCTTAAATTATGCTGCAGCTACAGAATGTTACTTTATTTTTAGCCTACGATTACCTTGCACGGGATCTATCGATAGCTCACATGTAATAGAATTTTTTTAAAAAAAATTGTATACCATTGGGATTTAATGGGATGTTGCACATGTAAATTATTAAGTTTTTAAATTTATGTAATTTACATATAAAGTATTAAAAATTATTAAATTTTTTTTGAAAAAATTGGAATATAGTTCACAAAATTAAGTGCTACACTATTAAATACAAGAAGACATATTTCTTGAGGTAATTGGGGTCATTTTATACTATAAGGGTAAAATAGTTAGATAAAATTTATGTTAAATCAACTTTAACGATTAAAGATGGTAAAAAAAAATCTAAGTAAGAAAAAAAATTATCAAAAAGATTTAACTGATTAATTGTAAAAATATTTTTATTAATCTGTATTTCTTAAAAATAATATAAACTTGTGGTAACTATCTTTAAGGAGTGGATGGGTTTATACAAACAGCAGGTGAAAATATCCCCACCCCAGGCCAAAATCCAAATGCATTTTTTTGTAATCCTCTAGAATTCACATATATATATATATATATATATATATATAGTCTGCAAAACATTTTTGATTTTGATTCCACGTGGCCTTATTAGTGATTTCCCCACTTATAAAACCACATTTTTCACCCGAGTCTTTCTAAGAGATGATGCAAATCATTCTACTTGGAAAGAAAAGTTTCTTGCTGGTTTACCTACCCTTCTAGGTGAAAAGGTAAGAAACACCATTAAAGCTTTATTTGACAATCGTATTCCTTATGATGAACTCACCTATGGTGAACTTGTCAGTTTCATTAATAAGGAAGGTCTTAAGATTTGTCAAGATTTGAAATTACAAAAACGTCTAAAATGGGAGCTTAGAAAGTCTAAGCAAGAATTAGGCAGTTTTTGTAAACAATTTAATTATGACCCTTTCAAAGCTTCAACCTCCAAAGACTGTAATGGTAAGTGTTCTTCGAAATCTTACAGAAAACATTACAAGTCAAAAGGTCATAGAAAATTCCTTCCAGAACCAAAAGAACCTTATTACAAAAAGCCCACAAGGTCTTATAGAAAGCCCAATTTCTCTAAGAAAAGGCATTCTAAACCAACCTCAAAGCCTAAAACTCCTTTTAACTACAAGGAAGCCACTTGCTATAAGTGTGGAAAGAAAGGTCATACTGCAAAATTTTGTAGGATGAGTAGGAAACTTCACGAGCTTGACCTCGATGAAGAAATTCTTTCCAAAATAGCAAACTTTTGGTATCAGCGGGAATCCAACGACGTTGATGAGCTAATTGACTCTGATACTTCGGAGTATTCTGAAAGTAATTCTAGTTCAGAATCATACCTAAAGAAAATCAATGTTTTGACTAAAGAACAGGAAACATTTCTTGAATTAGTCAAACATATTTCTGACCCTACTCTTCAGAAAGAGTATTTAGATAAGCTTCTAAAAACTCTTGAACTCAATGACAAACCTGAGTCTTCTAAAGTTCCTGTTGTCAAAAAGCATGCATACGATCTTACCACAATTTTGGATAAAAGAAAAGTCAAAAATTTGAGTCCTTCTATCCAGGATCTTCAAAAAGAAATCAAGGAAATCAAATCTGAGATTAAAGAATTAAAAGAAAAACAAAAAACCGATTCTGACACAATCCAACTTCTTTTGCAAAAACAGTTGGAAGAACATTCTGATAATGAACCAGAATCTGAAATAGTCATAATCACCAATTTGACCAGGAATCGTGGAGTGTGTGAACTTTAAGGGATTATGAATCTCAGACTATAAAAAGTTATTGGTTTTAAGGAAGTGATTACAGTTGATGAAATAAAATTAACTTTATTGTTGTAAATTTTAGTAGGTTTATTTTAGGTACGTGGCTTGTTTACCAACAGTGCAGACCAGACTAACGCCCGTTCGGGATCGCCTCTGGAATTTACGTCGTTGGATTCCCGCCGATATACCACAAAGTTACCGTCTTTAAATTATTTATCAAGATTATTAGCAAACCTAACCACAGGGCTTGGCAGAAATTAAACAAGCATTAAGGTGGGTTGCTAATCATACACAGTACCAGATCTGGTTCCCAGAAATGGTGCTCTGAAGGTAGGGGAAGAAGAGAAGATACAACTGAGGGAGAGATCAGGTCTCTATGCCTCAGAGGAACGTAATAGTTGTATGGTAGATCTGACACAAGTCAGTCTACAGATCATGCAGAAAGCTTTTAAAAATTTAGATTGCAGGAATTTAAATTGCAGAAAGCATAAAATTAATTACAAACTTTGCTTTAAATTAATTACAAATAAACTTTTAAAGTAAAATTGAAAGCTTACATGTAAATTGCTTGATTCCAGAAACGTTCTTTTAAGAAAGAAAGAAAGGAAGGGAAATTGATCTTCAGACGAGTATAGAACTCTCAGATCCCAGATTCCCAAACCTTAGAGAGAGAGAGAGAGAGAGAATTTAGCTTGATCTCAAAACTGAATGAATCCCTCAGCTGGAGGTGAATGGGAACTATATACCCAAAATTCAAACAGTAAAAATAAACAGTCTCGCTACAGTAGATCAAGCTTCTGACCGCTACAAGATATCAAATGGAAGCGCTACGATTCTGAACAAGTGGAAAGTGCTACAGTTGGTCATCTCGTGTGCTGGTTGAACAGCTGGGAATCACGTGAGACAAACAGGAGATCTTTGGGAAGATAGAACCTTATCCCCTCAGCTTTTTTCTCATGAAGAGAATAGTGAGTGAAGGGGGATAATTAACAGAGAATGCCAAGTGGCAAAAATAGAAAATTACAAGGAAATTTAATAATTACAGGGAAATGCTCAGGAAAGTAAAATGACTCTTTTTTTTTTTTTTTTTTTTTTTTT
Source organism: Luvunga scandens (assembly GCA_030449905.1). Classification (NCBI taxonomy): domain Eukaryota; kingdom Viridiplantae; phylum Streptophyta; class Magnoliopsida; order Sapindales; family Rutaceae; genus Luvunga; species Luvunga scandens. Next base: position 411,282 of record JASUUG010001012.1, read on the forward strand.
TTTAATGCTTTATGGGTGAGAAAATTCCAAAGCAGTCGTCTTCATTTTCATCACCAAGAGAGATGAACGGCTCTTCTTCTTGATCAGAGGAGTCTGCAACAGATGGTTCTGATCTGGATGCTAAGAGCTGTTCCATAAGCTTGAAGTATTCCTCTTCTGATTTTGCAGAGGCCAACATGGATTGGGCCTTTGATTTCTGGGAGAGGAAAGTTGATTGGGCTTTGACGTCTTCAATTTTGGGCTTTAGGTGGCCTTTAGTAGCAAGCCAACTTTGGATGAGGTGCTCAGTAAGTTTGGCACCCTCATTGAACTTGTTCCACCATTTAACTTTAAATTGTCTTTGTAAAATTACTTGGGAGTCTTGATTGTGGTAGTTAAGATGCCACATCCAGACCCAAGGTAAAAAGAAATTTGTACAGAAGCAGAGGAATGGGGAGAACCTTGCTTCTGAGGCAGAAGGAATATAATGATTTTTAAAATAATCCAAACACCTGGTGGCATTTGGGGTTAGAATTTCTGGGCAAGGCCCAAAGAAAGTCCACCAATGCTTGAACCAATTTGGGAGGCTTTGGACAGTTATTCTTGAGTCGAAGAAGAATAACCATGAATGGGTCTTTTTGGGGTTTTGTATAAAAAATGTATTGTACCATGCCTGCTGGTAATCCCAGTATGAGAAAGAAAGGCAATGGTTGGGATTATTATGGAAATTTAGAGGAAAGGCTTTAGACTTATGGAGTTGGTCACCCCATTGGTTTGGGCTCATGACTTTAAGAATAGTGGCCGTGGAATAGGCCGGTTCTTTATGGGCTTCACTGAGGAAGAAGTGTTTAAACTTAACTGACTCGGTGAACTCCAAAATATCATGATAATAGGACTGGGGTTTTGTTAAATCCCATGGTTTGAAAAACCAGCCCTTAGGGAAAATCTTTGAAATGGCTTGAAATGGATCAGCATTATAAAATCCATCTTCAACAGTAAAAATGTTTTGGTGATGGGATTTATAAAACCAATCCGATCTTGGAGAAATTTGTGGTTGTGAGACCACGATTTGGGAAGATGAACTTCCACTTGAAACAATTTCTTTAGAAATAGGAGCTTTAGAAATTTTAGAAATTTGTTTTTCTTCTTTCTCAGGAATAGGAGAAAGAGTTTGAGAAAAGCTTTGTAGAGCGAACATGAGTTCAGGGGATTTAGAAATGGACTTCATCCATTCATTTACCTGATCCGGAGATGCAAGGGCTTTAACATGGGCCTCATGGGCCTCTTGGCTTTCAACTATATCAATCCAGGACTTTATAGGCTTTGCTGATGAGATTGCTGAAGACAGCAATTTCTCTTTTGGAGGAGTGGAGGCTTTAGAAGGTTGGGACACAGGGTCTTTCATGATCCCTTTCCCTTTGTCAGGTTTCTTTTTGGGCGGCATTTATCTGTTTTGCAAAAATTCTCTCGTTAGAAAATCTGGAACAGAATTTCTGTCTCCCTTTATAAACTCAATATCAAAATCAAAAATGCTTAAAATTGCTTGCCATCGTGCAAAAATTTGTTTAGATGCAATGTTTTGAACATCCTTTTCTAGAACATGTTTTGCAGCTTTACAATCAATCCTAAGTAAAAATTTTTGATTTAATAAATCGCTTTGAAATTTAGAGATGCATAAAACAATAGATAAAATTTCTTTCTTTATAGTAGAGTAATTTTTCTGACATTCATTCCAATGTGCAGAAGCATATTGAACAATTTGTTCTTTACCATTATCAACTTGTTTTAGAATACCTCCATAACCTAAGTCTGATGCATCAGTTTCTACAACCTTAGGTAATGCAGGGTTTGCCAAAAATAAACATGGAATTTCTTTAACAATGCCCTTTATTTGTTTTATGATTTTAGTATGTTCTTCTGTCCATGCAACAGGTTTTTTCTTTAATCTGTCATGCAAGGGTTTTGCAATTCTATTGATATTAGGACAAAAATCAAGAACATAATTTAGACTACCAAGAAATCTTTGTAGTTGGGTTTTATCCAAAATTTTATCAGGAAACTTGTCAGTAAATGCAAGTGACCTTTCAATGGGAGTTATGGTTCCTTTGGAAATATAGTGACCTAGGAACCTAATTTTTGTTTGAAATAAAGAAATCTTTGAACTGGAAACGGCTAAACCAGCTTTTCTAGTAGCAAAATAAAAAGTTTTTAAATGCTTGAAATGTTGATCAATTGACTGGGAAAAAATCAACACGTCATCTATATAAACAATGCAAAATTCAGAGTAAGGGTTATAAATATCGTTCATAACTCTTTGAAACTCTGAGGGGGCATTCTTTAAACCGAATGGCATGACAGTCCATTCATATTGCCCAAATGGAACAGTAAAAGCAGTTTTGTAACGGTCTTTAGGGTGAATTTGTATTTGCCAAAATCCAGACTTCATGTCAAATTTTGAAAATATGAATGCAGAATGGAGTTTTTGGAGTAAATCTTTTTTATTAGGTATTGGATACCTAATCCACTTTAAAGCTTTATTTAGAGGTTTATAATTGATCACCAATCTGGGTGTCCCTCTTTCTATCTCAGAATTCTTATTGACATAGAAAGCGGCACAAGACCACGGAGACCTTGATTTCACAATTAAACCTTTAGACTCTAAATCCTTGATTTCATTCCTACAATGCTGTTCTAATTCCATATTCATTTGAATAGGTCGGGCTTTAGTAGGAATTTGCTTTTCATCGAAGGAATTTTCATATGGTAAATCTACCATGTGCTGTTTTCTTTCCCAGAAAGCAGAAGGTAAGTCAGCACAAATCTCCTTCTCAATCAAGGTCTTAAAACCAGAAATTTTTCTTTTTAGAAAATCGTTGTTAAGTTGATTTTCTATTCTTTGTAAATTTAAATCTTTCTTTAAACAAGTCAAATCATTCTGTTTTGTCTTAAGCAAAACATTGATTTGGTTTTTATAAACAGAACAGGCTTTAACAATATTTAAAGACACATTTAAATATTTAACAATATTTAACAATATATATATCACTAATAATTGGAAGATTCTAATTTCTAATTTTAGCCAACAAAGATATAATTTCCACAGAACGAAGAAACATCGTAAGGAAAAGAAAATTAATAATTATTTAGCACAAGGTCCTCATTAATTTTTCGCACTCTATCAATTATTCATTGTAATCCTTCACGTTACACAGAAACAAATAGGGGACTTGATTATTGAGGGAGATAACCTGTCTTCCTACCACACTTGACTGAATCATCTAATATCATTTTCAAATCATACTTGTACTGAAATCCCTTCTCTTCAAGCTTCGTTCCACCCCATTTAATTTCTCTTTTTGGCACATCCAAATACCTGAAACACAATTAATTTGTTTAATTAAATACTGCCCTCAAAATAGAGACTTTTACATAGTTGATTCCAGTTGGCCGCTAAATTGCTACGACTCAATTCTATACACTGCTAAGAGCGTTATTAGTAATATATACTTATACATTTATATAATTGCCATACACCCACCCACCAATGTCATTTCATACTGTATGAGGAGAATCAAATAATTTCTTATTGGCTTTCACTGCTAGAAACCAAACTAACCGAGCTATATGTCCAAGCAGGAAATTAAATATTGAGAGCTAAAGGGGAAATCAATTTTAAGTTTTGCGGATATATGTGATAATAATCAATTTGCTACTTACTCTTGTTTGATGCAAAACTCAGGATTATTCTGTTGGAGGCAAGAGGCTATTTCTCCTGATGAAACAAAGACGTTTGTACAAAAGAATCTACCAGTCATTGAAGGTTTCTCCATGCAGAAGATGTGGGCTTCACAAACATCATCAATGTGTACAAGTGGAAGCTTTCCAAGTATCTCTTCTGTGTCCCTGAGTGTTTGAGAAACGTATTCATTGTCTGTAAGCTGACACAGACCTCCAATTACACTTACTGGGGTGCTACTGTAAGGTAGATTTGTGTCCCCTGCAACAAGCCCCAGTGCTAGGGCTACCACCTCCAATCCACTGCTTCCATAACTCAGTAGTTCTTTTTCTGATTTCATCTTTGACTCGATGTATACCTATGATGATAACAACATTGTCCGAAAATTAAATCTAAATTGCTCTCGCTTTTGGATATTCAAAAGCACAGAAGTAATTTTTTTTTTTAGAAAAACAAAATCACAGATATTACAATCTGGAATTTAGTAGCCTTTTAGGTGCCTGACCGAGTGAATTTCAATCAACTTTCTTTAACCGGCCATCCAAATTCAAATTTAAAAAAAGATAAGGGGTTAAAAAATTAAATTGTGCTTTCCCTCACCTTACTTTTTTTTAAATAATAAAAATAAAAATAATATGGGATTTAGAGAGTTAAAAATCATATATTCATAATTTTCAACCTAGAGATCTACTGAGCATAGATAAAAAATCTGCAAACAATTAGGGCCAACACTCTACCTATATATATATATATATATATATATATAATCTTAAGTGTGGGTGTCTTTATTTTTTCATATGGACAAGCTTTTAAAGCATATCGTTTAATAGTGTGTCTACACTGACTCTATTAAACTATATAGCTTAATAACATATCCGCATGAAAATACAAATACGAGGGTGTTAAATCTACAAATACCACATTTATGGGAGGAAGGTTAATTTATTTTTTAATCCCCATGAGGAGACTCACGTTGTCGTGTACAACAACGATTAGGCCGAGGCCATCATGGCTCCTTGAGTAAAATATAAGCACACGACCTTTAAGAACTCAGGAAAACTAAGATCAGTAACAAACTTACTCACCCTCAAATACTCATTATGACAAGTAAGTGGATGATTAAGAGGAGTATAGCATGTTTCATCGATAGAGTCCTTGTAGCCAGCGGAGCAATCTTCCTTGAGTGGCGATGCACACGATACGCTGGCAGTGTATATTAGTCGCTTCACAGTTCCTGATTTCACACAAAAGCTTGCAATCTTCTTGGCAGCACCGACGCAGGCTTCAACAATGTTTTTGTACTGTATGAAAAATCATCATCAAATTTGACTTATTGTAACAGTTAGATCCCTAAGGTTTTATATAATTATTTTATAATGGCAACATTGAAATTATTATTAATTGTGTGAGATGCAGGAGGAAAATTAATCACCTGGTAGCCCTCAATGTGTTGCAAGGGAGTGGCCACATGGAAAACAAAATCACAGCCTTGGATTGCATTTTCAAAACTGTCCGGATCATATATCTCAGCTTCAAAAAAAATTAATCTTGTCTCGGCACCAGGGAGGCTCTTAAGTAGATCAACTTTAGATTTATCTTCTGCAAATTGATATTGAAATTAAGTTTAATTTAACGAGGAAGTAATGTAATTGATGACAAAAATTGAGAAAGAAAAATAAAAGAAGAGAGATACCCATGTTTGGCCTCAGTGTTGCATGGACAATATAGCCTTTATCTAAAAGCTTTTTGATAAGCCAAGAGCCAACAAAACCGTCGCCTCCAGTAACACAAACCTTGAAATTCCTTTTCTGATCCATTAATATTGCAAATTAATGATCTATTTGTATGCTTCAGCAACACTTACATTTAGAAGCTACAATTTAAATTATATATAGACGGGTTATTTCAAAGGGCCCGGTACTTGTGATCACCATGTTTGAAATTATTATATATAGGAGGGTCATGCATTCCATTTGCTCTTAATGGAAATGAAATATATAATTTTTATTTCTTGTACAATTTTGACAGAGAAAGCAAAAAGTAGTGTGTCCAAGTAATGAAATATTGTAATCTTATATTAAAAAGAAAAAAGATATATCAGCAAGCAACTTTATATAGTGTATTTTGGTGCTTACAATAAAAATGCATATTCTATTGTGCAGCAATCTTGACCTCGATGAAGTAGCAGCATCTTAATTTTTACGCTATCTTTTCTTAAGAGTGTGATTGGAAAATTTTTAGATAATAGTAATGCAAATGTAATTGAAAGGAAAATGCTCTTAGTTACTAGATTTGAGCTAGTTGTTTAGTTTTATTTATTTATTTTATAGGAAAGAGTAAGTAAAGTTCAAATTATTTTTTTAGTTCCTATATTTTTAGAATTTAAATTCAAATAATCAGCTAAAGAATAAAACTACCTAAAAATTACTCACTTAAGATCTTAAATATAAGATGTTAGTCAATTAGCCCTTTTATTTTCATTTAAGCCTACTTAATTATTTTTCAACTTTTCACCGATTGTAATGCTCACTCTTACTTCCACACCAATACCCACAAATAAGGCCCAAAATGCTTTGATCCATACAGACACATACACGTCTTTGGACCGACTAAGTTTTGGATCCGTACAAAATTATTTGGTCAGTAACAAATTCATTTTTTAAAATAATGACGAATGTACAGTCATTAGCATAATAATTAGCAAGAGGGGAAGAAAAAAATTCCTCACAGTGAAATTTTCTTGTCTTATAGTAAAATTATTTTATTCTGATGGTATACTAACCATGGCAACCATATTATTACTATTGTTTTTATTTCAATTATATGAATACTTGAAATCTCAAACCAATGTAACCAAAAAAAAGGAAAGAGAGAACATTAATACTACTCTAGCTTCCTCACTATACCTTACTTTCACAAAACCATAACCGAAGGAAGCAGAGTATAGCAAACTTTAGCTCCAAGCAACCAGCTCTTAACAGTTAGAGGCTGCCACGATTGTAGTGAGTATGACCGAAAGGGTCCCTAAAGAGAACAGCCATAATAAGGCCAATAATAATTGGGATAGTTCCGCACAGGATGCGGTCATTTCTCATTCGGACAATTTCTAGGGGAAGTCCGTGGCCATTTGGGTAATCCGTAAATATTCCTCTCACAGCACATGATGCAAAAGCCTTCTTAATCTTTGGCTTCAGCTTGAGAAAATCCGCAACTACTGAGTTGGCTCCATCACACCCGATCAACATCTGTCACATGATTACAAAACACAAATCACGGACGGTATGGTCGTACAATGTTCAATTGTGGAAAAATATACAAGAGATAAAGCGTGTTGACGGAGTATTCGTGGAAACAAGGTAAAAACGATACCACCCGATTTATCTTAATTAGTCAGGTGAGTAAAATGTCATCAATTTTACCTTATTTTTGTCAACATGGTATCGAATTTTTCTGTGCAAATGTCATTGCTCAAATTACGTGTAGATAATATAGTAAAATTTTTTTTTTTTAATAGATTTGTATTTTCTGTAACACATTAGTGTCAATGAAGAATTAGTACCTTGGTTCTAATTGTAGTACCATCAATCAAATGAAGTATCGGAGAAGGTGTAATAAATAGCATCCAGTTTTACAGATATACTTGACATCCAAAGCGTATCGTGCCAGGTGGGAGATCATAAATGAGAAGACAGGGGTGGGATGTCAGCAAAACTCAATTGCAGTATTATTTTGTCGCATCCAAACTTATCGTACCAGCCATTAGCAAGTATCCCAATGCCGCCTCCTGTTGCCCTCCGTGTCTCTGATTTTTCCGACAAAACGCTTTTTATGCCCTTCCCACTAATTAATTAATTTAAGGGTTGTATTATCACATACACGAAGATGATAGGTTCACTTTGATGGAAGATTTATTATTGTAAACACCTGTGAAGAGCAAAGGGCAGTAGGGAGACCACAAATGCCTCCACCAACAATTACAACGTCTAATTCTTCAGAAACGTTCACTTCTCAGCTGATTGCGCACTACTCTCACTGGTTTTTCAATTTCATTTGTTTTTAATTTGCATGAGATTTTTAGGCTGCCAACTTCTATTCATATAATCATATGATGTTGGGATATTATTGTATTCAGGATAGCCATGTGTGTTTCGTCGTCACTTCTTACCCTTTCAATATCGTACGCACCGAGTACCGACGCCTCTATCTTCGTCTCCACTTCAATAAAAATTTGTTTGACGACAATGGATCGTCTCACAACCTGAGATTTTGTCCCTTTTTTTTTTTTTTTAAGACATGGGGGCATAAATAATTTTAAATAGAAAAATAATAAATGAGAAGACAGGGTGGGATGTCAGCAAAACTCAATTGCATTTAAATTTCTACCTTTTTTTTTATTATTCAAACATCGATGGTTAATAGGTATTTAAATTTTTATATTTTTTATTATTCAAACTCGAATGGTTACTCAACAAATCTTCTTGAGCATCTTCTTGAGCCGGTCAGGGGAAGTTTTGATTGGTTTGATTATGTCGTGTTATTCGTTTCTGCATGACTTTTTTTTTCGATTTTTTTTTTTTGTATTTTTGTCACAATCTGTAAAATACTGAAAGCTGGCTGAGACAAAATAATAACATAAAAGGTTAAAAAAATTTTAAAAAAAACCATAAAAGCAGAATTTTTTTCATAAAGTTGGTAACATATATTCTTACTACACGACAAATCAGCGTGTGATCTCGTGCGCAGCAGCGCGCTCTTACTGGCGAAGCCTGCTTGAAGGCGAGTGGACCACATTATAGCGTCCAACGACGCGCACTAGAGCGGTCTCTCAACAAATCATTGATTAAAATAATAGCATCAAGAATAATGTAGAACAAAAGACCTCTTTATACTGAGGGCGTGATGAATCAATGGAACACTGTCGTATTTTGAAAGATGCAGCTGTTGATCGATATGCTTGTGTTAAACTTGTTACCTAAAACCATAACTGTTAACTATATTACCATAATCATAAAATTAAAAAAAAGAATTACAACTATTACTCAAATCACCAGAAGCACCTCACCTCACGAACACTAGTGAGTTCTTAGCTAGTTCAAATGGTCGCACCATTATAACAATGCAGACAAGCTTCTTTGCACGATTCGTGAATTTTTGTTCTTACTAGTTAGTTGTACAAGGAAATCGATGGCTGCAAGATAAGTCTTGATACCATTGTTACTATGAAGGATGAAATATCAATAATTAAAGATGGACGGCTGATGTCCAAACTTCAGATCTTAGGGGGCATCAATGTAAACACCAGTCAAATGAGACAAAAGTTATAAAACTAATCAACATCACAATAGGCAAATACTGGGCTGAGCGCTGGGGTATAGGAAACTGATGACTAGGTTTGCTGTCTGCTTGTGTACCGGCTTCTTCTATACCAGGTTCTTCTAATAGCCATACTTCATTGAGGGTTTCAAATGGTAGTTTAGCAAACTGGGTTTAAAAGCTAACTTCTAATGCAAAATGCACAATCAACAAAAAGAATGTATCCAAGCAAGAAGGCTCATATCTCATGCAAGCTAAACAAAGTCAACTCTTTCAGAACGTGCAATAATCTTTCAAGAGCTGCCTCGCTAGATCGACTGCCCCACTATTTTTGTAGATCAGGTGCAAATTGTAAGCAGCCTCTCTTCGAAGATCACAGTAACCAGATTCCCCACTTTCCATGAGGTCAGGATTTTTATCAGTATGTTTTGGGATCGGGTAATCTTTCTCTTCAATTGCAAGAACCTTTTCATAATATGAAGCTGCCAAAGAGACAAGTCCAACATGATGACATGCCCGAGCAATATTGTATAGAGCTTCCTGAGCGAAGTTTATTGAGGAGAATCAGTTAAGATCGAAAACAGCCGAAATGAAGTGCAGCAATCAATCCTGGCTATGCTTAGCAAATTAGAGAAAGACTATACAAAATAAAAATATAGATTAGCCCTGAGCAGACACCGGATAATCGATTACTAAAGGTGGCATAATTCTGCAGTTATGCCTCTAATGTGCCAAGAAATAGCTAAACCATATCTATCAGAAAATATGTTAGATTGAAAACAGATGAAAATTTATGCCGCTGATGCCACAGGGGCAAATGGAGCAAATGCACAAAGTTCCTTATTTGAGAATCAATAAAAGTGGTGAAGTTTGTGTTAGTTTGTTGTCAAATAAAATAGATATAACAAAAATAAAAATAGACAAGGAAACTATGAGAAGAAAAGCACCTGGCTGTTTTCACAAAGCCGCAAATTACTGTAGAGAAAAGCTAAGCCTTGTGCAAGGCATTGATGCTTGTTTTGAAGTCTAAATCCAAGGGCTAAGTTAATTAAGGCGCTTCCTGCAGGGAATATTACAGATAAGCTATCAAATTGATTCAGTGAATTACACAAAGATGCATTCAATAAAACTAGAGGAAGGAGGAACGTACCCACACAGAGGTTAATTAACGGATTCTCAGGCAACAATTTATAAGCTTCTAGATAACATCTTGCAGCATCCTGATGATGGCTAGCTATGGTAAACTGGTGCCCAGAAATGATAATGGGTGGTACACAATCTTTATATTTGGCTCGCAGATAACGAATAAACTTAGAATGCTTGGAATGCTTGGAATGCTTGGAATGCTTGGAATTGATTTTTCCCATCCTACGGCATTAGAAGCAGCCCATCTATTAAGTGTAAGAACAGAAGTTTAAAAAATCAAAATTTTTTGCTCAATCTTTGATGATGCTGACTTGGCAAAGACCATTTATAATAACTTAGTCTAAGATGCTATTTTTTTCCATGAAATCTCTACTTGAGGTGCCATTACTGCAAAAATACTCTATCAAAAAATCCCAGTGAATGAAACTGCTCATGAAGTAAATAGTGATAAAATTATGACACCCCTCAGAAAAGTACCAAGGTAGTTCAGAACAATGTATTCCAATATTTATACCTGGATAGCACCTTATAGTAGCAATTCCAGGCAGAAAGACTGTATGGATGCAGCTGAAGAATGTATTTCGCACAGTCAAATCCATGGTTCGGATCAGTGCTGTCATACGCCATTTCTGTCAGATTGTAGAAAAAACAGTAAACACAAACAAGGCCTCAAAGTTTCTCAACTTAATAAAGAAAACAACGAAGCAAAAAATAAAACTGTCTTTTAAGATTGAAGATGGGAAGGTGAAAGTAATGCAAAAGAATCAATAAGGAGATCCATGAATTACTAGCGCCAAGTGACCGAAGCTCCTCCTTTTTTTCAAGAGGCAGTATGTTGTAGGCCAATCTCATAGAAAGATTAATGATCTCTGATGCTTCCTCATATCTTTGCAGGGATGCCAATGCCTTGCAGAGCTATTAAACATAGAATTAAAGTTTCAGAAGCATAAAAAAGGACATGAAAAACATTTTGAAAAACAATGTTGAAAGAAGCAAAAAAAGAAAAAGAAAAAAATGAAATGAACGCATTCAAATCATGAGGGGAAATACTATCATCACATTACCAAAGTATTTCAATACAAAGAAATAGTCGAAAGAAAGGAAATAGTACTGACATCTATGATGAGACATTGATTCTCTTCATTTTTCAAGAGATTTGGCAGGGGAGGCTCTCTAAACACTTCTTGCTGAAGACATTTGAAAAGTTTGTCATGTCAGAAAATGTTTGAAAAACAGAGTCCTTATGCAAGGCACAACATTCATCAATCACAATTTACCGGAGATTCATCATCTGTATCATCACTATGCCACTCAACTCCTGCAGCCTTTGCCAAAGCTTTCTTTTCTTCCTTTAATGCTTCCTTCTTTTGAATCTTCTTTCTTGCTCTAGCAGCTACCAACCTTTTTCAGAAAAGTAACCATCAATTAGTTGACAGTCCACAGCAATGATACAAAAATAAAAAGAGATGAAATAAATGTTTTCCAATGAGACTAAGAAACAAATAAACATATGAAAGCAGTTAGATGATTGGTTCTGCCTTTTCTGTCACCTTATCATTGTATAACTTTCATCTTTCACTACATCATGACAACCAAATGTCTGAAAACATTTAAACGCATACAAGAAAAAGGTGTTAAAACTAGTCTTTAATACTGTGGTTTGACCTTCACCAATTAACTTAAGTTTTGGGTCAAAGGCTTATCAAAGATGGTATCAGAGCCAAGGTCTCGTGCTCAATTTCCCACATGAGCAAGCACTATTTGAAGTATTTTAATTTCTTCACTATCAGACTCATCTCACAGCCAGTCTAAGAGCTCTTATCTCAGTCCACATTTCATGAGAGGTACCAATCCAAATTTCACCCGAGCGAGTCCATATTTAATACTATCGTTGGGCCATTACCCTTTACTTAAACATTTGGGCAGTTTGTCTAGCCAGGGTTGTATTAATCAGATGGGTCAGAGGAAGAAGCACTAGAAAGGCTCAAAAGAGGTAGTAGTCTCACGCAGACTATTCCAATAACTAAGATCTAAATGCAGAACTACATATCCGTTAGATGGAGCAGGTAAGGTGCAGTGGATAAGTCTCTGCTACCTTCTTCATGTACAAAAGGAAACAACATAGATGATTCTTAAGAAGGTAAGGGAACAGAACCATTTTCTTTACACAAAATCATCAACCATAATTTCCCAAGGTTGATCCCAATATTAGTGACTAAAATAATGAATTGAACAAACTTTTGAAGTCAAAACCATCAAAACAATTAAATGCTGAGAGCTTTTACATTTAACAGTCTCAACAGAATAAAGGTTAGTAAAACTCACAATTCTGATTTCGGAGCTGCTGGTCTAATTCCACACAGTATGCTATCAATTGGCAGATTATTATATATTTTGGTTCGTTGTTCCAGGACAGCTTTTGTTAGCCTTCTTTTCACCTTAACCTAAATCAAGTGCAGCAAAAACCACATAGATTGAGCTCGGTAAAACACACAAGACTTAAAACTAGCATGGTTCCTTAAGAGCATCTCTTACCTTTTGCCGAAGAGCTTCAACACAAAGTGATTCACAAACCAAGGGAGAGATTGCATCAACAAAGTCCTCAGGCATCCCTTTAGCTCTATAAATGTGGCAAAGCTTCATTATTATTTTTTCGTTAAGCCACCATGGATTAGATCTATCAGAACTTATATCAAGAGAATCTGGATCTGGAGCCCACACGGGAACACAAAAGGAAAAAAGTTAAGTGTGCACAGATATAATTCAACATAAAGGAGTGAAATATGTAAGGATTCCTGAACCTTTTGGAGGTGATAGCAAAGTTATTGCTTCTTCTTCTTTAGCCTCTTCAAGCAGGAGAGATGCCAAAGTTAATCTAGCATCGATGTTATCCTCAAACCTATCCAAAGCTGAATTAAATGTCCAATTAAAGACCACAAATACAGGCTGATAATTAGAAGATGCATACATAATTTATTAAGTTAACGTACAGACCCAAGAGCACCCAAATCCAAATGTTTGTTGGATTCTCTTAACTATAAGCCAATTCAAATACAGTTCATGATAGTAGCAAGACAAGATACAATTCAGTATACAAGAAATTTGTCTAATAAACTTTCTATGCAAGTTGCTACACATCAAAATATTATTTCTGTAGAACATTTTCATGAGAAAGTGAAGATGGCTGCCCAATTCTCTATGCATAGGTATAAAATAAAAGAAACACAGTGAGCATGTTTTCCTTTAATAAGCAACAAATTCATTTAAAAATACATCAAATAGGGGCCTCCTACAAGCACCAATAATCAAATTTTCTTTTCTCATTTACTTTTGGAGGTGTGTGGAATGAGAAACAAGATAATATCATTAAAATCAAGAGAATATCATTAAAATCACAAACAAGGGTACCAGTGGTCCAGTAAACTTCATAATACAAGCAAGAACACAGTTCCCTATCTCTAAATCTCCCAGCAACAACCTTCCCCTAAACTCATTAGAAGCTCATACCCAAAGAAAACCCAGAAAATTTAGTCTGCACAGGCGACATCAGAGGAATACTACTTCGTATAGATCAATGACTAATGTGTATAAAGCAATCAAATGGAAGTCCAACATATCAAATTCTGAACAAGCTGAATATCATAGTAGAAACAGAATAAATTCGAATCTAACACTAAAGATTGATGCTCAGGCATAAGCTGCTGTAAAAATAACAAAGTCAAGGGAAACCGCTGTGATGGTTGAAGTTATAATAAGTTACATGGAAAAGGGGAAAAAAACAATCCTCTGTGAGACCTTGCCAGGACCAATACCTGCCAGATACTATTTTGCGGCAGACTGGATATTTAGGACCTCAACTTATTAAAGATCAAGTACATAATCAATTCTAAGACTTCTAACAGGAGACATGATCATGTTTAAACTAAATAAAACAAGGTTATGAGATGAAAGGAAATCATCATGCATTTGTCAATTATTGAATGAACCCCCGACTCCTCTAATGTATCAGTACAATCACTATCCTACCTATGATTTTAAAAATTTGATTGATTTACCAATCAAAGTGAGCCATTCTTATTTATATCAATTAGAATTCCTTTTTCCGGAGTTCAAAGAACATATTACATTTGGGCAGATCGTAAAGACCTGACATTCTTCATTTCCAATAGTTCTGCCTACATTAATATGATGCTAAAGATGATAATATCTACTAATTGTGTCAGTTTCAAATTATGCATCAACTAATTTAATAAGAACTCTATGTTAGGTGTGCGCATCACCTTTGTAGAAGAACATAATAGCATGTGCTCTTTCTTTCAAGGATAAGTAACACTCAGCAAGTTTTAGATATAAATAACCCTGTTAAAAGAGAAATGCAACATTTGTCAGCAACTAACTTTACACCAGTAGTCATGTTTATGTACAGCAAATAAATAAACGTAAGGTAAGAAGAGTAGCAAGAAACCCAAAATGATAGAAGGAGAAAAATTCTATAGAATCATTACAATCCAATGGGGACGGATTTCACAATGCTAAAGTTAAATGGAGCTTTATGAAACAAAAGTCCAACCCTTCATATTAAAACTGAATAGTTCTGAACACATCCATTCAAAACATTGTTTTGAGAACAAACACTGTTAAAAAAGTCAGAAGAGCATGATACTTCCATATTGAGTTTAAGAGGACTTTTTATCCAAACAATAGTGAGAGTTTTCCAAGATGCAGAAACGAATCTGTACTGCAAGGCCCTTTTATACAAGATATAACATGTGGAACCTGACACTACAGAAAACAAAATCCAGACTGTATAGAGTTATAATAGAACAAACTAGGCTAACAAGTAGTGTTCATTGTGTAGAACACAGGGGTTAATCATTGGATAACATAGTCTACAATAAATATCTAACAGCACTTTCCACTAACATAAACATGAAGAGACATTGCAGTTAAGTAGAAAAAATCAATAAAAACATTACAATTTGCCTTACATTGTCAGTTCCAGCATTTGTTTCCAAGAAATGATAGTTATTCAATGCAGAGTTATAATGCCCAAGACTCATCAATGAGTCAGCAACTTCAGTAATCAGATCAGCATGATCACTTGCATTCTCCCGTTGCAAAGCACCAAAGAGAATCTAGATATCATCAGAGAGAATATTCAATAAGGAGAATGGTTAATGTAAATTGAGGACAAGAAAGAACTGACATAATAAATGAGAGAATACTGATTATTTAAGTGGAACAAGTTCACAAATTGAGATCACAGAGAAGACCACCAGCATCTCCTTTCAAAGGACATGCATTAATAGACATATTACCACCAATAAAATAGAAAATAAATACACAGTAGCACAAAATTAATTGTTCGCAAGTTGATAAAAAACAAGGCTGAAATAACCTTAAAAGGAAAAATATTGAATAATTTAGTACAACCATACACGATCCACCGATGATTGCATAACAGTGTACAAGCCCTTGAAAGATAAAAGAGTAAGATTGTAATTCATATCCAGAGGTAATGCAAAAAGTTAGAAATTATAATTGTTTATGGGAGCAATATATCTAAGATCATTTAAAACTAGAGATCATACGAGCAGGCGGCTAATGCCTCTAGGACATTAGGAAAACAATTTTAATAGCCAGGATATATTATGGAGTAAAGATAGTCCAACTGATACATTATGCAAAATTGTTATGTAATGAAGAAAATGTAAGCAAACAAAATCTGACCTTGCAGCAAAGACAAATCAAAATAAGCGTGATTTTAGTTATATTGCACATTAAAAGAGTCCAGGAAACAGCCAGAAACTCAAAAGGATTAGCAGGCATTTTTCAGTTATATTGTGACAACATCTGTCAAATAGAATGTGAGATGTACTCATCCAAAACCAACCGAATCAGACCAACAAGCTCGGTTACCAAAACATTTTACATAGAAACAGCAAGGTACACAAAAAAGAATTAGAATTTCCAGTCAAATCAATTACGAAATTCATGCTAGTTACAACCGTCTCCATATTGAACAATTAGCAATTTAGTATATAGACATCACAAACCTCAGCCTTCTCCATATTTCGAAGACGAAGGCAGCAGATTCCTGCTTTAACTTTCAATTTCAAAGGCAGTTCTTTTCCTGAAAAATGGACAATTTGTGCATGCTCAATATGTTCCAGAGTTTTCTCATATGCATTATTTTCCATGAGTATGGCAACCAGCAGATCAATCACAGTCAAATCAGCGTCAGATGGATGGACCTTAAGATATTCCTCCAATATGCTGACACAGCGTGTAGTCTGATCACATTTTAAGAGTAACTGCAATAGCATAAATGACCAATTAAGTTTCTCTTGACAAAAAGAAGAAAAAGCAGTTAATACCCAGTAAACTCGGATGTATGAGCTGAACTAACTACTACATCCTTAACAATAACTATATAACTATAGTAACTTCAAGAGTACTTTGGTCACCTAACAGGACTGGCCTAGGCCTAAGCGAACTCAGTTAATCATACACAAACACTAGATTTGAGGGCAAAGCTTGAAAATGAGTTGAACAAGCTTTTGACAAGCAGAACTCAAACCTAGCTCACATAGCTCAATGGAGTATTCATGGTATGTGGTATCATTTTGCTAATACTATGGAGAAGCAATAACATATTGAACTGGCCAGCATAGGCCAATTTGAAAACAACTTTCTAAGCACAATATCCTTGGAAAATAACCATGTTTCCTTGCAAGGGAACCTATTAGACTGTAATTTCTAGTACGGTACAGCATCACAAACAAATTTAGATCACTACTAGAATCACAAAGAAAATGGAAAAAAATAATTGTTACATCAAAGAAAGCAAAGATGAGGGCAAAACCTGTGCCCCTGTTTTGGTAGCTTCAACATTGTCTGGAAATAATTTTTGTATCTGTTCATAGGACTCGGCAGCTTTCTCATAATCTCCAATCTCAACATAAAATGACGCAAGATGAATTCTCAGACTAATATCTTTAGGGTCTGCCCTAATTGCTTGACGAAGGTAATACATGGCTTGAGCTGTGTCCCCCTTTTCTCTGCATTTCAATTAAAGTGAACAATTCCATGACTATAGTGAAAGGTTTCTCAATGTATGAATGTAAAGAAACAATTATAACATATAAGAGTATGAAAAAACTTACACTGCAAAAGTTAAAAGCTGCTTCCACAAAGCTGAATCTTTGGGAGAAAGATGCGCAGCAATTACATAGAAATCAAATGCTGATTTATGATTTCCAAGTGCACTGTGTGCAAGTCCAAGCGTATTGTATGTTTCAGGCAAATTAGGTGATAACCGAACAACTTCTTTCAGCAAAGATATAGCCTACACATCCAAAAGTACATTTAAGAAAATTAAGCACGTTGTTAGTCCCATTTATAAATGAACAAAAAAAAGTACATAAATGAAGAAATTACCTGTTCAAAATTACCATAAGCATACTGAAGACTAGCTTCACCAAGCATTTTCGTTACCCCAGGACTAAGTTTGTTCTTCGACCCCTTTCGTCTACCTCTTTTCTTATTCAGCTGTGAAAGTTACGGTATTAACATATAAATAAAACATATTCATTAATTAACTAATTTTTTCAAATTTATTTACTGTAAAAATAAAGTAAAATAAAACCTTTCTTGTTTTCCTACGATAACCACCGTAATTGATTAATTCCATAATAGCATCCATGCTTGTTGCGGCTACATCTTCCTCACTATCATTAATTTAAGATTTGATAAGACAATTATTCCATATTTTAAAAAAATGAAAATTATTAATAAGCAAATTATATGGAGGAGAGACACAATTACGTGTTAGTGACGGCGATTGCTTTCCGTTTGCGGTCGGCGAGGGCTTCGTACTCGAGGCGTTCGAATTGCTGGTAAGTTTCGAGACCTGATGTCTCGTTTTCCGTCCATTCTAAAGGATTCACGCCGCTTTTGAATCGAAATACGTACTCTTCTTCTTCTTCACCGTCTCCGTCGACTCTGCCTCCTGCTCCTGCTTCCTCTTCCTCTTCGTCTTCCGCTTCGTTTTCATTATCGTTTTCTACTTCGTCGTTTTCTAGCTCTACTCCTTCGTAATCATTCATTTCTTCTTCCATTGTCGTTTCGTCTCTGCCCAGTAGCAGAGAGACTCCGGCGGGAGTAATTTTTGATAATAATTTAGGAGAAATACGCAAATCCCAGAGCAGTAGTGTTTCTTAAATATTTTTGAACTAGTACGGCATATCGTATCTCACTTCCGAAATTGTACGCCAAGTCTCCTACAGGTTTAGCAGCTAGATAACATATCATACAACTTTTACACGGATTATATAACTATGCATGGTGCAATGTGTGTACATGTGTCCAAATATTGTATGACATGTCGTTGTAATTATAAGTATAAAGATGCCATGTCTTTTTTATTATAAGTATCAAGATGACATGTCCTTAATTAATTTTTCAAAAGCAAAACGTAAATGTATCATGTCGTTTATAACTTGATCGTTTGAATTACTTATATGGAACTTGTTTGACACATGATTATATTTTAAGAACATAAATGATGCAACTTTTACTGTGAATTTAAACATTGCATGATTTGTTTATGAATTGATCACATTCAATTACAACTTATCTCATTAATTTTTTAAATAAATATTATTAATTTATTACTTCAAAGCTTTAGAAATTACACAACTATGACAGGAGTTACATAATAATGCCAAATTTATGACAAGAAAATAAGAAAATTTCACCTTTTTTTTTTTTGGCATTAAAAGAAACTTCAAATTATTAAACACAGAGGAGGAGGAGAGGACAATTGGATGCAGAAAGAAAGAGAATAGGAAAAATATGCAACAAAAGAATGTGAATAGCTGTTACAAGCAGTTAGATCAGTATATGTTGATTAAAATGATACAATTTCATGGAGGTAAAGAAATGGACAATAGACTATATAGTATACGTCAAAACTATATAGGTGAAAAACAAAAATGAAAAACTACAGCTTCATTCAACTATGGACAATTTCTTTACAGCTCTAGTAGTTAAGAATCTTTAAAGCAATTATCTTCAGGAAGATCATTTCTGTCCTTGTCGTTGTAGATCTGATCAGCCATCTGCCATATCTGAATAATGTTGTCTTTAGCCACACTGGCCATAATCCAATTTTCGCAAGGGTTCCATGAAAAATCATAAACTTTACTCATGTGACCACCATGGATAAAGAGCAACTCTAGTGGACCCTCAACAGCTTCCTTTAGGGTTTGTTCTTTGCCAGTCCTGCAAAAGATAAAAACAAATTAATTAGGATAAAGGGAAGTAGGAACACACAGCACATAATCAATCTCATCACATCTAAATTTGTTACTCATGATCCACTAGTTTCTGTAGTGGACCTCAGTATTGAATCGAAAATTATGAAACAATTCAACAGACTTGAAGCACAAACTTACTTAGATCCCACACCAATACCCTTCTACCAGCACAAGAAGAGCTTGGATGGTCTCATTCTAGGAGCTCCAGGCAACTTGGGAGACTTCATCCCTGTTGTGTAAATTTTATCCAATAACGAAAAAAGAGAAGTTCATTAGTAAAATTGAAGAAGAATAAAAGGATCCAAATGCCAATCTCAAGGAGATGCAAGGGGTGAAGTCCTCTTACCTGTGAGTATCAAATGTGTGGATTGGAGAACCAATTTTGCGCAAATCAAACAACTTAACTGTTGTATCAGAAGAACCCGTTACCAAGATCCATTCATTGTGGGGATTGAAAGCTAAGCAGTTAACTTAACACAATATGACAATCACACTAAGTTACAGAAGTAATTTTAGCCTTTACTTCGAACAACCACCAGAGACAATGTTATTATGAACTCAACAGACACATAAGGGAGGCAAGATAACTTACATATATAAATTAATTGAGTACTCAAAGCTCCAAATTAATTTCATTTTCTTCTTAGATTACAAAATGATCTCACGTTTCCAGGATTCTGGCTAGGCATAGACATATTACTTGACATGAATCAACCAAAACAAACAGACTTGTACATCTAAGCGATAATTTTGATTCTTACATAAGGGTTAGTCTGCTAATGCTATTCCAGGCCCAAAAAATTAAGGATGGATCATTCCAAGAGAGGTGAAAGTGACAACTTGAGATTGGAATTGCCTAGGTATAAAAAACGCTCAGGAAATATGTATGCACCACATGATGATAAGAGACACTGATCACTCCCATTAAAAAGCAAAGTTGAAGAGAGAGGAACAACTTTAGAGAAGTAATGAGTTATGTAGTTAAATATTATTTTTCTGGTTACATTTCAGTGGATCTTGAAGCTTTTTATATTTACATTTGTCTATATGCAACCACATCTAAGTTCATGAGAGAGCTTGAAAACTTTCAATAGATATACCCACCTCCTTCTGATGAGCAACAACATCTTGGACAGGATATTTCGCCAATAGCTGCCGTAGATCCCATATAAGCATGTATTTATCATCCCCAACAGAACCAAATAAGTAATCATGCTTCATATGCCATGCTACATCCTCTACACCAGCATTGTTAACCTATTTTATCAACATCATTGTCAATACCTTAAAATTACACAGCAATGCTTGCAGATATACACTTAATGAAGGGTCTAGTTAATTGTAAACAAGAATTCTCAAGAATTTTAGCACATTAGGAGCTTTATTCAGACAAATGAATCACTAAGATTAGATTTCTGCAGCCATGATACTCTGCATTTGGCATTCTTAACTCTGTTTTTACCATTAGGCACATAACATAAACAGCAAAAGTTCATTATTCATGGAGAATCGTACCTTAAAAGTCCGCAAAGCATCTAGAGCCTTGTTATTAGGAGTTGCGGCAGTGTCCCACAAACATATTTGAGAATCATAAACACCACTGAGCAAATGGCCCTCCTTGAATTTGCTCCATGACAACCCAAATCCTTCAGAGGTGAGGCCCCTCAACCTCAAGTCAGGACTAAATGCACCATCCAGAGGCTTAGATGGGTGGCTGTGAGAATTAAACAGATGGACATCTCTACTAGGAGTCTTGGTGGCAATAACAGATGGGATTTGAGGCATAAAACGAGCCCGATTTACCTCTACATGATGATTTATCAGCTTAGTTACTTGCACCTACAATGTAAAGCAAACTTTGCTATTTTCACACCACGACGCAAAGGGTTTGGCAATTCAAGAAGCTCATAAAGAAACATTAGTTCATAATCATACAAAAAGTTAAGACTCAATATTTCATCATACAATTATTCTCCTAATCAGAATAATGATGAAATTAAAACTAATAATCAAGAATAATTGATTTAATTGTTTATCAAAACTTTTTTTTTTTAAACCTTAGCATTGGGGGCCGCACGAGCTGCCATATTCAGAGCGATCGCGATCAAGATCAAGAGATTAGATATCGATTTCAGTGTCTTGGAGAGGAAGCTTCACTTGAGCAAGCATCAAATAATCAGGCGCTTGACCGCAAGTGTCCGTCCCAAGAATCACCTTCTGGACGGCGTAGTCTTGGCCGACCGGCTTCTCAGTTTCGGGAAACCACTCGACGGTCAGAGACGGCCACTCAAGCACGTGCGTGATGATCAGATCGTATAGAAACGCAGTGTTCTCCTTCCATTGCTTGTTCTCTTCGAGTATCAGCCTCTGTTTTTCTACTTCGTCGTCTTTGTCTTTGTCATTGTCCATTTTTCAAGAAACTGAGTGAAACTAAAACAAGAAAAAATGAGCTGCGAAATTGTTAAATAAAAGTAAAAGGTTTATTGCAAAATTGAGTGAAAGAACAAAGAACAAACCGGAGTCGGAGATTTGATCCGGGGGCGGAGGTTTGTTAGGGCTCCGGAACGGAGCAGATACAGAGCGCGGTGGAGGGAGGGGGATTTGGCGGGAAAAAGGATTGTGAGCGAGCTAGCCTTGAGGTCACGTGAGAGGGAGGGCGCGAGTTAGTTATATTGATTTGGAAATGAAATGGAATTTTTTGTTTTTAATTATGAAAAAATATCATAATTTTGTTATCTCGAAATTTTTTTAACATTCCGCGTGTTCGCATAGAAAGTGTTTCTCATCCGTTAGTAGATTTTTCTAGATTAATGGATCAAGATTTGTATTAAAATTTTAAGTCTGAAATTTTAGTTTAAATAGCCTAACACTATAAATATACATAGAGACAGGGAAAGAATGACACCAACTCCCCAAGGTATGGTGAAATAATCACAGAAACTGTGTGTTTTCAAAAATAATCACATAGACCCCTCTATGGCCACCATAAACTGTCATTTTGGATAAATTTGGGAGTCTATATCTATATATGATTATTGCTAAATACAAAGAAGGGTTTATCTATCCCAAAAAGATTTTGTATAATAATTTCTCATATTAAAAAAGAGTCGATGTATTTTAAAAAGAGGTCTCTATGACTGATTTTTAAAAATAATGGGTCTCCGTGATCATTTTTTCAAATTAAGGAAAATTTTGATGTCCTTTTAACTTAAGTTTATTAGAAATATATGATATTTTAATGGATTATTTATAAAAGGAAAGAGATTTTTCAACTTAAAATTTTAACTAGGGACATAAATGGTAAAAAAAATAAATGCTATAAACCTACTCGTCATTCCCCTTTTATTTAAATTAAATACATTTTATTTCACGACAAAAAAATGTATTGCACAATTTGTCCAAAAATAATTTTCCATAAACAATCAAGTGATAGTTTTATTAAGAAAATGAGCATGAAAATTTATTCTTTGTTAAGTCTTCAAATTTGAAAACAGCTCCTTTCATTGATTGAACAAGTAAAAGGATTTCAGAAATATTCATGCTTTATTCATCATTTGTATAATAATTTCTCATGTTCGTGAGCATACCACACAAATTTAAGCTCACACTTGAATAATCAGTTAGCACTAATGATCTTTAAACAATTAGGTTTGATTAACTAGACGAAATGATTAGACAACTTCAGGAAGTTATCCTAGCAATTAGTGTTAAATCACAGTTGTCTTACAGAAATAAATAAATAAATCCACAAGTAAATTTCCACATAGCGATTTTGAACACTCATTGAAGTCAGAGTTATGAGTCTTAACTTATAATCCTCTTAATTATCAGAACACACCATAATTGACATATATGAGATAATTGCCAATGTAAAAGTATACACAAAGCTTGTTGTATGTTACATTATTTGTAATACACAATAACCCTCGAGTCATCACCTAAAAGTAAAATGATGCCGTATGTGAAACAATTGAATTGTCATAGGTGACAACTTAATTATGAGTTTACCGTAAATTACACAATATGTGATAAAAGTGAATTTTCTTTTTTCTAAAACAAGAGAAATAAAGTAAAATGAAAATTGATGGAAAAAAGAAAAAAAGCATCCATTGATCAATCATGTTATAAGAAGATAATCCAACATTAATTTGTTGAGAATAGAATTAGTTAAATATATCAGATTGAGACATCACAAGGGCTTTGAAGGATGGTTTTCAAGTAGCTTTTATTTAGCTGGTCAATTGATTTTGAATTTTGAGGAAGATTGGAGAAAATTAATTTAAACTTTACCAGCCCTAACTTTTTGAGTAAAAAAAAGCAAAACAAAAAGTTTATAAATTTAATATAACTACTAATTTTTGAGCTAAATTTTGAATAAATTAGTTTTCTCCCCAAACTTCTATGATTAATTGTCACAAAACATTTTTTTTTTCAAAAACAATAATATGGAAATGATAACAAAGTCAGTGAGTACTACTCGTTCATGAACTAGAATAAAGTTGAATTTTCCACGAAATCTCCATCGTACAAATCACGCCATGTGGTTGATATGTATACAATTAATTCTAGATTCTAATTAAGGCTAGATCTCTATTATTCAATCCTCATCATCATCAATACCAAAAGAAACAGCTTAATTCATCAATTAAATCAAACTCACTCATATTTTAAATGTAGTTAAGGGATAATTTAATTGATAATAACAACAACTTAAGAAAATAATTTTGAACAGGAAGAAAGCGTGCAATTGAATCAAGAAAATTAATCTGCAAGCTCTCAAAGTCGTACCCGCATGTGAAAACCCTAGCAATTGCGACTGCGTCTCCAACTATTTGCTATTTATTATATTAATTCCCAACTCAATAATATCATAAATTAATGAAAATAATATGAATTTAATAAAATAAATAAGATTATATAAGGTTATAAAATTAAAGCCGTCCAATCAAAAGTGAAAATCCCAAGAAGTTGTAGCTGTTTTTCCAAGCTCTTGCTTTAGGAACAATCAAATATCCACCGTAATTAATATTATTTCTTATTTTATCGGGATCATTTAACTCTTTAAATACTTACGTTAAACTATAATTAACAATATTGCCTAGGTGTTAGCCCAATTGCGCGGAGCGCGTGCGCGTTGTATGCAAAATTATTTGCATGCAAACGGAAAAGGAAAAAAATTAAAAATAAAACTCGTTTGTGATCAATTAGATATTAATGATTGAGTGAGGCTAAGGTTTATTTCAAGTGGTAAGTACTAAGTAGCAGTTTTCTTAGAACTCAGGTCATGAGTTCAAGCTTTATTAGTGTGTGTATTTAAATGAAAAAATGAATAAAAAAAGAAATTATTAATTGAGTAATGTCAGTGATTTAAAAAATTTATGCTAAATGATTTAAAATAGTTAAACAAAAGTAAACGAATGATTCTACAAAACCACCATCCACTTTGTGAAAGTCACATTACAAGACAAGTCATTTGAGATAACTGAAATTGTTGCTATTTGTTGTATTAGAATATATAAATAAGTAAATCTTGATCAAATAAAAATACCCACATATTTCTTTTTTTTTTTTTTCAATTATACTCTGATGGTAGCACACATGATGGAGACATAGTCAAAATGATATATTTGTTTGATGGTCACTCGATTCACTCGCCACTCATGTAAGTAATGTTTAAAGTTTACCACCCTTAGAGATTTTATCATTGAGCGAACTATTATCTACACGTATTAAAAATTCTCCAAATTCAATTTCGAAGAATGAAGAAACGACACATCCTAACTCGTCTTTTGTAATTATGTAACATGTGTCACTTTACAAAAAAGATTTTATTCATCTTATGAATGTAACATACATAATCCACATAGCTAGCTTCTCAGCTCGGGAAACGTCGCTAGAGAATGTTTATATTAATTTGTACCATAATAATATTGTAAGGACTACGTACTCTAGAACCTTCTTTGAATGGAGAGTTTTAATTCCCACGCTCCAAAGCAGCATGTAGAGAAAAAGAATATGATGCAAGCTTAAACTTGCATTATACGATAGCTAGCTTTAAGCATTCCCTCCGCCGTAGTCACCGGCCGTCAACTTTCTCACATCACCATATACACCGTTGACATCCACTCACCACCATCTTTCATTCTTCATATTTATAACTTAATTTCCCACGTCCAAAATTTTATCATCACTAGCTTTGCATCATTTTTCTTAACGTCCATCTCTCAATTCTTCGAATTATTAGTATTATTATTACTACTATTAAGTGTTGAACATTTAGTATAGTACTGGTTGGCGGCGGCTATGGCTTCTTCTGGCGGGGGTGTGCCTCCGGGGTTCCGGTTTCATCCAACGGACGAGGAGCTGCTTCATTACTACTTGAGGAAGAAGCTTTCATTTCAAAAGTTTGACATGGAAGTCATTAGAGAGGTGGATTTGAACAAGATGGAACCTTGGGAGTTGCAAGGTATATAAATTTTAATTGAGTTTGCTTGATATCAGTTTTATTTAGTTGTTAAGTTTTCATTTGAATTCCATTGGAAAATTTCCCACGTTGTTCTTTATCGCTAATTATCATGCTTGATATCAATTAATATGGACTACTGTATGCATGTTTCTTTTACTAAAGCCAAACATAAATAATAATATATTTTTTTAACTAAAAAGATTAAGACAAAAAATTCTTTTGAATGCCCATGTAAATCCATCTCTCTCTCTCTTTTAACAACCCCTACATAAATTCACAATTGCATATAGTTTTTGACAATTTGGTACTATATAACTTTTAATGCTACTTTAAAATGATCATGAAAATTTTTCTCTTTGGCCATGGTGTAATAATAATTAACCAATCACAATTCCAATTTCTTCAATATTTTTTTAACCATTATTAGATTCTTAGCTATATATACGATTTGATGCTTAAACTAGAATCCAATTGTCTTTTTATAGTATTTTATTTCCCAATTGTCTGTTTAAGAGTCTCATTTATATTGAAAAGCTCTTTGCCAAATTGAATTTCATCTATGAATATAGCTGAAAGCATCATAAACATTTTAAATGTATGTAGATTTCTGGTAATAGATTTCACATTAAGATTAAAATATACAAATTTATTAGATTATAATATTAGTCATATTTCTCAGCCTTCATCACATGAAATTTGCTTATAATTTCTAAATAATAAACACACAATTTGCAGACAAATGATTGTTGAATTGACCAGTCGTTCAATATTCCTGACAACTCAGATTTATAAAACTTTTAACGAGTGAAATGTATAGGGCATGCTAAACTGATGAAGATTCATAAATTATTTCTATTCGAAATAAAAAAGGAATAAACTCTAGAGATCATTGAACACTTTTCACAGATCCGTCTCCATCATGGGATCAGAATCAGCTCCGTCAACCTGCAATTAAATTAATGCAGCGATCAAAATTTAATATCCATCCCTTATTTTAGGGAAGAATTTGGGTAACACAATAATTAATATAAAGTTTATATCTCAGTAGTGACGTGACACAATATTCAATATGTACATGCAGAGAGATGCAGGATTGGGTCAACGCCACAAAACGAGTGGTACTTTTTCAGTCACAAGGACAGGAAGTACCCGACGGGGTCGAGAACCAACAGGGCAACAAATGCAGGGTTTTGGAAGGCAACAGGGAGAGATAAGTGCATTCGAAACAGCTACAAGAAAATTGGTATGAGAAAAACCCTAGTGTTCTACAGAGGAAGAGCACCCCACGGCCAAAAATCTGACTGGATTATGCATGAGTATCGGCTTGAAGATGGTGATGATGCCCAATCAAACGTGAGTTCCCACTTTTCTTTTCATCATTTTGTGTATCCATTAATTTTGATGATATTGTGATTGTTATGAGAACATCAAGTCAAAGGGATTTAACTATTTTGTTTGCGTGTAGACCAAAACTCAAAACGAATTAATGCTTTGATTTTGTGCATCTCTGGGTTCCATTTGACCTATATTCTTCACACCTCTCTTCGAAGAATAATTCTCTGATATGAATTTCTTAATTGCTTGTATTCATGAATGAGTAATTTTAGGCTTATAACTAATTAGGGTATAAAATCTGTGTTGCAAATGATAATAATTTGAGATTTATTATTGACCTATTATCAAATATATAGTATGGTTTCATCTTCATGGATGCGAATATAAAGCTTTTCACCACTATTTTAAGTTCATTCTTAATTCACATGATTAAAAGCACTGAGCACACACATTTTGAAAAGTTTTTCACACGTTAGGTTCATGTTAAGAGAAAATTCTTAATTTGAATGAGACAAATAATCAATTTTATTGAATGCTTATTAATTTATCTTCAACCTTTATCTTCCATTCACCTTATATAGGAGAGGACATTCATTTACAATTTTAGCATATCTCTTTGTACATTTTCCTTTCATGGAATTACTTTAAAAATTAATTAAGAAGATGTTGTTTTAATTTTCACATTTTATCTTTGTAGGAAGATGGGTGGGTGGTATGTAGGGTTTTCAAGAAGAAGAATCTATTCAAGATTGGAAATGATCAAAGCTCAAACATCAACTCATCATCATCCGGTCATCATCATCATCAACAATTTAACAACACTTCAAGCAACAATCCCCAATCTCACACAAGTGCTTTCATGCAAAGAGAAAACCAATATCTTCTTCGCGGCCAACACCCTGAGCTAGCCCTACACTATTCAACATCTCAAATGCTGCCAACACCTCAATATTCTCTCTTCCAACCACAAGCCCTAGTTCCAAACTACTCATCTATACCGTCGACCGCAGATTCACCGGCGGCGATGGTGAAGCAACTCATGTCAAACACTAGCAGGGATTGCGAGAGTGGAAGTGAAAACCTTAGGTATCATCACCAACAAGCCTGTGAGCAGGGGTTAGAGGTCGGAACATGTGAACCAACGGCAACTCACCAAATGGTTGGGGCAACGACCGAGGGAAGAGAAGATCAAGGGCTGAACGATTGGACGATGCTTGATCGGCTTGTGACAGAGGATTCATCGAAAGGGGTGAGGTTTGAGAATCCAAATGCTCAACACCAAATTAATCAGCTTTCATTGCGTGGAGAGATGAACTTTTGGGGCTATGAAAAATAGTGGGTCGCTCCGAATTTAAATATTTATTTATTTATTTTCGTGGTATGAAATTGATTATATGGATTTGGGATTGATAATTATTGTCAATTAGAACTGAATGTTTATACAAATTTAATTGCTAAAACCCTTATAAAAGAAATCACTATCTAAATTGATAGTGACTGATTCTTGTGCGTATTTAAATGAACTTTGATCTACGCATGCAAGTTTATATGTATTGCCCTATACTTTACCTGTCTTCTATTTTTTTTCTCTTAAAATTCTTTTTTAGTTTGTTCTCAGGAATACATTAAAACAAGGGATTTCTTATTAGAAGGAAAATCATATAATCATATATATTCAGTTTATCTGATGATATTCACAAAATTGATAATATGTAATCGAGTTATAATATTACTAATATTTCACTTTATTGAAACACACCAAAATAACTTGCTAAACTTGCTATGAAGTTCTAGATTTACAATTAGCTTTATTTTAATTTCATATTTTCCTTTTCCATATTTTATTTCATTAAAAAAAAAAAACCAAGTGCTTATATTTTTAGGCTAGACTGTTAAGAAATTAGCTTTTATTTCCCAATATTTTTTGCCGTTGATCAAAGCTAAGATTGCACGGTGAGGATTGATTTCACGTGGATCAATGACTTGGCAAGTACTTGTTTTAAGCAAAACTTTCTTGCCAATGGTTAATTAAGTATACACTATACAGTAATCTAACGTGCATGAATAGGGTTTAAGTGCTAGGTATGCATAAAAGAGAAGCTGAAACTACATTTTGTTAACTCCCTCACTTACTTCACTGTGTGTAAAATATTCTCTACCCTTTATCGTTTTCATTCAATATTTCCTGAATATTCTTAGAAATCAATCACTACTTAATCTTAAATCTAAGTGTTTTTTTCCTACTCCGAACAAATGGAAAAAATTAGAAAAAAAGAAAAAACAATGTGATGGCTGACATAAAATGTTATTTGTGAGACTGTGCTTCTTTTGATTCCACCCCTACCATTAGAAGCCACTTCGAATGGTACTCATCCAAAGATTTTCAAAGATTATGAGTTTGAATGTGGCTATTTGTAAGATTGTGGTTATAAACTTCAGTTTCTATAAGGATTCAAATGTGATGGGTAATTAATGTATACTGGTGGGGAAGTTGGGGTAAACCTCAGGAAAACTTCAAACGGAGGTGTGCTCTAAAGAAAAGATGAGGATTTTACAATCATTCAATATGTTGATTTAGACTATATGTGATTGAAATGAAAGAAAGTTGATGACAATGTACCTGTTTAAGGTGAACATTAGTAAGTTAGAAGTCTACTTTGCCATATGTGGTTGCTCTATCTACAACTGAAGTTGAGTATGCTACTTTCACAAAAGCAATTAAAGAGTCAATCTAGATAAAAAGAATGACTAAAGAGTTGGTGGTATATGTGAGCAATGTTTGTGTGTTTTTTCATAGCTAAAGCACAATAGATTTGAGTAAAAATCAGGTGCACCATTAGAGAACAAAACACATAAATATAAGTATACATTTCATCCGAGATGAAATTTGCAAATATATGTTGGAGCTAAAGAAGGTGCATATTTTAAGTAACCTATTAAATATGACGACTAAACTTTTGTTGTCCAACAAGTTCAGGTTATGCCAAGACTTGACTAAGGTTACCTACCTCTGAGCTACAGTTTAAGTAGTGGAACAAATATGTATGTTTTTTGATGAAATTTTAAAACAAAAGTAAAGAAGTGTAAGATTGCGATTATAAATTTTAGTTTTAATAAAGATTCAAATGTAAAACTTTCCCGCCAGCACTAAGTGACCAATAAGCCTCGAGTATTAATTGTGCAAAAAGAAAACAAAAATAGGCTTTGTTAAATCATGTTTACTTTGTAATATTTTCTACTCTTTATTTTCATCTCTCAAATATTTTCCAGAGCTTTCTTAGAATCCAATCAGCACTCTAAGTTTTTTTTTTAATTTTCTAATTTTAACAAAAAAATAAAAAATGCCATGTCTAACACAAGATGCTACTTGTGCGATGTTGCCTCTTATAATTCCTCTGCCGCCACTAGACACCACATTGAAAGTGTTCATCCAAAAGTTTTCAAATAATATAAGTTCGAATGTGATAATAGTCCCAATACATTCAAATACACAGGTAAATTCTCGAAGCACAAAGCAGAGGTTCACCCTTAACCTTCAAGAAATTAGTTGAATTTTTTACAAATTTCTAATGAAAATGTAAGAAAAATTTGTTCAATATTAATCTTCTTATGGTGGACATGTAACATGATTAATTCAAACACAAAGAAAAAAAAAATATCATCGCCGACACAAGATGCTACTTGGCGATGTTTCCTTTTATGATTCCTCTGCCTCAATTAGACGCCACCATAAAAGTGCTAATAAATAGGTTTTCAAACAATATAAGTTCAAATGCGGTATTAGTCACAATGTATTCAAATACGCTGGTGAATTCTCGGAGCCCAGAGCAAAAGTTCATTGTGAACCTTCAAAAAATTAGCTCAATTCTTGGTAAATTTCAAGTAAAAATGTAAGTAATTATGTTCAATATTAGTCTTGTTATGGTGGACATGTAATTTGATTAATTTGAATAAAAAGAAAAACAAAAATGCCATCGTCGACACAAGATGCCACTTGTGCGATGTTGCATTTTATGATTCGTCTACCTCTATCAGATGCCACTTGAAAGTGCTCATTCAAAGGTTTTCAAACAATATACACTATATGAATATTGGTCTTTAGCGACAAAAATATTTTCGTCGCTGTAAGTACTTTTTAGCGATGAAAAAGACTTTTGTCGCTAAATTCATGGTAGAAAAAATAATATATAATTATCACTTTTAGCGACGAATCTAGAGGACATATTGTAACAAAATATTTTAGTTGTCGCAAAAAAATTAAGCAGCAAAAAAAATATTGGTGCCCAAACCTTTAGCGACCAAAATTTGATATATTGCGACGAATAATTTTCGTTGATAAAAATTTTTTTAGCGACAATATCTGTTCGTCGCTAAAACTTATCGATATACCAAAATAGTATGTTTTTGTGACAAATATAGGTCTTGTCGCTAAAAATAAACGAATATATTTCGTTACTAAAACTTTTTGATATTCTTAAAGAGTATGTTTTAACAACGAAAATTATTTTCGTCGCTAAAACTTTTTGATATGCCAAAAGAACATGTTTTAGTGACGAAATTTATTCATCGCTAAAAAATATGAAAATTGAAAAAAATTTCGCCAAAATTAATGACTATTAGTGACGAAATTGAATTTTGTCTCTAAATGTATACTTTTAGCGACAAAAATTATATTTAGCAACAAAATATTTTGTCGCCAAAAAATATCCAAAACATGTGTATTTTTACTAAATGTGTATTTTTAGCGACAAAAATTAGATTTAGGGATGAAATATTTCGTCGCTAAAAAATATCAAAATTTAAAAAATTTTGATGGGTTATTTTCAACCAAAATTAATGACCTTTAGCGACAAAATTCAATTTCTTCACTAAATGTGTATTTTTAGTGACAAAAATTAGATTTAGGGATGAAATATTTCGTCGCTAAAAAATATCAAAATTTAAAAAATTTTGGTGGATTACTTTCCGCCAAAATTAATGACCTTTTGTGACGAAATTCAATTTCGTCACTAAATGTGTACTTTTAAAGACAAAAATTAGATTTAGCGATGAAATATTTCGTCGCCAAAAATATCAAAATTTTAAAAAATTTTGTAGGTTATTTTCTTCCAAAATTAAGTTTTAGCGACGAATTTTAAATTTCATCGCTAAAAACTCTAGTAACATATTTATATATCACTTCATTTTTTTCATTCATTCTTTCTTTCTCTCATTCTCTCATTCACTTACTTTTATTTTTTAATTCTCTTATCTCTAAATATATATTTCTCATTCTCTCATCTCTAAATATACACTTTTAATTCTTTTCTCTTTTATTTCTAATATAGTGTAATTTTTTTTTTACTTGTCTTATTTGTTCTAACTTATATTATTATTATATTTTTGTTTATTATGTTAACTAATTACTATGTGTTTATTTGTAGGAAATATTGAAGATCAATTATACCAAGATGAAGAAGATAAAGAAAGTTATATTCATTTGTAATAATTTTCTTTCAAAAAAAGGATATCAAATTTTGTAATTATTTTTGTAGTTTTCACTAATAATAATAATCCATTTTAAATTAATTAATTCTATTTTTATCATGTTCATTGTCATTGTAATTTAGTATTAAAAATGATCGTATTTTAACAACAACAACAATAATAGTAATAATAAAAAAAAAATGATACCCTTTAGCGATAAAAATTATTATTCGTCACTAAATGTGTAGTTTTCACTAATAATAATAATCAATTTTAAATTAATTAATTCTATTTTTATCATGTTCATTGTCATTATAATTTAGTATTAAAAATGATCGTATTTTAACAACAACAACAATAATAGTAATAATAAATAAAAAAAATGATACCCTTTAGCGATAAAAATTATTATTCGTCACTAAATGTGTATTCTTAGCGATGAAATTTGATTCGTCGTTAAAAGTTTTTTTTGTGACGAAATAGTATTTGTCGCTAAAAGTTCTTTTGGCAACGGAATTTCAAAATTCGACGCCAAGGACCTAACGCGAGGCTCTTATAGCGATGAAATGGCAACGGAAAATTTTTCGTAACTATAGCTTTTAGCGACAAAAATTGCATATTTTAGCAACGAAACTATTCGTCGCTAAAACCCTTTTTTGTTGTAGTGATAAGTTCGAATGTGATATTAGTCCCAATGTATTCAAATATGCAGGTGAATTCTACGAGCACAATACAGATGTTCACCCTCAACCATCAAGCAATTAGCTTAGTTCTTGGTGAATTTCAGGTAAAAATGTAGGTATGTCTAATATTAGTCTTGTTATGGTGGACATGTAATTAGACATTTAATTTGATTGATTCGAACAAAAAGATAAACAAAAATGCCATGGTCGACACAAGATGCCACTCGTGCGATGTTGCATCTTATGATTCGTCTACATCCATCAGATGCCACGTGAAAGTGTTCATCAAAAGATTTTCGAACAATATAAGTTCAAATGTGATAATAGTCCCAACGCATTCATATACGCAGGCGAAATCTCAGAGCACAAAGTAGAGGTTCACCCTCAACCTTCAAGAAATTAGCTGAATTCTTTGCAAATTTCTAGTAAAAATATAAGTAAGTATGTTCAATATTAGTCTTCTTGTAGTGGACATGTAATTGGACATGTAAAATGATTAATTTGAACAAAAAAAACCAAAAATGCCATGGCCGACACAAGATGCTACTTGGCAATATTGACTCTTATGATTCCTCTGCCTCAATTAGACGCCAACATGAAAATGCTCATCCAAAGGTTTTCAAACAATATAAGTTCAAATGCAGTATTAGTCACAATGTATTCAAATACACTGGTAAATTCGCGAAACACAAAGCAAAAGTTCATTGTGAACTTTCAAAAAATTAGCTCAATTCTTGGTAAATTGAAAGCAAAAATGTAAGTAATTATGTTCAATATTAGTCTTCTTATAGTGGACATGTAGTTAGACATGTAATTTGATTAATTTGAATAAAAAGAAAAACCAAAATGCCATCGCCAACACAAGATACCACTTGTGCGATGTTGCGTCTTATGATTCGTTTACTTCCATCAGATGCCACGTGAAAGTGTTGATCCAAAGGTTTTGAAATAGTATAAGTTCGAATGTGATAATAGTCCCAACGCATTCAAATACACAGGTCAATTCTCGGAGCACAATGTAAAGGTTCACCTTCAACCTTCAAGAAATTAGCTGAATTATTTACAAATTTCTAGTAAAAATGTAAGTAAGTATGTTCAATATTAGTCTTCATATGGCGGACATGTAATTGGACATGTAACATGATTAATTCAAACACAAAGAAAAAAAAAATACCATCGCCGACACAAGATGTTACTTGGAGATGTTTCCTTTTATGATTTCTCTACCTCAATTAGACGCCACCATGAAAGTGCTAATAAATAGGTTTTCAAACAATATAAGTTCAAATGTGGTATTAGTTACAATGTATTTAAATACGATGGTGAATTCTCGGAGCCCAGAGCAAAAGTTCATTGTGAACCTTCAAAAAATTAGCTCAATTCTTGGTAAATTTCAAGTAAAAATGTAAGTAATTATGTTCAATATTAGTCTTGTTATGGTGGACATGTAATTTGATTAATTTGAATAAAAAGAAAAAAAAATGCCATCGCCAACACAAGATGCCACTTGTGCGATGTTGCATCTTATGATTCGTCCACCTCCATCATATGCCACTTAAAAACGCTCATTTAAAAGTTTGAAAACAATATAAGTTCAAATGTGATTTTAGTCCTAACATATTCAAATATGCAGGTGAATTCTATGAGCACAATGCAGAGGTTCACCCTCAACCTTCAAGAAATTAGCTTAGTTCTTGGTAAATTTCTAATAAAAATGTAAGTAAGTATGTTCCATGTTAGTCTTCTTATGGTGGACATGTAATTAGACATTTAATATGACTAATTGAACAAAAAGAAAAACAAAAATTTCATGGCTGACACAAGATGTTACTTAGCGATGTTGCCTCTTATGATTCCTCTTCCTCAATTAGACGCCACCATGAAAGTGATCATCTAAAGGTTTTTAAACAATATAAATTCAAATGCGGTATTTGTAACAATTTATTCAAATACGATGGTGAAGTCTCGGAACACAAAAGTTCATAGTGAACCTTTAAAAAATTAGTTCAATTCTTGATAAATTTAAACTAAAAATATAAGTAATTATGTTCAATATTAGTCTTGCTATGGTGGACATGTAATTGGACATGTAATTTGAATAATTCGAATAAAAAGAAAAACAAAAATTCCATTGCCAACATAAGATGCCACTTGTGCGATCTTGAATTTTATGATCCGTCTACGTCCATCAGATGCCATTTAAAAGTGCTTATTCAAAAGTTTTCAAATAATATAAGTTTGAATGTGATTTTAGTTCCAACGTATTCAAATATGTAGGTGAATTTTAGGAGAACAATGTAGAGGTTCACCCTCAACCTTCAAGAAATTAGCTTAGTTCTTGATAAATTTCAAGTAAAAATGTAAATAAGTATGTTCAATTTTAATCTTGTTATGGTGGACATGTAATTAGACATGTAATTTGATTGATTCGAATAAAAAGAAAAACAAAAATACCATGGTCGACACAATATGCCACTTATGTGATGTTGCATCTTATGATTCGTCTACCTCTATCAGATGCCACATGAAAGTGTTCGTCCAAACGTTTTCAAAAAATATAAGTTCGAATATAATAATAGTCCAAATGGATTCAAATACGCAGGTGAATTCTCGGTGCACAAAGTAAAGGTTCATCCTCAACTTTCAAAAAATTAGCTGAATTATTTGTAAATTTCTAGTAAAAATGTAAGTAAGTATGTTCAATATTAGGCTTCTTATGGTGGATATGTAATTGGACATGTAAGATGATTAATTCAAACAAAAAGAAATATAAAAATGCCATGGCCGACACAAGATGCCATTTGGCAATGTTATCTCTTATGATTCTTGTGCCTCAATTAGACGCCACCATGAAAGTGCTCATCCAAAGGTTTTCAAACAATATATATTCAAATGCGGTATTTGTCACAATTTATTTAAATACGCTGGTGAATTCTTGGAGCCCAAAGTAAAAGTTAATCGTGAACCCTCAAATTATTAAACACAGAGGAGGAGGAAAAGACAATTGGAAGCAGAAAGAAAGAGAACAGGAAAAATATGCAACAAAATAATGTGAATAACTGTTACAAGCAGTTAGCTCAGTATATGTTGATCAAAATAATACAATTTCATGGAGGTAAAGAAATGGACAGTGGACTATACAGTATACGTTAAAATGATATATGTGAAAAACAAAAATGAAAAACTATAGCTTCATTCGACCATGGACAATTTCTTTACAGCTCCAGTAGTTATCTTCAGGAAGATCATTTTCGTCCTTTTCGTTGTAGATGTGATTAGTCATTTAGCATATCTGAATAATTTTGTCTTCAGAGACACTGGCCACAATCCAATCTTCGCAAGGGTTCAATGAAAAATCATAAACTTTACTCGTGTGACCACTATGGATAAAGAGCAATTCTGATGGACCCTCAATAGCTTCCTCTGAGGTTTGTTCTTCGCCAATCCTGCAAAAGACAAAAAAAAATTAACTAGGATAAAGGGAAGCAGGAACACATAACACATAATCAATCTCACCACATCTAAATTTGTTACTAATGATCCACTAGTTTCTATAAAAAACCTCAGTATTGAATAAAAAATTATGAAACAATTCAACGGACTTGAAGCACAAACCTACTTAGATCCCACACCAGTACCCTTCTACCAACACAAGAAGTAGGTAGGATGGTCTCATTCTCGGGGCTCCAGGCAACTTGGGAGACTTCATCCATGTTGTGTAAATTTTATCCAATAACGAAAAAGGAGAAGTTCATTAGTAAGATTGAAGAAGAATAAACGGATCCAAATGCCAATCTCAAGGAGATACAAGGGGTGAAGTCCTCTTACCTGTGAGTATCAAATGTGTGGATTGGAGAACAAATTTTGCGCAGATCAAACAACTTAACTGTTGTATCAGAAGAACCAGTTACCAAGATCCATTCATTGTGGGGATTGTAAGCTAAGCAGTTAACCTAACACAATCTGACAATCACACTAAGTTACAGAAGTAATTTTAGCATTTACTTTGAACAACCACCAGAGGCAATGTTATTTTGAACTCAACAGACACATAGGAGAGGCAAGATAACTTACATATATAAATTAATTGAGTACTCAAAGCTCCAAATTAATTTCATTTTCTTCTTAGATTACAAAATGATCTCACGTTTCCAGGATTCTAGCTATGAATAGACATATTACTTGAAATGAATCAACAAAAACAAACAGACTTGTACATTTAAGTGATAATTTTGATTCTTACATAATGGTTTGTCTGCTAATGCTATTCCAGGCCCAAAAAGCTAAGGATGGATCATTGCAAGAGAGGTGAAAGTGACAACTTGATATTGGAATTGCTTAGGTACAAAAAATGAACTGGAAATATGTTTGCAACACATGATGATAAGAGACACTAATCACTCCCATTAGAAAGCAAAGTTGAAGAGAAAGGAACAACTTTAGAGAAGCAATGAGTTATGTAGTTAAATATTACTTTTCTGGTTACATTTTAGCGGATCTTGAAGCCTTTTATATTTACATTTGTCTATATGCAACCACATCTAAGTTCATGAGAGAGCTTGAAAACTTTCAATAGATATACCCACCTCCTTCTGGTGAGCAACAACATCTTGGACAGGATATTTTGCCAATGGCTACCGTAGATCCCATATAAGCAGGTATTTATCATTCCCAACAAAACCAAACAAGTAATCATGCTTCATATGCTATGCTACATCCTCTACACCAGCATCGTTAACTTATTTTATCAACATCATTGTCAATACCTTAAAATTACACAGCAATGCTTGTAGATATACACTTAATGAAGGGTCTAGTTAATTGGAAACAAGAATTCTCAAGAATTTTAGCACATCAGGAGCTTTATTTAGACAAATGAATCACTAAGATCAGATGTCTGCAGGCATGATACTCTGCATTTGGCATTCTTAACTCTGTTTTTACCATTAGGCACATAACATAAACAGCAAAAGTTCATTATTCGTGGAGAATCGTACCTTAAAAGTCTGCAAAGTATCGAGAGCTTTATTATTAAGAGTTGTCGTAGTGTCCCACAAACATATTTGAGAATCATAAGCACCACTGAGCAAATGACCCTCCTTGAATTTGCTCCATGACAACCCAAATCCTTCAGAGGTGAGGCCCCTCAACCTCAAGTCAGGACTAAATGCACCATCCAGAGGCTTAGATGGGTGGCCGTGAAAATTAAACGAATAGACATCTCCACTAGGAGTCTTGGTGGCAATAACAGATGGGTTTTGGGGCATAAAATGAGCCTGATTTACCTCTCCATGATGATTTATCAGCTTAGTTACTTGCACCTACAATGTAAAGCAAACTTTGCTATTTTCACACCACGACGCAAAGGGTTTGGCAATTCAAGAAGCTCATAAAGAAACATTAGTTCATAATCATACAAAAAGTTAAGACTCAAGATTTCATCATATAATTATTCACCTAATCAGAATAATGATGAAATTAAAACTAATAATCAAGAATAATTGATTTAATTATTTATCAAAACTTTTTTTTTAAACCTTAGCATTGGGGACATGTAATTGGACATTTAATATGACTAATTGAACAAAAAAAAAATAAAAATTCCATGGCTGACACAAGATTTTACTTGGCGGTGTTGTCTCTTATGATTCCTCTGCCTCAATTAGAAGCCACCATGAAAGTGATCATTCAAAGGTTTTCAAACAATATAAATTAAAATGCGGTATTTGTCACAATTTATTCAAATATGCTGGTAAAGTCTCGAAACATAAAGAAAAAGTTCATAGTGAACCTTCAAAAAATTAGCTTAATTCTTGGTAAATTTAAACTAAAAATGTAAGTAATTATGTTCAATATTAGTCTTGCTATGGTGGACAAGTAGTTGGACATGTAATTTGAATC
This sequence comes from Luvunga scandens, assembly GCA_030449905.1. NCBI lineage: Eukaryota > Viridiplantae > Streptophyta > Magnoliopsida > Sapindales > Rutaceae > Luvunga > Luvunga scandens. Next base: position 450,627 of record JASUUG010001012.1, read on the forward strand.
ATTCGAATAAAAAGAAAAACAAAAATGTCATTGCCAACACAAGATGGCACTTGTGCGATCCTGGATCTTATGATCCGTCTACCTCCATTAGATACCATTTGAAAGTGTTCATTCAAAAGTTTTCAAATAATATAAGTTTGAATGTGATTTTAGTTCCAACGTATTCAAATATGTAGGTGAATTTTAGAAGAACAATGTAGAGGTTCACCTCAACCTTCAAGAAATTAGCTTAGTTCTTGATAAATTTTAAATAAAAATGTAAGTAATTATGTTCAATATTTATCTTGTTATGGTGGACATGTAATTAGACATGTAATTTGATTGATTCGAACAGAAAGAAAAATAAAAATGCCATGGTCGACACAAATGCCACTTATGCGATGTTGCATCTTATGATTCGTTTACCTCTATCAGATGCCACATTGAAGTGTTCGTCCAAAGGTTTTCAAACAATATAAGTTTAAATATAATAATAGTCCAAATGCATTCAAATACACAGGTGAATTCTCAGTGCATAAAGTAAAGGTTCACTCTCAACCTTCAAGAAATTAGCTGAATTATTTATAAATTTCTAGTAAAAATGTAAGTAAGTATGTTCAATATTAGTCTTCTTATAGTGGACATGTAATTTGATTGAGTCGAAAAAAAAGAAAAACAAATATGCCATGGTCGACACAGGATGTTATTTGGCGATGTTGCTTCTTATGATGCCTCTGCCTCAATTAGACGCCACCATGAAAGTGTTCATCCAAAGGTTTTCAAATAATATATAAGTTCAAATGCGATATTAATCACAATTTATTCAAATACGCTGGTGAATTATGGGAGCCCAAAGTAAAAGTTCATCGTGAACCTTCAAAAAATTAGCTTAATTCTTGATAAACTTAAAGTAAAAATGTAAGTAATTATGTTCAATATTAGTCTTGTTATGGTGGACATGTAGTTGGACATGTAATTTGAATAATTTGAATAAAAAGAAAAATAAAAATGCCATCACCAACACAAGATGCCACATGTGCAATGTTGCATCTTATGATTAATCTACTTCCATCAGATGCCACTTGAAAAAACTCATTCTAAAGTTTTCAAACAATATACGTTCGAATGTGATATTAATCCCAACGTATTCAAATGTACAGGTGAATTCTAGGAGCACATTGCAGAGGTTCTCCCTCAACCTTCAAGAAATTAGTTTAGTTTTTGGTAAATTTCAAGTAAAAATGTAAGTAAGTATGTTTAATATTAGTCTTGTTATGGTGGACATGTAATTAGACATGTAATTTGATTGATTCGAACAAAAAGAAAAACAAAAATGCCATGGTCGACACAAGATGCTACTTGTGCGATTTTGCATCTTACGATTCGTCTACCTCCTTCAGATGCCACGTGAAAGTGTTCATCCAAAGGTTTTCAAATAATATAAGTTCGAATGTGATAATAGTCCCAACGCATTCAAATACGCAAGTGAATTTGTTATAGTGCATTTCATGCACTAGTTTTGCATTGTTTAATCCCTTTAATATCAATGTTTTGCACTTAATAGTTGTGATTTACGTGTGTTTTATTTTTATAGGTGTAATTCTATTGATTAGTGTTAAATTGAGCTACAAGATGATGTTTGAGGATAAAATGACTTCTTGGAGAAATTCTTAATTTCAGAAGAAGTTTGTCGATAAGGTGTGGGCGCGTGACAGTCGATTTCAGAAGAAATTTGTTGATAAGGCGTGGGCGCGTGCTATCAATTGCGGACTTGACGTTTTTATTTCTTTTAAACATGTTTTATCTTTTCATGACTCTTGTAAGTTTAGATAAGATTTTAGATATTTTTATCTTTATCCTTTTTAAGAGAACTATAAAAAGAGGAGATAAAGAAGGATTAGGGAGATTAAAATCAGAATTGGATTATTAATTATTTTTATCTTTTTTAGGGTTTTCTCTTTTTCTCCATGAGGAACTAAACTTATTTTTCTGGTTGAAGGTTAATGAAGCTTTGATGCACCATTACTGAACTTATTTTTCTGGTTGAAGGTTAATGAAGCTTTGATTCACCATTACTGTGAGATCTTTCTTGTGCTTTTAATTGTTTTATTGCTTTTTGGGTATTTGTTTATTCTCTGAATTATTGTCATGATTATGTTTGTTAATTAGATAATTGGCCACTATTTAATTATCAACTTAATCTCGCCAATTGAAAAATTCAATGAAGATTTTGATGTTTTAAAAAAATTGTGATGCATTGTGTTATGAGAATAAACAATCTAATTTAAATGAAATCAATGCGTTTGTTAATTAGGATTTAGTCTCTAATTTTCATTTGTCAATTGATTAAATCTTATGATCGTATCTAGGATTGTCTATTGATTAGGGAAATAACCAACGGTCAAACCTTGGTTATCGACTAATTAAGGAGAGATTGGCTATTAGAGTGTCTCAATACATAACCGGTCTATTCATAAAGTAATGATTTATAGTTGTATCGATGATCAATTAGTGTGAATTAATTCCTTCAACGAGTTTTTCCATTTTGAATTACACCTTTAATTTGCATTCTTATTAATTTAAATTGATTTTCATTATTGTCAACAATCCCCTAATTTTACATTTTTACTTTAAAAAGGATTTAATAATTACCAATCTATGTGGACACGACCTTGCTCAATCACTATACACAATTTTGTTAGAGTAGGTATTTATATTTGCTGGCTTCGACACCCATCAGAATTCTTGGAGCACAAAGCAGAGGTTCACCCTCAACCTTCAAGAAATTAGCTGAATTCTTTGCAAATTTTAGTAAAAATATACGTAAGTATGTTCAATATTAGTCTTCTTGTGGTGGACATGTAATATGATTAATTCGAACAAAAAGAAAAACAAAAATGCCATGACCGACACAATTTGTTACTTGGCTATGTTTCCTCTTATGATTCCTTTTAGTCCATTACACTCTACTATGAAAGTGCTTATCCATAGGTTTTCAAACAATGTATGTTCAAATGCGGTATTAGTCACAATGTATTCAAATACATTGGTGAATTCTCGGCGCACAAAGCAAAAGTTCATCGTGAATCTTCAAAAAATTAGCTTAATTCTTAGTAAATTTAAAGTAAAAATGTAAGTAATTATGTTCAATATTAGTCTTGTAATGGTGGACATGTAATTTGATTAATTGGATAAAAAAGAAAAATAAAAATGCCATCGCCGACACAAGACGCCACTTGTGCAGTGTTTTGTCTTATGATTCGTCTACCTCCCTCAAACGTCACTTGAAAGTACACATGCAAAGGTTTTTAAACAATATAAGTTCGAATGCGGTTTGAGTCACAACGTATTCAAACACTCAGGCGAATTCTTAGAGCACAAAGCAAAGATTCATTCTTAACCTTAAAGAAATTATCTCAATTCTTGGTAAATTGCAAGTAAAAATGTAAGTAATTATATTCAATATTAGTCTTGTTATGGTGGACATATAATTGGACATGTAATTTGATTAATTTGAACAAAATGAAAAACAAAAATAACATAGTCGACTCAAGATGCTACTTAGCGATGTTGTCTCTTATGATTCCTCTTCCTCTACCAGACACCACCATGAAAGTGCTTATTTAAAGGTTTTCAAATAATAGACTTAAAATCCAAAATAAGAAAAAACTTAAATTTTGAATGCCCTTAATACATCTAAAAACTTGCAACAAGTCGATGTATGCCTTCATCTTCATCTATTTTTATTCATAACATTTTTCTGGGATTGGACTATTTCTTTTCACATCAAAACAGGATATCATTGACATTTTTTGAAATAATTAAAAACAAAGATTAGTCCAATGTAAATTAATGGATTTATTTTAATTAGTGTAAATTAGTTTTGCCACAGATAAATAGTATTAATCAAACTCTTAAAAAGAGAATGAATAAATCTGTAGCGGTAATTACGGTCTTCAAATTTTATTTTTCTCTTTGCATTAGATGTGGGTATGTAGGAAGTTTTCAATTAAGGGTAAACTTGTAAATGAAAATAAGAGGGGTTTTAAGAGGATAATGCAGGTGTACCAATAGCACCACTCATATATCTATATATAACAATGATTTTGTAGGCGATTTTGTTATGCCTTCTCTCAAAATTGGCTTATTTTAGGGTTTCTCTATCACTTCTCCATCTTTAAGCGTATCAACTTTCTAATGATGAATTGGTCAGAACTTAATCAAGAACTTGCAGTCAAAATCACTGAGCGGATAAAATTCTATCAAGACTTTGTGGCCTTTCATTGGGTTTGTACTTCTTAGCGATTAACAACAAATATCAAGGATTTTAGTTACAAGTCTGATCATATGCCTATCCTTTTATTTTGTTTTGTAAATGGCTCGTGAGTAGTTACTATGTCCTTTTCGAGTTATTCAGCGGGTGGGATGTACTTTAATGGATCTTTAGTTGTTTTATCTTGAAAAGATTTTTTTTTTTGGATTCACTGGAGTTCGTGTGGTGAAAGGAACTTTATGATGAACAATTATGCAACACGAAAAATAGTTCATTTGTTAATAGTTTTGTATAGTTTCTGAAAACTGGATAACTATAAGTAGGCAACTAATGCATTTTTTAGACTCATGTCTATTGTGGATGGGTCTGAGATAATGAGTTTCCACTTTCCAGATTGAAACATTGGTAAATAATCATGGAATAACGTTTAAAGTTTTTGCTTCATATAGCTGCAACTCATGAGTTGTGCATGATTCATAGCCATTGTTTTTTCGTCTCCTTTAATTGAAATTTTGCAGCTATTATCAATCTGTCATCACCATAGCCAAAAACTGTTATTGCTTTATACTGCATTGATTGTGGATGAATTTGAAGTTTAAGTCTTGGTTGGTTTGGTTATAACCTATGGAAACTTTTTTTATTCTAATTGTATTGTTTTGCTTTTGGAATTCATTGTGGACAATTTTGTATTATAAAATCATATACAAATGGGAGCAGTCATTGCATGTAAGTTACAGTAATTAAGCTTCAAGTTGGCAACCTTGAAGCAACCAAAATTTTGGCGAATTTATAATGTTGTAAACTCTTTGAATTAAAAAAATTTCCGAAGTTACAATATTATATATGTGTTTTTGTGTGCCTGTTCCTTTTCTAATGTGGCACCCTTTTATGTTTGTTCATTTTCTAATGTGGCATCCTTTTTTTTTTGTTTCTATGCTGGCGCGCTGTTAAGTTATGTAGTTTAAGCACTGCTTTATAATTCGTTCAAAAGCAAACTTATTAAACCCACAACTTAAGAGCATGTCCGCATTAAAAACAATAAGGGTTAATTATGAAATTTTTTTAATTAATTAAATAATTAAACTTATTCATATTTTCAACATCAAACAATCATCAAGGAAAAAATAATAAGATCAGTTTTCTTTTTTAAAAAAAAAATTGGACACTTAAGGAGTTTGAATATGTTCAAACAATCATTAAGGAAAAATAGTAAGACCAGTTTAAAAAAAAAAGTTGACTCACAAGGAGTTTAGATGTGGGGAGTTTGGATGTGACTTAAACATCAACAGGCTTTGATTTTTCTTTATCAAACAAGGGGCTTTGCACTTTCTCCCTTTGAATTCTTGTTTTCAACATAATATATTTTACTAATGCAACTAATTAGCACAAACAATGTTCTGCCTGTACTATTAGAGTGTATGAGATGTTTGGGTGGTTAAAACATCACTACCCGATATACATCCAAGTTGAATGTGGCCTCATCGTTCTAGAAGCAATCGTTGAGGGAACTGGCATCTTGAGGAAGTAGTCAACTGGTCATATGCATGAGGACGGTCAAAAGAATTGTGAGAAAAAGCAAAAATCAGATCAATCAAAAGACTAGGTCAAAGGTCGACCAACGATTTGTCTTAAAAATCCAGACACGATGCCCACTCTCAGACAGTCATCACATCGATCACCCAACCATTTCATAACTAGTGCACTCACCTATTACTTGACAGACACATTCAACCAACCCACTAACATCTACGAATTAATGGTGGTGCGGCATATTCGGTTGCTTATAAATGTCCTACAAAATCCAAACCAGAGGAATACCTAGGATAGAAGGGGAAATGTGTCTCTCTGATTCCATAATTTTTTTTCTTGAGTTCATTTCTTTCTAAAAAATCTTTACTTAAAGCGGTTACAATTAAGCTATGTAGATTTGTGGTACAAGTTTTTCCCAAAGGCCCAAGAATTGACTTGAGCGTCAAAGAGTTTTCGCTAGAAAAACATCTAGCGCCCCCTGACTGTTCTTTGTGATCGTAGGTGAGATTAGCGTGGAGTATTCATGGTCATCAACATCTACTCAAAGAAAGCAAGTACAAGTTATATTGTCTCCCATCAAAACAAATTCAAGCATTAACGTGATCACCTGATCATGGAAATGAACTCGACTAGATTTCTGCATCAACATGAGATATGTATTAATAAAAGATCATTAACATGACAAATCAGATTATATACTTCATTAGCTCCCATACTTTTTACATACTTCATGCTTTGCCGATTGTAAATGTATAACATATATATTATGAAAAGTGAAAATCCATCCATAGTTAATTAGGCCACGGCAACATATGGTGGTGGTTAAGCTACTCAGCAGGTTTATTAGATATAGAGCGCGATGTAACCGACTGAGAGCCTTATGGAATTCAACACTTGGTTGTTCTATCATTGACCTTAAGAATGATTATTTTTTAGTCTGATTCAAAACAAAAAGGGATCTAGAGTTTGCTTTAACTCAGGGTCTATGGATGATTATGGGTCATTATCTAATTGTTTAACCATGGACTCATTATTTTGATAGTTCGAAGGATGAGATTGATTCAGTTATAACATGGATCCGTTTACATGGCTTTGTGCTCCATTATTATCACAAACGGATCTTTCGTATGCTTGGACAAATTATTAGTAAGGTCATGAGGATCGATTACAATACAGTATCAACATTCTAAAGAAAATTTACTATAACTACACTTGAAGTTCCCTAACAAAGCCACCGATATCACAATTTTTGCTTGATGGGAAGGCACAAAAAGTTGAATATGAGAGTCCCCCTTTACTTATTTTGGATGTGGCAAGTACGGGCACAATAGAGACTCCTATCCTAAATGGGATATTTAAGGAGATAATGCAGAAAAGATTGGCATTGAACTCAACCATACTAACGCAAGCATAACAATGGTGCCGACTACTGGTGAGGATGCCTAATAGAATCCAAAGTTTGGACTTTGGATAATGGTTGCCTGTTGCAAATTTTATTGAACTCGCAAGTGTACGAATCTATTGTAGAATAGATTAATGGTGACGAGTGTCGATCCCACGAGGAGGTGGATTTTAATTATGTGTAGAATAAATTTTCTGAGTTGGTGGTTGGATTTATAATGAAAATGATGTAGGCTATCAATTAATTTAAATTAAAGTGGTAGGAATAAACTATTAAAATGAAATGCTTGGATCTCCTGGATCAACTCAACATGCACCATCGGCTTAATATTCATTATTAGTACCAATTAAATCATGAAGGGGAACTTCCACTCATCATGAGCCACACTCTAATAGATATGGTGCTAAGGGTTTAAAGCCAAATAGTAATAACTTGCTTTTGAAAGATTATTACTATCTGTCACGAAAAGTCAAAACAACCACATAAATTAAAGGGGAAGGAAAAGTAAATTTACCAAATTAAGCCCCATGGAGCATGTTGAGACTTCACCTTCAACCCAAGCTTGAAAGGAAATTAGCCACTCATATTTTAGGGGTAAAATGGAAATTTTATTAAAATACGTAGAAAATACAAGATGGAGATGGAATTAGAGAGAATGGAGTCCAAAAATGGATTGGGGTGTCAAATTAGGGGAGCCCCTTTTATAGATACATCTTTGAGTAAATCATGGCCATCTGATTAAAACAATTTGACGCTCAGATTGCGCTTACGTGGCAAGTTCCTATTGGATGGAACACATCATCGAGGCTGTTATTCTCGTGTATATGCATGTATCGCATAACGTTTTTTCGATCCACTAATATTACGCCACGCCACCGGTCAACATTTTTGCTCCAATAGGATCATGACATATTAACGCCACATCATCACAATCATAAGCGGTCAATGCCACATCATTCGCCCAATCAAATGCCGCCACGTCATCGTATAGTGCCACGTCATCAAAAAATGCCACGTCAAAGATACTGAGATAGGTGATCAAATGTCCACGATCAGTATTTACGTATAATCAACCGACAGTATGTGTGAACAAAGACTGTGAGTATATGTGAACATTACCATTTTTCTTTTTAAGTCTTTGTCCGTTTTTCCATCTAATCTCTCGTTTATTGTGAAATGACCATGATATCCCCTAAAATACATAAAATACTTAATTAAAATAAAACATACATAATTAAATTACAAGGGACTTAAAGACATAAAAATAGGGATGTTAGTGAGACTTGGAGTGTAAAATGATGATTTTCTCCATTATAAATACACACTTTCTAGTACTCAACATTGCCCGTAAAGGAAAGCCTAGATTTTTCGAGAGGAAAAGAAAATGTGCATGATCTGGGGTGTGAGCAGCTGGATAATTTTGGTAATGAATCCCGTTTTGGGATTCTTGCCACCAATATTAAAGGAAATCATAACAAGGATACAATCACAGAAAAGCCCACTACTGAATCAAATGACCATGTGACAGCAAATTCTTACCATGAACCAACCGGCTTACCAAAGAACCAGCTTATTGTCTTAGCAGAACCATCATTACGAGTTACACGTAATCAAAAAGCCAACCAACTAGATACCCACAAAGAAATGACCCTTCACAGGCCAATGTAGAACCTACAAACCTCGCGTAACCTAAATAGTAACCAGGCAAACAAATTAACTTCCTCCACATCTCTCTTCGTCCAAAACAAGCCTTAACTCTTTATATCACATGGTTATCTCTTTTGAAACTGATATGTGATAAGAAATTAGAAAAAGGCTAAACTTATGCTGAGTGAAGACTTTTATTGCTCACTCTACACTTTAACCTTACAAATTATGCTCTTTATATAAAGCACAATCAATGAATATTAACACGAAAATAGGACTTTGTACCACTAAGTTAAAGACTAGGTAATCAAATCAAATCTAACAAGTAACACCTAAAGACTAGGATAATACAAGACTTATTCTTTGCAAGAAAGATTAAATGAATAAAAATCTCCAACAATCCCTCCCTTAAACAGATGTTGTAAACATCTAGTTGAACTATAACAACCCTGTAACATAAAACCTTCTTCAAATTGAATTCTCTAAAGCACAAACACCAAGTAAACTTTTAAGCTTCTGGAATGCTACCAATTTGAGGGGCTTTGTGAATACATCAGCAACTTGGTCTTTACTCTTGTAGTAAATGAGATCAATCATTTCATCTATTGTGAGGTCTCGTAAAAAGTGGTATTTTACATTAATATGCTTGCTTATTCCATGTAAAACAAGATTCTTAAAAAGCATTATTGCTAAACTGCTATCACAATAAATAGCAGTAGACCCTTCTTGCTTAAAAAGAAGCTTGTCAAGTATATTCCATAACCAAATTGCTTGACAAGCACACGCTACTCCAGCTACGAACTTAGCTTTTGTAGTCAATAAAGTTACAATTGATTACTTCTTTGAGGATCATGAAATTGTTGCTGAACCCATCATGAAAACATGCCCTGATGTACTTTTTTTATCATCTGGATCTCTTGCATAGTCACTGTCTATATAACTAAATAACTATGTCATTTTTGTCTTCTTATAGAGCAAGCCTCCCCACCCTCCTCCCACCCCAATGCCATCCCTATTCCAACAGGCTTTGGGTTGAACTTCGGTAATTGACAAGGTTTTCTTATGCATCTATTATATTAGTAAATTTATCTTATAATAGTAAAATTAATATTAATTAAAAAATATGTTTAAGGAGAAATTTAGCAATTCCAATGCGCCAAGAAATCTACCCACATTCCAATTAGTGGAAAAATATTCTGTATAATCAAACAGGTTATTTGCTTGATTCCTAACTTGCTTGATTACCTATTTGATAATATTTTGAAGCGCATTTATATAAAGATATGAAAATAAAAATAAAAATTTGAGAAATTACTGACACGAGCCCGCACGTTTTATCTGAACCAGGATCCCAGGCCAGCTTGGTTTGGGCCTAAACATTATAAGTCCGGGCCTGGCCCTCCGTCGACCCGGTCGAATCGAAATCAAAAGAAGGCGTTTACTCACAACTTGCTCAAGCATCTAAGACGCTCGCCAGATGCACAACGCTAATTTAAATAACTGGACGTGCAGTTGAGTTTTTATTTATTTAATTTTTTTTTCTGAAAACTTTAAAATTTTCATTTCGCTGCAAAGGATATCTCCAACATCAAATATTCTGCACAAATCTGATTTCAGTGCAATTGGATATTGTTGCGATTTTTTTTTTATTAAGATCAAAGGATTATAGCATGAAATCCTCCATATACAAACCTTAAACCTTTTAAAGAAAAAAAAAATTACACTACAATACATAAAACAAAATGAAAACATCGCCATAAACCACACCATAAATTGGAAGTGGACGAAACCATCCGAAGTTTCAAATATCTCTTCTCACCACTAGGCAATTAGAGCTAACATTGGTTCGAATTTTGTCCTCTTAGTAAATTAACTCATGCCACATTAAACTTTGAACATAAAATGTGAATTCTTTAAAGACCATTTCTTAATAAGTTCTCTACATAATTAAGAAATTGTCTCTAAAGAATTTATTAAGAAACATAAAATTATTTTATAGTTAACTTGGGACTATAGAGCAATTCAAGGGGAAAAAATATTAAAGAGATTAAAGGCTGATAAAATAAATTATAAAATCATACAGCGCCTTGATTATTTTATCAAACACCATATGGTGTTATAATTTATTTTATCAGTTTTTCCAGACATGAGTGTGTTTGTGGAAGCAAACCAGCACGTGAAATCCAATCTGAGCTTAGGCTCCATGCCAAATTTAGAATTAAAGAGGATTCATGCACGAAGAAGAACATATTGGCTAGCATATGAAAGCACGATTCAAACTGAATAAGAATTATTCAAAATTGATTTAAAAGTAGATGTATATTCACGTACAAGCAACTTTAAAGTATATCGATGTATAATCACAATAATAAAAAAATGATTTTAATAAAAATTCGAAATAAATAAACTGTTAAATTATATGAGTACATTTGAGAATTTAAAGTTAAATTATCCATTAAAATTTCAGACTTAAGATGAAAGTCAGAAATGTCTTTAAATAAATGATTTTTTTTTTCTAAAAAAATTTAAAAGTTTGATATTTGAAACGAAGAATTTAACAAAATAATAACAAAACAACAATAAAAACATATAGTATTATACTGTTAAATTAGCACAATTTTACAATTAACACTATCATACCACATGATTTTATATTTATTTAGTCACTGTTAGGACTCTTTATCATTTTTGAAAAAGAAACAAATATCTTAAAATAAGTCATAATCCTAATATTTAGAAACAGACAACCCCTAACTTATGCAGGTTTTATATGCTTTAGGGTGTTTGTTTTCCGTTGGAAATGGTTTATTTCGACATATATCCTAAATCAGGCAACAAATTCAGAAATATGATCTGGCGGCTGGGGGGACGACGACCTGAAGAAGCAAAATGAAACCAGGATTTGGCCGAAATTATGATCAATAACAAAAATTTTACCACATTTAAATCATTCAACAATTAAAATAGCCCACGGCACAAATTGGACCACATTGTTTTTAATCAATTTTATTTTATTTAGTTAGCCACATAAATTCAAATTCCATGATCAATAAAAATTTTAAAAATTGATATTCGGAATTCGCCCACCTTCTACCTTATTAAAAAGTAGATATTCCTTTCAATCGTTGACCTAAAGGCATGGACTACGATTCAAGTGCTTCATTCCATTTTTTTTTTTATACCTGTAAAATCTCAACTCAACTTGACATCTAATTGTTGAGATAAAAAAACCTTTGGTAAAAACTATCACCTATGACTCAAGAATATTCATGTCATATCATCAAGGATCAATAATAAATTATGCGGAAGAGTACCTAAATTCATAAAACTTAATTCCTCTCTAGAGTTGTGTGGTTGGCCTTTCAGGTCTACACGTTCTCCTAAAGAGTTTTTTAGTTCTCTCTGCGCTTTCTCTCTGATGATGGGATATCAGAAAGAATGAAAAGATTTCTCTACGTGTGACCTGAGGACCATGACCACTTATATAGACCACAGTTTCATACTGCCACTATGTATTCCTAATTCTGTCAATCATAGAATTAGAATACTATTTGGTTTCTACACATTAAAAGCCCACATTCTATCAAATACATTAAAGCCCATAATACTATAAACTTTAACATATCACTTTTAAATGAACTTAACCTTATATGACAGTCTGCAACACATAATTATTCACATATAAGTCCAACATTGGATTAAAGATCCAACAATGCTGGATTAAAAATCCAACAATCTCCCACTTGGGCTATCTGTGTAACCTCATAATTATGTTTTGTAAAAATAACCGTATGAGCTCAACCTTACTATCATTACCGAAATGTATCTATAACCAATCCAGTCCATCAATCATACCAACATAGGATCAAAGCGACATTCATTACATCTATCGTAACTTGACCCTCAATGGTCACTATGCCAATACAACTGATGACATGGATCATGATGTGGATGTGTAGCATGGAAATTTCATGCAATGTGATCTTAACATGCCTATTTCCAACTAGTCCACCTTAAACCTTATTGAGATCAAACTATACTAAAATCAGAGTATGAACAAATCAAAACTTTATTTCTGCAAAAAATAATCTTAAATATCCAAAAAACTGAAATAACTGAGAATGTCTATATTATAAGAGCATCTAAAATCACAAACTCTTACTAAAATTGAATATCCTTAAATAACATAATGTTGTGCAAATTTTATTGAATTCACAAGTGCACGAATCTATTATAGAATAGATCAATGGTGACGAGTGTCAATCCCACGAGGAGGTGGATTTTAGTTGCTTGTAGAATTAATTTTCTTAGTGGATGATTGGATTTATAATGAAAATGATGTAGGCAATATTTAACTTAACGCTGTTGGAATAAACTATTAAAATGAAATGCTTGGATCTGGATGCGTCTCAACACGCACTATCGGCTTAACATTCATTATTAGTACCAATTAAAATGAAGGGGGAACTTCCACTCATCATGAACCACACTCTAATAGATATGGTCTAAGGGCTTCCGTCAAATAGTAATAACCTTATGCAGGGGCGGTTAAAACCGATATCCAGACAAGATTATTACTATCTGTCTACGAAAAATCAAAACAACCACATAAATTAAAGGGAAAGGAAGAGTAAATTTACCAAACTAAACCCATAGAGCATGTTGAGACTTCACCTTCAACCCAAGCTTGAAAGGAAATTAGCCACTCATATTTGAACTAGGGATAAAATGGGAATTTTATTAAAATACGTAGAAAATACAAGATGGAGATGGAATTATAGAAAATGGAGCTTAAAAATGGATTCAGGGGTGTCAAATTAGGGGGAGCCCCTTTTTATAGATCATGGTAAATTATGGCTATCTGATTAAATCGATTTACAACACGTGGCTAGTTCTATTGGATAGAACACATCAAACTGTTATTCTGTGTATATGCATGTACCATACACACGTTTTTTTCCGTCCACTAACATTCTCGCCACGTCACCGGTCAACATTTTTTGTCCAATAAGCTCGTGACACTTCATCATCAACGCCACATCATTCCAATAACCCATAAGCGGTCAATGCCACATCAAATTCACCAATCAAAAACATCTAAATATCGCCATCGATCAAACTATACTAAAATCGTGAAGGAGTATGAACATATAAATCAAAACTTTATGAACGATCAGTATATGTGAAAAAATAATTTTTTTAAATATCCAAAAATTCGTTTTTTCATCTGATCTTTCATTTATTGTGAAATGGCCATGATAACCCTTAAAATACATAAAATACTTAATTAAAATAAAACATACATAATTAAATTATAAGGGACTTAAAGACATAAAAATAGGGATGTTAGTGAGACTTGAAGTGTAAAATGATGATTTTCTCCACTATAAATACACACTTTCTAGTACTCAACATATAACACCCATACGAGCAGTGTGCTCATATAACATCTTGGGTGGTAGTCCCTTAGTAAGCAGATCCGCAATCATGAAGTTTGTGCCAATGTGCTCTATAGATAATTGTCTACTCTGAACTCTTTCTTTAACAACTAGAAAATTGATGTTTATATACTTCGACTTCGTCGAGCTCCTGTTATTATTGGAATACGGCACTACTGACTTGTTGTCACAAAATAACATGAGTGGTCTATCAACACTATCTACTATACGTAGCCCCGTGACAAAATTCCGTAGCCATATCCCATGATTGGATGCCTCATAACATGCTATGAACTCTGCTGCCATCATGGAAGAGGCTATAAGAGACTGTTTAGCACTCTTCTAAAAAACAGCACCTCCTGCTAGCAGATAGATGTAACCCAAAGTGGATTTCATATTATCTTGGCATCCAGCAAAATCAGAGTCAGTATACCCAATGATCTCAATCTTATCCGACCTCCGATATGTGAGCATGTAGTCTTTTGTTCTTTGCAAATATCGTAATACCCGTTTGGCTACTTTCCAATGGTCTACTCCTAGATTACTTAAATATCTGCCCAACATCCCAGTAACGTACGCTATATCCGGTCACGTACAAACCTGAGCATACATCAGACTTGCTACTACTGACGCATAAGGAATCTTCTGCATTTCCTTCTTTTCAAAGTCATTATTAGGGCATTGATTGAGACTAAACTTATCTCCTTTAGCCACAGGGGTTATCACCTAGTTTACAATCTTGCATGCCATATCTCTTGAGAACTGTTTTGATATAGCTCTTTTGTGATAATCCCAAAATACCCTGGGGGCGATCTCAGTGTATCTGTATGCCTAATACAAAAGAGGCGTCACCAAGATCTTTCATCTCAAAATTCTTAGTTAGAAATCTCTTGGTGTCGTGCAATAAGCCTATATCGCTACTAGCAAGCAAAATGTCACAGACATATAAAACTAGAAAAATATACTTACTCCTACAGAACTTATGGTATATACAATCATCGACCAAATTCATCTCGAAACCAAATGAGATGATCACTTGATGTCATAGGATTATAAAACTTGTATCCTCTGGATCGTTCGGAGTATCCAATAAAATAACAACTCACCGTTCTTGGGTCCAGTTTCTTCTCATTAGGCCTATAAGGCCTTGCCTCAACTGGACATCCCCAAACATGTAAGTGCTTGAGAATAGGCTTTTTACCTGTCCAAAGCTCATGAGAGGTTTTGACAGTCGCTTTAATTGGAATCCTATTAAAAATATACGCTGCAGTCGTAAGTGCTTCTCCCTAGAGTGATTCTGGTAATGTAGAATGAGAAATCATACTCCTCACCACGTCCTTAAGCGTCCTATTTCGTCTTTCAACAACATCATTCATAGTGGGTAAACCCGGCATAGTGTACTGTGGGACAATACCGCATTCCTCTAGGAATTTCACAAATGGTCTTGGACGTTGTTCACCTAAACCATCATATCTACCATAGTATTCACCACCACGGTCAGATTTGATGCTTTTGATTCTTTTGCCAAGTTGGTTTTCAACTTCAGCCTTAAAGTTTTTAAACATATCCAAGGATTGTGCCTTTTTATAGAAGAGATATATATAGCCATATCTAAAAAAATCGTCTATGAACGTCATAAAATATTATTGACCATTCCAAGCAGGTGTAGGGAATGACCCACAAATGTCTGTATGTATGAGTTCTAAGATATCCAAACTCCTATTGGCTTCAAATCTCCTTTTATTAGTTTGTTTCCCCGTAAGACGGTTAACACATATGTCAAAATCAGTGAAATCTAAAGAGTTGAGAATTGCGTCTGACACAAATCTCTCTACTCTTCGTTTGGAGATATGACCCAATCTCCCATGCCATAACGCAGCTGAATTCTCATTGGTTAACTTTCTCTTTAAACCTTGTGTACTTAATTGCAGGGATTCATTAAATGAGACAATTGTATCAAGTATATAAAGATTATCATCGCCTGACAAAGAACCAGAACCAACTAGTTTTGAATCATGAAACAAACTAAATTTTCCATTTCCGAATGAACAAGAATAACCAAATTTTTCCAAAGTAGAAGTAGAAATCAAATTCTACCTTCATCAAGATCCAAATAAAATCTGGTCTTTAATAATAATCTATATTTTCAATTGCTTCAACTTCAACTGTTTTGCCATCACCCACATAGATGTATCTTTCACCATCATTGGGTTTTCGGCAATTGAGACAACCTTGCATAGACACACTGATATGAGTGTTTGCACCAAAATATATCCACCATGTGTGTCTAGGTACCGAAGTTTAATTAATCTCAGAACAAATCATGCAATGACTTTTAACTCCGTAAAAGAAACAACTAGTGTCGACTATATCATTTGATTTCTTTTGTTGTTTCTTTTGAGGTAGTGATTTTGCAGCTCTCTTATCTTTATTCCTTTTGTTGCCCTTGTCCTTAACTTCATACCTTATTGAAATTAAGCTTATCAAGAACGTACCAATTTTAGCCTTTTTGTTCTTGACAAACATTTGTTCAATCTGTGCAAGAAACTCCTTAGCTATATTTTCTTTCTCAGTCATTAAGCCCCTGAATGCTTTTGGAATGGTCTTCTTCATGATCATAATACACATGCGATTTGATCTCTCCTACCTTTCTATTTCCATTTTATCATTAAGGGTACTATCATCTATAAAAGGTGAGGGAGAATCAACCCTTAACGCAAGATCAAGATCCATGACTGCGAGAACTATTAAACGATTCTCGTGCCATGATTTGAAGTTAGAGCCATTTAGCATAGGAATTGAATTAATGTTAACGGTAATATTAGTAGCAGACATAATTGAATAGAGAATAACAAACAAGCAGAACAAGCTCATATTATTCTTAAAACAAAAATAAATTCAAATAAAGGTAAACCCTATCTCAAAATACCGGGCACTCTATTAATATTCCATCTTTGGACAAAATATTAACTTGTAAATGATATCTTGGTACAGTTATCAAACACTGATAAGAAGAACATGTCAAACAATAAATCTTCCTTTGGGTCAATTTATTATTCACATGTAAAACCGATAATCATCACGTGTTTCTTACGACAGGTGCACATATAATTCTATTAAATATTAACCTTCCTTTGGGCCAATCGATATTTACAGGAATTACATATACAAAACCGTTTGTATTCTAAAATAAATTAATTTCCACAAGAGATGTTACTTTGGTGACATGTTACTTCAATTAATTCATCTCAAAATACATATAAATCAATCAATATTTGAATTTAAAAATTGCCCAAAAATAACCAAAAAAAAGTTTTGGTCAAACTCCGGTCAACGATCAAAGTCAACGGTCAACATTGACGGTCAACCGTTGACCGGTTCAGGGCTGGACGGTTCGGATCACCCGAACCGGATCCTAAACCAGCCCACAAAATTAAACCAGCCTTTTTTTTTTTTTATGGGCTAAACCTTTTTAATGGGATAATGTAAAATAAACTTAATATTAATCCATTAAACCCAATATATTAGGCCCAAAATTTAACTTTCATTAAACCCAATCAAATTTAAGACTTAAATGAAAAGTCCTTTAATAATTATTCAAAAAAGAAAATTTTAAAAAACCATAGGGACCTTAATGTTATAAGGCATGAAACAATAGCACATTTTATTCTTTTCTCGCACCAACACCATGCCACCACTTTTTTTTTTAATCCGATTTTCCCCAAAAAAAATTTCTAAAATTCTAAATTTATTTCACTTTAATAAGAGTCAACTATAAATTTAATTCAAGAATTATTAAATTTTAAAACACCAAAAAATACTTTATCCTTAATTTGTTCTCAAACTCAATAATTTTAATAATTCTAGTATTATTAAATTCAAGAACACCAAAGATCTAATCATAAATAAAAAATAATTTTGATTCTCAATTATTCAATATGAATTGGCTGTGATACCACTTGTTGGGATAATAAAACCTTTGGTGAAAACTATCACCTATAACCTAGGAATATTCATGTCATATCATCAAGGATCAATAATAAATTATACGGAAGCATACCTGAATCCATAACGCTTAATTCCTCTCTAGAGTTGTGTGGTTGGCCTTCTTGGTCTACACGTTCTCCTAGAGAGTCTTTTAGTTCTCTCTACACTTTCTCTCTGATGATAGGATATAAAAAAAAATGGAAAAATTTCTCTACGTGTGACCTGGGGACCATAACTACTTATATAGACAACAGTTTTCTACTATCACTAAGTATTCCTAATTTTGCCAATCATAGAATTAAAATACTATTGGGTCTCTACACATTAAAAGCTCACATCCTATTAAATACATTAAAGCCCATAATACTGTAAATCTTAACAGATCACTTTTAAATGGGCTTAACCTTATATGACAGTCTGCAACACATAATTATTCACATATAAATCCAATGTTGGATTAAAGATCCAACAATGCTAGATTAAAAATCCAATACCAATTAGTTAAAAAAAAAAGTCTAATCAGTTGACATAAAAGCCATGGATTACGATTCATGTGCATGGTTCATTCCATAATTGTTCGTCTTTTTGTACTATTTTATACTTCTAAATCTCAACTCGAAATACAGATACTTACCTTAGCAGGAGTCCAGCCGTGGGCTTAGAGTGACTCTAGAGTACATTGAAAGTACTATACCTACTTAATGCATGTGTAATGTATGTGTATTTATTTTGAAAAATTATTATGTAATTAGTAATTATATTTAATTAAATTACACACATCATACATATATTAATTAATTATAGTACTTTAAACGTACTCTAAAATTTCTTGCTTCTTAGATAATTGAGCAAATCATTTAGTGTATAGTAAAAGAAAAAAAAAATTTCACTCTCACACAAGTTGATCAATATTCAGTGCATATGTATATACTCCGAAATTAAGCCACCATCCACATACTACAAATAAATCTAAAGTCTCGCAGGGCACAAGGCATGGTACCCTTTCACCCTTATGATTTGTTAGCCTAATTTTGGGGCAGTATTGGAGTTCATTTTTTCTCAATTAATTGAAGTTATTGCGATCACGTCAATATATGCGATCAGTGCCCTCTATTTATCTTAGTTTTTTTTTATTATTATTTTTTTCATTCTCTCAATATGGCGGAAAGGAAATTTGCATAAAACGGTCAACAATGATACGACCTGCCCAAAAAATGCCCAAGCATTGCTTACGGACTTCTCATTTGGACCGGTATGTTTCAATCCATCTTTGTACTTGAACCGACGGCCAGATGATGCTTTAAATTTCTTTAAAGCTGGTTTGATACAACAATGAAGGAAGATTGATTAAGGATGAAAACGGAGCAGTTGAGATACACTATAACGGAGAAGAAGCTTTGTTTGTAAAAGCTGAAACAAGTTGCGGGTTGGATGATTTTGGTGACTTTGAATCAAACTCGAAGCTTATGCAACTTTTCCAAGCTGTCGATCACACGAAAGATACAACTTTTCATCCACTTCTGATGATACGGGTGCAAGATTAATAATACTATTTCTTCCTACAGTTAGCTAGATTTCAGCATTTTATGAGTTTCAATTTGAGTTTTAATTGATGTGGTAATTAATCAATAACTATCACACCTTGATGAGATGGTAGTTACAGTTAGAACTCAAATGTTAACATCCTAAATGCTGGAATCCATAGCTATTATTCAATTTACTAAGGGAGAAGGATAATCTATTGATCAATTTACTAAATTAAATATTCCGAGAAATGGATTATCTAAATTGAATCCTAAGATTCTAGCTGAGTAATTGCCAATATAGTCTTCAACACTAACCCAATTGCCTTATCAGGTAAAATTCAATCAGAACCAATCCATTCCGCAGCCGAAAGAATTCATAATGCTATTAAGCAGATGGACGAAAGTCAGCTCTTGCTTACCAACAGCAACAGCCTGATAAAACAACTGTGAGGCGAGAAGCCCACAATTTTGGTTGTCCTAATCTCCTTATAAGCAATTTGGCAACCATGCCTGCTTACGATGCAAATTTTGGATAGGGCGGGCCAACGTTTGCGAGGTTTGTTAACCCAATTCTTCATGGTGGGGTGGTAATTATTTTACCATGTCCGGCCAATGATGGGAGCTGGTTAGTAGTCATTGACATAGAAACTAATCACTTGCAGCTCTTTAAGAAGTTATTTTACGATATTTTTCGGTAATATATTCTCTTCTGGAAAATTTCTTGAAGGCAAATGAACAATTTTGAAAAACTTTTATCTGACCACCCATATCTCCTTTTTATATTCTACAATTTCAATAAACTCGATAATTTTGTATATTTAGTGCAACCAGGATATAAAGGTTTCTCAGCATCTTTTAATAAATCCTTAAATGACTCAACATCATTATCACAATATCTAAATGCATTATGCACCATTTCAACAGTGGTAGCAAAGTATTGTTGGTATTTTGGTCATTTTAGTGGTCTTGAAATGAGAATATTGTCTTCTCCCCATGCCAAGACCAATTTATGTAACTTCCATCAATACCATTCACAAATAAATGATCTACTACCTCTCGAGGTGTTCAATATATCATATTCACATTTTTTTCACATAGACATCTTATAAAGTTAGGGTTATCAGAATTTTTAATGACATACTTAATGAAGTTAGCAACCTTTTTTTTTCTTTAAGCAATGGACTTCCTATTAGATGACATCCATGATTTATCCATTGTATGAAGTACAAAATATCTCCCTGAAAAGACATGATGATATTTAAGTATTTTAATTAATGTAATGAACACTAATTATATAACAGGAGTAGAAAGATCAAAAGAATTACCAAAAGCCGCAAGCTTTTTATTATTATAGTTGAATTGCATGTGTGTAATGAAGAACTTGAATGAGGAGAATGCACTCATTCTCTATATGTTTCCTTTATTTATAGTTCATTCTCTTGTTGTAATACGTGAAAATGCACAAATTGAAGCTTATAATGGAACAGAAAATCGTAATTTCAATTAAAGCATGTGTCTACAAAAGAAACTACTTTTATGAAAAAAAAAATTCTCGCTCCAAATTTCCAATGACAAAAGAAACCGCTTTTCTTAAAGCCAATTTCTCTAATTTACTATCATCACGGTAAAATCGTAAAAAAGAGGCATGTGTAACTATGTGTCGATTTTTTAAGCCAAAGACTCCATTTATATATAAGAACAATCTTGAGAGTATGAATATGAAAAAATGAAAACGTTGAAAGTAGATCGATTGAAGAAACAAAGGTTTCTGAATAATTCTTTTATTATTTCATCCTCTTTTAATTCAGGAGGAGCAAGTTGTTTAATAACTAATTCTTCACTTAAATCTAAATCTTTTAACAACTTGAGAAAAATTTATTAAGAGCTTCTTTTGACATTGAACAAATTTTTTTATTTTTCTGTATTTTTTTTATAATTTTTCATATTCAGATGCTTATTCTAGTACATTTTTTTCTAGTTGATATGTTTATATTTGTACAGACATGTGTTTATAAATTCATGCGGCATGAAGTTATCAACAGCTAAAGACAAACAAATTAATGGTAATATACTACAACTACGCACTCTTTTACAAACTAATTAGTTTAATGAAAATGTAAAATACAAAATTAATTCGTGCGTGGTCAAGCGTATGTTCATTCAGCAATTGTGCATTTCACATCAGTTTATATAATAATACTTCATAAAAGAATCTATGATTGTATCATTACTAACAAATTAGTAGAAACAAAAAATAATACTAATAATGTAGATCCAATGGTGATTTTATCTGACTGATAGCACCATCCCACATCTATTTATACATGTGCTTGTATTAATTGTTTGTAACTTTGTCATTACTCTTAGTTAAAAGCATTTCATTTAAAGTTAATTTTTTCAAACAAAATAAAACATGTAAATGAATCTTAATAAAATCCTAAGTTACAAACAACCACCTATTAGTAGGATTTGTGAGGTCTTCTTAAAACTGTCAATAAAAATTCTTGAAATTTTACAATTATAAATAGGAATTATAAAAATACATAATTAAAAAATGAGACTTTTCTAAAACATAGAGCTCTAGATAACAGCCCAATTTGCCTTTGAGCCAATTTGTGAGCAATCCATCCGATAGGTAGATAACAACTGGGCTAAGCTAGGCTTGGCCATTTTTCACTCAAGCCTGAGCCTGCATGCTCGGGCCATTTGGATTTATAAAATTAAGATGAGAGTGGAGCTATTGGAACCTTCAAACTCCTTCTGGAACAGCATTTTACCATTTTGGTTATGGTTGAAAGTTCAATAAAGGACAAAAATGACCTTTTAGTGAAGAACATCCGATAATTGAGGATAAAAAGTAGCAACTTCGCCACTCCAACACTTAGTTCCTAATTATTATTATTATTATTATTATTATTATTATTATTATTATCTTACGAACTTTTCAGTAAAGATGGACCTGGCAGCGTCATAATCTTATAATTTTTTTTTAAAAGAAAATGGTCATATGGGTTTGAGTCATGGGAATAATAGGTTGGAAAAAAGGGAACATAAATTACAAAATGTAGATTTTGCTTTTAAATTTTAATGAATTTTTCTACTAAGTAAAATTCGTTAAGAAGAAAGGCCATTTCTTGCCTTCTTGTTACTGCGTACTAATAAAATGAGGGATTTTATTAGGGAATGGAAGAAGGTGACATCAAGGGCATTAAAGGAATAAAGTGTGTGTTAACAAAAATTATAATTTATTTTAAGGATATTATTATTTGAATTCACCAAACTACTCATTAATCCCATCTTTAAAAATAATTTTTAATTATTAAAATATCCTTAAATGAAGTTACAATTATGGGAACTAAAATATAATAAAAAAAGAATTTTTACTCTTTCAACTTATCTTTATGTTCAATGTTATATTTTTTGTTAAATCCCAAATTGTATTCTTCATTTCTTATTCATCTTAAAACGTTCATAAAGGAATTACGAGCCTGAATTCTTTAGACGCCTTTATGTTTGAAGCTCCTAAAGTAGTTATTACAAGTTTTTCTACCTCCAAATATTTTTAATTTTTGGGCTGATACAAATTTTCTGATTTTGGGCATTTCAATAATCTTAGATACGTCATGAAGGTTATAGTCATCTCGCCAAATGGTGGGGTTATATTTTTTCAAAAAGTAAATTTTCAATTGATCTTACCATTTTTACCAAGGACTAAATAGGATCAATAAAAAATATATTGACACTTAGAATGATTTTAGTGCATTTTAAAACATTAGAGAGATTTCAATTAATTTTGTCAAACAATAAGAAAATTTTACTCCTTTTCCCAAAAAAACTTGTACTGAAAAAATTTTCACCTCTATATCATCATACAAATATAAAAGGCATATCTTTTTAAGCAGTTAACCTAAAGCCATTGACTAAGGTATCTAATTCATTCTATAAATTATTTGTTTATTGGTATTTTGATGCTTATCTCAAACTCAATTTGACATCAAAATATTCAAATTAACATGCATTCTAAATAAGGGTGAAGCTGTCTGTACTTTAAAAATTACTCTAAACACTTTAATTTTAATAAAAAACTTATTACAAAATACCCATCGCGTAAGTCACTATCAAGGATAGTTTATTAAGTCAATATTACATAATTACTTTAAACACCCACGCACTAGTTATTCAAAGTATAATATTCTCATATCTTAAATTCTAAAATTTTGTATTTACAATATCTTTGTCAATACTATTAAGGATAGTTTATTAAGTCAATATTACATAATTACTTTAAACACCCACACACTCATTATTCAATGTATAATATTCTCATATCTTAAATTCTAAATTTTTTTATTTACAATAACTTTGTCAATACTCAGATGAACAATGAGGAAATCAATATTTTGATCTTCCACTTCATCTTTTTATTATTATTCTCATTGCAATTTATTTTAGTTGTAAAATCAAATATTGGATTTTAGGTGCAAAATCTAATATTGAACATAAATAAATAAAATTAAAAACTAAAATTATGCTAAATAATTTATTTACAACTTGATTTGATTATATTATTGTAAGTCAGTGTTAAGCCTCTTAGAATTACGTGTGCTAAGTAGTTTTATCAGTATTTTAAGTAAATAAAATTAATTAATTTAAACCGTTAGGATTTTAATAAAAAATTTAAAAAATGTATAAAATAAAATTTATTTTAAAAAAATTTAGCATATGAGAGTATAAAATAATAAAAATAATTTTTTTAATATAAATGGTCCCACCCACGCATAATTGAGAAACGGTAAGGGTTGACCCAATAATTCTATGTACGGACTCTCAGTATGTCAAATTTGTCCCATGCGGAAATTCTTCACCCCCCACCCCCCATCCCCCATCTCCCATCTCCCATCTGCCACCTACTCATTTTATTAGCGACAGCGGAGAGGCAGGAGTATTGGGCGGCTGAAGGTAAGACCCCCACCTGCCTTTTAATTTTTTTTTTTTATAAAAAAAGAAGTGTGAAAATTTTGGCGGCTGCGAGAATTTTGATAAGAAAATAATAATAATCTAATTTTAAGGCAATTTTATTTTTATGTATTTTTTAAATTTTTAATTAGAATATTTAATGATGTTGTATTTTATATATTATTTATTGAGTAGGTTATATAAGTAATAAGCTAATAATTAACAATAAACTTAAATAATATCATATAAATGGCATTAACTAATTAATAACAAATCAGTACATATTTTAACTAAATTTTTAAACTTATTAAATGTTTAAAGCTGAAATTTTATAAATTTAAGATTTTTTTTAAAATTTTTTTGTTTATTAATTGTAGCTTATGTCTATTTTTCTAATATTTACATCTGAATAGAAAAAATAAATTTTTGTAACTTTTATTTTAATGAAAAAATATTTGAACGAAATATAAATATTATATTTTAATTTTTTTTTTATAAATTATATTTATTTCCTAATTATAAAACCAAATCCTTTTTTAATTTGATGTGTACGGGCATAAATATCAAATAATTATATTTATTATTTTATTTATAAAAATAAATAAAATATCACTTATATTTAAATATTTTAAAAAATAAATATATTATTTAAATATTCATATTCAAACACTTTCACACTTCAAAAAATTTAAATCCATTTAAATTTTAAGCAAAAATACAAATGACATCCTAGTAGCCATTACATTATTGAGTCAGACAAAAAATTATTATTTTATGAGATGGGCATTTAATTATGAGATTTGATGGCAGTCGAAAAACTTGCGACAAAGTGGGCGGTATTAAATACCAAATACGAACCAATAGAAAAACTATCTAAATATGGAAGTTGCAGAGTTACGACTATTCTAACTTGAGACATACATAAAAATTATGTACGGCCCATTGTTATTACTGTTTATGCTTAATTTTTTTGCGTGTTATAATTTACAACAGCTGTAATTTAAAAAAATTCTTTAAATATAGATATTAAACTTAGATTTAATATCTTGTAATAATATAGATATTTGTGCTTAATTTTTTTTTTTATGCTTATCTTCATATTTTCCTAATTTTCTTTCACACTTGAATATATAACATTTTACAACTAAAATTTATTACCTATATATTATTATTCAATAACTAATAAATTTTTAAAAATTCAACTAAAAATTAGATCAATTGTAAATTATTATCCAATATATTTTACTATAATTAGTAGAAATGATCGCATGGATCACAAAAAATAAAAAAAAAAAATCTAAAGATATATGACTGACACACATATAAGAAGGGAAATTATCATTCTCCCACCAAAGTTATTCGAACATATTAAGTCAGTGCCATAATTTGCTAAAAAGTTCATTTTACCACTAAATGTTTATTCTTTTATCGTTTTACTACTATTCTGTTAAAAGTATTTTAATTTTAACAGAAAATGAGTTAAAATTCAATTTTACCCTTGGAGTATAAAATCATAATATACTAAATTCAAGTATTAATCACAACTCAAAACAATTTAATTAAGGAAAAAATGTAATGAACTATAAACCAAGAAAAAAAGGTCAATAACTCATGGTAGAGAGAGCAAACAACAGTGGAGGCAGCAACGAGTCAATGAAAGTATTGTAGTGGATAGAGTAGCGAGTGAGAGGGAGACAAATCAAAGATAGAGCAAGAGAGAGAGGCCAATTTTTAGCATTGTAAATTCCTTTTTTAAAAAAATTATTCATCTAATAATTTATTACTGTTTATTTCACCATTGCAAATGCAATGTTTTTAGCTTCAAAGAGAAATGTCTTAATTGCCCTTATGATATTAGCAAATCATTAGTAAAATTTTTAACTTGTCTAATGGAATGGTGGTAAAATGATTAAAAAGTAAATATTTGATGATAAAATATACTTTTCAATAAATTATGATACTAATTTAATAGGTCAAAATAATTTTGGTGAGAAAATAATAATTTCCTACCAAAGGTGAAAATGATAATTTCCCTTTCGGTAGTCTAGGCCTGAACACTATTTTTCACATGCAGATGCATACAAATAATACAAAACGATTGGATTTTTATGTAATAAGTAATAAATAAATTGTATAAAGGTGTGTTTGACAATTTCAAAGTCAATAGTCCATTGACATAAAGAGTTGATAGGTGGTAGTTAACTTTATTAATGAAATCTTTTAAAGTGGGACAAAAGGCTGGAGTTTGGACTCCGGTCATGTTAACGAGGAGGGAATTGAGTTATTATCGTATTAATATTAAAAAAAAATGGTGACGTATCAATTTCCTCACTAATACCCATACGGAAAAATAATGTTTAGAAAAATAATTTTTTTCTCTATAAGCCTCCCACAATCCCTAAATTAACCTTAATTTAATATGTATCAGTTTATAATTTTAATGCTTTAAATTTACTGATAACTTTCTTCGACAATAACCAAATACTACAGGTCATTTGGGACCTATTTTTAATTTTTAGTAAAAATTTTAAAAATAACTTTTAACAAAATCATTCTACATGTGATTTTAAAAAGCTACTAATTGATTTTAAAAAGCCAATAATTAGTAGCTTTTGAAATTTTAGCTTTGAGAATAAGTGCCGTTATTCCACATAATTCCTCTTACATATCTCAACGCCTAAAATTCTGCTCATTTCATTAGAAAATACAATCATTAAAGTTGAGGGGATCATTTATATTTTAATTTTGATTTATTCATGTATGATTTTTTAATCTTTTCTACTTATTAATTATATTGTGATAGAAATAAAAGAAACAAACATTAATAAAGTAGAACTTTTTTGCTTACGGATTATTAATATACACACAATAAACAAATATTTTAAGTATATTTTATACATATTATTTGATGTGCAAGTAAATTTCATTCAAAATCATTTCAAATTATCTATTATAATCATTTACATTACAATAGTTTAGTTATAATTTTTCCAAATATATACATATAACTATTTTTCAAATTCATAACACTTTTAAAATAAAAAATATTAAACAATTAACTGATTTTCTTCACAATTGTATAACATAACTAATAACAATTATTTAAAAACCTATAGCATCACTAGGCCATACCTTCTATTGCTCCATCTTCCTTCACAACCATAAAATATTTTCTATAGATGCCAAACTTAACAAAATAATCAAATGAAATCTTAGGAAAACAATTTAGAAAGAAATTTTTTCATGAGCAAAAGTCTTGTAATTGATTCCTTGTTTTTGTACTTTAGTAAATACAAAAGAACTATTTTGTCCCTAACAATTATAAAATATAAAAATTTCTTAATTTACAAACGCAATTGATTTGGTTTCTGGATTTTTTTAATATAATTTCCCAGTAATGTGATTTAGTTTTTGGATTTTTTAATTTTTTGGAGATATATGTCTCTAAAATTTTTTTAATTTTCAAAAATGAGCTTCAGTCATTATCGATATTTGATGGTTATTGTTCTAAATTCTAAAGTTTCAGTTTGGATGAACAACTGATTTTACTTAAAAATATTTTGGATATAAATAGGAGTAAAAGCCACAGTTTTAGTAGTTATTCAATCAAAATCAATCATTGGAAAGAAAATTCTATGATTTCATCATTAAAATTATGGTATTAATGCCGTGATAAATATAAATTTTGTGAATTACACATAAAATTAGTAAATAAAAAGTAAAATAAGCAAATTAATATAAGAGTGATAAATTGATGCTTCAAAATTTCAAACAAAACAAACATTTGTAAAAATAACAGAAAACTTGTAATCAACATTAAACTTTAATTTTAAAAAGTTATTTATTTATTTAAGAAAGGAAAAAAATTATTCTTTAACTGAAAACACAAGGTTTGTGTTGAAAATAATTAGAATAAGTTTTATTAAATTGATTTAAACATAAATTCTATATTTATATAAGGAGATTTATAAACTTTTTTTTTCATTTTCTATCATAGTATTTGTTTACTACTCAAGTTAATTAAGCAAAATTGTTTTATTTTTTATTTTTATATTGATCAAGCTAAAATAAAATAAAAAGATATTCTTATATTTTTAGACATACATAAAACTGGATCTAATTTTTAGTTTTATACATATTTCATTTAGTTTCAAACTTTGCTTCTCACTTATACTAAACGATCATTTGATATTATTGTCAAGGAAGGATGCAAAATCAGTTGTTTTAGAAATAACTTTGAAAAATATTAAAAAAAAAAGGAAGTTTTTCAAAAATTTGATTTTGAGAATAAGTTTATCCTTAATAAAATTTTACATATATTATCACATGTATTACATAAACCCAAAATTATTATTAGGATTAATGTCATCTGGATGACACATCTTTCAATAAATATAAAAAAAGTGATGCAATTTTTAAAAATAGGTAGACAACTGATAAATCGTTAAATTTTGCCATTAATTGTAACAACACCAGGACAAAATGGAACAATTGATACAAATAACGAAAAATAAAGTGCTAGCACTTGAGTGACGCATGTATTAAATTGTCTCACAAGTGATAATTTTTTTGAAAATACTCTTAAAGGTGACAAACCGTTAACTTCTGTCGTTAATCCTAGCAACACAAAATGTTGTAATTGATAGAGAACTTGAGGGAAAGATGTTGATGGGGCCTTGTTGAAAAATGTATTGGATATTTTTGTGTATATTGGACTGTGTAGATAATCTGGTTGCTACGAATAAGATTTTGAAAGAACAAATGTTTACCAAGCCATCATATTGGATTCTTGAAGATTTGAGTCTAATATTATGCTTCAAGATTTGTGAGAGATTTGCTTCTTCTTTTATGTTAAAACATTAGTTTGATTCAATGAGATTTTTTTTTAATATTAGTTTGATTTAACCCTAAAAAAAGCCCATATTTAGATTTAATTTATATGTTTTATAAAAGAAAAATTAGAAATCAATGAGAAGGGGTAGAAACATTATTTTCTAATTAACTTTCCACTTTCGTTAGAGTTAATGGTGGGAGTTAACTGTTTGTCACTTGTAAGATATTTTCAAAATATTTATCATTTGTGTGATAAATATTGAAACATGTGTCTCCCAAGTAACATTAGCCCTAATATTTAAACAAAGTCACAGGGGTAGAAATGTCATTTCACTAAAAGACAACCAATTGTATTAAAGTTAATGGAAAAATTAACGATTTATCACCTATTTGCATATTTTAAAAAATTATATCACCTTTTTTATATTTGTTGAAACATGTGTCATTTAGATGACATTAACCTTTATTGTTATTCAATTTAGAAATAAAAAAACATTAAATATATAAGGTAATCATGATTATAATGATTTTTTATTTTACATTTGTGAGTTCTCATTTTTTTTTCAATAACCTTATAACATTTACTGGTTTTACATCAAATCGTCTATGTCATTTACATAATTTGAATGTTATTCTACACTTAATATTGATTTACAAATTTGATATTACATCTATAACTTTATGTTTTGTTCACTTGTAAAATATTATTTTACTACTCTAATGTTAATTTACTTATTTTACCTTCTATTTACAAGTCTTATGTTTTATTTACTTAATTTTTATTTTATTTTACACTTGATGTTGATTTATAAGTTTTATGTTATATCTAAACATTTATGTCTTGTTTACCAATAATACATTATTTTACCACTCTTATCTTAATTACTTGTTTTACATTCTATTTTGAGGTCTTATGTTTTATTTTATACTTAATATTAATTTACAAGTTTTATGTTATATTGATAAGTTTTTGTTTTATTTACTAATGATGTGACAATTTACCATTTCTATCTTAATTTACTTATTTTGCTTTCATTTACAAGTTTTATGTTCTGTTTTTCACAATTTATGTTTTATTTTACATTTAATATTAATTTACAAATTTTATGTTACATTTTTTAGTTTTTGTTTTGTTTATCAGTAATGCACTAATTTACCATTTTTATGTTAATTTACTTATTTTATATTTCATTTACAAGTTTTATATTTTATTTACATAATTTATGTTTTATTTTACATTTATTGTTGATATATAAATTTTATATTAAATTATATGTCTTATGTTTGATTCACATCATTTATGTTTAATTATAATTTTAAGGATGTGGCTTTCATTATGTCATTATAGAATGAACGGTCATTGTAGTTTAATAATACTCTTCAAATAGACTCACCGAAAAAGTCAAAAAGTTTTGCGCAAAATAATAAACGGCCCCAGGATTGAATTAATGTTCCGAGCAGTGGATTGATAATAATATTTTTATAGTAAAAGAAACTAATATTTTATTATATTCTCATGCAAGTTTATCACTATAAATATACACACACCCCGAATGAAACCATTGTCAAACTACAGCAAAATAAAGTCTCGCAGGGCAGCACAATTAAGGTATGGTTCCTTTCATCCTTATGATTTGTTAGTTTTCTTTCACCCAATTAAAGTTAACTATCATGGCCAATGTAAACGATGAGGATCCTTTATTCATCTTAGCTTTATTATTATTATTATTATTTTTTCCACACTCACAGAATGGAAATTCACATAAAAGAGTCCACATTGATACGACCAGCCCAAGAAACGCCCAAGCATTGCCTACGGACCTCTGACTTGGACCGGTCGATGCCGTTCATTTTCAATCCCGGTGCGTACTTCTACCGACGGCCAGATGATGCTTCAAATTTCTTTGAAGTTGGTTTGATGAAGGAGGCTTTGAGCAAAGTTCTTGTGCCGCTTTACCCCTACGCCGGAAGATTGGTTAAAGATGAAAACGGAGAATTTGAGATAAACTGCAATGGAGAAGGAGTTTTGTTTGTAGAAGCTGAAACAAGTTGTGAGTTGGACGATTTCAGTGACTTTGAATCAACCTTGAAGCTTTTGCAACTTTTCCCAGCTGTTGATCACATTAATACGTCTTTTTATCCGCTATTTTCGGCGCAGGTACAAGATTAATAATATTTCTCCCTTTCTTGATCTGCTTGATTTTACACTATTGCCATTAATTTAGTTTTGACTAATATTAAGTATTCTTTTTAAGTCCGACGTGAGTTAGGACTTTAATGTTGACATCTTTAGTACTAAAATTTCTAACATTACTCTTAAATAATTGTTTTACACTAATTAATAATTTTGTTTCAATTGACTTTCATATAATATCGACTAGGTAACTCATTTCAAGTGTGGAGGAGTTTGTGTTGGAGCTATGTCTCACCATATGTTAGCAGACGGAATTGCAACAGCTTTTGGTATGAACTTATGGGCTGAGATGGCACGGGATGCTCCTTTAAGCATTACGCCTTTGTTTGATAGAGCCGTAATAGAAACTGGGATCCCAATGTCTCCTACATTCCGCCACCTCGAATACGACCTGCCTCCTTCCATGATCAATAGTCCTACCGATTATCATCAAAATCAAGAAACCATTTCTACTGCTATGATTAAATTATCACCTGATCAAATGAACACCCTCAGAGGAAAATATTCTAAGAAATATAGTAAATTCGAGATATTAGCAGCACATATATGGCGTTGCGCATGCAAAGCACGAGGATTGTCTGCTGATCAACTTAGCCGTTTAGAAATTCCCACAAATGGACGTTTTAAATTGAATCCTAAAATCCCCCTTGGATATATTGGCAATGTTGTCTTCAGCGCCACTCCAACTGCTTTCTCAGGTGAAATTCAATCAGAACCGTTGGAATACACAGCCGAAATAATTCAAAACGCCCTTAAGCAAATGGACGACGAGTATTTGAAGTCAGCTCTTGCTTACCTAAAACAGCAGCCTGATTTAACAGTTATAAGGCGAGGGGCCCACAACAATAGTTGTCCTAATCTGTTGATATGCAATTTGGCAAACATGCCTCTTTACGATGCAAATTTTGGATGGGGCCGGCCAATGTTTGTGAGGATGGTTTACCCCTTTCTCCATGATGGGGTAGTAATTATTTTACCAAGTCCAGCCAGTGATGGTAGCTGGTTTGTGGCCATTGACCTGGAAACTACTCACTTGCAGCTCTTTAAGAAGTTATTTTATGATATTTTTCTTCAACACTAGAATAAGTAATATGAATTTTAAACCTGTTTGTTTAGGGCATCAGGTTCGTCGGTTTTAGAAATGATTACGTAGATTACTTTTTAGACAATTATATTCAGATGAAATACAATAATTAGATCACTATAATCATCTGATATAATTGTCTTAAAAAGGATATATATTTGACTATTTTTATAAATAAAGAGGTGTCTGTGGCACTATCCTTTCCTTTATTATTATCCTAATAATGTGTGTAGAAGAACTTCTTGGGTGGGAGAATGCATTCATTTTCTGTTTGTTTCCTTATTCTATTGTCTTGTAATTCCCAAAAAAATTTATACTTTTGAAGTTTGTAATAGAACAGAAAGTATAATGTATGTGGCAAATATTAAGTTACATTCAGCTATAATTTACTCTTCTCACATAAATTATAAGGGCTCTATCATTGTATTACCGTTCGTGTGTGAGAAATAAATTACAATTAAATATCATTTAGTGGACTCCAATGTATTTTATATTTCTATTTCTTTTTTTGAGCATAAAAAAAAGCTTCATTAATGAGGTCAAACTTATCATAATTACAAAGCACGCCACATTGGACGCAATCATAATATGAAACTTCAAAACAGTTACAACCCACAAAGTTAGATATAACATTTATTGTTTCTTAAGCATGCTTTGAAATAAAAACTTTGGTCATTTGTTAAATTTTTATATTGATCAGCAGCCAAAAGCTAAGTAATCACTAGTACAAAATGGAGGGAGACGTTTGATTTCAAAAATCAAACTAGAATAATAATAATGCTTCCTGCAGCGACTTTAAATACTTTACATTTGAGTGCATTGCAATGTTCGCGCCTTCTTTGATTTCAAATTTTGAGGAAAAGCTACAAGAAAAAGAGAAAAGCAAAAGGGACCCATTTAAAGACCGAAAGCACATGATGAATCATGATTCATGCCCAAAAAAACTTTAAAAAAAGAAGTTAAAACTTAAAATTAATCAATAGACTTTAGTTACTCTTCACACAGATAAATAAGTAACATTAATAGTGCACACACACAGTACATGCATATGTCTCTTCATGATGAATTCCATCATTGGAAGCTCAATATGGCAACAAAATTTAGAGTATCAACAGGCCATAGCCTCCATGGACGACGAGCACGAAACCTGGAGGAATGCGGCGGCAAGGCTAAATTCCGTCAGTCATCTCAGAAACGAGTCCATGGACAGAAATGTTGATGATTATTACAATAGAAAATTTTGTTTCAATGATATGCCATCGAGAAATTTATCAGTTAAAATGCATCCGGCGACTGATCATCATAAATGGTACAAGACACTGCCGCCAGGAGAAATGCTGCCGAGAAATGAGGTTTTGGGAGGTTACATTTTTGTTTGTAATAATGAAACCATGCAAGAGGATCTCCGCCGCCAGCTTTTTGGTAATTTTAAAATTTGCAGATGTTGGCAACAGAAAAATGTTGTGTACAAATTTGTACAGTTCTTTCATAGAAATTTTTATTGCAGGGCTTCCACAGAAGTACAAGGACTCTGTAAGGGCAATAACACCAGGATTGCCTCTTTTTCTCTATAACTATACTTCCCACCAGCTTCATGGAGTTTTTCAGGTTCGTTTTAAGTACTCTTTGAAAATTTTGTTTAATTTACCAACTCTTGATTTTAAATAAAATTGGCTATTTAACTAATCCGCAAAAAAAAATTGATGGTGTTTTCTAAATTGCAAGGCTGTGAGTTTCGGAGGATCAAATATTGACCCAACCGCATGGGAAGACAAAAAATGCAGAGGTGAATCTAGATTTCCTGCCCAGGTAATTAATAGAGATTAAATTAATTAAGTTTGATTATTGATTAATTATTCCTCTAGTTTAAAAGTAATTAATTAAAGAAACTTATTATGATAATCTTATGTATTTAAAACACTAAAATTTCATCAGGTTAGAATTAGAATCAAGAAGATATGCAAGCCACTGGAAGAAGATGCTTTTAGGCCAATACTGTATCACTATGATGGCCCAAAGTTCAGATTGCAGCTTTCTGTGCCTGAGGTATTAATTAATTCTTAATAATATTCATACCATATAACATTATTTTTAATCTGGATTGCTCAAGTTTCGTCACTTGTGTAAACAATACATAGTTTATTGCATGATGTGTAACTTAAATTTAGTCTGCTACATGCAGGCACTTGCATTAATGGATTTGTTTAAAGAGGAGGACATTTAGAGGGCAGAAGAAATGATTTATTCTGCATTATTAAGTAGCTTGAAAAATTGGAAGTAACAAAAAAAATAATATTTAGACAACAAAAACAGCTGCAACGGAGTAAGGAGCAGAGAATGCAATTTCCAATTGAAAAGCAGATAATTGTTTGGTAGCAAGTGTAACAATTAAATGAAAACAGACAAGGAGTGCAAAGCATTTTTATTTATTCATATTATTTAAAGGAATATGTTTCATGTAACTTGGAAAAATATTATTTCTTGTATAATGCGGAATGTTTAATATTGAACAAGTATGCATTATGCTAATAGAAGATGTGTGTGTACATGATTCGGTGTCGACTGTCAACCTTTTGTTTCCTTAGCGGTTGACACCTTCCTATACCATTCTTGAAGTTAAGGATTTAAATCTTTATTATATTGTTATAAGAGTAAAATTTCTTCTAATTTAGAAGTGGCCATCTTCATGTTTTTTTACGAAAATAGATTTACGGATTGAGTAGATTTGTGGATTGAGTTTCATTATGTCAAAACAAGTCCCAACAGACTTCTATTCCATGAATTGTCTTATGACTCGAACCCCATAAATTTAATCGTTTTTCATTTTACCTCAAATTCATTATTTTTTTTTTTTCTATTGTGTGACTCTTAGAAGTTTACCCTAGGCTTTTGACCCTTCGAATTTCTGCTTACTACTTTATGTTATTGCAACTTTGCAAGTGATACGACCTAATGCACCAGTCTAATATGATCATGAGTGATACCAAAACCACCTCATGAAAATCCTAATTTCACCCCTTTCTGAACAAAGTACAACCCCTCCATTGCATGAAAATACCTGTGGTTAAAAGAAAAAAAATGTAAAATACATAAGAAATACAACGTCAATCATATAATAAATTTGTGTCATGTGCTTGTTTATTTTTAAAAATTAAAGTGCAGGTAATAATAATAGTAAACTTAATTATATATGTCACAAATGTAATAATTAATTATATTGCATTAAATGTACCGTAGACTTTTTCACGGTGAGGACTGTCGGGGTGCAGGTAGCTTCGCTAGAGATATATTAATGTTAAGAGAAATATTTATATCGATTGGGTGCCTCACTTCAGCAATACAAATCTGCAGTTCGGACAAGTTCGGTAGGATACTCGCACTTTAATGAATCTTATCGCGGGACTCAGTGATTTGATTTAATGGGAAGTCTGTATTGGTCGGCGCACTATCTTAGCCATAAGCTATACCCATTAAGTTTTTCTCCGTTGCGTAAAACCGGTGAGCAACATGTCATTTGGAAAACCCAACTTCTGGCCCGGCCCCGCCCGGCCCGGCCTGTTGTTTGACCGTTTGATGTAGTTAAGAATCACGAGCGAAACCAAACGGTCTTGTCCGTTGATCTTCTTCCTAGTCTCGAACACATCAAATCAAAATCAAAGCAATATCATCAACTCTCCCTTTAGTGTAATGGATTTCTCAAAATCACAATTGTCACTCAAGCCCGCATTTAATTTCTTTTTCGTCAATTTCACCCAAAACATTTCCAAATGGACACTTCGTCGTCGTCGTCGTCGTCCGCCGCCGCTTCCTCAGCAGTAAACTTCTACGATTTTCTCGATCGCATGCGCAACCCCGCTTCCCTCGATCTCGTTCGCTCCATCAAAAGGTCTTTTGTTTTTTTCCTTTAATTTGTGTTTTTGGGGTTTTATTTTAATTTTATAAAAAAATTAATTTGTGTTGGGTTTGATTTCAGCTTCATAGTATCGTTTTCATTTAACAATGCAAACCCCGAAAACGATGGCAAAAGAGTTCAAGAATTCTTCATGACAATGGAATCTGCTGTTAAAGATCATCCCTTGTGGGCTAATGCCACCATTGAAGATATTGACTCCGCTATGGAGGTAATTAATTTCAAAAAAAATAAAAATTTAAGATTTGCTTCAGTGTGTGACTCTTATTGTCGTCCTCTCTATTTAATGAAATCTCATTTCATTTTATTTACTTGGGCCCTAATATTTACAACGACCCACTTACTTATGAAGTGATTCCATTTCACATTTTAAAAGTGATAGCATATAAAATCCTGAACTCAGATCAAGATTGTTTAGCTGTTCGAAACTTTTGGTGGGTGCATTTTGTCTAAATTTAGAAGTGTCACTAATTTCCGTGGACGGTTTCTTTATCCTACTTTTATGCTTAAACCAGTTTTTGTGTCCCCAAAAATACTGTCCATCTAGGCATCTAGGATGCTCTTCATAATTCTCAAGTGATTTTTTTCTTCTTTTTTTTGTTTGTGTGTGTGTATTGCAGGGTCTGGAGAAATATGTCATTACAAAACTGTTTTCTCGGACATTTGCATCAACTTCTGAAGATGTGAAGGTTGATCAAGAAATTTCAGAGAAGATATGTTTGATGCAAACCTTCTTGAGGCCTGAACACTTGGATATACCAATGTTTCTTCAAAATGAAGCTTCATGGCTGGTATGGCTGCTTACCTTTATCTTGCATGGAAGAGGGTTGTTTATGCAAGTGACTGTGGCTATAAGTTTATGAATTTATGTCTTTAACTTTTACCGTCAATGTGTTTCATCATCTATTGCAAAAATATCGTTATAGTTTTGATATTTTCTTGGTTCCCCAGCTTGCTGAGAAAGAACTGCAGAAGATCAATGCCTTTAAAGCTCCCCGTGAGAAGCTTCTTTGTATTACGAATTGTTGCAGGGTCATCAACAATTTGCTTCTCAATGCATCTATTTCGGAAAATGTTGAGCTGGGAGGAGCTGATGACTTTCTTCCTGTCCTAATTTACATTCTCATCAAGGCAAGGTCTCCTTGGTAATTTGCTGTTCTGCCTATCATCACTTCCCTATTTTGAATTACGGTTCCTCTATTGTACATATTTAGTCTGAAATATTGAAATTTGTATTCATGATAAAGTTTTTCTTGAGATCTTTCTTTGGTGAATACGTTGTTTGTTTTTTTAGTGACTTCATTTCTTACCTTAAAGAATATTAAATTGAAATCATATTTTTAATATTCGAAATCATATTTTGACTTCCACATTCTAAAATTAACATTCAAATTCAACACTTTGGTCAAATTAGTGGCTTGCTATGACCTTTGAGATACTATGAAGATATTAGAGGTCATTATGTTCAACCTTGTAGGAAAGAAGCAAGTTAAAAGAACTATTGACAGGATGCACTGTCATCTGATAGAATAGTGTATTCTTCAATCTTCACTGATAGACTCTTACATTTTCATGTTTTCAAATTGATTATCTTATTGAAATCTGTATTAACTATTGAGTTTTCGTCTGGAGTTTGTTGGTTGCTGGTAAACAATTAAATTCACGAAACATTGTTGGTTGGGGAGTCTATTTTGAGCATGTTGTTTCCATGTCTCTGCAGGCTTGCTAGGTCCCCTTTGGTTGTCTTTATTAACATATATGGTCGCTTATACTTCCTGTTAGCAGTTGGAAAATTGAATTCTTGAGGAACATGAGCGAAAGGGAAGTGCTAAATTTTCATCTGCATTAGTTTGTTTGTAGAGTATCTGTTTGGATAACTTTGATGATATTAGCCAGTTCTGGAACATTCACCGTTTGGTCACCTTCTCTTGATAATTCAATTGATTAATTGATGAGACATCTTTTTCTAAGTTCCTTTGGTGAAAATTTATTCGGAAAGCCAACTTCTTCTGGTATATAAGACTGAAACTTGGATAAAGAAAATAATTTCCCAAATTGTTTAGTTGATGTTATTAGGATCTTTCATGGATTAATTGCTTTGAATTAATCAGTCATAAGTATTTGTTCATGTTTCTTGGTGTTATCAGCTTCAAGATCGGCTTTGGTCATATGTCGGTGTTATCTACTTTATGTTCATGTGGGATTATTGATTATTTTTTTCTCCTGAGTCCTGTTGGAAGTAATGATTGATCATAACATAAAGTGCTGATAATTTATATTGTTATTGTCAGGCCAATCCTCCTCAGTTGCATTCAAACATCAAATTCATTCAGTTGTACCGGAGGCAGGCAATGCTTGTTTCAGAAGCAGCTTATTATTTCACAAATCTTCTCTCAGCCAAGACCTTTATTCTTGACTTAAATGCTAAATCACTTTCTATGGAGGAAACTGAGTTCGAGAAAAGTATGCAAGCTGCAAGATTAGCCAACAAAGTTACTCTCATTGAAGAATCAACCACCTCAAATGGCATTAGAACGTTAGGAGAGCAGAGACGTCCTGGTAAGAATACATGGTGAAACAAGTAAAATAGCTTGCATTTTCTATTGGACTGATGTTTCTTGCTCTCTGTATTGTCTTAATGTATTAAAAGGATTATGTTTTGTGCCAACAAGATTAAGAAACAGAGTTGATTTGAAAAGTATATGGTGGATATGTGCCTGGTCAAAATTGTTTGACTTTAAAACTTCTTGATATGACTTCTAGTTTTATGTCAAATCCATATATTTTTGGCAGTGTTTGGATAATTTTTTCTTTAGATTAATACCATACTAGATTTTATTACACTATTGACTTGTTACTGATCAAATCAGAGAGGCATGAAGTCACACAAATAGAAGCCTCAGCCACGTCAAATGACAGAAAATCCTTGGAAGAGCAGAGGGGTCTAGGTCCATCTCAAAGAATAAATGGCAACAATATGATTGCAAGTGGTGAGCTTCAAACCCCAAAAATATCTGGTGGTGTGTAACCGGTGAAAATTGTTGGTCTTAGACTTTTTAATCTATCTTTCTAAATAGTAATTTGTTACATCAGGAATTCAGGATGTATGTATACCTTATCTTTCTACTGAGGAATGGTAAAGATCTATGCATCTATTTATCTACGACATATATTAGATATTAGAAATTATTCAATCCAGGATCCTGAACTTTGTTAAAGTTCAGAAAAGCTATTATGGTGTAATAGTGTAATGTTATTATACCATATGTTGTAATGGCTTTCCTGGACATTAATAAAGTCTAGGACCTTGGACCAGATCAAATACTCATTAGATATACCACATGTATTTATTAGCGGTATATTAAACTCTCCTAAAAATTCTCTCTTTTTTTTTTAAGTTATTTTTTTAAATATATGTATAGCCTAATGGCAATCCATTCTCTTCCCACTCATGCTAGTGAGACTCCTTGTATCAACTCACGAGGCTTCACCACTAGTAAATTCTTATGTTTCTTAGATGAATATTATATTCCTTACGAGAAACATTATTACTTATCTATCAGCAGTAGGAATATTTTGTTCTAGATCCCTAATCCCCTTTTGACAAGCCAGTGAAATATTTCTGTTTCTTATGAGGAACAGTATGCAAGATTTTGTCGCACATGTTGACTTATCTATGATGGAATCAGGTGGGTACGGATACCCTTTTATGGAAGCTGAGGCCAGTCAATTAACAACTGGTGATGTGGAGAAATTGTTGAGTGTGTACAAGTATGTCGTAAGAAAATATACAAATCTCTGCAGGACTGTTAGACATGTCTCGGTGGCCAAGACAGTCGACCCCATTCCGCATTTTGAAGGAAACAATATCTCATTCAAACAGCCTGCTACTAGAACAAGTGCAAGTACTGATAGCAAAAGAGAGGAATGAAGAGGTAAAAATTTGTTGTTCAAATTTCTTTGTTTAGACTCACTTATTTTAGCTGTATGTTCTCATAAAATCACAAAAATAAGCAAAATTTGATCGCTTGATAACTCAAAAATTTCAGTAGACAATATGTCATAGTCAATCTAGTTACAGGCTTACAGCTGTTTCATGCCTTTAAAACGCGCTGGACAGAGAAGCGTTGTAGCTTGTAGCTTTCTCGCCTTAGGAGTTTACAGTTTTCTTTTCTGACCAACTTTATCGGGTTTAATCTGAATTTTTCTTTTGTACTCGCAGGTTTTGATCAAGATCGACATGGGAATCCACAATTAAATGGCAAAACTGCCTATACAGAATCTGTGTCTTGAGATGGCCATCTTTCTGAGCACTTTATATTGTGTCGGTTTGCATTTTATATTTTTTATGTTTGATTTTCTCATGGTATTTTGTAAGAGCTGAATCGAAGGAGGATTTATGAAGTGCTAATTGTCAATGCTGTAGCATCCAGTGCTATTTTCGCATGACCTTTAATATCACAACTTTTTTCTATCAAAATGAATGCTCTCCTCAAGTCATCAGTTCTTGAACCAGAAAACACATTTTTTTCCTCCTCAAGTTTAAAAAAAAAAAAAAAAAAAAAAATTCCATGCACGTAATAATATTAGTGCCCCTTTAATTCCCTATTATTGGAAATATAAAACCTCAAATTGTCGTTAAAGTGTGTAAACAAAACATGATGAGTTGAAGAAAGAGGAAATGCGTAAAACTCAAAGCTCAAATATCAACATTCCAAACCGCACCGTCTCCCTCCCCGCAAGAACTGTGAACAATCTTCATTCTCTCTACTGACTTGCATATCCCACTGCACGACCAATCGAATGATGCCACGCATGCATTCCCTGCTTTTGCCTTCCACTCACAATCTAGAAATTCAATGAGTAGAGGTGACAACACGATCATTAAATCAAGGTCCACCATCAATCAA
Source organism: Luvunga scandens (assembly GCA_030449905.1). NCBI lineage: Eukaryota > Viridiplantae > Streptophyta > Magnoliopsida > Sapindales > Rutaceae > Luvunga > Luvunga scandens. Next base: position 492,296 of record JASUUG010001012.1, read on the forward strand.
AGGGTCGGGATTGAATTGTGATCATATACCTGGAGGTGTCCCACAGCACATGGATCGATCATCTACATGTTCAACTTCCAAGCCAATGAACCAAGAACCCAGTGATACATCCTCATTTGCATATCTATGCAATATTGGCCTGCCATAGATTATTTAAAAAATGAAAATGAAACGCATATATTATGCTAAATATTCTAAAATGTCAACTTAAATTTCTATTTTTTTAAAAAATAAAGTATGAATGTCCGCATCAGAGAACTGACCAGTTAACAGAGATGTAAGCAGCAAGATCCTTGGAGATGGCATAGATTTGGCCAGTTGCATGCCTGAAATATTTGTTTCCTTCTTCCCCAAATTTCCAATACTCTGGTTCGCGATATTTCACCCCTCTGCCCCCCCAAAAAATAAATAAACAAATAAATATCATAAAATTAAAAAAAAAATCTTTTCACAGACAACAAAATGTCTACGGATGGAAGCCGAAAAGTATGATATCACTTTTGAGAAAGGACCGGCCCTGACTTCATGCATCCAATGTAAATCCTAGGTTTGGATTTGTGATTTGCAAGTGTATTCACTAGCATGCCTGTAAACAAAGTAAATAAAAAAAAGAAAATCATTATTTCTAAGTTTATTTTAAACTCGTTAGAGGTTTTATCAGCTGAAACAACCAGGATGTACCCATTCATATATTCGAAAATCATAGAGTACTGACCTAGATTGACATGGACATCATCATCGACCTTGACATAGAAGTCAGCATCCCAAATTGAAAGAGCAGTTGAGAAGTACAATCTGGTCTTCGAAGAGAGTTGATGGTATCCCTCAACATGATTGAGCCTAAGAAAGTCTTGATGCTCAGCATCTTCTGCATCAATTGCTTTATCGAGTACACCTCCTGGTGTTGCACTGTGCCCTATTACGAACCTTATCACTATCCCTTTCTCTCTCTCCATTCTTCTTAATTCTTCTCCTGCAATAACCAAAAGTTATAACTCATTTTATGTATGGTCGTTATATCGATCAACTCTAAGACTTATTGCTAAATTAACAAGAGCCTTTCTTTATTGCAGACGCCTAAATATTTTAAAATGTATATTTAACTTGCATATTGCCCTTTGACACATACATACCTTTTTTTAGCACAATTTTTTAGTACATATAATAACTACGTAAGCCAAAACCACTTAGAAGTGCCGACGTCTATACATTTTTATAACAAGTTAAGCGGCAGATAATTAAAAAGATATTAATTAAATTGATAGGAAAGATGCTAATAATAGTATTTAAGCTCACATTGTAATACACCTGAAAAACTTTTAAGGGTTGTTTTATAATTAGCTTGAGAAGAGGAAATTAAGATAAATAGATGAGGCTAAAGAACCTGAAGGCATCCATGAGGATCTAACTGAGTCTCTCCTTTTCTTGCTGCTAAAAGCTGTATTAATTCCAACAACCACAAAAGCTCTCTGCAAACTGTGATTACTTGCTATGCCTAGTGAAGTTTGGCCATCACTGTGACTTGTTCTAGCTACTGCTAATTCCATTTCCAATGCCGAAATTGTTTTGTCGAGTGACCTGTATTAATAGCAAAAATCAAAAAAATAAAATTAATTATCAAATTTATAAAACATAGAAGAAATTATATGTATGTACTCTTACTGGATAGCTTGGTGAGTCCTTTTGACCTCTCCCATTATATCTACAGATTTTCCTCCAATAGATTTCTTCATGAAATTAAAAGAAAAAAAAAATTAATGTGATATCGAAATACATTTAGACCAATTAATATTAAGAATTTGATGCACATATATCAATCAAAATTAAGGAATCACAACCAAGCTAATTCAAGGAGAGAATTCAAACAATATAAAAAGGAAACTTTTATTTACTATCCATTCTCAGAAAAATCACAAACTTATAGCTATTTGTTTGCATAACCACCTAAGTAATTAATTGTTTTCTGGTTCATACACACACATATACAGATGCAATTTCCAACTACGTCGCGATAATTGTGAACTACCAAAGGCTTATCGTCATGATGATCACAATCACTTGTAACTTCATCAGCCAGTTTTGTGACATGAGTGGGATAATTGATTGGAATTTGTTGATTCTTGTCCTGTTGGAAAGTGTGAGTCCATGTACTGAAAAATGATCCTGCAAGAAAGCAAGCTATACAAAGCGCCCAAAGTGTTTTTCCAGAAGCTGCTTTTCCCCTCATTTTCCTAGAATCACTTTCAAGCTCACGCTGCTGGCGCCACGCTTTGTGCATCAAATGTTACTTCTTTGAAGATAGCAGCAGCTTAGTTATCTGTGTGCCCTTTAAAAAAACTTTCCTTGAAAACGAAGGAGAAAAGAAATTAAATTCAATGTGGGAAAGCAATAAATTGAAAGCTAAAGAAAATTTGATCTTCAGTTAGCTAATTAATAATCTCTATGCATGCATATATGCCAAATTTATGAATTCGTTCAACCAAATGAACTTGAGAAAAGTGAAGAGCTTGTTCACATGTGATGTTGAAAAATTTGTCAAAATCTCAATTAAGATCATTAAAAAAAAAATTAAAAATATGTCAAATGCAAAGAAAAAAACAAAACAATTGCATGACTAATAATTATGAAAATCTTTCTTTAGCAAAATGCACCTCTTTTGATAAACTGATGCCATATGTATGTATTTCCTAGATCTAGGAAAAATTAAATTTCTCCAAAATTTACATAACAAACTTGAAAATATTATATACACAAAATAAATAATATACATACTATGAAGCTACTATACCTTCGAAGAAAATGTACGATGATTGGAAATTTCCCTGATGCTGAATGGAAAATGATTGTAATTATTATAAAGATGAAAAATATATTGGCATCTAAACAGGACTTTGCATATATTTATTATTAATTCCTCTATATATAAGGGTTCTTCAATTTAATTTTCATGGAATATAATTAATGGAAGTTGAATCATAATACTTTCATGATTCAACAAACTGTCCGCTGCTAACAGAAAAAAAAAATTGCTGTCTTTTATTTGAATTTCTTATTTGTTAACATTTGCGTGTGTACTCAAATATGTGCCTATTTGAATTGTATTTCGTTTAGCAGTTAACAATTTTGGTGGGTTGATACTTGATTTGTTGATTTGATTACATGAAACTAAACAGGTTGATGAAGTGTTGGATAGGCAAAGGATATTTTCTAAATTTTGTTTTTACTCTATCGAAGTTATCAAATACTGCTATAAAAATGTTCTTACCCTAGCTAAATCTATACTCCTAATATAGTTTGTTAGTCATCACAAATTAATTATAAGGTGTCATAGCCTAGAAGATTCTTTTGAGTAATTCAAAAGAGTTTAGAGAACTTCTATCATTTGGGATAATCAGGGGCGGAATCAGGTGCATACCTGAGGGGACATGGCGTCCCCAGCCAAAGATGAAAATGGAAAAAATAAGGGATGAAATTGAAAATATACAAAACTCTAAGCTTATTTTATGTTTGTTCCCCTTAAGTTTAAAAAATGTACAAAAAGGTCTATCCAAGTTTATGCCCCCTGAATTTACTGGTTTTTATATTACTGCCGACATAAGTTTATAACTTCTTTAATTTGGTCTTCCTCGAACAGAATCCTGCCTCGCCCAGCCCCAGGGACAATTATGGTTAGAGGCAGTGGTGAAGCTCAGAGAGGCTCTCAGGAATTTTTTTTATTTAATTACAAAATTATCTTTATTGAAACTTGTATAAGAATTTTTATTTTAATTAATTATGTCACTTCTCTACCTATCATAAATTTTTGTCCAAACTTATCGTTTCAAGGATCAACATATTATCCAGACAATCTTAAATGATACTTGAAACTAATATTTTAATGGTTAAGACTAATTATGTTTCCCTTTATTAGTTGTATCTTTTATTTCTTATTAATAAAGCTACCTTGCATAATAAAAAGCATTGAATTAAAAAAAAAAAATAACCCATCCAAAAAATTTTTATTAATAAAGCTACCTTGTATGCTAGAAGACTCTTTTGAGGAATTTAAGATTGTGTGGAGAAGGTCCATCTCCTGGACAATCATGGTTGGAGCTGCGATCCATTTACTAATTCTCAGTTGTTTTACATAATATATTGATTGATATACCTAGGAGATCCCCATGAAAATATCCCCACGTAATAAAAATTATACATTTAACAGCCCAAGTGTAAATGGGTGTTAATGTCTACATCGTCATATTAAAGGGAGAATATAAACTTTTTGAAAATAAATTTAAATAAAAATCATTTGTGAAGCAATTGTAAATGCCTCCGTAATTACTTTCAAAACCTCAAGTTTATTACTTAATTGTTGTAAAAATTTGTCAACAAAAAATGGTATTTTTATATATATTTTTCTGAATAATAAAAAATTGATAAATTTGAAGAAACAACAAAAGTGTCTAAACTTGAGTGCTTCTCTCTCTCTCCACATGTGAAATGACTAGCTAGCAATATGTACGCTCAAAGATCAAAGATCAACATTCCAAATGGCACCATCTCTTTCCCCACAAGAGTTGTGCACTTCTTTCATCCTTTCTACTGCATTGCATATCCCACTGCACGGCCAATCGAATGACGCCACGCATACACTCCCTTCTTTTGCCTTCCACTCACAATCTAGAAAATTCAACTAATAAGGTGATGAACATGAACATCTTCATTTGATCAAGGTCCATCATCAGTCCAAGGGACAGGCTTGAATTACCTGGAGGTGTACCACAACACATCGAGCGATCATCTACGTGTTCAACATCCAAGCCAATGAACCAAGAACCCAATGATACATCCTCATTCGCATAGGTGTGCAATATTGGCCTGCCATATATTATCAAAAAATAAGCAATTAATAAATAATTTCCAAATCTGAAATTAGCATTTTATAAGACACGAATTCATTCATGACTAATTCACAGTGACATTAATATTTATATGTTTTATAAAATAAGAATATCGATCTGCATTAGAGAACCGACGAGTTGAAAGAGATGTAGGCAGCAAGATCCTTTGAGATGGCATAGATTTGGCCAGTTGCATGCATGAAATAATTGTTTCCTTCTTCTCCAAACTTCCAATACTCTGGTTCATGATATTTCATCCCCCTACCCGAAGAAAAAAGAAGTTTAAATTCAAACAATTAATTATTTCGGTGCATAAACAACAATTCTGAAGCTAGAAAAAATTAAATATACAAACTCACTTACTCACTTTTGATAAAGTACTGGTCCTGACTTCATACAACCAATGTAAATCCTAGGTTTGGACTTGTGATTTGCAAGTGTATTCACTAGCACGCCTATAAATTAACGAAGTTAAAACAAAATAAAATTTTGTCATCATTTGTAAACTTTATTTTTAAAACTCATCTCAGATTTTATCTATTGAAGCAATTAGTACCCATAAAAAATTCAGGTAGTGAAATTTCATAATAAAGGGCAGACCTAGATTGACATGGACATCATCATCAACTTTGACATAGAATTCAGCATCCCATATGGAAAAAGCAGTTGAGAAATACATTCTGGTTTTTGTAGAGAGTTTATTGTATGCCTCAATAAGATTGAGTCTAAGAAAGTCTTGATGCTCAGCATCTTCTGCGTCAATTCCTTTATCAAGTACACCTCCTGGTTTTGCACTGTGCCCTATTACAAATCTTATCACTATCCCTTTCTCTTTCTCCATTCTCCTTAATTCTTCTCCTGCATTGCGATTTTTCGTTCCATGTAAAACCAATACTTATGATTGATTCCATGCATGATCTACATATACTAATCCAAACATCTTGCTTAAATAAGAGTCCTTATGTGTCGATGCTTGTACATTTAAAATAATCATTTAGTCTACAAAAAAATAGCATAACGCTATTTTTTGGTACATATATTCAGTTTTCTAATACCAGTTGTGCATCATTATTTAGAAATTATACGATACTATTTTAGTGCCATATTTATATTTTAAGAAGTACGGATACCTACACTTTTTGATAACAAGTTAACTAGTAAATAATCATGGTTTAAAAAAATTAATAATTAGAAAATTTTAAATTAACAAAGTGCATGCATATAATTAATATTGTTTAAGATTGAATTCCACTACACGTATAGAAAGTAAGATCTTTAAAAATTGAAAACTAGGTAAAGAGAAATAGAATAGATATGCATTGGAAGAGCTATCGAACCTGTGGGCATCCATGAGGCTCTAACTGCATCTCTCCTTTTCTTGCTGCTAAAAGCTGTGTTAATTCCAATAACCACAAAAGCCTTCTGCAAACTTTGATTACTAGCTATGCCTAGTGAATATTTCCCATCAATGTGGCTTGCTCTAGCTACTTCTAATTCCTTTTCCAATGCTGAAATTGTTTTGTCAAGTGACCTGTATTAGTACACACAGAAATTTATCAAGAAGATGAAACTGTCAACTTTATCAAATATGGAAGAAATTATATATATTTATATCTTACTGAATAGCTTGGTGAGTCCTTAGGACCTCTCCCATGACATCTACAGATTTACCTCCAATCAATTTCTGCTTAAAATTAAAATAAAAATAATAATAATAAGTGTGATTTTGATACACATGCAGATCAATTTGATACATATACAAATTTCAAATTGATATATAAAAAGAATCAAATTAAAATATCACAACTGATGAGTTTATTAATTAGGATTAGTACAAATGATCAAAATTATTATTCTATAATCACAATCCCTATAGCTACGATATTGATCTAGTTGAAACAAATACATATACACATGCAATGTCCAACAACGTCGCGATAATGATGAACTACCAAAGGCTTATTTTTGTCATGATCACAATCACTTGTGACTTCATCAACTAGCTTCGTGACATGATTGGAATAATTTATTGGAATTTGTTGATTATTGTTCAGGAAAGTGAGAGGCCATGTCCTGAAGAATGATCCTGCAAGAAAGCAAGCGATGCAAAGAGCCCAAAGTGCTTTTCCAGAAGCTGCTGCCTTTCCCCTCATTTTTGTAGAATCGCTTTTCAAGAAGCTGATACCACGGCCATCCTTTCTGCATCAAACCTTCCAAAACGGATAGCAGCAGCTTATTTTTGGTGCCCTGCCGTTTGAAAATTTTTCCATGAGAAAAAAAAAGAAGAAAAGAATTCAAATTTCTTCAACAAGAGAAAAGGGGAAAGAAATTTGAGTTTCTAAAGGAAATTTGATAAATTGTTAGCTAATAATCTTGCATGCATCATTACCAAATTTTCCGGATAGCAGCAGCCTGTTGTTTTTGCCCTGCCCTTCACAAATTTTCCATGAAAATAAACAAAGAAAATTAATTGTTAGTTTCCACAAGACAGGGGGAGAGCAAATTGAATTCTAAAGAAAATTTGATCAACTTTTGGCTAATAATTGATTTGGCATGCATACCAAATTTTCAATTCATGTCTAGAATTTTGACCATCAAATTTCTTGAAATTAATTCAACCAAATGGACTTGGGAGAATGAAAGCTTGATCATCATATGTGATGTTGAAACAATTTGTTAAGATTCTTGGTTAAGAACATTTTCTTTTTTGAAAGATTAATTAAAAAATAAATAAACGGAAAAAAAAGGTTAAAAGTAAAAGATATAGCAAAGACAAGAAAAAATATTTTGGTAATTTGAGCACGAATAATGAGAATCTTTCTTAACTAATCTGAAAGTCATTTGACAAACTTACGTCAAATATATGCATTTCCTGGATTTGCCGAAAATTTATCTAAATGTAGATAACAAACCTGAAATTTTCCAAATTTATATATACAGAAGAAAAATATACTTGGCAGCCTATTATGAGGAATTTGCATAGGTATATAAGGGCTCCTCCATTTAACTTTCTTGGAATATGATTAACGTAAGTTGAATCATAATGTTTTCATGAAACAAACTGTATGCTGCCAAAAGAAAAAAAAAAAAAAGAAAGATGGCTGTGTTTTGTTTGAGTTTCTTTCTTGAGAACATTTGTAGTACGTATACTCAAAATTGTCTGCATAAATGTGTGAGATTGCGCTTCCTTCTTATAGAAATCAAATTTTATAAGGAAAAAGATATTTACACCTCTAAGGTTTGGAGAAATGGTCACCAACATACCCAAGTTTTAAAATAGGAATACCAAAATTCTTTTTAATCATTAGACCCTTTATCTTTGTTATCCCAAAAAATTGACTTTAAAATTTTTAATAAATACAAATATTATATAAATAATATAATCTATGCAGTAGACTAATAATAATAAAATATTTTAATATTTTAATATGTAAATTATTGTATTTATTTTAATAATATATTTTATTTATTCTAGAGATTTTAAATAAATATTTGCATTAAATATATTTTATAATTACAAAAATTCTCATATATTTTATAGGAAATAGGACATTTACACCCCAAAATTTAGTAAAATGGTTATCAACACCCTTAAGTTTACAAAAAAGGGCAACAAGACCCTCTTTGACCATAATACCCTTTACTTCTATTATTCCAAAAAAATTGACTCTAATATTTTATAATAAAAAGAAATATAACATTAAAATAAATGTAATAATATATACATTTTAAAATAATTTCAATATTTAAAAAATATTTTAATTTTTGACAATCTATCACATATATTTTATTATATTAAAGAAAATTTTATAATAAATAGAATCATAATATTAGAATAAATGTATTAAATTTTAAAATATTTTTAACATAAAATAATAATTTTAACATTATTAGTACGTGAGGTTTTTTTGTAATTGTAAAATGTATTTAGTGCAAATATTTATTTAAAATATCTAGAATAAATAAAAACATATTATTAAAATAAATATAATAATTTACATATTTAAATTTATTAAAATATCAAAATATTTTAATATTGTTAGTTTACTACATAGATTACATTATGTATATAATATTTGTATTTATTAAAAGTTTTAAAGTTAATTTTTTTTGGGATAATAGAGGTAAAGAGTATAATGGTCAAAAAAGGATCTTGGTATTCTTTTTTGAAAATTTGAGGTGTTGGTGACCATTCCTCCAAATTTCAAGGGTGTAGATATCTTTTTCTCTATTTTATAATTACTAATAGTGTTGAAAATTTGAAATCTACAAATCTAATCGTATTTCTAAGCATTATTATTAGTGTTAAAATTTTATTAATATATGTGTGAGATCACCACTTCTTTCTTACAAAAATCAAATTTAATATTGTTAGTATTAAAAATTTTTTAATCATGCTATGCTTACTTAGTTGGGATATTTAGTTTGTATTTTAATTGATGTGTCACTAATAAAAGTTCACTATTTGGTAAAAAATAATAAGGTTTAATAATTAACTATCACTTGAGTTAATCAAATAGTAACACATTATTTGCCACATGATGTGTAATAGAAATTAAGACAGTGATTTTCTTTTTCTTCGTAATATCTCTAAATTTGACTAAGTCTGAATGGGTTTTAATACAAATATTTGCATGATATATTTTTTTTTAATATTTGAAGGTAAGTGGCATTGTATTTGTTTTTATATATAAAAAACTCTTAAATATAGTTCTTATAAGTTAAGACATTAAGTTTTATAGTTCAAGAAATAAGTATATTTAATTTAATGATATATTTTTGGGATATAATATGTAGTTCTCGCTCAAACTTTTTTCTATTTAGATTAAAGTCACAAAAGCTTATGTTTTTTTTATTCAAATGCAAATGTCTGAAAATCATAAAATTTCAAACTTAATAAAATTAATAAAAAGGTATAAAATAAGAAAAGTTGAAAAAAATCATAAAATTAATAAAATTTCAAACTTCTTTAACAAACAAACACTAGATATCCCAACTAAGGTAGCATTCTTTTTTTTATTTTGAAGCCTAAATGGGTCTAAATTTTTCTAAACTCTAAATAGATCTAAATACAAATACTTAAATGATATATATATATATATATATATATATCTAAATATAAGTGGTATCTTATTTGTTTCTATAAATAAAAAATATCTTAAATATGCTTATTTGACATTTATGTCCTTGCAAATCAAAATTAAAAAAAAAAAGAGATTAGATTTATAGTTTAGGAAATAAATATATTTTATAAAGATATTTTTGAAATATAATATTTACTTCTCATTTAGAACTTTCTTTGTTTAGATAAAAGTAAAAAAGTTTATTTTTCTATTTAAATGTAAATATTTGAAAATCATACATAAGTCACAAAAAATAAACAAGTAAATTTTAAAAAAGATCTTAAATTAGTAAAATTTCAGACTTTAGATATTTAACAAAAATAACTAAGCATAGCATTGTTGAAAAAATTTTCCCCCCTTATTGAAGTATAGTAACGGAAATGGAGTATTATTGAAATTCTAAAGAAGAATGTATGTTGTAATGTTGCAATCTCCCTTATCTCATATATTTTCACTAATTTATTAGTAACCATCCATATATCGTTTGCCATTTTACGGTTACAAGTCCTAATGAGATTACCAATCTACCACGCATCTGAAATCGTATGTTCGTTCATAATCAGGCACATCGTGATTATGTGAAAACAGACTAATCTGTTATTTACCGTGCCTAAATTAACTCAAAACACTTTTATGGTTAAAATTTTCTTAAGACTTAACCATCAAACTTTTTTAACTAATTTAACGATCTTATTACGCATAGATTAACCTACTCTCCAAATTGTATCCAGTTCAAATAACTCAAGTTTTATTCATTTATTTATTTTTCGAATGAATCAAACTCCATTTAACTTATTTTTTATAGCGTAATACGTTAGAAGAAATTTTTTCTATTGTCGGGAGGTTTGTTTGTTCCTGAGTGGAGTGGCCAAGCCCGAGCTCGACCCAACCATTATTGAATTAAGCACAGCCCCGGAAAAGCCCAGGAAATAGGTGTTTTATAATATTTGGTGGCTTTTGAATTGGGCCTTATTTGTTTTAATTGGGTGTACAATAATTCAGTCTCACTTATATCAACAAGCACATGGAAAATGGTATTTTAAATTTCATAAAAACTCAAAATGAAGAGATAAAAGAGGAAAACAATTAAAAAATAGATCAATGAACAAATAAATCATGTGGGCCATGCTTGCCCTTGAATTTTTTTTCATGTGCCGGCCCATTGGCACAAATGGGCCACTCATTGATAGGTCGTTTTGTGTTGAGCCGGCCCATTGACCATCTTTAAGCAACTATTTCTTAGTGAGATGGATGAAAAACATGATAAAGATGTGATAGAAAAATAATACGAAAATAAAAGGGGAGAAATAATTTTTTAAATATTTTTTTGTATTTTTTTTAAATACTGCTATTATTAACTTATTTTTATATGTCACGAACAAAAATACATCAAAAGAATTTTTTTTCCCTTATTGAAATATATTTACCACTTATATTTTAACATCACGGAAATAACGGAGTATTATATAAATATTAACCATGTAAGTGGTAAATAACAATTTCTTCCAATGAAATATGGCAGTCTCCCTTATAATTAATGAGGCATATTGTGATTATGCAAAAACAGGCTACTATGTTATTAGCGTGGTGCCTACAATTAACTCAATACTTTCATAGTTAAAATGTTCTTAGCCATTAAATTATGTAACTAATTTAACGATTTTTTATTACTCAATAGATTAATCTAGCCTTCAAATTGAATCCAATATTTTTCTGCCCAACCTTAGTTGACTCATGCAAAGGCCCGGGCGAAGCCAAGCCCCTGTCTAGGTTGGGCCGACTTTTTCCAATCCAAATTTTTAATTTTTTAAAAAAACAAAATTTTTAATTTTCTTAATACTTTTTTTTTTCTGAGAATGTTCTTAGTACTTAAAAAAGAAAAATAAGATAAAATTTTTATTGTTTTCAGTGGCTTCTTAATTGGTCCTCAACACTTTATATTAAAAAAATGGTGATATTTGACCATTTTATTTTATGTCATCATCCCCCATTTCTCAATTAACCTCATTAAAAATTTTAAAACAATCTTTATTTCTCATTATACCTTATTTAATCCCTTCTTTACCATTATTATAAATTTTATCCTCTTTTTCATACCCTACTGAAAAAACTAAAAAAAAAATCTGATTAAAGAGAGAGACATAAAAAGAAAGCTATAATTTCTTATAATCATTGTCTTCGTTATTAAAGTTTATCTATCTATAAAAAAAAAATTCCGCTGTTAAAACATTATAAAGTTGATGACCCCCAAGAATGTGCCCATGAGAACGTGCGTAAATTTCCTTTCGAATCGATGTCAGTGTACGTGCAATCATATCTTTTTTTAAACTTTTTTTTTTTTGTATTTTTTGTCGCCATCGCAGGCGTGGTTCTATGCTAAGAATAAACACTTGATGAGCGCTTGCCCTCTACTTCAATCGCTTTTGCTAGACCTCCATCGCCTTCTTTGTCGTAGCATGGGGTGATCTTTACAAAACTTGGAATTTGTGAACTAGGACATAGTTATTTACGTCTTCCAAGTGTTTGTTCTTTTTATTGAATGAATAAATTCTTTACTCGGATTGTTCTTCAATATTTGAAAAATCAAAGTTGTTCGACTTAGTTAATATTAGAGTTTGAAATTGTACATTGTTGTTCGATAATTTGAATGAAATATTAAATTATCAAGGACCCTATTCAACTGAAATATTTAAAAAAAAAAAACTTGATTAGATCTCACGTTACTAAATGACTTCTTTAGCTTCTAATAGTTTTGTATGCCTCTAAACTAATTTCCTTCGTGATTGCAAAAGTAAAATATATCATATTTAAGATGAGACAACCGTTTAAAAAATTAAAAGAAACTAGGGTTTGTAAAATTATATTATCTAAATTAGAATAGTTAGTGAGTATATTTAAATATTGTTTATCCTTTTAAGTAATTTAATATAACAATAAAATAAATATTAATATAGAAGTGATTAAAGAGTGTTGATGAGATAAAATTAGGATCAAATATTCCCGCTAGAGATGGTCAATGGACCGAATAGCACATGACATAGCATGTGTTCATACCGCACAAGCATATTTTGTAGGGCATGCGACATGATACAGTACACATACAAGTTGGGTTAGATTGAGAAATTTATGCACGTATGTCTCAAAAGTACGGAAAAATTAAAAAAGGCCTAAAGCACGGCACATGAAAAGTATAAAATAAACACATTTTATTTTTTTAATAAAAGTAAAGTTAAAATTTTATGATTTACAAATAACTTCAAATTAAATTTTTTAATATATTTTATTAGCGTAAGTTTTTTAGATTCATTTAATTCTTAATTTAAAAAACTCTAATTATTTTACCTTTATAATTTATTAAATGAATAGATAATATCATGATTTTAGAAAATTTATTTATTAATGTTATTACAAATTATGATCTATGACTTTCTTTAAGTTTAAGTTAACAATTAAGTTAAACTTTAAAAAAAAATATTATTTTTGTTGTTAAGTATTAAAATTCAAATACATCTAACTTAGAGCATCTTCAAAAAGCTTTGTTAATTTTATTATTTAAATATTTATTTGCTTATTTATGTGGTAAAAAAAAAAGTAAAAAAATATGTTATTATCTAAAAGGTTCTTCAAATATAAATAAGTTAATATTATTTTAATGAAATAAATATTTTTTCAAAAGAAAAATAAATGGTAATTAAAACACTTCTCCCTCTTTCTCTAATAAAAAGTCATAAAATATAAATTGAAGAGAGAGAAAGTAATTCTAAAAAATTGAAAAGAGGATATTATTTCTTATTTGAAGAATTTTAATTAGAGTATCTTTTGAAGTCTTAAATAATGATGTTGCTTTTTAAATAAATAAAAAAATCTTATTTAAAGAATTTTTTAAAGATGTTCTTATTATTACATTTTATTGAATTTAATTAAAGACATATAGACTTAAAATATATATATATATACTCGAAAAAAATATGTAAACAACTTGACATGCCCTTTTAAAAAAATTTAAAAAATAATTGTACTCTTTTCTTAAATATGACTCGACACATTTAACAACAAGGCACACCTTAACACGGCATGTATGCCAACTCAGACCTAAAGAAAAAAAAAACACAATAAGAAATATATAGCGGACATAACACCGCACGCAATAAAAGCCCACATGAACCTTTTTTAGATGGCCGATACCGCCCTTTGGCCATCTCTTATTCTGCTCTCCTTATAATCACGTGTTTCCTCTAATTCTCACTTTTTTTTTGTACTGTTATAAGAAAGATTACTATATTTACATAAGAGATTACAATTAATATCGACGAATAGATTATACAATTAGAATCTCTCATACATTGATTTGTTGAAATATTATTTAAATTTTTAAACCCTTTTAAATATTTAAAAATTATCTATTCTATTCACATTTGAAGAGAGAAAAGATTATCTCCACAACATCAAAGAACATAATTAGTATTTATAAATAGATTATACAACTGAAAGTCTGAAACTCTTTATGGGGTGTACACTAATCTGTTGAAAATTTTCCTAAATTTTTCAACTATCTCTAATATTCAATTGTCTACTCCATTTAAGTTTTGTGATTGAAAAAACTGTCTTTACCCAATTGTTTCATAATGGAAAGAAAATCAAAACTAACTTCATAGTAATTTTTTAAAAATTTGAATCCTTATTCTGAAACATTGGACGTACAAAAATTTTCCCAATAAATCAAAGGCCAATTGATCTCTAATTGTCACTTATATCAATAATTCTGCGGCCAAGATTTAAATTCCTGTAGAAGTGGAAGATGTGACTTGAGGATGGGACATAAATTTCATTAAAAAAAAAAAAAGAGTTAAATGAATAAATAAATGAATGATATTTTTTGAACAGGCAAAGTTCTTAGTTGAAATTTATAATATTTTACACAAAAAAAAGTCCTTTACAATTCGAAACAAGACCCCAGTAGAAAATTGTCATCGTCCATCCAACAATACAACTCCCCAATGTCCGAGTCAAATCGGGGTGGACTCAGTAATGGTGCCACCTTCACTTCATCAGACGCCGTTGTTTCCCTTTCCCACCAATCCCCACACTCCGGTTCACCACCCGAACCGCTGCATTCCGACTCAACCCGGTCGCCCGATTCTACAAGAGCCGCAGCTTTAGCGGCTGCTACCTGTATGTCTTTCCTCGAACAAGACTCTGGTCGTGGAAGCGAGCCGGCCGAGGCTGGAAAGTTAAGAGTCGCCAAGTTGCCTTTTAAATAGAAAGCCGCAGAGTCATAAGCCAGAGCCGCCTTCTCGGGTGACCCAAATGACCCGAGCCATATCCGGGTCTTTTCACCCGGCAACCTTATCTCTGAGACGTAGCTGCCCCACCTCCGTTTACGTACTCCCCGATACGGCGCGTCGTTTTGGTGGGTCCTTTTCTTTGAACCCGGTTTGGAGGTTGACGAACCGGGATGAAGTTGTGAGGGCTCTTGGGGTTGCGTTGTCACAGACATGAAGAAGAGTTTGCTGTCTGAAATTTGAGTCGGCAATTTGCGATTTTAAATGAAAGGATTGAAAGTGGGAAGTGAAGTGAAGATTAGCTGGCAATTGCGAGGCGATGATGTCAGATGGATTCATTTTTGGATTGAAAAGGACAAAGTTTTCAAGTTCAATTTGGATGTCAGTATTTGAATGCGTGTGATGTAATTACCATATCGACCAATTGTTGTAGTACCAGAATATTTCCTTTTCAATTAGAGATACAAGTTAACAACTTTTTACAATCTATGACCTTTTGTTATAATTGGTGATAGATTTCCAACAATCCAGAGAATGACCTTCCACCCTTTTAACAAGGGAATTGGTTTCTTTTTCCTTTTTTTTTTATTTTTTATTTTAAGAAAATATTCAAGTCTAATCCATCATTTTATATTTTCGTTAATTGCGTGGATTAGATGGATTGAATTAAATTCTAAACAACCTATTATTTATTAGTATTGAATCAATCTAAAATTTAAAAAATGACTCGTGATGGAATTCTAAATTATTTTTCTATCTAATTTCTTCTCATAATCTCTTTAGTTTCTCTTTAATATTGTGAGAGACTACTAAAATTATTTTCCTAAACAATTCGTGAAGATTATCAACAGTACGATAATCTTCTTCTAGTAGGACGAGAATCACCAAAAGTAAAAGAGAGGTTAAAATATTTAATAATGAAAAATAATAATGTGGAGGATAGAGTGGTAAATTGTGAAGATATTACAAGTGTCCATATTATGTGAGAAAGGACGATGCATGAACCAACAGGAATGGAACAATAATGAAACGCGGCTTAGCCCAGCTGTAAATTTGCAAGATGGCAAAATCAGGTCAGATTCGACAATTACACATCCCTTCTCAGTCGTCACTGTCACAATTCAGACCGTGTTGACTCACCTCTGCACACAAATCCATGCTTTCCGTATTCAAAGTACAGTACCTCCATAAATTCTTTGATAAATTATACAATGCCTATATTTGTGCACCACAAGGACCTGTTGCCAATAGATGCTGAATATTTGTGAAATTGTATAATTCACGGATTTACTCCTTGTTTGATTGATTTTGAACCGGATGATTTCTTTTTCCATCTCATCTACGTCTATCTTTAAAATATTTTAAAGTTTTTATTATATTTTTATAAAGATCTAAATAATTATCATATTTATAAACGGGTAATTCTATGATATCATAATTAAAGTTATAATATTAATTTTGTAATTAAACATAAATTATATAAATAAAATATAAAATTTCTAAATTTAACATAAAACTTATAAATCAATATTAACCGTAAAATAAAAAATAAAATTTAGAAATTAAACATAAGACTTGTAAATAAAAAGTAAAACGAGTAAATTAATATAAAACTAGTAAATTGATGTATTATTAGTAAATAAAATAAAAACATGCAAATATAACATAAAACTCATAAATCAACATTAAGTATAAAATAAAACATAAATTTTAGAAATTCAACATAAGATTTATAAATAGAAAATAAGACAAGTAAATTAATATAAAACTAGTAAATTGATGTATTATTTGTAACCAAAACAAAAACTTACAAATATACCTTAAAACTAGTAAATTAACATTAACTGTAAAATAAAACATAAAATTTGAAAATGAAACAAAAGAATGATAAATAGAAAGTAAAATAAGTAAATTATTATAAAACTCATAAATTGGTGTATTACTGGTAAATAAAACAAAAATTTACAAATACAATATAAAACTAGTAAATCAACATTAAACGCAAAATAAAACATAAATTTTGGAAATAGAACATAAGACTTATAAATGAAAGGTAAAATAAATAAGTTAATGTATTACTGGTAAACAAAATAAAAACTTACAAATATAACATAAAACTAATAAATCAATACTAACTATAAAATAAAACATAAATTTTAGAAATGAAACATAAGACTTATAAAAGGAATGTAAAATAAGTAAATTATGATAAAACTGATAAATTGATGTATTACTAGTAAATAAAATGAAAGCTTATAAATATAACATAAAACAAGTAAATCAACAAAACATAAATTTTATAGATTATACCTGAAATTTATAAATAAAAGGTGAAATAAGTAAATTAATATAAGAATTACTAGGAAAAAAATAAGTTCACAATTGTAAAATAAAAATTCGTTATAATGTTTATTATCTTATATATATATTTTTATTTAAATTGTATCATGTTAATTTTGTATTTATGTGATATATGTGATGCTTTATTAACAATGAAATTTATGCTCAAAACCAATTTTAAAAAATATTATTTTAATAACTTTTATAGTTGTTGTAAGATGATGTTATTTTATATTTTTTTACACGTCTTCAATAACAATCCTAAATGGTCTCCAAATACAAATAACAAGTTTGAAACTACATAAAGTATACATAAGACTCAAAAGTAGATTTAATTTTATTGATATATAATATATGTATCTAGTAATATAAGATTTTTTTTTTTAATTTTGTTTTTACTTGATCCACATCAAGATAAATAATTGCACTTAATAAACATATGTAATAAACAGATATCATTATAGAAAATGGGGAAAAAACATATAAATGTCCTAGAACAAATATAGAATTTATGGTAACTAATTCAATAAAACTTGTTCCACTTTTTTTAGTGTAATTTTTTTTGTTTAATTAAAGAAAATATTTTTTGTAAATGAATACAATATTTTTCATTAACATTCTATAGAAATAATGTAAATTTTTTTAAATAATTAATAATCTTGTATGAATTTACTAATTTTACTTTACATTTATTAATTCTATGGGGAATTTATAATATTTATGCCTATCACGATATTGATGCCACAATTTTCATTATGGCACTATAAAATTTTCCTTTATAGAGATCGATAAATTTTAAATTTACAAGTACATTTATAATTATTTGTCTTTCTTCAAATATAGACCTAATTTTTTCTTTCAACAGATTTTTGTATATATCAAATCCATTTTTTCATCCAAGGTACTACCATCAATGCTTTCATGTAGATATTGTAATCTAAATTCAACACTCTAAATCAAAAAGTTCTTATTTTCATTATTATTATTCATCATTAATTTATTATAAATGATCTTGTGTCCTCTTATTTGTTCTACATCTATTTTAAATCACTTCAAGACTAGTTAAAATAGATTCTATTAATGTTATCCTTCTTTCCTCCTCAAAGCTATCAAATATTTCTTTATTTTCTTCTAAGCTTATTCTCATTATATCTTTATACTAGCATTTGCATGCAATTAATTGATCTTTAACAATAGATATTGTATAAATAACTTAATATTCTCGACCAAAGTCTAGAGTCACAATGGCATCTAGAATTTTTCGACTGATTTTTCCATATTTTATGAAAATTGAGCTACTATTATCACTTTATATCTTACAAGATCTAGAAAATAATTAACACCCAACATGCTTTTGTTTGGGCAAAATATAAGAAGAAAATTCAGAGCATTAACAAGTGTATTATTCTTTGGAATTCCAAAATAAATTTACTAGTTGCCTCATACCATAGATTGGTTCATGGTTAGGCCCGCCATAGCTCTAAGATCACTTTAGCAACAGTTCCACATAGCCTAATGCGACACATTGTAGACTGACTTAATAAGATTTGTTTTAATGAATCCCTAGAAATTGTCTCTTGAACATTGTTTAGTAATATGAAATCTTCTTCATTTAACACAAGTATTGACATGTAAGATTCTTGATATTTTTCTAAAATCTCTATAAGATATATAAAGATGACAATTTCACAAAAAAAAGTGTTATTTATTTCATTTCTAAATTTATACAAAGGAAGTGAGAGAGAATACACATGAGATTGAGAGAATGCGAATGAGAGAGATACCCCTCAGACTCTTACATGACTCTATTTATAGATTTGAAGAAATAAGATTATCCCTTCTTACATGACACTTGTTACATGCTCATAGTAGATGATAGACTCATTAGAGATAAGGTGACCCCTTTTTCTTGATAGTTATTGTCTTTTTTTTTCTTACGGTTGACAGCCTTTACATGGTTGAGATGAGGATTTTGATTAGCCTTATCCTTTCTGTTGGATTCTTTCTAAATTATTAATGCTTCTAGCTAGCATCTTTTATCTTTTCAATGGCTTTCTATTACATGCCTATTATGAGCTCTTTGTTTAACGACATATCTTCCTTACTGGACCCTTCTTTTAATCTTTTATAGCAAAAGCCTCATTATGTTCATACTTAAGCACTTTGCATATTTTGTGGTGTATTGGCAGGCTGGATTCCACAAGATTTTCATAAATTGCCCTATTCATTTCCAAAATGGCTCGCTTGGCTAAAATATTTTCTTTTCTGCTTATAGAAAAGATTATTTATTTTGATGTGACTTGGTGAAGCCAAACTTTTTCTTTACTTATCCTCTCAAGCTATTCGTAGAGGACTTTCATCCCAATTGTCCTTTTGCTGGTGAGAGCTTTAGGCCCAAATAATTCAAGATTATAATTATTATAGACATGATATAAATCAACAGTTAGACTAACCTTGCTACTACTAACTTTAACTTGCATCATATGCTAAGCTGCGTACTATTTATCATTAAAGTACTTAGGGCAAATAGTGAAGAATTTGACAAAAATTATTTGTTTTGTCTTGGTTATCCTTTTGAGATTGATAAAGCTTCTTTAATTTTCTCTAGAAACATCTCTAATTCTTTTCAATTATCATTGACATAAATAAGGTTAATAAAACCATATTATATTGAGGCGTTAAGCTTATTGAAGAGCTTTGAGAGCTTTCTTTCTTCATGTGGTGATCTTTAAGATCATTAGTTGTGAGAAATTTCTTTGGATGTGTGATCCTTGGGTTTTGTGAAGAACTCTTAGTAATTTGTCCTTCAATTTGATATTTCAAATGGACTTTTTTTAGCATACGACTAATGTACTATTTTGAAGTTTAAACTTCTAAATGATTTTGTAAACTATTGTCTGGACATAACATCTGAATTCTTTTTAGACATGATCAATTATGGCAAGCTAATCATATATCATTGAGTTGCCTTTGAGAAGTCATTCCTGTCCTTCAAACCATATTATTATGTCTTTTATTATTTAAAAAAGATTGATATCCATTGTATTCCTTGCTTATGAAATCTACAATAAAATTATTAAATATCCTTTAATACACTAGATTTTGAAATCATATTTTGCAGAGAAATACTATCATCTAATTAATCTTTTATACTGAGGTAAATTAGGAAATTTATTAAGTATAAATCCTTTTGGACCTAGGTATCATCATATCTTACCTTAAATTTCTTTAGTAACAAAAAAGAAAGTAATTTTAGCTATCTCATTTTTAATAGCTAGCAATTCTTTTTCATTATTATAATAATTCTTTTCTGCGATTTTAAATGTTCTGCTAGTATATTTACAAATCTTTTCTTGATTTGATTTTAATATTGCACCTTAGTGATTATCTGAAGCATCAATTTCAAGAATTAAATTGTCACTGGTTGTTGGAAATCTTAATATTGGTAAATTTTTACATTTTTCTTTTATTTTTTTACAACCTTAGTATGGAGATCTTCCCAAGATTTTGTATTAATTTTCTTTAGTAATCCTTGTAAGGGTTGTCTTTCTTTTGCTAAGTTTTCTATGAAACCTTTAGCATAATTATGACATCCTAAAAATCTTTGGATTTGTTCTTTTGATTCTAAGCTATTTGGGAATAGGTATAATTTTTCAAAAATATGGAGTTGCATCTCAATTCCTGTTTCATCTATTATTAACGCCAAAAACTCAATTCTAGGTTTCATTGTTTCAATTTTCTTTTTAGAAATAGTATTTCATGTGTCTTGCACTTTTATGCAAAAGAAACTAGATGATTAATATAATCAACTTTATTATTTGAAAATATTTACATAATCCATATAAATAATATGGAATTCATGAAATTCTTGAAGATTTTGTCTATTCTTCTTTGAAATATTTGTGGTGCTTTTTTTAATCCAAAATGCATCACAATCCATTCATACTAACATTGAGGTGTACTAAAGATAGCGAGTGATATACTTTCTTTTTCAAGCTTAATTTCCCAACAACTAGATCTATAATCAAACTTACTATATATCTTTTATTAATTACAGAAGTAATTAATGTATCTTTATGAGGTAAAAAGTATCCATCAATTTTTTTATACTTATTTAACTCTATAATTAACAACCATTAGAGTTTTTCCTTGTTTAATTTCTACATGATTCCTAATTATAAAGGTTGGGCTACTGTAGACTTTTAGATTCTCGAATCATCTTAAGTTCTAATAACTCTTTAATTTTTCTATCAAATTTTAGTCTATTTGCTTTAATTCAATTTTGGCATAAGCTTTATCAACCTCCTGTAGTTGAATTGGGTTTCTACCAAAGTTGTTATCAAGTTTTTTTTATATATTTTTTTTCATAATTAGATATGATTTGATTGATTTTTATATTGAAATCACCACGTTGATTGCTTCGAAAATGGAATCTTTGAGTTGCTCACCGAACAGGGTTATACATTCTTGGTATAGTGATTGAATGATTATATGGTGTTTTAAGAATAATTATTTCATTGGTCATTATACCAACTTGTTAGAAAGATAGATATTAGGTTGTTACTGTAAGCCAAGGATATTGAGATTCTTGATGTTGTTAGCCTCTAGTATAGTCTAGAGAAGAATTTATGCTGTAATCTCATTAATATAGTGGACGATTTTATAGGACTATAGTCCCATGATTTTTCTTATTTTGGGTTTTCCACGTAAAAATCTGTGTCTCTTCTGGTTTGTTTATTGTTTTGGATTTTATTGGTTTATTTTTTTGCCTATTTATTTGTGGTAAAGATCCTATTTTAATCACACAAAGAGAGAAATAGTTTGTTTCTTCTTCATTCGTAGTTGCTTGTGTGAGTCCATTTCCTAACACTCCCAAACCCAATTGCAAGGATTTAATTTAATTGTTCTTTCCTTATATTGAAGTATAGAGAGGTTTTGATTGCCATTGATTTATGAAGAAAACAGCAATTGAAAAATTGTTCTGTTGTTATATGCTGTTAAAAATAGTACATAGAACTTTCAAGTATTGATTTTAGCAGCTAAACAGCACTTATAAAATTTTCTCGGTGTGCCATGCTGCTATTTATTGTTAAAACAACACCTGAAACTTTCAAGTGCTGTTTTAACAAGATTACAGCTGCATGACAACACCCAAAAGTTCTTTTGGGCATTTTCATGCTATTGTTTACTATTAAAAATAACACTTAGAGCTTCCAAGTGCTATTTTTATCATCTAGATAGCACCCAAAAAAATTTCGGGTGATGTCATGCTGTTGTTTGCTATTACAAACATCACCCAAAAGTTGCATATGCTATTTCTAACACAATTTCAACAGCTTGGCAGCACCCAAAAAAATTTTGGGTGCTGCATGCAGCTATTTGCTGTTACAAACATCACCCGAAAGTTACAGGTTTTGTTTGTAACACAATTTTAGCAGTTGGACAACACCCAAAAATATTTTTAGGTGCTATCATGATGCTATTTGATGTTAAAAATATCAGCCAAAAGTTGCAGGTAGTGTTTTTAACACAATTTTAGTAGTTGGACAGCAGTCAAAATTTTTTTTATAACTTATTGTGGTTTAACTACGACTTATAATAAATGAGCTTGATATATTTATTTTTTCTTTCTTTGTAAATAATGTCATAGGTCACTAGTGGCGGCATAATTTTTTTGAAAATATTGCATATGAAGACTTGATGAGAATTTAGATGTGGTAATTAGATTACATGTGGAAGAGTTAGTCTTTTGTTGAAGATGAAGGATTGTCAAAGTTATCTACAAAAGAGTATGCGAATTTTCTTAATTAGTAGTCGATTTTGTTATATTGGAAGAGTATTTTTGAGAATTTCAATGAATAACATTTTATTAAAGATGTATGAAAGATTATCTATAATTTTTGTAAAGCAATATTTTGTACATGATATAGTTTGTAAAAAAGTAATTGTAAAAATATATTTATTAAATAGAAAATTGCAATTAAAGTGAGCGTTTAATAAATTGTTAAAAAATATTGTATTTCTTTTTTATTTAGATAACATCAAAGATGATAGTTCTATAAAAACAATAATTGTATTATAATGAGAAATGTGACCGTTATTACCTACAAAGCCATCATTATAAATTCATTTACCATTACTGATTATTATAGAAACTGTCATAAAAAGTAGTAAAATATGACATAAGATGACTGTTTATGTAAAACCATTATTAAAATTATTAGTTTAATAACGAGTGTTAACAAAAAATATCGTAAAAAATTAAAAAAAATTAACATTTAATGGTGATTTTTCCCAATTAACCGTCATTAAAAAGTACATTTAGTGAAGGTTTTTAGGAAAAAATCGTCATTAAAAATAGACATTAAATGTTATTAAACAACGTTAAAAATATACATTACAAAAAAAAGTCATTAAATCACTGGTATAATTACATATAATAATAATTTTTTTAAATAATTATTATCATAAATACATATTTAATGACAATTTTATAAAAAAAATCATAATTATAAGTTAATATTTAATGATGTTTTTAAACCGTCATAAAAAATTTATCTTTTTTAATGTCACTACTGAAGATGACGGTTTTTAGACCGTCATCTTAATTAATTTTGTAGTAGTGTGGCCTGCCCTTGAAACTTTTTTTGGTGTTTTGCTTACTTTTTTTTTTTGGGTATTTTCTTCACTTCTGGATTAATGTTTACTACTTCACACGTGATAGAGCCGAGCCAGACTAAGTGTGACTTAAAGTGTAAAATTACGAACACATTAAGCAAAAAGTTGTGATAATAGGATACTATTTGCAAAACTTGTGACAAAATGGAAGACACTTGGAACACCGAGACGTAAATAAGAATTGTTGTGAAATCAAGCGGAATAACTGGTTACTCTGCAATTATTATTGTGCATATGTAACAATTTCATTGGGTATCTGTCGCGTCGAACTGAAGCATGCATACACCATGTGCATGGTACGTAGACCCAAAAAGGGCAAAAAAATTATGTCCAATCATTTACATGTGTCACCAATTAACTAGATGGTTGGGTAACAATAACTTTCCAACTGTTGCTCTCCAGTGGCCACCATGTGGTCCAAAGACATAGGATGTTAAAAGGAGTAGACCTAAGTTGTTTTTGCTAAGTGAACTAGGGGAATAGATCTTGAAAAGTAAGGGTCTTATTCAAATTTGGCCTTTTTCTTTTCATTTTACATTTTACATTTGTGACCCCTGATTTTATAGATATTTATTTTAAATGGCTTCCAATTTGTATTAATTTTCATTTTGATATTACAGAATTAGAGATAATAAAATAGATCATTGAGTCGTATTTATGTTATGTTAAATTAGATTAATTTAAATTGTTTTATTAATTATGTCAAAATATTAAGATTTTAATTTAATAAAAAAAATAAATAAATTCTTAATAACTTATATACACACACAAATACTAAATATATATAAAATTTTATAAATAAAACACCATATATATGTTCATAATTTTTTTTTAAAAAAAATTATGTCTACCATTTAAGTTTTGATAATAAGAATTGATAAATTAATTTTAAAGAAAAATTATAATTATATTATTAATCAAATAAATTAATCAAAAACTTTAATTTTAATAATAAAAAAAATTATATAAATTCATATTTAATTTATTTAATAATTTTTTTAAATTTAATAATTTATATATATTTATTTATGTTGAATAATTCAATTGTGTCAGATTTTACCTATTCTAACGTAACCAATCTTTGTTCTACAGTAAGTGCTCTAGACTTAATAGGGTAGGTTTAGATTGTCCTATTCTTGGGAAACAGTTCTTGTAGCCTTTGACTTTATTTGGGCCAGCTGTGTTATAGCCATTATTGACACAGTGGAGCTAGTAGCTAGCTTATGGATTTGGAATATCAGGCTCTGTGCCACGTGCTTGCTTCTGTAATGCGCACGTGGCAGGCCTCATTTCGGGCATAACGTGCCATGTGTATAAGAAATTGAAAAAGCAGAGATTGAAAATTGAAGAATACACCGTTTAGGCTACATGCCACGTGGTTATTAAGCCCAATGCCTAACTCCAGTGATGAATGAGTTTACCAAGATTGAAGTCTTGAATTTAATTCTCACGCAGTGTGGGTGTTTAAGTCATAAATTGTTTTTTAAATGAAAAAAAGCTCACGCGTTGCAAAAAATTAAAGGACAAAAAAAATGACAGCGAAAATTTTGTACGGTATCTGCATGCTAGCTTTAATCAAATTGAGTTCAAAAGAAAAGAATATTTATTTAGTAAAGATAGGGATAGTAATTGGGTGAATTTGATAAAAGATAATAATATGCAGACATTTACTAGCACAATCTAGGGCGGTTTAAATAAATTTGAGCAAGCTATAGGTCTAAAAGCGAGACCTAAAATGGGTCTTTGGTTTGTCATGAAGATTAGAGAGAAGCTAACTTTAATTTCAGTAATCAATGGATTTTTAGTTTAGTGGAAGAATCTTTGCACGTACAATGTGTGAGATTAAGAATTTGAGCCTCTATAAAAATATTATAAGGTTAGTTTTAATTTTTTTCTTAATTATGAAATTATTAAATGAGGACAGTCTTCTCCCTCAAGAAATAGTACGACAATATTAAAAAAAATGTGATTTCAGTAATCTAAGCATTAATTTTATTTGATCATAAAATTAGTAAACCTTAGATATTAAAATAAAATAAAATCATAAAGCTTTTAAAAGGGATTGAGTCCGAGTCCAGGTCTTAAAGTGAAATGAGCATCAGAAAGCCCAAAGTTGTAAGCTGTTCCATGCCCAATGCGACGGCCAGACCAGGCAAAAGAAAATAATTCAACCATCTCTACTGTGTTAAAAAAAATGATAATAAGGTAATGTTATTGAGTTAAGCTGCAATTAATGCATAGTGTTTAAATTTGCCATTATTTACTTCTCGACTTCTAGATATATAGAAGTAGAGCAGTGGGCCATTTTTTGTTGGTGCTTATGGCGACCATAAAATCAAAGTCTTTTTGCAAAATCATGAATGAAAATTGCTTTCTTATAGCCAGTAGTGTTGGGCGGGTAGCTATTGATACAAGCACTAGCTCAAGAGCTGACAACAACAAACATGTATGGGACATCTTTCTTTGTGAAGATATTAAAGAAATTGAAAAAAAAAAGATTATGGCAACATTGTTTGACAGTATAATAAGAAAATGGCCAAAGTGGTTTCAATTTTTAATCTTTTCCTCTGTTTTTTGCTTTACTCACATGGCTCTTATAGGCATTAGTAATAGTATGTACCAAGTTGTACATACATACATACATATATATAATATTCATTATTTTACCTAAATTAAATCACAATACAAAACCCTACCACTTACGGTCTTTCCTTTTTCATCAAAAAGAGAAAAATGAGAAGAGGGCTGACCATGATTGTCACAAATGACCATACAAATTACAAAGCTTAGGCAGCAACAATTTAGGAACGAGATAATGTGCATTGAATCTTGTGGTTGATGGGAATCTTCCGACCTAATTTTCTCATAGATTTTTGGAATAAGTGAACGAAAATCTGCAAGACCTTAGGGACCATCATCACTAGTGCACGATTACAAGATCAATTGTTATCGCAAAATTAAGAGAAAAATGAGCAGAAGAACTAATTTAATTATTAAGTGGGTCAAAGATTATCATAGTCATTCACCTAAGGGTTTTGCCTTTTGATGACAATTACCCATATAAGACAAGAAAAATAATCATTACAAAGATATGTAATAATGTTGGTATATCATATTCTAGAAAGATTACAATCTATTGTCAGCTCTACGAATGTGCTTTGAGATATTGTTGTTGAGGCTTTGATTCTCCAAGTCTTCTCCATGAGATTCATGTGGTGTTGCAGTTGGAGATAAAGATGGATTATAAGAATACCATCTAGACCAAAAAAGATAATTGAAAAAGTTGATGAGGCTGAGTGCAGCTACAAGCCAATAAAAAAGATCGAGCCTATCTTTGTTGAGATCATTATCACTGAGCCACCCATGAGCTGAGGAGCTAGTTCTTGACGTAATTTTGTTGACAAGTGAAACTAGAAGGGAGCTCAAATAGAATCCAAATGAGTATGAGCAATATGTCATTGCTGTCAAAAATGATTGCATCCCTTCCAATGATTGTTTGTAGAAGAATTCTATGAGCCCTACTGCTGTGAACATTTCTGAGAATCCAAAGATTAGGAATTGTGGAGCAATCCAAAAGATTGAGAGAATTCGATTGGAATTTAAAGCTGCGGTTCTTCTTTTTTTCTCTATTAGGGCAGCTGCAACCACTGAGAAAGTTGCAACAAAGAGTCCAACTCCAACCCTTTGTAGAGGGGAAATTCCTGAATCTTTCTTGGTGAATTTCGATGCAACGGGGACAAAAACGGTTTCGTATAAAGGGACTACAAAGATGAGCAAGATGTAAGGGATGGCTTGAAGAGAAGCAGGAGGGATGTGGAAACGTTGTGTGATTTTGTTGTCCATGGCACTTCCTTGTTGGACTGAGAATGTTTGGAGTTGAGCCAAAATGGTGTTGAAAATTATGGTGCAAGCAAATATGGGGACTACAGACATGATTATCTTCACTTGCTCAACTTGTGTCACTGTGCATAGTTTCCATGGACTCTCGTTTGTTCCATCTTGGACCTTTATGCAGGCTTTGTCAAGAAATCTGCAGAATGCATGATATAATTTTTTTAAGAAATGTAATCGATCCCAAACATGCTTTTATGTCGACTAAGCCCTCTCAGAAATAAAAGAAAAATTTGATTTGTCGTAATTTGGTGTCCTAAAAGACAATCAAACTGACATCGATTTGATTTTATATTTTTACGCATCCAACTCCAATACTTTTTTGAAGTACTCAAGCATGACCCCCACAAAAAAAATACAGTATGGAAACCAACCAAAAAGAAATAGAAAATAGAAATCAAGACAAACACAGATGTACCACGGGAAATTTGCACACGCACATGATCTTTTGATCAAACTAACTCTAATGCCATGTTAAGTCACCACTAAACATAAAAACTTGATCCCGTAAATAAGCAAATTAATACAAACTAAAATTTCCATAACTTGATTCGAACCCCAATCTTTTTGAATCATCAAATAATTATACCAATTGATTCATTAGTGCTCCAGAATTTTAAAATTAAAGATTTGAAAACAAAAGTCCAGACAGGTGAACATGTTTGTAAAACACAATTATAACATATTCTTTTTATTGTGAACCCTTGTTGGGCAAGAAGGCTTGAAGAAAAGCTAAGACAGACACTTTACAAATTCATCTTTTTGTTCAAAATTTTAAGAGCATATAATCTGCTTTAAAAAAAGTTTTCTACCCCACCTGAACTTTTCGGTATGTAGGAGGTTCCTGTTGTTAGGTGAGGTGGCTAAAACGCGGTTTGTAGCAATATTTTTTTGGCCTCCGTCGAGGACATATGTATTTGATGGGCATATTTGCTTTCTTTTTGTTATTGCAGCCACAAAAACCTAAAAAGAAAAAAAAATGAATCGTGAATTAGAAACAACTCAGAGAGATGCATAATAAGTATTAATAAAAAAAAATTAAGACCTACTAAATATGAATTTTGCAAGTTTTAAAATGGAAATTTAAAGGGAGCAATGATAGAGGCACAACTACCTTGTACAAATAAGGTAGACAAAATTGTTTAGCTCTAAATTAATTATACGGTTTTATTTAACTTGAAATCTAAAAAGGGTCTCAGGAATCTACAGAAAAAATTAAAAAAAAAAATAAAGAGTAAACTACTTTGTATATTGCACTAGAATGAACCAACAGATAGAATCCGAACAGCAATACAAAATCATTCCGAATATTCAAAATAATAACAATAATAATCATGATAATCCGACAACGTTAAATATCATACCGTAAAAATTGGGCAAAAGGAAAATCACATATGGTCACCAAAAGGAAGTAGAAAGACAATCTTATATAAATTTATATAAAAAAGAACTAGAAATGATTCTTAATTTAACTTTTAAGTGCACGTTTCTGCTTTACAGAAGCCACCAAAACAAAGAAAGAATTAGTTAGTTAAAGATGCAATTATAAAATATAATTTTTCTTAACAAAACTAGAGATAAATAAAGCTAGAGGAAGAAAAGGCATATCTTAATAAATTAAAAGAATTAAGATCTGAAATCTCTTTCAATGAAAAGAGAAAAGCATAGAGATTTTACTTGAGCAACTGGGGTAAAGATGCTTCCACGGGGCGGCTTATTTCTATAAACAAATGTTCCAAAAATCAAGCTGATTAATCCCACAGCCATGGCGGCTGCTGAGACGCCAAATCCAATGTCCATTCCAGAGTGAGTCTGGACCCAAACAAGTACTGTTAGGGCGACGAGCTGTCCCATGCAGAAAGCAAAATATGCAACATTGAAGTAAGTGGAGAGCTTTTTGGATTCTTTCTTTTTGAATTGATCAGCTCCATGGGAAATTATGTTAGGTTTTAGGCACCCACTGCCTAGAGCCACCAAGTAAAGTGCTAAATAAAGTATCAAAGCTTTGTAGCCCTTGGCTTCTTGACAATTTTGGGTTCCGTCAGTGTCGCTGAGCATGTTGCATTGAGATGGCCTCAATTGTGGGAGATGGGCTTGAACAGACAATAATATGAAACCCTAAAACAAATAATAGCACAGATAAACATTTTTGTAAATAAATTATGTAGATTGTATCAATTGAACTTTTTGTTTGTAGAAGAATGGAATGATTAGATAACAATAATTATACTTTGAATCCTTTTTGGATTTGATTGTTATTATTATAAGATCACCTTGCAGATGTGTTTGAGATCTCAAGGGAGACAAGAATCTATAAAAATGCAAAAATAGTAGATACTGTTTGCTTGAAAAGAAAGTACTTACAGAGAGCTCCACAAAACCAAAGATCAACATTGTCCAAAAGCTACCAAGATAAGAATCTGAGAGGAACCCACCAAAAAGAGAGAGAAGAAAGACGGTTCCTATAAAGTTTGTGACTATATTGGCTGATTTCGATAAAGGAAAGTGCATCTCATTGAACACATAGGTTATGAGATTGTTTCCAACAGCTGCAATTGCGGTCATTTCAAATGCTTGAAGACCTGTTGCACTCACCAAAAATAATAATAATAATAAGAATTAATATATCACAATAAAAATAATTAAATTAAAGTAACCCACTAATATTTGAAAGAATTTTGTTAAAGAGCTAGTGAGAGATAGGGAGAGAGACCAAGAACAAAAGCAGCAGCAGTCATGCCACCATGCTCGTTAGCTTTGCATGGCCTGCCTCTAAAATCAACAGCCGTTTCTTCAACATTGAAAGACAACATGGAATCTCTTTTCAGCTCTCTTGTCTTCTCCACACTATCCATATTAATTTGGTGTTTATTTAACTCAAGAATCACTTAATGTTGAAGCCAAATGCTTTTGCTCTCGTGCTAGTAGCAAGCTTAGAGACTTCTTTTCTGAGTTTGAGACAACTTAATAAGTGGGTAGCATCGTATTTATAATGTTATCTTGCCATTCCTCGTTGTCGATGCATTCCTTTTACCTTAATTTTTCCCCCTATCACCCGGTTGAGTTGACTCAACTAAATGGCTGGGCCCATTATATATATTTCCTCGTTAAAAACTCAGCCAATGAAGTCGGCCCCCACAGTTTATCTCTATAGGGACCAGAAAATCATTTAATTTCCTGGATACATGTCTCACCAAACAATGGCTATTGATGAATTTTGATAGATCATTATATCATCTCTTGATGCGGGTCACAGAGAGTGGGGCATTAATTAGTTCCACCATTTTTTGTGCTTTTAATTGTGTGTTTTAAGAGATTCCCTTGTCCTCAAAGTTACACTTTTATCTCTACCCATGATATTTACTTTGTCCGAAGTCCAAAATGCAATGATATCATTTAGGTGCCGATACATATAGAAATTAGCCAGAACAGGATTTTTAACTTTCTTAAAATTTGAGAAAGTTATTACACTATATGCTGCTGTAATACTATAATGTTATTACACTATTACACCATAGAATTTTTAAATTTTAATAAAGGTTAGGATCCTAAACTAAATCACTATTTTATATATATATATATATATATATATATATATATATATATATATATATAGTTCAAAATCCTGAACTTTATTAAAATTCAGAAAAGGTACGGTGTAATAGCTCTCTCGGATTTTGGTGAAGTCTAAAATTTTAGACTAGATAATTTATATATGTATATAGTCTTTCTCTCATGCGAATGCGAAAATGTAGATTTCATGTTTGCTATTGCACCATGGTATAATAGTGAATCTACTATATGAAATCTAAATTTAAGTATTTGCACCTAAGAATTTTAGACACACACATACATACATATAGTTCCAATCTAAAATCCTAAATGTTTTAAAGTCTCGGAAAGTTATTAAGTCATATAGTTTAAGTATACTAGCATTATACTATTATACTATTAAAACATATAGGTTAATAATTTTGCAAAATTCAATAAAGTTCATGTTTCTACACTAGATCAATACTCTATATATATAAAGACATTTTTGAATGACAGTTTTTACATTTTAATAAAGTGCAGGAATGCTATTAATAGGGTAATGCCTATTCTACTATTATACCATATGATACGGTAGCACTCCTATACTTTACCAAATAATAACAATATCTATACACACATACATACATATAGGCCTTGGATACGTAATGGAGGACATCTCACTTTAAAAAGGTGAGGATATCATTAAAATCCAAAAATTTACATATTTCAATACATTAAAAACTAGGTTTTTTTTTGTTTATTAGTGGCATTCTCATTTTAATAAAGTGAAGATGTCCTCTAGAATTTTAGATTTTATTAAAGTCTGGGACCAATTCATAATAAGACACCTTTAGGCACTAGTTGTATACAAGGCATTATATATTTTTTAAGGATAAAAACTCATTTAATCCTTATATTATGAGGTTAGCGCTCGTTTAGTCTCTATATTCTTATAAGTACCTCAAAACTTTCCTACCATTATACTATTGACACCATTGCTGTTATTTTTTGTTCATTTTGTCTTGCTTTTAAATATTACCCTTTTACAATAATTTTTTTTTGGATATTAATAAAAATTAAAAAATTAAATTACCAATTTAAACCCAAGAAATAGATAAAAATGAAAAGAATATATATTAATTTTTGTGGAAGCTCATGTATGTGTAAAAAAATTAATACTATAAAAAAATTATATTACATTTTTGGACATTAACTTGGACATTAATAAGAACCTTAGTAGAGTGTTCCACAAATATTAATATATATTCTTTTTTATTTTATTTTGTTGGGTTAAATTGATAATTTAAATTTTTTTATTAATGTCCAAAAAAAGAAACATTATTGTAAGAGGGTAATATTGTAAAAGTAAGTAAAAGGAACAAAAAGTAATGGCAATGATGTCATTCATGTAATGACAAGAATGTTTGAGGCACTTTAAAAAATACAGGGACTAAATAGGTACTAACCTTAAAATATAAGAACTAAATGAATTTTTACCCATTTTTTCATATCTTAACATAGAAAATACTAATGTATATTTAAAAAGTAGCAAATTTTTATCTTATGCGTAAATTTTGATTTACATATCTCCCATATAGAATGACAATTTTCAATTGATCCCTTCAAATTCTGAAAACATCAATTTATCCTATTTATTGTTAAGAACAATTCAAAAAAAAAAATCATCAATGCGTCCCTTATTGAGTCTCATATGTTGAACAAGAACAAAGGTAAGTCGATGATTTTATAAACTTAGGAAATAAATTGAAGATTGTTATTCTAGATGGGATAAAGTGAATTTATCTTTACTTCATATATCAATTTATATTATGGATGATAGCGTATTTGGTTGTTACAATATAGAAGCCTTTAGGCCCTATTTTATACTCAAAGGTAGCTTAAGAATATGAGTTAAGTCTTAGAGATTTCTCTCTTTGTCACTACTTTCGTGCGTGCGTGTGTGAGTGTGTGCGTGCGCATGCGCGCGTGTGCTTATGGGTGCGAGCGTGGGTGTGTGTGCAAGTGTGTGTGTTTGTGGGTGCGTGAGTAGGTGTGTGTGTGTGTGTGTGTGTGTGTGTGTGTGTGTGTGTGTGTGTGTGCACGTAGGTGGGTGGGCGGGCGCATACACGCACGTGTGTGTGTGTGTGTAGCTGTTACAATATAAAAGCCTTTAGGCCCTATTTTATACTCAAACGTAGCTTAAGAATATGAGTTAAGTCCAAGAGATTTCTCTATCTTTGCGCGCACGTGTGTGTGTGCATGTGTGGGCACGCATGGATGTGAGCATGTATGCCTGTGCGTGTGTGTGTGTGTGGGCGCGCACGTGTGCATGTGTGTGTGGGCGTGCACGCGTGCATGTGTGTGTAGGCGTGCACACGTGCATGCGAGCGCGTGTGCGTGCGTGCGTGCATGTGTGTGTGTGTGTGTGTGTGTGTGCACGTGCGTGCGCGCGTGGGTGTCAAATAAAAAATGAAAAGATCAATATCAATCTCGTAAAATAAAAAATAAGAGTTTGGATCTACTACAATTCTTCTTTTGGTCAAATCTCAGACACACAAACTCTAGATGCCTCCAAGGGTGTAGCCGAGTTAGTTGGCAGTGTAATCTGTCGCCCCTCACTTACGTGGACTCGAGTTCGAACCTTGGGAGTGGGAAGGGGGATAAAAATTGATTTTGGTTTGCCCACCCCCTTTCCATTTTTTTTTTTAAAAAAAACTCTAGATGATATTAATATATAAAAATTGATAATATTATAGGGAAATTAACAGAAAGGCAAATTGATTTTAGAAAGAAAGAAAAAAAAAGAAAAAATTGAAAGAGAGAGAAACTGGTTTAAGTTTTTACCATAATTTCAATAGAGAGAGAAAGTAGTTAATCAAAGATTTAGGGGTTGTGATTTTTGAGAATTAGTAAATTAAGTAATAAGTTATAATTTTAATTAAAAAAAATGTGAATCTTGAACATAAATTAGTGGGATTAAATAACCCACCCATATATACAGTATTATTCAATTCTGAAATTATGACTGATGCTATGACCTTCCTACCCCAATACCTTCTTATCCAGTCAATAAATCCAATCGCATAAAAGATTACATATGATAGTTATTATGAGTGCGTTAGTTCTTGTTTGAACATTGACCTTGTAAATTACTTTGACCAATAACATGTTACGTCTGTCCTCTTGAGTTGCCTATTATTTTTTAGGGTAGAGAGATCAAATATAATTGATTCTATGCAACTTTAAAGATATTTTCAGTTAGATTAATTAAATAGGAGTAGGCAACGTTAAAAGTCAGAGACTCATAGTTGACCAATGTTGCCATTACTATTGTATATAGTACAGAAAGACATTGCACTTGACTAACAATCGAATCCATATAACTGGACACAAAGTGTGTGTGTGTGTGTGTGTGTGTACATAACAACTGTAGGTGCCCCATTTTGAAAGGGTCTCAAACCATGACACTGGTTCACTAGATTAGGATGGAAGGATAATGAAATTAACGTGAGCTGCTGGTTCGGGGATAAACTTAAGAAAGAACATTATGGGCAAGAATTCTAGAAAACTCACATGCTTACTTAGTAAAAGCAAATTAATGACACAAATAAATAAAGATATGAGGCCCTGATTGAAAGGGTTGAATTATAAGCATTCTAGAGAAAGAAGAGCTTTAGAGTAAGTTTCCACAGCTTCTTTTATTACGAAGGTAAAACATCTGCTCCTTCATCAACAAAACAAACTGGTGATATGATTTTGCAGTATCACTAACCAGTTAGGGTTTTGCAGGCGGCCCTCGTGTATATAAAACCGCTGCGTGCGTCAGCTCTAGTTTTTAAGTTTTTGGTTGAATTACATTTCTCAAGTAAACTCTCTGAGAGTATAACATAAAAAATATATAACGAAATTTTTGAGAAGTGGAACAAAAGTTCTAGGGTGATTCATTAATGGAACCTAAGCGCTCTGTATTGTTGGGCATTCTTGACCTTTTCAATACATGTTAAAAAAAGAAAAAACAAATTCTCTAAAAGTCATTGGCTTCTGTGTTACGCACGTACAGTTGCTTTCGTTTTCTTTCGACAGATTAATGGAATGATGGTGCTGCAGTGCATGCATATGCGATGTTTCTCTAATGCGCACAACTGTAATCCAAACTTTTTCGTTAATGACCGGACTTTCAAATTATGAATTTTTTTTTTTTCTATTCTTGCTGCTTCCTAGTTGTCAATTACCTCCAAAGTCTCAAGTCTTATGGGACGTGTGGCATTATGTAGCGCATTTGTATAAGAGTCATCCCCATAGTGTTAAACTTTTAAAATATAAAAAACCTACGTATCTTTCATTGTTCCTTTAATTTATAATTTCAATTTAGACCCCTGAGATTTTGAATTGTGTTACTTCCACTTAGGTAAAAAAAATCATTAAATGTACTTAAAAGAAAATCACATGTTGTTTCCAGTTCATTAATAAAATATATAGAGAAATAAGTGAAGCGACAGGTGGTGATATGGTTTCAGTGCAGTTAGTGCAACAACTACATAGGGGTTTTAAAGTCAAATTCTATACAATTACGTTATGCTAATTACAATTAATTTATAAATGCTAATTAACTTTTAAAAATTCGCAGTGGCGATCCAATGAATTAATCATCTGTTTTACGCAAAGCAGATGTTAATCAGGTATTAATCCGCAAAACGAATGTTTCAAGCGCATGTTTAACGGGGCATGCATGTAACAGCAGCTAAACGAAATGTCTTTGTCCATAAGTTTCATTATTTGTCAATTTTAAGTTATCTAAAAAATAAGAACGGCATTTAAAAGGCTTAACTCGGTCAGGTATGCTAATTAACTAGTCTGAGGAGACTGAATTTTATATAAATATAACTTCAAATGAGGCTGTCATAATTAACTGAATTTTTTTAATATATTAGTAAAAGATAATGAAACAATTAAACTACATGTCATACGAGCACCGAGTATAGCAAACGATTGGCCCAAAAAACAAATGGATGACATGACCTTTTTGTAAGCTGCAAATTACAAACAAGAAGCTTAATATGACATCCGTGTACATTGAATATGTTCAGATCAAGCTGATCCATTTTATCTCTAAATTCTGAGATGGGTGGCATTAATTTCTTGCGCACATCAATTACAAATGTGGGGATATTTTCACCCTATTATCTGCGTAAAATTACTCCACTTTTAAAAAATATTTACAATAAATTCACATTATTTCTAATAAATACAAATCAACAAAAATATTTGTATAATTAATCAATTAAATCATTGTTATATTTTTTTCTTAAATTTTTTAATAATAAAATTACTTTAATATAAGTTCTATTTAATTATTTTATTTATCACATAAAATGACCTAATTGTCCAAAGAAATATGTGTTCTTGTATAACTAATGCTCTAACTACTTAATTTTGTGACTTATAATAATTTTCAATATTACATGTAAAGAACATAAGTTTGACAACCTAATAATTTACATGTGTATTGTCTCGTTAACACATTATGTTAGTTTAATTAAATGTTAATAAATTAAGTTTAATTAAATGTTTATAAATTAATTATTAATAATCATACTAATAAAGTAGAATTGACCATTTAGAAACAATAAATTTTGTACATATAAAATAAAAAGAATGTTGTAGTTAAAGTAAATTTTGCTATTTTCACCTTTTAAGGGTAAAATAGTTAATTTAAATTTAGGCTAAAGCAATCTTCATAAAAAAAAAATTAAGTCACAAAAAAATTAGATTAAGATATCACAAGATAGATTTAATTGATTAATTCTTCAGAACTCTTCTTTATTTGAAATTTTTAAAAATAATGTGAGTTTTTTATAATTATTTTTGGAAATGGGGTGGATTTATAGAATTTTTGGGGTGGAAATACCACCATCCATCACTACTTCATTCTAACATCGTCACCCTTTTCATATTTAAGTTGAACCTCTCCCTAATTTTGTTGTAAATAGATATCGATCCCCAAGTATAGTTCGTTATGTTTTTAGAGATTTTACAAATTGAACTAATTAGCACACTATAATTAATTTAAATTTATGCACACTGAAATTTTATTTTTTGATAACGAAGATTAGACCAAGATTAATTAGTCCTGTTATATCTTTTTGTTTTCAAAATGTATAAAAAAATTCTCCATTAAAAAAAATCTTAACAAATTGAATCAACTAGTACATATACATCCCAATATGATCCTTATAGGTATCCCATAAAAGAAAGAATTATAACAAGTAAAGAATAATTTGAACTATAATGCTCAAGTTATGGACTCGTTCAAAACTCGTATAGATTCAATCAATAGTATATTTATACATCTCAAATTTTTTGTCTTAAAAAATTATTTCAAATAATGTAATATTTATCAATTAGTTAGTGAAATCATATAATTAATTCACTTGAATCTTTTAAAGAATTACCTAACACTCAATAAATGACACATCATTTAGATTACTAGAACTTGAGATAAAAAAATTTAGAATAACTACCATATTCTTCAATCAATATAAAATCTAAATTTGTGATGAAAAAATACTTGTGCAGTCTCAAAACATATAATCAGCACGCCAACTATTTAGATCTTTCCAAAAGTGGAACTAATCTAACAAAAGAATAATTTAGCAAACTAAAATCATAAACAAAAGCCATGAAAACTTTCTTCCATTAAGCGCTATATTGCTATGTGCCAACTTCTATTAGAAATTTACAGATTTATGTCAACTTGAAAAAGAAAAAAAAAAACAGAGAGAGAGAGAAAGAGAGATTGAATGGTGCCATTTGATTGGTGGTCACTTTCCATTTTGAAACTTAACAACACGAGTCATGATCAACATTATATTGGATTCATAGATAAAAAAATTAGTAGTTGGCAACACGGGGTAGAGTAACACCAACAAATGCCTTGTTCATTTTGCCAAGTCAGCCAATTGGAAATCGACACGTTGATAGTAAACAATTATTGCAAAAACAATCCGATCCTCGTGTCTTTGGTTGTTTTGTTGCCCGACACAAAATTGTGACAATTCAATAAGTAGTGGCAAACATTGTATTTTAAAGCATGCCTTAAACATCGGCTTTGCCGGCCGTTAAAATCGCCGTTCTAAACGTCACTTTTTGACAAGACATTTAAAATTTTAGAAGTGGAGTTTTTTAATATAAGGAAATTTGCGACAACTTATTAACTGAAGATTTAATGTGTTACATGGAATTATTGTTGGCACACGTATTACCAAAATTGGTATTCTTGTTTCTTCTCATTATGATATAGCCTTACAAATTCTATTGATCCTAGTTCAATTCCCTATTCTTGAGTCATCCCGCATGGCATAACAGTACAAAAAGTTTCACTTATTGTTCATTGAATACATCTTTGAACTTGCTTTTTGGCCCAGCTGACTCACCACCTACTTTGAAACCCTTGTTTTAGAGGCGCAGGATCATTTTGTAACATTAACCTTGAGTCTTGACATGCAGCTGGTAGGTCCCATAATCAACTGAGAATAGTTATTAAGTTAATAATATTAAGCTTTTTAAGCATCGTTTGTGAGCTTTGATACGCGGTTCACAGTTCCATTCATGTACAAGTGAGCCTATAGTACTATCTTATCACACGATAAAAATTAGATAAAAAGAATAGTCCATCCTGACGGGACTGGTAGAAAAAATATCTCATTTCGACTATACACAGATATTCAAGTAATAATATGATTTTGAGACAACCCCTAATTTTTTAGCTAACTTTAAATATGAACTAAGTTTTATGGACTTTTATAAGAATTGCCTATAAATTATAGAATAGTTAGATTACTCGAATAGTAAATGGATTTTGTTTAATTATCCATTGATTTTTTGCTTTACTACAAGAGGCCAATCGAAGACAACAGTTTGGGATTAATAACTTTTTGTCATATTTCGAAGGCAAAAAAAAAAAAAAATTGCACTCCATTCTTTTAATAACTTTTTGTCAAAATTTTCTGTATAAAATCTTTTATATTTTAATTTACTTTTGTCTTCTATTTCAATTTGCAGTGGTTACTAAACAAACAAGTAATAGTGTTGATGATAATTTGAAAATTAGAATGTTAATAAACAATTAACTAGACTTGCACATTGACGTGAAGTAGTGGAAGGTTGACGTTGAATGTTACTGAGAGTTATTTTGAAATATTTGTTTTCAACTACGCTTATCTACAATTCTGTATATCAATTCTCCCTAGTTATATGAGTCAACACTACATGAAATTTTGTAACCACGCTCATCCCTCTCTCGTTAAACTAAAGAAAGCTAGCTTTTTCACTCACTTTGAGTTCGAGAGACAGGGAAAATCATCAAATTAATTTCCCTTCAA
Source organism: Luvunga scandens (assembly GCA_030449905.1). Lineage (NCBI taxonomy): Eukaryota > Viridiplantae > Streptophyta > Magnoliopsida > Sapindales > Rutaceae > Luvunga > Luvunga scandens. The sequence continues at coordinate 532,405 of JASUUG010001012.1, forward strand.
ATTTTATTTTCCCACCACAAAAGATGAAAAGAAGTTAGAATTAGATTAGTTTAAAGGGTAAATGTTACCAACTCTATATTTTAAGTTAAGTTAAGTGTCTGTTTAATATTTATATTTTAAAAAAGGGTGGGGATATTTCCACCCCATTATTTGTGTAAACCCACCCCACTTCTAAAAAATATTTATAATAAATGCACATTATTTTTTATAAATACAAATCAACATCAATATGTGTATAATTAATCAATTAAATCATTCTTATATTATTTTACTTAGTTTTTTCACTATGAAGATTGTTTTAATATGAGTTTTATTTAATTATGTAATCGTTATGGCATAAAATTACTTAACCTGAAGCATAATGTGTTCTTGTATCTAATACTTTAAGTATTAATTTTGTGAATTATTATCTAACTTTTTAAATGAAGTTTAATAATTTTTAATATTTTACGTGTAAATGATATAAATTTAATAGTCTAATAATTTACATGAATATTGACTCACAAAAACATAATGTTTGTTAAAGGTTAATAACCATGCTAGTAAAGTAGAATTGACCATTTAGAAATAATGAATTTTGTATAAAATAAAAAATGTTGAAGTTGAAGTAAATTTTTTGTACTTTTACATTTTAAGGATAAAATAGTCAATTTAAATTTAGACTGAAGCAATCTTAGTAGTTAAACATAAAAAAAAAAGGTCACAAAAAATAAATTAAGAATTTAAGAAAGATTTAATTGATTAATTCCTTAGAATTCTTCTTTATTTAAAATTTTTAAAAGTAATGTGAAAATTTTATAATTACTTTTTAAAAGTGGGGTGGATTTACATAATTTGTGGGGTGGAAATATCACCACCCTTTAAAAAAATATCGTAAGACTTTCCTTCTATTAAATATATTATACTCCTGCTCTTATTTTTTTCTTTTCTTTTACAATAACACCCTTACAACAATATTGTTAGGGATATTAATGAAAAGAAAAAAAATTGATAATCTTTCAAATTAATCTTAAAACTAGCATAAAATGTACATAAAATTTTATATTGTTATTTTACTTTTAGAATTAATTTGATAAATTAATTTTTTGTAAAATAATTATTAGTAAGATTATTGTATGAATATTAAACACTAATTTAAGTTGGCTGATATTAATTTATTTATAAATAATTATTAGTAAGGTTGTGTTACAAGTACAAAAGATAATAGTTTTTCACACTAATATCTTTGGTTAATTTGCTAATTAACTTTTTATAGATAAATCGATTAATGTTAAGAATATTGTTGGAAGGGTATTATTGTAAAAGGAAAGAAAAAATAGGGTAAGAATGTAACATATTTAACTATAGAGTATTTTAAAATACTTTGTAAAAAATAACGACTAAACGGACACTTAAATCAAAATATAAGAATTAAATGAATCAAAATATAAGGATTAAATAAATATTTACCCTTAATTTATATAGTAAAATCTCACAACTTAGTTTATATAATAAACAGTTGATCTTACAACAAAACTTCCCATTCCCTATTGTTTGCTTTTAATTAAATTTTTTTCTTTTAACTCTTATTGTTAAAATCGCGTTTATCCTTTTCAAAAATAATTTTTTTTTTGACATTCTAAGTGCTATCATGAATATATGACTGTATACATTCTTCCCATTATTTAATTTAAATCTTTTCTAGAAACAAATAAGCACATAGTTGGAACAAGAAAGATGAGCAAAAGCATATTGATGGTGCTTAAACTTTCGTTTAGCTTAGGCAAAGTGATGACTAAAGTAATTATGGAGTTTTTGTGGTCCTATAACACACACAGTAGTCCCTTAATAAGCTTGTACTCGGACTTGACTTGTAATTAAACGAAATTATTTTATTTTATTTTTTCCTATTAATTCAGCCTGCTCAAGGGAGACAATCAAAGATGGAATAAGACGATCCCCAAAGAGTCATTAGTGGGATGACATAGTAAATAATTAAAGAAAAATAGAAGATTAATGTCCTAATTATAATTATTAAAGTATATGAAACATTTTGACTCTGATTATCAAAAGATCAAGAGCATTCTGACTTCTAGAAAGATTCTACCGATGTCATCGGGATCGATACACGCCCACCTTTTTTTATTTATTCATTTTCATTTTTGGTCAGTGATATAATTATGTCAATGCTTACTTTAATCACCTATTTATTTTCCTCAGTGAACCTAAATATAATAGCTTGAATATCAGTCAACTCTAGGCTACATTAATCAGTCCACCATCTTTTAATTCTTTTTTTTTTTTAATCTTCTTGAAAGCAAAATGTTATTGTAAGAGAAAACAAATTATTTTTCTTGAGCATTTACATATCAATTGATAAATGATCGAATATACAAATATATATATATATATATATATATACACACACACACACACATAGCTCAAACGAATGAAGCGATTTCATCCAACGAGGTGGCGGACCTACGTTAAAGGTAGTGTAATACAGGTAATTGACTTTGCTCAACAAACAAAATTCCTTTGTTTTCATATTAATTTTTTAAAAAATTTTGTTTCAGTTGGCGTAAATTTATGAGGAAATTTTGATAATGAATCAATTTTATGAAGTATTAATTTTTATATAGTTTTTCTGTCAAAAAATTAAGTTTGTAGATTGGCCTTTACATCTAAGAATGTGTAATAACAAGTATATAATTGGGATAAGGATTGGTATCTAGCTTAGTATTTTATAAATTGTGTTGTTGGGATTGTTCAATGTTGTTCGTTTGAAAAGTACATATATATGTCTGGTAAATGTTATTACGAAAGTATTATTTTATTAGATAATGATCAAAATAAATATAAGTTTTAAATTTTATTTTATTTGTATATTATGTTTTATGAAAAAGTAATAAACAATTATCCCTTTGGTGCAATATTAAGGCTAAAATAGAAACTCTAAAAAGGTATGATAACTTCTTTAATAAGTTACTTATAAAATACAAACCCTATTTATTTTTAAAAGCTATTGTCAAAATAAAAGAACTTACGAAATAAACAATTTTTAAAAAATTTACCAAATATTATTCTTATCAAAACTTATTAAATAGACTACTTACGGAATTTCAACCATATTCCCAAATGGTATAGCACCGAATCAATAATTACAAGTTGATCAAGACCAGTATAAAACTCACATCACAAGAATCTTGATCGTTGATATATATGGACATAACTTGTTGCTAGGATAATAAGTAAATAATGATTTTTCAAATTTATTCAAATTATCTTCTACTTCATCATAGATAAACATACATGCTTGGAAATATAGAGATTATTTATCTTGGTGCATAATTAGTGTCTAAAGAAAACTTTTGCAAAAAGAATGTCGATGCATCAAATCTTAAATCTAGGTTTGAGCAAAGGAGCGGCGCTTCCTCATTCTTAACCATTGCTTTTAAATCTTTCAAGAAAGTGGGGTCATATAGAAAGATGGAGACATTTAAACTGCTACTTTCATGCGCATGATCTATAATGATCTCAAAACAAATTATTAAAACTTTCGTTTTCGCAAATGTTTCTAAAAATACTTAAGTTAATTTTTATTCACTTTTCAAACAAAGTTATTAGTATTACTACAATTATTTCACAAGCACTAAGGAGTTTTATTAAACCAGCAGACAAAGAATTTGGATCACCCTTATTCGCAGCAACAATACAAGTCTCTAACTAATAGCTAAACCAAATCCAGGTAAACCCTAAGTATCTTCAAAAGAACGTTGGTAAAATGATATAAAATTTGAGTTAATTAATCTTATATAAACTTTGGATAATTCTATATCGTAATCTCAACAACATTTACTAATTTTCTCTGGGGATGCAAAGAATCAAGAGAAGTAGACACGATTAGCAAAGAGCATGATCTCAAAACTCTCTTAAGAAAATTTGTAAGTCGACTCTATTTTTTGTGGAGTATGCCTAAGGTGGGAAAAAAAAGCAGTGAAAAACAATTTAAAACGCAAAAGCCTTATCAAACTGACGTGAGTTAAATAAGTAAAAGAAATAAAATTATACTTAATGGAGATGCAGGGGATCGAACCCTGTACCTCTCGCATGCAAAGCGAGCGCTCTACCATTTGAGCTACATCCCCATGTAATCCGCTTTTGAAAGGTAAACGTAAGGTTTTTAACCTGCTATTATAGTAAATGGATGATAATTTTTTTGTCTCAATTGGTGTGACTTGTGGATAATGCAACTTGCACCATGGTGGCTTCAATTAATTTTGCTTTGGATTTCCACGTAGTTTTAATGGCAAGCAAATTATCCACACCATTCACCCTCATCCTCTTATTTCTCTTTTCTCTTCTCTTCAATGAAACCTAGGCAAACGAATAATATGCTCTAAGATCTCTTCAAATCCATCACTTTTTTACCGTAACATGACGCCACTATACATGTGTCAATCCAAAAACATGCGCTTTCAAAAAGGATGGACAATTGGACGGTGCAGTGGTGATTTCGGGGAAAAAAAAAAAAGAAAAAAAAAAGAAAAAAAGAAAAAAAAAAAGTATGCTCCATGTTTCAAGGGATGTGATGTGATGCATGTGTTTCTAACTGGAAGGACTTGTGAGGAAAAAATATCACGTCTTTTGGTAATCATGTTCATGCGCCTTGCTTCTTCTTTGTAGAAGTGGGAGCCCCCGAAGTCGAGCACATGTAAACATTTATGAAACGCAAAAGGCATCAACTTTCCAGTAACCTAGCTAGGAGATTTGACGTCTGACAACTATAATTTGTGGCACAGCACACAGATCGCGCATAAGATAATTCATGCATTGTGCTGCATCAAAAATTATTGGAAGCTTAATCACACGCATTTATTTAAAACATTACTGCAATATAGTGAAACACTAATACATGTCAAATAATGATTGATAACACATGTGAACTAATAATTGATAACACATGTCGGGATATAAACTATTGATAACACATGTCGGGATATAAACTATTGATAACACATGTCGGGAAATAAACTATGTACTGCAATTATATAAAATCCTAAGCACTAGGCTTATAATAAAGGACACTCACCACCCTAAATAAAATCAAACATGTAAAAAAAAAAATCTCAAACGAAATAGTAAAACAAAAATTGTAATAAGATACTTAAAGATGTCAAAATTAAAGACTCCCTTAAAAGTAATAAAATGTTAGGTATATTGTACAAACATAGGCCCCATTTTGTATTGAGAATGAAATTCAATAAGTTGTTTATTTCATAATTTTTAACAGATATAGTGTTTGGTAAATTTTATAAAAGTAACTTAATTCATAATTTTTGACAAAGATAGTGTTTGGTAAATTTTATAAAAATAACTTATTTCATAATTTTTTTATCATTTTGACAACAGCACTTAAAAGCAAGTGGAGAATTATTTTTCATAAGCAGCTTATTAAATAAGTTACTAGATATTTTTAAAGTTCCTATTATAACCTTAACATTTTACAAAAAGACAAATATATCTTACTTTGTCATTAACCTTCATATATAACCATTAGATATCATATTACTGTCATAATTAAATTACCACCACAACTATTGTATTTTCTCTCCACTATTAATTTAATGTGAATATAATAAATATTACTTTTTATTTTATTTACATTATGTATAAGTATGAATTTTTATCAAATTCATGTAATAGATTATGAAGCTCATTAGATTTTATTTAATTGAATTTTCTTCACATTATGTAATTTTAAATACTTAATGAAAAAAAAAAGTATGTCTAAATAATTTATTAAACATACTCTAGAAATAAAAGCCAATTTAATGTTATATCTATCTTAATCATTATTTAATAAAAATAATATTTTCATAATAAAATTTACCAAATATATAAATTCTACTTTTCAAACCAACAACAACCGTAACAATTACTATTTTAGCCTTGAATTATTTTTGCCAGTCGGTGGAGCGTATAGTAATAGATCTTTCCAAAGCTGACGAAACTATTGACTTCATAAATTTGAATATTTTAATAATAGATAATAAATATGGAACAAACTTACATCAGGTTTGATTCACATAAATCATAATAAATATACAGAGAACCCAATGTGATCAATAAGAATTTTGTAAAGTAATTGCCTTCTTGATAACGCTGATCTATATGGTTCCACTAGAGCCGAATTATCATTACATATGACAAAAGATTTCTGCAGCATGAAAATTTAAGGGGGCTAAATGTTTGAACTGTGTTGATGATGAGAAATCCAACTTGCACAACAAGACAGTGACTGGCTTTAATATTTTTTGATACATTGATATAATACAATCAGTATTATACTGTTATTTACAATTATAAATCGATTAGGACTCTCATTGATAATCCTATTATGGCATATCCCAAATTGCTATTCTCACATAATACTGGAAAGATATTTATTCTATTCCAAATTATGGGAAAACAAATAAATCCCTACCTAATTTTATTAGAAGGGAAATTGATTAGGAATCAAACCCATGCATTCAAGGAACTTTGAGTGCATGGGACTGGTTTAATATTGATTAGACTAATTTTGATATCTTAATGACAAGTAAATATATTAAATCACCCACTATTCTCACTTAATACTAGAGAAATATCTATTTTATCCCAAATTATGGGAAAACAAATAAACCTTTACCTAATTTTATTAAAATAGAAATTCATTCGGACATGAACCCATGCATTCAAGGAACTTTGAGTGCATGGGATTGGCATTAATATTGACTAGACTAATTTTTATATCTTAATGACAAGTAAATCTATTAAATCATCCACCATTCACTCTTATCATCTCTTTTTATTTTTCCCTAGATTAATCATTGGAATCAATATTCGTGGATATACATAGTATAAAATCTATTAAGAGAATCATTGTGTCTCTTAACTTGACAACCCTAGCGTCAATTCACAACTTATGTCAAAGAAACATTATATATATGTAGGAAAATTTTTAAGCGTAAATGTTTACGTAAATTTTTGTGTAAATTTAAGGTTTCATAATGGTGTGAAGCCCATCATGCTGTTATAAAAAGATTTATACTATTGTGAAATTTTAAATTTATATGAAAAATTGTACAAACATTCACACGAGGAAAGAACTACACATGTGTGTGTAAAGATAGCTATTTCGCTGCTGATGTTGAGGGGAAAAAAGAATAGCTCTAATGTTTGCCCTAGGTCAAACCCTGAAACAGCTTGAAATGATGCTGTTTTGTTTTGTTTTTTTTTTCACTCACCGTGAAACGACATCGTTTGGGTTGGATAAATCACAAAAGCATCGATAGAAACCCAGCTACTTCTTCCTCTTCGTTCTCCTCATTTCCCACTTCCCAGTTGCTATTTCCTCTTTGTTCTCCTCGCTTCACCAAACAACCACAACCCAATTGAAGGACCCAGCTGCTCCTTCGTTCTCCTCATTCCCCTTTCTTTCATTGATCGAGGTCTCACTAGCCTTACTCTAATAAAAAAAGGGAAAAGGACAATAAGTTTTAGGTATAATACTTACCACATAAAATCACGTTAATCCATACTATATGAAATTGAAATATAAACCCTCACAAGCTATCTTGCAATCTAGTCTCATTTGGTCAGGATGGTAGTAATTTATTCAAGTTAAAGCACATATTTTCACTAGTCAGGAAAAATTCAGATTGTGAAAATCACAAAAGTGATACCAAAACCCAAATTGACAGCAAAGTTCAAGAGTATAACTTCTTTCATTCTTGATTGTTTGATCAAGCTGCATTGCATGCCATCACCATGCTATCCGTAATGGTACACTATGTAGATATGGCAAAAGGACAATACTGGGATTATGATAAAATTATAACATCTATGGCTTTGCCAAATACCTTTACCATAGTCCAAGTCAGGATTTAACATCTATACTTGTGAGCAACTAGGGTTGGCAAAATCTTAGGCCGGATCCGGGTATTGCAATACCCAGACCCGCGCCCGGATGCCAAATTTTTTCACTCGGACCGGGTTTTTTAAGCCCAACTCCAGGCCAAGTTTTAATCTAGGTATCCGGATTTTATATTTTTTAATATTATAATATATTTTTTTATAATTTTATTTGTAATTTTATAAGTTTTAAATTTATTTTAATGAAATCTAACATGAAATTATAAACTTTAAGTGTTTAAAATTTTATATTTGTATAATAAATAAGTCAAATAAATATAAATATTTAAAATAAAATATATTTTTTAATATATTTTTTAATAAAATCTGAGTTCTGGGTCGGGTCTCAGGTTTATCAAGTGATGCCCATACCCAACCGGCCTTCACACTCGGGCCGGATATTTCACCTGGGTCCGGACCGAGTTCGAGCTTGGTGGGTATTTTTACCACCCCTATGAGGAACAAGGCGTTCAATAATATTATCAATAACAATATTTGAAGTAGCACACGCAAGAATCTTGGATCCACGTTTCACTTCTTGTAAGATAATTTCTACAACTGTAGTGGTTCTGTCAAGGACAATGCAGAAAATTAAACTTCTAGGGACAATGTCCAAAATCTACGACTAGGTTTTGATTGTGGTGAAACGAAGAGAAAGAGAAGCACCTAGGTTCTATTTTTTGCTCTTTATCCAAATGACATTGCTTCATAGCAAATCAAAACAAAATAATAATAATAATAATAATAGATGAAATGGCGTCGTTTCAGTCGTTCGGGGTTTAATTCGAAGTTTGACCCAGGCCAAAGATCATCTTCGAAAAAAAATCGTGTCGTAGTAGCACATTTTCTAATGAAAACAAAGTTTCTTTTTTAGGAAAAACAAAATGCGTGTACCTTCTACGCAGTGGAGGATCTTTGGTGTAACAAAATGGACTTGCAAAAGTGCCCTAACTTTGGGTATTGAGTCGACGGTCCCACTACAAAAACGAATATTCGAATCTTTTTAAAAGAAGGACATCTCTCCAAGTCCACGGATTTCTTGGGGTCATACTGAATAATTTGCAAGTAATTCATTTAATTGGTTATTTGAATTTAAAATTGATTTAAATTTTTTCCATTCCTCTATCTTGTAAATAAAAAAATTAAAAAAATAAAAAAATAAAAATAAAAATAAAAAACTGCATATCTTCACGATAAGCTACTCATCTGATTTCATCAAACTTCGGAAAAAGAAATTTTTGAAACTCAAAATGTCTACTTTGCGATAAAAAATAATTTGAAATGTGTTATTGCCATTCGGAACCAAAATCATAATCATGACGATATGTAAGCATAGCATATACCATGGTCATGGCCATTATAACCTCCAAATTAATGATGATTGATGATTATACTCATTTAGTCCATTTTCTTGCATAGAGATCTCCTGACACCCCTTTAAATTTTTTATAAAACCTCTTTTTTAATTAGAATTACCAAAAAAACTAAGATAAATTAATATCTTTTTTTTGTTTTAAATGAAAATTTAATTAAACACTTAAATAAATTATTCTCTTAACAAATTTTTTACACCCACACTATTTCATAGTTTATATTTATATTTATATTTTTATTAAAAATATTTTTTGGAAAAACGGAGATAGAAATTATGCAATACGAATAAAATAATTCAAAATATTAAGATGTGCATGCATTCATAAATAAAAACGTAAAAGAAGTACTTTCTAGGGTGAAATGTAACCACAAGATGATTGATGTTAATTTATAAATTAGTATTCTATAAGTTAAGTTGGGAATTTTAGAGAATAGAATTTTAAAAGGGGTGTTAACAGGCCGACTCTTTCTGTAAGTTTCACGAATGTAACGCGGTAAGTCCCAAAACCTTTAACAGAATACTTGCTGGACCGGCGGCCCGTAGCCCATTGTGAACGCAAAGCTATCTCACACATGTATTTGCATGCATCGTTGTTCACATGCAAAGCAGCATTAAGATGAGGCAAACAAACAAAAATAAGAAACCAGAAAAATCAGCCGTTACGAAGAGAGCTAAGCTAGCCACCAAAATTCCAGTAAAAAGGTCATTTAAAAAGCAACATTTTATGGGTTTTGCTCACATCATTCATACTTCATACAGTTACCGTTCCTTTCCATGCATGTCATTTCCCCATTATTTATGTCACCCAAAACCCTCATAATTCTCAACAAAAAGATTAAAAATCGTTTTGAATATGAGGATAGGTACTAGCCGAGGAGGCATGGTGATCGGTTCAAATCAACGGCTGTCATTTGCCGGATTTTGGGTGCTTATTATGATCTTAAGTTACTCAAATGGGGTTGCGGAATCACAGAATATTAGAGGACTCTTTGTGTTTGGAGATTCATTGGTAGATGTTGGTAACAACAATTATCTCATCTCTATTGCCAAGTCCAATTATTATCCTTATGGTGTTGATTTTGAATATGGCCCTACTGGTAGATTTTCCAATGGCAAAACCTTTGTTGATTTTATTGGTGAGTTTCTATTTAGTTATCACAAGTACCTTGCACATGTTCATGTGAAAATTTGCATCTTCTACCAAAATATTTAATCATAAATAGGATTGTTATTGTTGCTACTGTCTTAAGAAAGTGTCACGCCATCGCTTGATATGAATTAATTCTTTTTTTTTTTCCTTTCGTTACTTCAAGAAGTAAATAATTTTACCATTGACCTCTTTTTACCATACGTACAAACCGATTTTATTTGTCATTAGAAACCTATATATAATTATTCATGGTAACTAAGGAAATTTTCAATTTCATAAGTTTCTTGTTATTTATTTGCTTGCAGGAAGGATCATCGGTTTGCCCTACCCCCCAGCCTTTGCAGATCCTAGCACGTATGGAGCCAGATTGCTAGGAGGAGTCAATTATGCTTCGGCAGCAGCTGGCATCCTTGACGAAACTGGCCAACATTATGTAATAATAATAATAATAATAATAATAATAATAATCTCACTTAATTACCTTATTCGTCCTCATTAATTATATATATAAACTTCATTATTTTAGATGATATCTATGTACAGGGGCAGAGGTATCCCTTGAGCCAACAAGTCCTGAATTTTGAGAGTACATTGAATCAATTAAGAGGAATGATGGGTGCAAGTAATTTGACAAATTATCTGTCAAAATCCATAGCAATTATGGTATTTGGAAGCAATGACTACATCAACAATTATCTCATGCCTTCCATTTATTCTTCCAGCTTCTACTATAACCCTTCGCAGTATGCTGAGCTTCTACTCAATCACTATGCCCGCCAACTTTTGGTACGTTACATATATGTATAGTAGAAATAATTAATCAATGACCATCGTTAATTGGCGTCACATCAATTAGATTACTAATTTTGTTATTCCTAATAATGTTTCCGATCTTTTTCTTTATAGGCACTATATAGCGTGGGGTTAAGAAAATTTTTTCTGGCCGGAATTGGACCTCTTGGCTGCATCCCTAACCAGAGAGGTTCCGGCCAGGCACCGCCGGGAAGATGTGTTGATTATGTTAATCAGATACTTGGTCCGTTCAATGAAGGGCTGAGATCACTCGTTGATCAGCTCAACAAAAGGCCTGAGGCAACCTTTGTGTATGGTAACACTTACAGTGCAGTTGGTGATATTCTAAACAACCCTGCTACTTTTGGTAAGAATTTTTATAGTTTAATATCAAAGTATATATCGCAAAATTTAAAAATTTAAATGGGGGAAAATTGTGAATTATATTTGCATTGTGTGCAGGATTTAATGTAGTTGATAGAGCTTGCTGTGGAATCGGAAGAAACCTAGGCCAAATAACATGTCTTCCATTTGCAACGCCATGCTTCAATAGAAACCAATATGTTTTCTGGGATGCTTTTCATCCAACAGAAGCTGTCAATGCTGTTCTTGCCCGGCGGGCGGTTTACGGCTCGTCGGCCGATTGTTATCCAATCAATATGCTGAACATGACTCTCATGGACAATATCTGAAGGAAATTATTAGGTGATTATATGCCGAGAGAACAAAGAAGAAGAAAAAGTAACTTTGTATCCATGTCATGTCTTTTTGTTGGGTTTTTGTGTTTACTTTTGCCGCCATAGAATTCATCTTATGCCCGTACAAGTGATGGTTTAATTTGCTAGAAATCAAAATCTTGAGTTATTGTAACAATTTTAGTCTAAATTTTATATAATGCAAAGGATGTTAATCTATTTCTAAATATCAGAAGAAATCTAATCATTTGATTTTTCTTTTAAAAGGCAGGAAAGTAGTCAAAGTTTAAAAATTCTTAATCTCTACTTTCTTTGGAACTTGGTTAACCAGTCCTATAGAATGGTTCAAGCTTAAATCATTGAACACAATACACTAATAATTTTTTTTTTATATGAAAATATAGCTTTCATTGATTGGAATTAGAAAATAATGACATGATTGGGGCACGAAAGATCCCAACTAGATGATAGGATTTTCAAATTCTAAAGCTTTCTTGACTAAAGAATGGGTTATAGCATTACATTCTGTTGGTACATGTTGAATTACGAACTGATTCAATCTCTGAAGATTATCTTGAATGTCTATAATTATCCAAGAGATTTTTGTCATGCTGCCTTTCCTATTCAAAATTAAGTCCACCACTTCTTGCGAATCAGATTCTATAGCCATTGGAGAGTAACTTGCATTCTGAGCAGACTTGATTTCTAGGCTCATTGTTTTAGCTTTCCTATTAGCATTGCTGTTTTGGAACCTAGATCTTCGAACTGCAGCTGCCATTACCTTTCCATTTGACTCTCTTATTATCACTCCCAGCCCTGCCCTTTGATCATTAATCTTCACTGCTACATCCACATCAACTTTGAACAGCCATTCGTTGGGGGATTCTAGATCTGATGCCTATTCGCTTGCTGGTTTCGTGGAGATTTAACAATTGGCCCGTTGATTCTTCTATAGGATTCCAGAATTGCTTCAACTCTGGCAATTGATAGTTGTGGACCTTCTTCTTATTTTCAAAGAAGAAAAGATTTCTTAAGTACCAAATGGCCCAACACAAAGCAATTATCAACTCCAGTTTCTTTTTGCCTTTTTTTTTCCTTTGCATTTCTGCAAAACATTCATCATATCATGGTGATCCAACATCTTAACATCATCTACAGAAACTGTATTCTTCCACAATTTTTAGCTACTTTGCATTCTATCAAAGCATGAAAGACATAGTCACTTCTTAATTCATATCTCTGGCAAATAGGATTCTGCAGAATCTTCTTTTTCCCAAGATTATAGACTGTTGGCAAGAGATTTCCGGTTGCTCTCCACATGAAGATCTTAATTTTTTCTAGTAACTCACTAGACCATGTAACATTTCATTGGCTTTGAGAGTTGTCTGAGCTACAGGGGTTGTCTGAAACTTTAACTTTAGTGCAAGTTGATATCAGCTCTTAACAAAATATTGCCCATATTTATCATAGTGCCATAAATACTAGTCTAATTATGGAGCCTTTAAAAGCTGAATCTATAAAATTATGTCTACATCATCCTTTATAAAATGTTGTTGAATCTTTTCCTCCTTCCAATGCTGGTTTTCATCAATTAATTCAGCAACCACTGCATGAGGATCCATTGTTGATGGTGAGAAAGGTTTGAAAGTTTCAAGTCTAGGTAGCCAATTGTTTTTGTAGATGTACACTTGATTTCCAGAGCCTATGCTCGACCTTATTCCTTTATGCAAAATGTGTCTTCCCATATAATACTTGTCTATACAAAGGATGGATTCGATCCCAGTTTTGCCTCTATGAAATTGGAATGGTTAAAATATTTTGCCTTCAAAATTCTTGACAAAAGTGATTCTGGATGCCGAATTATTCTTCACCCTTGTTTTATAATTAAAGCTTGGTTGAAGCTTGAAAAATCTCGAAATCTTAGCCTTCCTCTTGTCTTTACATGACAAAGTTTCTCCCATTTGGCCCAATAAATACTTCTATAATACATTTTTTACCCCCATCAAAATGTGGCTATAGCTTTTTAAATGTCTTCATAGATATTTAGAGGAAATTTGAACACACTCATTATATATGCCAAAACCGCTTGGGTTACTACCTTAATGAGCACTTCCTTCCCTCTACTTGAGAATAGCTTGCTTTGCCAATATTGAGAGCAATTCGTAATTTTATATCATTGAAAAAGTTGACTTTTTCCACCATAGATGGTCAGTTAAGGCATTTTTCATGCTTTGAGACTATAATGAATTGAAAAACACCCTTGATTCTATTCATCTTGCCAGATTATACATTGCTATTGAAGAACATAGATGACTTTTCAAAATTAAAAATCTAGCATGATGTCGAAGCATAACAATCAAATATGCTTTTTAGGTTTTTGTAAGCTTCACTTATTGCTTTTGTAAACATCAAGTTGTCATCTGTAAACAATAAATATGTAGTTGATATGTTGTTATTAAACTTCAAGCCATGCATGATCTAATTTCTCTCAGCCTGCACATGCATGTTGGATAAGGCTTCTACACATAAAAAAAAAATATACAGTGATAAAGGGCAACCCTTTCTCAATCCCCTTTAAGGTTGAATTTGAATCTTTGGCACCATGTTGATCAACACTAAAAAAGAGGTAGTAGTGATGCATTTCACTGTTAAGCAAAACCAACAGCGGGATAACCCTAACTTCTGCATAGTGCTCCTAAAAAATTTCCATTCCACCCAATCATATGCTTTACTGATGTCTAGTTTTGCTTTATCTTATTAAGACATTCATAACCAATGATTATGTTGCCTATAAGAAGTCTATTAGGGACACTTTAGTTTGGGGATATAATTTTATCTAGAATGTGCTTCTACCTATTGGGCATTGTTTTTACAATAATTCTATAAATAAGATTATAGAAACTTATTGATTGAAATTCATTCACTGATCTAGGCTTCTTAACTTTGGAATTAAAGTAATATAGGTGTGATTAAGAAATGCAATGTTTACCTTTTCTCATTAAGGATGTGTAAACAGGTGGTTATCGCTCATTCTTTTGTTGAATTCCAAAGCTTTTGAAAGAAAGCAATGGGCAACCCATCTAGTCTAAGGGATTTTGTAAGATATATTTGAGCTAGTGCTTCTGTGGCTTCTTCTTCTGTAAATGTTCTATCCAATTGATTGTTCATCTCTCTGTTCACTTTAACTAGCATATTTCCAAGAGCTGCATCCATTTGACTTGTGGTAGGATCTATTGTTGTGAAAAGGTTCGTGAGATGTTCACAAAATAGCCTATCCATATCACTGCTATCCTTAGTCCATTTGCTATTTTCATCAGTATCCCTCAAAATTTGTTCTTCTCTTTCCTCGCTGAGGCTTTGGAATGAAGGAATTTTGTGTTTTTATCCCCTTTTTTCAACCAATCTGCTTTTGATCTTTGTTTCCAAAAAAATTTGCTCATTTAAAAGAATGTTGTCAATCTGCCTCTTTGTTTTCTTTAGTTCATATCTACATTCATAGTGACTGAATATTGTCTAATTGTTTTCAGCTTGTTCTTAAGCTGCTCTAATTGCTTTTGATGACCTCTAAACTCCTTTTTACTCCACAATTGAAGTTTTCCCATTGACTCCTTGGTTCTCTTCTTAATCAGATAAACTAGATTCTCTTTATCTTATCTACTCTCTTCTTTCTATTCTTGTTAAACTATCTCTCTTTATTTCTCATATGCACTCCACATATCTTCATCGTGTACACTATAAAAGGTTCCCCTTTTGCACCTTTGCCTCTTGTCTTTTCCAACTTACTAATAGGTTAGTCATACATCCCTTGATATTATTTAATTGTATGTAGGTGGTAAAATACTAATTACTTCTATCTTAAAGGGTAAAATTTGAGTCCTCCATTAGGACTCATTCCTCTCTTATAGAATAACTTAAAAAGGATATATAAAAATAAGAATCCATTAAATCTAATTAATGCATAATAAAATCCTAGAGTTCTATTTTTAATTATTTCACTTAAGAGAATTTTAATATATTTTTTGTCAATGTGAGTAGAGTTTAAATTTATGATCTCTTATTTCTACATAAAAGATTTTACCGTCTCAATTATACAACGCTACATCAGCCACCACATCATGATCTCTTATTTCAATGTCTATAGACGCTACATCAGCCACCACATCAGCTAAGCAATGCTATACAAACAGACAAAAAAAAAAGAAAAGAAAAGAAAAACGGAGAAATAAATGTCTATTAATTGATATTTTTCATTTTGGTTGAAAGTTTTCCCAACTACAGGGTGTAAATGATAATTATCGATAGTCAAAAGAATTTGAAAGTGCTCTGAGGTAAAAACAGAAACAGGGTTTTAGTACTTGGCTGTGCGGGTTTTGGTGTAAACGAAAATGGCAGCGATGATGTTTTCTTCTCTTCGCAAATCAATCACTCCCACCAGCAGTCTCTCTTTAGTTCGAAAACCCCATGTCCTCTTTCAAAGCTGCTACGCATCAAAATCATCGCCCGCCTTCTCTTCATCACCAGAAAACCTCAACGACGAAAACGACACCGTTCCCACTTCAGGCATAAGCCGTCCTTTGTCCGAGATTCTCAAAGAACTCAACAAAAACGTCCCAAATACACTCGTTAAAATCCGAGTTGAAGATGAGTTTTCGACGAAGTACATACCTTGGTAAATCACATAATCTCAACCGTCCACTCCCATCAGTGTTCCAATTTTTATTTTTTTGTTTATATTTTATTTTTTTTACCTTTTATTTGGTAGGCATATTGTGAATCGGATTATGAACTTGCATGCTCCTGGTGAGTAAATTATTCTTTAAATTTCTTATTTTAATTTAAATGAAAAAGAAGAGTTAGATTTTGCGGTGAAACGAATATGATCATGTGTTTATTACAGAATGGTCTGGTGAAGTTCGAAACATTACTTATTCTGCTGATGGGAAGACTGTGACTGTTGTGTATCGTGTTACAATTTATGGGACTGATGCTGAGGTAACTTTTAATTCTGCAAACATAGTTGTTGCTAATTGAAAACATGTTGTTACAATGTAGTTTGAGCAGCAAGCTGAATTCTGCAAACATAGTCTAGTTTTTTATGCATACGGGCTTTTGTGGTTTATGATACTTTGTTGTTTATGTTTTTCAGTATTATACATATTATACCTCTTTCTGTGGCCCGTCCAAGACTTCAAGATTTTCTAGTTATTGCTGAGTGTTCTTCTTGTTTAAGTTTAGTGTTGGGTTGAAGGGAGTGGTATTTTTCATTTTTTGTTCCTATAGGAAATTTCTTGAAATGCCAATAGCTGTTGACAATCATCTCTATTACTCTCTTGAAAGTAGCAGTTAGTTTGTGACAATGCTTAAAAAATGACTTCGATGATGGCTTTCAGCATGGGTGCTATTTTACTGAACTCAAGTATGTTAGGCAGGACCGAATCTAGAATATAAACTGAGGAGCCAAAACAAATAGTTTGATAATCTGCTGGTATATATTGGAGAATGATTTTAAGCTTCCAAAGAAATTTCCTAATAACTTTTTTAAAAAATTCAACACTTTGCAAGGTCAGGGCCCTCTCTTGTTTCTTCATAGTTCCGCTTCTACTATTAGGCATCAATTCTAAACTAGCTTGAGTCGGTTGCTTGAATCTGCCTTGCTGATTCCCTGTGGCCATAATTTTTGTTAGTTGTTTAAAAGTCAAGTGACATTGGAACTAAAGATAAACTAAATTATTTTTGACTTGTAATCAAACACTCATAAAAATATTAGCAAAAGCTCACTACTCAAGAGTATTACAATGTGTTATAGGAGATTCACCACTCTAAGGAATCCACCTAAGAGATAAAGAGCTAAATGAGGAGGTGGTAGCTTTGAAAAATGTTGTGGCTTCTTAAATGGTGGACATGCTGAAATTCAAGACTGTGACATAGCCACATCCTTATAAAATGTCTTGGCTTAAATAAGGACATGAAATGATGGTTAATCTTCATTGCCTTGTTTTATTTTCTATTGGCAAAAATTATAAGGCTGAAGTTTAGTGTGACGTTGCACCTGTGGATGCTTGTCATTTTCTTTTTGGCCGTCCTTGGCTATATGATCGAAGGGTGATACACTGGCCAGAAACATACCTATTCTTTCATTATAGATGGTGTGAAAGTTATTATGGGGCCTTTAGAGTTAGATGTTGCCCCTAAACCTTTGAAAGGGAAGAAAGTAATTTACTTGGGGAGATTTTTTTTTTTTTTTTCTCAGAAACAAAGTAAGTATATTAGATGTAGGAAATGTACATAGAGGAGAGACAAGAAGTTCAGAATGAAAAAAAAATGAAAAATCCCCATTCCCAAGAACTACAAATCCTTTAAGATCATAAATTCTAACTACTGTTATTACACCATAGCTGCTTCCCAACTGATCAAAATAACGAAGAAAGACATATCTTTAAACACTAACCAGGGGAGATTGACACAAGAGTGTTTTCAGGTTTCCTAATTCTGAAAATAGACAATAAAATAAAATTTAAACACTTGGATGAGCTAGCTAATGAAGGTAGCCAAGTCTAATTTTTTTATCAGTTAACTTGCATGAATTTATTTAGAATATGTTAGATTGCATATTGTATATGATTTGATAGGTAAATAGATTGCATATTGTATATGATTTGATAGGTAAATGTGTCTAGTTTTTAAGGAATTTTACCAAATCACAATTGGACTTTTAAGATATTAAAAAATAGTCTCCAAAGGTCACAGCTGCTAAGAACCTGCACTAAGCTGAAAGTTTTGAATTTATTCATATTACAACATTCCAATTTAGTTTGCTAGTTGTTACCATTGGAAAGCTCTGTGAGTCAGAAGAACAATGAACTTTACTGTGGTCAATCCTGAGTTTTCTACCTAAAGATATGGTTAAATGAATATAAATTGTTTAGAAGTACTATAGCAATTGATTAAGAAGCAAAGTATATTTTCGCTTCTTTCTTTCAGCCACTTTAGAGCTTAGGGCACAAATTTGAGTTGATTTGAGTTCTCAAAGAATAAAGATCATATCTTGGGCTTGGAAGGATGTTCTAAGGTTATCTATATGATGGCATTAGGTAGAAACTTTAGATTGTAATTTGAGAAGAGTTCTCTTATTAAGAGTTTCTTCATTTAATTGTGTATCTCTTAGGTGAGTTTCTTAGAGGGATAAGCAAGGAAACCATATATATCTCTTGTAGGGTCCTTTGAGTATGGAGCTTTTCAAAGAAGCCATATATCTCTTGTAAGATTCCTTGGGACAGAGCATTCATAATGTAGGACTCTCTCAATTGAGTGAAGCCAATCTAGAAATTTGTTTGCATCCTTCCTTCAAATTCTGAAGTATCGACCTCGGTATCAAAGGATCGCTAACGTTTGTTGTGCCTTTGATTTTGGGAATGAGGAGTAAAGCCACTTTTAGAGTCTTGATCATTTTGAAAAGGGTTTGAAACCATCTCCACCGTCTTTTGAAGCTCCATTTTCTGAACTTTAATGAGGAACAACCTTCAGTTGCTTCAAGAAGTTGGGACGTTGATAGTTGTTGCATTTCTCTTCGTAGATCTTTTTTTTCAATATAGGGCTTCTTCATGACTATAAGGAGTCTACCTAACAGGTACAAAGTTAAATTTAGAAAATCGTAATAAGAGAACTACTTTATATATATAACCTTGAAACATCCCTGCAAGCATATCATTTTCAATCCTTTAGGAACTCAAATCAAACTCAAATTTGTGTCATTAGTTGTAGAGTGGTAGGAAGAAAGAGCAAAAATAAGTTTTTTCTTCTTAGTCGGTTGCTACAATACTTTTGAACAGTCTGTATTCATTCAACCATATTTTTATGTAAAGAACATCGAAGTGACCACCATAAAATTGATTAGATTGAAATGTTGTAATGGTAAATTCAAAACTTTCAACCTTGTATAAGTTCTTGATAGCTGTGACCTTTGTGGACTATTTCTTGAATGTCTTTAAGAAAGGAAGTCCAAACTTAATTCTGTAAATCCCTAAAATGCTCGACACATTTATCTATCCAGCCATATACTTAAGAAAGGAAGTCCAAACTTAATTCTGTAAATCCCTAAAAACCTAGACACATTTATCCATCCAGCCATATACAGTGTGTAATGTAACACATCCTAGATAAGTATAGTTAGTTCATGCAAGTCGACTGATAATCTTGGACTTGATTGCCTTCGTTGACTAGCTCATCGAAGTATTTCCCTACAATTTTCTTGTCGATTTTCAGACTTATGAAATCTAAAAACACTCGTGTTATCAAGTCAGTTTTCTTTGTTTCTACTTCTGTAATTTTCATGTTATCTTTTCCCTGTTTCATACTTTTCTACTTTTCGCAAATTACTCTTTTTTTTTGGTTGGAGAATCCATTATTCTATACAGGACATAACTGAACCATCTTAGGTAAGTTTCCCTTATCTTGGTAACTGCCACTTTTTTCCTTAGGAAGGACATATTTATTTCTAGTACTTAATTGTATTCGTCCGCATCCATTTTAGCATCTCATTTGAGCCACGTGCAAATGTTGAAAATGGATTTTTTGGACTGTCCAATGCCCTATTATGACTTATGACTCATGGCCAACCTTATAACCATTTTACAAAATTTCCTCGACAACTCAATGGACATTGTATAAATCATGTAATACTCTGTCCACACTCCATGTAAGATTGGCTGCTAATTCTTAGTGAAACTGAAGCGTGGGAGGTTCTGGTCTGATGTTTGTAAATCCACCTTCTATTCATGCATTCATGTAATCTATGGCACAGTGGACTCCAAGAGCATGTGTTTGCACCCTCAAATGCAGTAGCATTTGTTTGTGGAGATGCTTTAGAAGAGTGGATGAGTAGTTATCTTGAATAATGAGACCGAGGAAGAGTGTGAATTATTAGGATGCGTGCAACCTGTGTGGTGATGTGAGCTCTGGAGTTCTTGTCTTTGGTTGAGATTTTAAACTCAGTGAAATGTAAATTATAATTATGTGAGCCAAATGGAGGACTAATTGTGACACAAATTTTGATTAGTTGTATGGAGAAGGTAGCATCCCTAATATCTTTTGGGCTTTTCTAAGATAGCCTTCAAGCTGCTGATATGTGGAGGTGGCAGCTAAATGGTTGACTTTCAGTTCTAAATGCTTCTAAAGTTGGGATGTTAAAAAACACTCAACTAACCGGTAGTAGCCTTTTTACTACTAGTGGTCCTGGCTTGCCCCTGCGAACTACAATGATTGGCTTTTACATGTGGAATGATACTTGGTTATTGCATTGATTTAGTGAATATGAGTTAGGAGCTGGGCATGTATAACAGAATCTTCTGTAGAGATGCTCTGCTACTATTGGAAGGAGGAGCATTTTTCACTAGTGGTTAGTTAAGATAAAGATTGAGTGTAGTAGAGTAATGGGAAGTGGTTCTAACTAAATTATTTTCCATGAAATTGTTTTATCTTCTTTATGGTGGCAGAGTACTTGCCCAAAATCAGAATGGTTATAAAATTTTTTAGAGAATTGCTGGCTATAAGAGTTCATTGTAGTTCAAGTCTTGATTCCATTTTCTTTGCATTTTTTTCCCCTCCCCTTGATTTGAGGCCTACATTATACCAATATAATCAAGAGTTAACTTACTTGAATGCCATTTTTTTGGGTCATTTTGCTCCACAAGATATTTAGGGAGTCAACAGGAACTGCTTTAGTGGATGAACGGGGTTATGGAGATGCCGTACAGAAGGCAGAAGCTATGGCATTTCGCCGAGCTTGTGCGCGTTTTGGCCTCGGGCTTCATCTCTACCATGAAGATTTGTTGTAAGCTGAAGTGGAGCTTCCATATGCTAAAATGGTAGGGGTAAATATTTTGATGTGGCTCAGATCATTTTTGTTATCGTTAGCGATTGTGCCTGCGCATCTTAGATTTCTTGTAAATTGGAAGAAAAATTTGGACACCTGCAAGTAAGATTATCTTTGAAGAATCGCTTAATTTTTGTGCAGCCAGTCTTTGAGGTAATGGGAATTCGAGAGCTTAGAGTATGATGAGTGTCTGAGATTCTAGATGGGATTCAAAGTTCCAATTTTAATTAAGTGATATTAGTTGTAATTATGGTTTCTGATAGTCATTATTTTAATGATTTTTTTTTGGGTATTTTTGCTTTGCAAAACTAAAAATTAATGAACAAAGATGTTATATCTTACAAATAGACATCTAGATATATGCAAAATTCAACTCGTTAAAAAGTTTGTGATTGATGTAACATATAAATTTTTATCTTATGGTTTTATTTATAAAACCTTTTCGAAGACACTTTATTAAATCTTGAAAATTTTTGGAATTAATTCATGGGCAAAGAGACATACATCATTTGTTTGGTCCTCTCTTAAGTCCGTGGCCCAATGCTATTTTGGGGATTCCGAACACTCTCATCGTCGGCCCTCCTAATAGTGTGCCCCAATTCTAATTTGTGTAATGGGTCGGAAATCGGGGCGTATTTTTTATATGGATTTATTATTTGGTCCAGGATTCGATAAACACATTTCAATCTCAATTGTATGATCGGGATCGGATCAAGATTGAATCGAATCGAATCGTTTTGTTGCCATTCCGGATGCACCCACCTTAGATTACATTTAATTGGTTCAATTCAAAGATTACAAAATTTATCTTTTTCCTAATAAAATAAGTGAGTTTATATTTTAATCAAAAAATAAAAATTCGACTTTAGAATATGAAAAAAAAAAAGAAAAAAATAATCTCAACCCAAATTAGTTAATTTAACTGAATGAACATTTATTAAATCAAATCTCCACACGATAGGCCAATTGCTTTGCCGCAGTGGTAGCAAAATTCATAATTCAAAGGTATATGTTTTATTTAGAATAAGGATTGGGAGTAAATGGTAGCTAATAGAACTTATATCAATAAAATGGTCAATAATGGTGATGAGGTCTTGCAATGGAAACGCTATCTAAGACAATTTTATTTTGGAAGCTAAAGTGTAAAATGTTACAAGTGGCTGTTGACAATTATTTAGTTGAATTGGTTGACATTTTATCTTAATATAGTTGAAGTACGTAGTCATGTAGAAATTTATTTTGACTTTTACTATTATACGTCTATTTGTATTATACATATATTAAAAAAAATCCCTAAAAACATAGTTGAGTGATTTTTAAGTAATTTTATTTGGCTTGCCATTCGGATTTGAATTTTGAGAGAGATAAGAGGCTTAATAATGAATTTTGATTTTACTCACCTTATTAGATTTTTTTTTTAAATATATATATTATCTCACCATACTTGTTCAATCTTTAAATTAACTAATTATATGTCTATAAAATTTCAAATTAATTGAAAAAAAATAACAATCATATAAAGAAACACACGTAAATTAATAATCTTGGATTTATTTTTAAAAAATAATAATGAAAATGAAAATTAACGTTTGGGACACAACCGCAGAAGAGGGAGTGGCTGGTCAGGCCGAAGCATGTGAGTGAAACTGAACTGGCAGTGGGCCCCACGTAGCGTGAGTCGCTTTCTTTTCCATCTCCAGTCAAAGAAGTTGGAGACAGCTGCCAGATAAGAAGCAGCAAGCAGTAGTCGACTTTTGCTTTTCGTTTTGGTTTTTTAATCCACCGCGCTCCATGAGTAGGTGTATCCTCTTGAGTCCTTTCCTCATTCTCAACCGTCCGATCTTCATCGTCTGACTGTTGATAACGTCACTATCAAATGCCTAATTTTCATTTTTTTTTTTCTATTTTAAAGTTCTTAGTTCGTATCGTATGATTGAAGGGAGTTTCTGGTAGGCCCCTTAAAGAGACCCAAAAGATTTTTCTAAATTCTCATTATTCCAAATTTGCCCTTCCTTCATACCTCTAGTTTCATCATTGCCATTCCGTTCCCTCCCAACCGACGGTGTTGTTTTCTTGACAACGCGTACCATAAACTTAATGTCATTGCTCTAAACTTGTTTGTCAATGGCGATTAACATCTAATTATTATCAGTTATTTGTAATTGTGGGTGCTATTTCTTAACAGCCCATCGTATTATGCCACATGCCTATAATATTTAACATGTATCTCCTTACATGACCGTATAGAAAATGATAAAAACTCATTTAGTCTATATATTTTAAAATTAGTACCGGTTTATTGCATGTACTTTTAAAAATATTTTAAAATATTTCTATTATTAAATTATTGATATCTTTATCATTACTTTTTGTTTATTTTACCTTACTTTTATAATATTATCCTTTGCAATAATACTTCTTTTCTTGACATTAATAAAAGGAAAAAATTAAATTATCATTATAACCCCAACAATAAAGTAGAAACAAAAAATATATATGTATATTAACTTTTGTGGAACTGAGGAGTTAATATATTAGTTTTTTATTAATATCCAAAATAATTGCACATACTTGACAAGAGTGTTACTCACTTAAAACACCTTTCATTATAGTCATCACAATAATTTTACAAATCAAATGATCTAAAAGATAAGTAAGTTAGTTATTTCGTATATAATTTTTTGTTGGAAATATCTCTATTCACAATCGTCATAAACTAAGATTCATTCTGTCATTAATTATATGTCAAGTATTTTATGATGTATTCTGTAGAAAATTCTAGAATATTCCTTTAACTTCTCTTTCGTAATTTTTCTCTGATCAAATGTTGACTTGAGCATTACAGTAATTTTATGTTGATGTGAGCATTAGAGTATTTTCTACAGTTGCTATATTTAAGAGTTCAACAGTAGCAAAAGTGCGAGAAGATTTAGCTAGAGAAAAGCTTATTGTTGCGAGAACGGGCATCAAATGATCCTGGACCTAACAATAATGCTTTCAATTCTTTCCCATCGAGCAAAGATTTGAATACTACGTTAATTTATATATCACTGAAAGGTTGCTGGTGAGAAGTCTAATAAGCTCAACACACAAAAACCTTACAACATCAAAATCAAATAGGAAAATTTGGAACATAATTGGTGGACACTAATTGCTTCGTTTGATATACTTTGACATTTATGGATTCTGCTTAAATTATAAGTAAAATCTTGAGCTCACAATTTTAAAGAAATGGAGTATTGAATTCTTACAATTTCTTATAAAACGAGCACAGTTCAAACGAAAAAAAAAATAGTATATTTTAAGGTGAACAAACACACTAATTTTCTTCTTTCAATATATATATATATATATATTTTCTCTAATTTTCTCTTATTTTTTTAATTTTCAAACTAATTTGAGTGTCGGAGTACCTTTGTAGGTACTAACACTACTGCGAAGATGCATAGACAAGTTAAACATTTCCCAGAATTCGGAGGCAATAAACATCTTCAACAAGAAAGTTTCCCAAATTAATTAGGTTTGTTTATATTGAGGTAATTAAAGTTCAATATTGACAAAAGAAGTCTGAATACTTGTAGTCGACATATATAGAACCACCTTTCTTGTAGGCAGCTAGGCAGAGAAATTAATGCAAATAAAAAATTTCAACTATACAAATGCTGTAAATAATGGTATTATTAAACGTTTACAACCGTAAATTCATTACAAGACATGAGCAAATGAGATCAGAGAGCTCACCCTCTGACTATATATTGAAGAAACGTACCAAAACAACAATAATTAACCAATCAATCTCAAAACAAATAACAAAACCGACACAGCCATGCAACAATCAGAAACCTGTCAAAATTGATCCCAGAAACAAGACCATCACCTAACTCAAAAACATAATAACAAATCTACACAAGATTGTAGAGAGAGTGGAGGAAAAATTGAAATAATATTCGTGGTGAAATCAAATTATTTGAAACAGAATTTTGTACGCGCAGAAAATGGCTCATACAATAATTGCTTTATTTTTTAAAAAAATGAAATCTATCGGACCCAACCATATGGATATATAGACTTAGACGTATGCAAATGATACAAAGACGGACCCTAATAGGATTACAATCCACATGTCGCCATCAATTAAAATGGATAGTTGTGCAAATTAGTCACATTTATAGTTATTGAAAGGTTAATTAGCTTAGGCTCGACTTAACTTGGGCGATTCTGAAACTCGTTCCAACAACCAGACAGTTAAGATCATTTCGATTAGCATGCGTTACAGAAAGGATAGAATATTAAATTTGATTATTAAATAATTAAGTGGTGCAAAAAAATTCAGATGATATGTGCCAATCAACATGTCTAATCACCTTATGATTATCTAATTTTTTAATACAATATTGGACATCGCTAAAGATATATAATGTTTTAGTTTGAGTTCATTTATTCTTATTCTCTATCTATCCATGTGATACCTCTATACTGTTTTCAAAGATACAATTGCGGTTGGTAGCTTCTTTTGTGACCAGAATATAGGTCAACTTCTACATATTTTTAATCTAATATTAGAAGTTTAATATTTAATATGTATTTGCATATCAACAATAAGCCAATCTTGTATGACAAATTTTTCATTTCTTTATTCAATCTATTTTTTTTTTGTTTAAATGTACTTGGAGGAAGAGGCGAAATTTTTCCCATTAAATACTAATCCTCACATCCAAATTTTATTCAAGCTTGAGTGAATGCAGTCCAAAATGCATTCACGACCACACAGGGGTGGCTTTAACACTAGGGTAACTAGGTAATTACCTAAGACCGCAATATGTGACATTTATTTAATTAATATAATGAATAATTATTCTTCTCATATTTCAAAGATTTTATTTAAGTTGCATAAATAAGAAAGCCTAATTTTTATAACTATCTAAAAATTATTAATAAAAATTCTATATTTAATAATTTTCACCTTAAAAATAAGATTTATTTTTATATAAAAATTTCGTATTTGATAATATTCACATATGGAAAATTAATGGTTTTGCCGGTTAATTCTTTATTTTATTAATCTTTCCAAGGAAAAAAAATTAAATACTTTCACTTTTCAAAAAAGAATACTCTACTAAAATTATTAATATTAGAACCAACGCTTAGTATTCCTTTAAACTCTATTAAAAACTTCAAGATCAATAGACATTTAATCAATAATAACCTCAGTAAAATATTTCTTGCTCTGTTCTCTACAATGAAAATGATTCTATTAACTTTTCAGGTATTACTGTTTGTTACTTATTTTAAATTATTATTATCCTTATTTAAATAATTTTAATTTTTTTATTTTTTATATTGACACAATGGCCTGTACAAAATTTTAAGTTATTTTATGTTGTTTGAGAATTGATGTTGTTGAATGTACAGAGGCTAAAAAAAGGCAACAAAAAAATCTCCGAAGTTCGGAATCCCTTAAAGTCAGCCCTGATGACCAATTAGCTGCACCCTGGACTAAACGCATCCGGTCTATTTTCTAACAGCTATACATTCGCACACGCTTTTGATCCTGTTGTTATTATTCTGCTCACGTTAGAGTTGACGAGAAGCTTAGAAAAAAGAAACAATTTTTTTTTTCTCGCATATTATATTATATTTTATTTTTACAACTCATTTTCATTTATAAGTATTTTTAAATTTGTATAAAGATAATGTTATAAAGAGTAAGATGTATTATGTCTTCCCCGATGACTAAATGCATTTTTGCTCTAATAAAAAAAAATCTTTTTGATCACGTCATTAAAACTTTTCTATAAAAAAAAAAGAACAAAATAAAAGACAATAATAATTTCGGAGAAGCAGAAGCCAAAAATTGACTTTGATGTATGGTGTTTGTTTTCTTTTTTTTTAAAAAAAAAAAAAAAAATTTCTAAAACCCTTTCGGCAAAAGCGAATCTTTAGCAAGCCACGTTAGTGGCTTTGCTTTTTAATTTCTAAATTGAGTTGGTAATGGCTGATTCATAAGTTTGTTTCTTCTCTCATGAGTCCAATTATTCTTCTTGAATCATTATATATAGTATTGTTTTTCACTATACTGTTGAAAAATATTAGGATTAATTTACTTGAAGATTTTTTCTTTTATTTTTTCGGTCAATTTAATTCGAGTCATATTTATTTACTATATTATAAATATGGAAGTAGTTAATATTACTTTTTAAATCCACTTTTTATTATTATCAATGCATTAAAGGAAACAAAACGATGGAACACTCTTACGGAAGAAAATGAATCTTTAGTATAGAATTTTGTTTCAATTAAGATTAGAATAAGGTTTTTTTTTTTTAATAGTCTAATAGTAACTCAATTCTCTCTCCACCATTCATGTGAGCGAGAATCCAAATCTCTTATTTTTACGTGAGAGATTCAATCAACTGAATTAGATGGTACTCAAACGATAAGATTTGATTTATATATTCATAGTATAAAAAAAAGAAAATCCAAATGAAAATAATTTTATAACTTTGAAGGGTACAAACATAATAATTACTTTTGATAATAAACTTGGAAAAAGACAACTAACCCAATACTACATTGGTTAAGACAATACTCGCCACACCATTTATATTATATATAACCTTAAATAATTTCTTTATTTATTTATTAAAAAAAAAGAACAAAACAAAACAGAAAATGCGAAAGATATTAGAGATGAGAGATACATAGAATCATCAACTTTACATATAAGCAATTCTGTCGTTGACCGTTGACCTCCCGCGTGATTTCATCCCCTCATTAGTTTCCCTCCGTTTTCATAATTTTTCCGTGCCGTTTTTGCCACTACGGACCTTCGCCCCAAGCAGTCTAATTTCCTATGGGAATTTCGCAATTATTGGAACATTACTTGCCCTAATTTGTCATTCTGGATGTGGCCTTAAAATAATAGAAAGTACAGCGACGATAAACATGGTATTACGTCAGAAACCACTCCCAGGCTCACTTCGCCGCGGTGCAGATTCAAAATTGGAAAGGAATAATCTCATTGAGTACCCTTCGAATTTATTAACATTTCAATAAGTGGAGAAGAATGAAAATATGTAATGAAAGCCCCTATCCATCCAATTAGCCAATGTAATTGATTGAACAATTTTGTAAATTCAAAATCAGTCGAATAATTAACATTCTTCTTATATGTACATTGGTGATAAGAGATCTTAATGGTCATTTAATATATACTTTTTAACTTATTGAGAGCTTTTTTCCTAATGTCAAAAATTCTTGTTTCTTTGTATTTTTCAAAAGGTATTTTTTAGTTGTCATATATATTATGTTCCACTACATAACCAATTATTAAATGATCCATAATCTATTTTTAAAAACTCTTTATTTATGAAAACTCTATTTGTAAAATTTCTATTTCTAAGAGACAAAAAATTATATTAAATGAATCCAATTTATTTTTAAAAAAAACATATGGATGGAATGAGAAGTTTCACCCACTAAATTCCAACCATTTCTTTCTATATGTTAATTTAGAATTGGAATAACAATTAGTGTAAATCTAGTATACTCCAATTGTTACTCATTATTTAGAATTGAGATAACAACAAGTATAAAACTTGTTCACAACCAAACAATAGAGCTACGTCCAACAAGATAACAAACAGATCTCTATTAAATGTTTTTACCCTTTTATGTGTTTGATATTTTGATAAACCTTTGGGCATTCAAGTAAAATTTCCTAGAAAGGAAAATACAACAGCATATATATATGTAGTGATAATAACACGTCATAAAGGCGCGTGAAAGAGTGAATTGATGAAGTGGGGGCAAGTTGTGTATATAATTCATGTCCGTATTATGAGTTGGTCTTTCCTCTGCTTTGCTTTTTTATTTTTACAACTTTTGCTTTCTCTTCTTTCATTCAATTCCCTCCCATTTCTCTTTCTCTCTTAACCTAATTATCTCTATCTCTTTTGAGTTTTGATCACAAACCACAAACAGTTTCCACAAAATCTAGAGCCAAAGATCATCAAGTGGGTCTTTTGTTTACATCTCTAATACTATAGATCCAATATTGATCTATACTTTGACACCAAGGCCCCTATATCTAGCTAGCTAGCCCTAATAAACCACCAAAATATATATATCCATTTTTTTTCCCTGTTCAGCTGATTTTTTTTTTCATTAGAGAAGATCAGTAAATATATATCATCAAGCTAGCAAGAGCAACAAAAGAAGAAGAGAAGATGATGACTCCAGTTTCAGCACAAGCAGCACCAGCAGGAGCAGGTCAGTTTGGTGACACAACATACACAAAAGTATTTGTAGGAGGCTTGGCATGGGAGACTCAGAAGGAGACCATGGAGAAGTATTTTGAGCAGTTTGGTGAGATCTTGGAAGCAGTGGTTATCACTGATAAGGCCACTGGCAGATCCAAAGGCTATGGATTTGTATGTTAATTAGCAGCTGCATCATCTTCTTAGTTTCTTTACTCTCGTCACATTGGTTTACATGCATGATGATCCTTATTTTGATCACCAGATCTTGATTCTAATGAAAGATCTCGACAAGTTTTTTTTTTTTAAATTATACAACGCAAGAACATATTAGTTGTGTGTTATTTTATGTATGTATGCATGTGTGTATAAACAAATGTATATGTGTACATGAATGTGTTTGTTGCCATTTTAGGTAACTTTCCGCGAACCGGAAGCCGCCATGAAAGCCTGTGTTGATGCTGCTCCGGTGATAGATGGAAGGAGGGCTAATTGCAATCTTGCTTGTTTGGGAGTTCAGAGATCGAAGCCCTCAACACCAAAACATGGTAAAATTAATAACTTGTTTTTTCTTTTCTTTTTCTTTTTTTTTTTTTCATTTTTTGGTGAAATATTCAAAATGAAGATAGGGTTTTGATTGATATATCAGATCTAGCAAAAAGTTTCATGAAATCTTTGAAGTCTTTCATTATGTCACTGTTGGATATTCGCTGCTGGCTCTAGTTAATTCTATTCCAATTAATCTTCTACAAATTTTTCATTTAAAAAAAAAAAAGGTTTTTGTGGGTTAAAAAATATTCTCCTATCAACAAAACACAATTTCAAAGTCAAATCCAGCCCTTGAATATTCCTCCAAATTTAGAAAGTTTTATGTTTTATCAGCCTTATTGTAAAAACATTCTTTCAGTAAACAAAAACAGCAGTCTGCATTCTGCAATACACATAAGAAGCATGCATAACACACACACACACATCTGCTTTTTTTTTAAATAGTTTTTATTAATTGATTTAGATGAAAGAATGAGATAGTAATTAAAAATGGTTAATTTGGTGGTGGCAGCAGGAGGAGGAAGAAACAACTTGAGGCTAATGAGCACTTTTCAGAACGGTGGATTTGGAGGGACAACTTTTCCTTCAACTGCTGCTGCAACCTTCCCTCATTATGCCATCCAACAAGGCATTCCTTTTAATCTCTATGGGTATATTATTTATTTGCATTTTTCTTTTTATAGATTTCTTTTTTCTTACACTCTCTCTCTCTCTCTCTCTCTCTCTCTCTCTCTGTCTTCATTGTGCATGTGTGTATGAGAAGCTGCCTGCATGCACGTGCATTGCCAACTCATGATGCACACTCAACTTCTACCCCATTAAAACTTTAGGGTTTAATGCCAACTCAATAAGCATGCTCATTCATCATCATCATTGTGATCATCATCGTCATCATCTCTCTCTCTCTCTCTTCTCTCTCTATCTCTTGTTGCCTTTTATCATCATGTGAATCACTATCCATGTTTTTTCTTACTTTTAAGCATCAATCATGGACTCTCTCTATCTCTCTTTTTCATGTGTCAACAAAAACGAGGGCATTCATAATTGAATGTGAATAATTAATATGGAAATCGTGCATGTGCATAGTGCATTGGGAGATTGCGTGGTGCTTTCTCTAATTCATTTCTTGTTACACAGTCTCAAAGCTTTTCTCATTTTTTCTTTAACATTATTTCAGGTACTCACCATACTCAGCAGATTATACTTATCCTACGGTTTGCACAAACTTCCTTTTCCTTTTACCTTTTATTTTTTTCTTCACAAGGTTAGGGTTCATACAATAAGTGTGCATAAATTCCAACAGCTCTTTTACATATTTTTTTTTTAAAAAATAAAAATCCATCAATAATGACCACTCACCAACAGCTGTTGACATTTAAAGATGCCTTGAGGGTGAGGTTGACTTGTTACCAAATTTGTTGGAACAAGGTTTCCTTTGTTACTCTTTCAATTATGTTAGTAATCATAGTAGGTGAATTTCTTAATTCTTGATAGAGCTCATCTTAAAAATTATAACAGGATTGGCATTTATTAGCTCAAATTTTTTAATCTGAGTGGTTAATATATTGATATGAATGCCAGCTGAACTTGTATTTCTAACTTAATACGAAAATGATTTGGATTATGCATTTTGTTTCCATTTATTTATTTATTTATTTTGTAGTAACCCTAGATAAATTGTACGTGTATGAGGATTGAAGGTGCCTTAAAAAAAAAAAAAAGAGAGAGACGTGAATATTAATTGTCTCAAAAAAGAACAAAGGTGGTCAAATGGTGTAATTAAAGTGAATTTACAGCTGGGCTAGATTAGCTTTGTCTCCTTTATTCAATAGAATTTGCTGTTGTGGTCCATTCTCTGTCACACTTTTACAGTCTTCCAAAATTCCATGGCTGTGACTGTATTATTTGTCTATGACTTTTCGACCACCAAGATAACATTATTTACCATACGTATTACCAAAAAAGAGTAATGTTACAGAACTTCTGGCTGTGTGTATGCGATGTCGGAAAAACTCTATACATTATAGATGCAGCCGCATACTGTATCTTAATATTATTTATTACTTAAATTGAATTGTAACTTTATGTCTGTAGCATTACTCAAAATATTATTTCAAATGACAAAGGCACAAATTTTTACCCAAATGCAATAACTCATTTTCACTTCACATGTTATATGTCTCATTTCACAAAACAAGGACAAAGTTTTGTACAAAAGACCAACAATGTATGAGTTTTGTAGTAGATCTACTAACATACAAGACACGAACAATAACTTTTTTTCATTTTTTTCTTTTTGTTGCAGAGCTACTACAGTGTCTATGGAGGGGCAACTGCTCAGTATCCCATGTATGGCAATGGCCATGCAGCAGCAGGGATGATGACCGGCGGAGCAGCCGCTGCCGCTGCTTACTACCCTTATCTTCAATTTGGAGAAGGAACCGGAGCAGCCACCACCGGCTACACTTCCGGCCAAGGCTACGGCGTCCAGTACCCACACCACCTGTTTCCATACTCCACCATCAATGCCGCAGCCGGGTACCCGCAGCACTACGGTGCCCCCATGTCTATTGCTCCTACACCTGCCTTGCAATCAGGTTTGTACCACTGAAACAATTTACTCTTTACTATTCATCTCTAAAAATTTTTTTGAAGTTAACATATAGTGGTGTTTTTCTGTTTTTCCCTCATAGAAATCAAGATCAAGGTTTGGAAAGCACATCATTAAACACACTTTTAACTATTTTCTATTTTCAAAGTACATATAAATGATTTATTGAGAAATTACATTTATAACATTATGGCAGTGTCGTACACCATAATATTAATAATGTTAAACTCTAAATTATTTTATTTATATTATATCTATAGTTGATGTACATTCGTGTATGTTTGAAAGAGAGTTACTAACATCTTTGACAGTGTGTTTTGCTGTGCCACAGGCGTGACCAATGTGGCTCTGCATGCTCCACCAATTCCACATCGCTAGAGTCAATGAATCTCTCAAATCATTCTCCTTCAATTTCAAATATATCTTCAGCTGCATGCAATTCTCTGAAGTCTCTCATCATCATCATCAAGAAACAAAACCTTTGGCCTAACCATGGTTCTCTCTTTCACCTCTCTCTCTAACAAAAAATGCCCAATTTGCATGGCATCAAATGGGCATTTTTGCACACACAAGCCCCCCATAGGGGCTGGAAAACAAAAAAAACCACCTCCAAAACAAATTTGGATGGTCATGCATCTTTTTTTTTTTTTTGGGCAAAAGGGTTCCTTGAAAGAGAACCGACAAGCTTTTTTGTACCAAATTACCAACTCAAGCTGTTGCGGATGATCGGCTTGTATTTGGGAACAGTTTAATTTTCTGTAAATCCTTAGCCCTGGAAATGCTAAGTTGAAAAAAAAAATAATTTGATAACTTTAATTTAGCCTAGGGAAAAGGCTAATAAAATGGAAACCGGTTTGGAAAAATTGTAAATTGAACAAAAAAGATAGCAAACATCTGGGTTAAGATATGGCTACTCAACCTCTGGAGAAAGAGGCAGTTTTAGCAAAAATGAAAAGGGCATGGGATATGTCCAAAGTTTTTTTGTGCATTAACATGTAGTCTTAGGGTTTTAGAACTAGGACCATGTAGCAACTAGGGCAGCAGCACGCATGTTTTTAGAAATTTTTCCCCCAACTTTCAGTTAAAATCTCACATGATGTTTGTTTTTTTTTTTAAACCAACAAATCAATTTCTTCCCTTTGGGTAAGGGGAGAAAATGTTTTACTAATACTTTTAGCTTATGTTCGTTTCTTGTAAATTCATTGTGGCTAAAACTTTTGGAGCATTAGCAACAAAACACTAAACTGTAGGAGGGTACATTTTTATTTGCATTTAGTTAATTTTCAAGAACTCCATCAATGGATGTGGAGCTCAAATGCATATGCATGCATGTAATCCTTGGGATATATTTTGGTTCCCTTGGATTCTTCTTTTCTAATTAACCCCACCAACCATGGTTAGGACTTAGGTCATTTCTCATCTCTCTCTCTCTCTCTCTCTCTCTCTCTCTCAATCCCTCTCTTCTCTCTTTATGATCACTGTCACCGGTTGAACTTTTTCTTGGAGAAGAACTTTGATACTCTCTTTAATTATATGTTGTATAAGTCTCTTATGGTGCTTTTGGATTGTAACTAGGCAGCTAGGATAAGATTTCATTTTCTCCATCCATATGGCTGGTTGTTGAGAGAATGAATTTCTATGCTACTTACTATTATGCTTTTAATTTGATACTGTTATATGCTTAATTACTTTAATTCTCTACTAATGCTTTGTCCTTGGCAAGCAAATTCCATCTTCTGTAGCTCTAATTTTTGTTGTGGTAAGCTTTAGGAATTTCCTTTTTTTAACTTCTTGTATCAACCAAGAAATGCTGCAGCCTTGGTCAATTGCTGTACTATGAAATGGTTTTTTCATTTTTTTTAGAAGAGGATTTTATTTGGTTTAAGGTTTTTATTACCTTACATAACATAATTATGTAAGGTAAATAACTGTTTTATAACTGATGAAAATTTAAGGACTATGAAAATAATAGAATTTTGTTATTTTATATTTTTACAGTTGTTAAACGATTATAGGATACTTACTTTTGTTATCTCAACATGTAAAGTAACAAAAACGTTGGTTTAAATGTAAGAAAAAGAACTTTCTCAACTACAAAATTTCACAAAACAGTGTTGAGGGCCCTACACACAAGCAATGCTAAACGTACAATATCTCCAAACAAACTACATTATATCATGTACAATCTAGCATAGCATTAAAATAATCGATGAATGAAAACCGAAGGCCTATCATAATAAATGTGAAGATAAACAATCTGACTTGGCACAAGAAAACTTTGTATAGGCTAATCATTACTGAAAATAGAGGCATTCTCCATTGAATGTGGGTTTGTGAAAATGGAAAATGAATGATATTATTATGCAAATTTCTTAAAGAAGAGGATCGTTTATTATTCTAGATAAGCATGCGTTATTATTCTAGATACACACCTAAGTCCCGATGGGGTCATGGACCTGCGTATTTGGTTTAAAATAAGCACATACTTCTTTTATCTTTGAATTTGACACATTATGGACCACATTGGATCCTCTAGGGGACAACATAATCTATCGATGTTGCCCCTAGATTTCTTGATTGCGATCCTTACTCTTACAAATTATTTGTACTTTTTTATATCTCTTCAACTATGATGTAGGTAGTCTCGGTCCCGAATGATCAACAATAGAATATAAATATATAGAAGAGTGATCAGGTGTATGCAATCCGTATTATAAATTGTGAGACTGCATGTACCAGATGGTCCAGATCAGCTTCCCATATACGAGTGAACTTCGAATTTGAGAACTCTTATTTTAATATAAACTAAGACAAAAAAAAAAAAAAAAGAGAATGTAACTTTGATATGATAAAAAATCTTTCATTAAAATATTCATGCGTAATTATTATCAAGAAAATCTCTTAAATAAATGAGAGATAAACTACAAAAAATTTTAATATATTATAAAATATAATACACTGCATTTAAATATATTTTTCTTGTATTTTAACTTATCATTAATTTTATTAAAAGAAGAAATCCCTTATTGAAAAATTGCTATATATGTATAGTGAGTCCGCATCCCTCCGGCAAACATCCGCATGAAATAAAATGCAAAGTTAGTATTTTAAGCCCATTGTTAATCGTTTCACAATGGCGAAGACCATTTTGCCAGACCGTAAAACGCTGAATCTGTATTTTATTTCATGCGTCTGGAAGAGGAACTTCATATATGTATACGTTTAGAAAAAGAGAATAAATCATGATCAATTATCATGTATCCAAAATCTGCGCGGTTCCAAAATCATATAAGCATTTACATATACCCTATACAAAGTATAATCTGTTTCGGTTTTAATTGGCAAATAATACTCAAATTCTCAAAAGTTGATGCGACTGGGTGTATGTGCTGTGGCAACTATTTTAAAAATTTCCAGATGTTCTTGTTAATGCATGATATTGGCGATTCAGAAAGTTCTCGAGTATTTCTTGATTTCGTACATGATTGAAGATATGGACACAAGATCCTTGTTCAGCACAGACCCGCCAGCAACTCTCTTTATGCTGTCTGAGAGTCTGGTATAATACAGCAGCAGCTGCGTCAATGCAGCCCTCAAGATCTCCATGCCACATAAGAAGTTGCTGAAAGAGGTGATGACATCTTTGTGCATCAACTCTATTGCAGCTTTCCATCTGCTTGCAAAGTCCTTGACCAGTGGCTCGATTTCAGCAACGGTTATGGGGTTCTCGGAAGTAGAACTAGAGTCCTCCGCTGGTAAGACAACTTGCAAATAAGACCATCTATTTAAACGAACAAACATAGATATGTACAACTGTTCAAGTACTTACAAGCTCGGGTCTTTACAAACTTAATTAAATCACTGAAATGCTCCAGAAGCAGTTCTTCCTGAAGAAAGATAAGTGTTATGTAAGTGAAATAATAAATGATGGGTGGTGGAAAAATTTTATAAACCCATAAGAGGGAGACGAACAATCTTTTCTCTAAAACCAATTCTAAAGCTAATTCTTTTCAGGCAACACATGCATAGAAAAATTCCAAACTGCACTGTCCAAGATCAGGATCCAGGTACCTCCTACATATTAACAACTGTGTTACTAGAGCTTGAGGCCCTCCAACAAATTGCTTCCACATCATTAAAATATGCACAGTTAACACAACCAAAGTGTTGGTTTTACTTGCAAATTATACAGCCACGTTGTAGCTTTTGAGGAAAAAGTGGAGAACGAGTTTAGTAATCAGACCAGAAAACCACACCATTTTAGTGTGTAGAAGTATCTTCTCCAAAGAGGGTTATTTAGAACCACACTATGTGTATTTTATAAATGAGAATCCAAGCCAGAGGATGGGAGATTGCTCTATCCCCTTCAGTCTTACAGACAAAAACGTATAGGGTGAAGCTGCTACTTTGGGTATTCAATATTAAAATGGCAATAATCAATTTTTAAGGTGAAGAGTGGAGTTTTATTAGGCATCCAATAAAAAATCTAAAAGTACTGGTTAGCAGATGCTTACAACAAATAAAGCCGTGTTGCTCTTCAACAATTCCTCATAGTGCAATTGAATTTTCCCACCTTCTGGGCTAGCTTCCTGCATCCAAATGCCAATTTGATTATGAGAGGGTCACTGAAGGCATATAGATTTACAGCATTCTAACACAACCAAAAGGAGCATATATGCACTCCTTACAAAGGAATGATATTGATAACCAGGAAATTTTACCCCGAAAACACTATTCTCTCCAGTCAAAATCATACCAAGTATTAGATTCTCACCTTTAGTACAGCAATTGTCATATCATAGTTATTTATCAGGAATACGATCTGTGATTTTGGTTTTGGATACAATTTTGCGAGCTTTGTAAGCAAGTCATCAACAGCCATTCTTAGCCGTTCCATATTCAATTCAAGCTGCAGACAAAGAATTGTATTTTAGCTAACAAACAATCAACAAAGAAACCCTTTATGAGTAACATTTTTCAAAAGTTCTCACCTGCCCATCTCCATATTCAACATTGAGGTGAATCAGAGAGGCAGCAAATTCAGCGTAGCGCCTCATGACATAGTGAGGATGAACATCATCTTCCCACAAAGTCTTCACATTTGCATTACGCAGACTACTAAGGTGCAAGTCAAACACCATCTTAAAACGAGGCCACAGGGAAATATTGACCTGCTCAAATTCAATTCAAAATTAGTCTTCGTTGTGATCACATTTATCATCAAGGTGCTGTTGCTGATAGACCTTATCTAAATAAGAATCCAAACATGGGATCCGCCGCCGTGACATGATGAGCTGCAAAAAGAAAAGCAAAAGAAATCAGTAACATTTTCAGATAGCAAATTTAAGACCATGTTTACTTAGCCTTTAATCAGGATACAAACAGCTGAAAACTAAATAAATACCATAATGAATTGAATTTCATAATATGTTATGGTATAAATAAACTTGGCATCAAATTCTGTTTCAATTGGAATATTTCAAGTTGACCGATATGTTTTTATTTTTTCACTAAATCTTTCAAATCATATGGTTCTCCAACGAATAGGCACACAAGTCATATGGAAATCAAGTGATGATTAGTATGAGTTCTGGAGATTTAAGAAAAGACTTAAATGAAAATAAAACTGCATACAGTAAAAAGACTAATATACATCGACATTCATTTACATAAGTTTATAAAATTACCTGGTGATGGTGTATGATTCGAATCATAAGCATTAACCCAATAGCATCATAACAATTTGGTAATATTGAATTGAAGTGTTCATCAATAACAGCAAATGGACCTGAAATAGCAAAGAAGTAACATGAAAAGCTGTTACAAAGTTGAATTGGTGCAACAGAATATGATCACCATTTACCAAAATATACCCCGTTTTAAACTTTCAAGTAATCTATCTTTCAATGCAGTGCTAATTCCCACTGTTATTAGTCAAACAAAACAGCTTAAAACTTTTAAGATCATGGACAAAGTACCAAGTAAATGAAAAGGATTGTTGTAATGAAAGCATTCAACACAATACTTGTAGGACAAGTGACTTTCTGAATCAAAGAAAATTCTTAGTGTTTAAGGAGAAAAAACTTTTTCTTTTCTTTTTTCTGCTCTTCTTATATACTATACGACAGTACTTAAATCCATTTAGTACTTTTTTAATCTTATCATTGATTAAAAAAAAAAGAATTACCTGCAAAAATATCATAAAATATTGATTCTTCCCCAAAGAAATCATCACAGAAAAGATACCTGCAGAATAGAGAGAAAAAGAGTCAGCATTGATACTACAAGTGATTAAACATTCCCTTACACCTAGAAAACAAATTCAAAGAGCAGAGCAACAAGATACTCAGAAGTTGCAGTATCCATAAGCAGCTTGTGCAAGCTCCTGAAGAGGACCTCATAAGGATATTTTAAGGAGCTGGCTTCAGCTATATGTGGAATCAATGCTGGCTGATCAATTTCCTATAACCATTAAAATAGAAGAAAGGAAGATATTCAAACTATGGAATCATAATTCCAACAAAGAATCAATAAGGGAATCCAGGAAAGGGAAGAAATTATTCTTTGCACAACGTACATGTGCGACATGTAGTTTTCGTTTTCTTTAAAATGTATCCCCTAACCATATCTCATTACTATCGTTATTATTAATATTATTATTTTATTATTCTATTTTCTGATTCTTGACAGATAAAACACATCAACCATAAGAATAATGTAGCCAGTTATAGAATTTGGGAATAGGGGAGTTGACAAATGACAGCTTTTCAACTGCAAGCACGGCCAAAGAAGTAGGAATAGGCAAGGAACTCCAGGAACCCTGAAAGGTCTCAAGAAGGTATCCAATTCTAGAGTAATATCTACACTTATCTGGAAGAAGATCAACTAAACAATATTTATAAATTGAAGCCTTTTATAAACTAAAACCAGATAAGATTAGAAACCTCAAATTCGTCTATCATTCCCAGATAATTAATTCCTTTCTTCAAATAGGAACAATATACTGACTAAATAACAACACTTCATGGCACAGTATTCCTCCTCCCTGTATCCAGCCCACCCCCCGCCCCACCAAAAAAAATAAAAAAGAATGTTCATCCAAAAATGAAGTTAAAATTGAGCAGGATAAATCCAGCAGAAGTTAAATAATGCAATAAAAAAGATATTTCGCCCTTTTTTCAAACGATAACACATGACTTTGAACAAATGAATATACAGCGGTAGATCCCATTTACTACAACTATCGTTGAAGGTTTCACCTTCTCAAAGCAACAAATCACACCAATGCATATATATTGTAATCAGGCATCTGCAATTCTATGTTGGTTTGTTTATAACACAAATGTGAAAAATGGCAACAAATGAGCCATATGGCTCATATGCTAAACTTCAAAAAGAAATTAGTTTACATTTCCTAAATTTTATGCCCAAGAAGAAACCAAGGAGAAAACAATCAGTGGATAATGCAAGTCACAACTAACATTTCATTTCGTAAGTGATCCAGCAAGAAATTCAATGTAAAATCCAGAATAACACAGCAAACCATATTCAACTGCTAGTGGAAGGAAAACCTTTAAAATGTTTATCCGATCCCCAAGAGCAAAAACAGCAGAACGATTCTTCAGTGGTTCTCTTCCTCTTGAGAAAAGACCAGTGCTTCTAGCCTCTACACCAATCAAATCACTAGATGTTGCTATATCTAACTGTAATTTCTCCAATGCTTGTATATAAGCACGGAAATGTGCACTCAAAACCTGCAAATGAAACAGCAGAGTATCAACACCCATGGAATGATATTCTTACATTGGCATTTGTAAAATTGAATTTCCCATCTTTTGAGCTACGAAAATGTTTTAATCTGATACACACGCACATGTCAATAGCAACAGTAATTAAATTTTACATAATGAAAGTAAAAATTTCTTAGAGAATATTTTAGCCCTGACAAAACTGCATTCCAAACACATAATAATTCATTCTCAAGCATTCACCTTGTTCATTGTGTCGATGTATGCAGCGCGAACCTCATTGTATATCTCTTTTCCATGTCCCTTCAGGAAGGAAATAACATACCTACAATTTCACATTTCTCGGTTAAATTATCAAAGGTGTGAAACTGAAATTCATTACACAAATGAAGGGTAAAGAGTGAATATGAGATGATCAATATAAGTTGATAATTGCTAAAGCAGTTAAAGCAGAGTCATATTAATCATGTTTTACGGTAGTATCATACAAAGGGGAGCAACACAGTTGAAGCACCATTAGATAATTATAAAAACAGCTGCTCACTTGTATTTTAGAAGGACACTTTGTTGAATGATCTGAATATTAGTTTTGGGTTTTCTGAGTGCATAAAGCTTCTGCACAAGGAAGTCAAACACCTACAGAAAAGATAAATAGAGTCAGAACAACTTCCTGTCCACTTGCTAACAAACAGTTGTGTGGTGAAGAAAATTTAGAGTCTGTGACAGATTATCGCTACAGAATCACTTGACATTGTTTACCATCCTATCAAAACTATCACCAAGATTATCATAAAAGAGTTCATAGTCTAAAATAAAAAGTTTCCCCATTCATGAACTTAAAAATGTGATTCTTTTGTCTATATATCAGTCGCACCTTCTTGTAATCTGAACTAAAACCAAATCCCCTTGTTAAGACTCAAGAAAAATGTTCCAGTGAAACAACAGAATCTGCCCATTTGAGGAAGAAAACTGTTTAAATTGACACAAAAATTTCAAAATATTAGACATTGTGGCATCCCAGACCATGACTTTTGCCATATTTGCTTACTCATTGTGAGTAATATTGCATAATATGACATTTCCATACAATTAAGTAATGTCTGAGTGAAATCTTGGCAAAAAGAATCTCAATTACTTTTATTTAACTTATTAAATTGT
This sequence comes from Luvunga scandens, assembly GCA_030449905.1. Lineage (NCBI taxonomy): Eukaryota > Viridiplantae > Streptophyta > Magnoliopsida > Sapindales > Rutaceae > Luvunga > Luvunga scandens. The sequence continues at coordinate 574,547 of JASUUG010001012.1, forward strand.
TGCCTCAATAGAATGGATATTCAATTTACACATGAAACTTCTATTCACCTTAACCACATTTGACAAATAAATTAGAGCTTGTCCCTATTAAAACAACTACGAGCAGCTACAAATAACACCAATTATGCAGGTATAAAAGGTGAATATCAATGGTTAACTTTGTAGATTTAGTCTTGACTAGAGCTTTTAGCTTTAGACCATTGCCGTTAAAGACCAGTATCATGAATAATGGAAGTCAGTGTGTGTATATATGTGTGTGTGTGTGTGTGTACATCGGGGATTGCCACACTATATCTGATATGCATGACATCACTAGAAGCACCATTAATCAGGACCATCCAAAAGCTCCAATAAATTACTACCTTTGAAACTGCTTTTTGCCTAAGTTTTTCAAGTTCAGGCTGAACATCTTTAAGTGCTTTTGAAGTTTTAACCATGGGATCAACTCCAATAAACTTCAGCTTCTTACTTAAGATCTCGAGACTTCTCATATATTCCTCATTGACCTGAATAAAAGCTCCACCATAAATTAAGATGATTGGATAAAAAGGATTCCAATTCTCCAGGACAACATCGCAACATAAGGAGTGCATAAGAAACATTTGAGGACATATGTACTGTACCTGAACTCTGTAAAACAGGATATACAGATAATATTTCAAAAAAATGGACTGGAGCTATAATTTCAACATACCAGATCGTAAAAGCAGCAGAAAAGTTATCAAATCAAAGACACACACAGAACAACATATATGGATGCTGCAATTCAAACAAAACTCCTGGCATTTGCGCATATAGTTATGAACTAAAGTAAGGGGGTGCTACCCAGACCTTTAATGAAAAAATAGAACTGCTTTAAATATAATAACCAAATGAAATAAAAAAAGTTAAAAAATCAACCACCAACCAAGATGACATGGCCGGGTTAAGTTGAAGCTCTGCAGGCATAATGCAGATATGATGTAAATTTAATGGGAAAAAGTTATTAAAAAAAGAAAAAAAGATTTGTAAACAATGTTCGTTATAAAGAAAGACATACTATACACCTAGGAGAAGAGATGAACATAGAGTCAAGGAATAGAAAGAAAGAAAATCTAAAAGAAACTATTTCACAATTTCTAATCAGGTATAGTTTGTTTCAGATTTATGCCCTATTTAATAATAATTAGACTTAAACAGAGGCTTCATGAAAACCCTCTGAACAAAAATATGTGTTTAAAACTTTTCCTAACTAATAATAGTAACTACTACAATTCATATCCCTCCCAATATCATCAAAATGAATCTTATAAGGACTTGCATAAATAAATTGTGGTCCTACAAAGAGCGCACCACCTATCACAGAAACCATGTTGAGCACATGCTTAATTTTTGCAAAATGAAACAATAGGACATGAAAAAGTTGGTAAATCCACATAAACAAGAAATACCTCTCCGTCAACAATTATGTCCACCATCCGTGGAGGGATTATAATGTCTTCCACAAATTTAGCCAGTTTTGACTCTGCCACCTATGCAAAGAAGTTAAAGCCATTACTACAGATAATTGAAAAATGGGGATGGATGACAAAAACAGATAATAAAAAATAAATTAAGAAAAAGAAGACTATTTAACAAGAAGATGAAACCCATTGTTTAGAAAGATCGACATAACAAGCATCTGTTGTTTTCTAAGTTCCACATAAAAGAGTGAAATGTAGCTGTCCCTACAGAAACATACCTTGCGGTTCTTCAGCTTCAGGCCCATATCCATAGACTTCTCTTGGAGTATTTTGATATCCGAACTTATAGAACCAATCTCAGCCTGCAGCAAAGAAAAATCTTAATGATGCTGGTAATACAAGATCATAGTAGAAGGAAGAAAAAACAAAAGCAGGACAAAAAGTTAATCATCTTCCTGAAATAAGAACATCAACAACAAGACAATAACAACAATACCAGGAATCTAGAAGTTGCAAAAGTAATAATATACACCAAAAAGCCTGCATGAACAAATCAATTTACACAAAGAAGAATTAATGAAGAGAGGACATTATTAAGAATCTTTGTGCTTTTCTAATACTTGTAGCACCGGTGATTACTCTGGTATCATTGTTCACAGTTAGTAAACACACCCTTACTCTCTATTAGGTTCTGAATGCCGCAAACTCCTGGGAGGTAAACCAGGAAACAGCTCTACCATTCGGCTATTTTGCATGAAGAGTCCACTATTGGGCTCAAAACAACAAACTTGGCATCAGCTACTTGAGATATCCATCAATGTAACTGACCTTAACCACTGACAATACCATATGATGTAGGATATCCTAAAGGTCTATGCACATTAACTAGACATAGGCATAAGACTTAGTATTTTGTTAGATTTCTTTCCCGGTTGTATGCTTGTATTAGGATTCTTTTGGCTTTTTAGTGATTAAGGTTTTCTTATACTAGCATTACTTTTTGGTTTAATTTTTTCATATTCCTCTTCTTAATAGGGTAAGTTTCATTTTTTCCCCTATAAAAAGGGGTAGCATAAATCATAGTTTGAATGATTTGAATTTAGAAAATTTCTTCTCTATGAATTCTATCAAGATTTTTCCTCATTTTGTCTCTCTCTTATGCCATCTAAGTTTCTTCCATTTCTTTCTAAAATTATTTATTTCTAGTTTTGATTATAAGCCTACACCACCGTGTTTTTTTTTTTTTGAAAAACATTTTTATCATGCAACAGCAATAACAAAGATAAGAGCTTCAGCAGCATAGCATTCTAATGAATAGCATCCTGAGACTGTAAACAGGTCTTCGTATACTACATGAAGTAATTTAACCTTTTAATAAACCGTGTTGGATGCTTCTCGAGCTAAATCTGTAATATTAACCCATTGAATTCATTTTTATACAGTTTCCAGTAAGGATGATTATCAGCATGAAGCTCAATAACAAGGAAACTTTCTGGAACCTACTTATTTGCTCAACCTCAACAATTTTCTAATTATAACAAGAGTTAACCCAATTGTACAACATCTATATGCTTTTAAAATTGCAAAATTCTATTGAAACACATCAACTGCGACATAGCATGTTCCACACTGGTTCACTAGGAGTTGTAAACTGTTGCATTGGATGGAAGAAGATAAAAGTATTTCAACCATAAACAATCAGAGTTCAGAGATTTACATTACATTGAACTTATAGACAAACACAAATTAAAAATATCCCCTAGCTTAAAGATGCAAAGTGCAATAAAAATCCAGCATCTTATAATAAAGATAATTACCATAGACACCTTAAAGTATAATTACTATAGAATACTTTAAAAGTATAATTGTAATCCTTTCAATCAGAAAAAATCATCATGGGAGAGATATATGAAAGTAAATGCTAGGTAAATCGACCATCAAAACTAACATACCTGGAAACCACTGAGAAGAGTCTCCATCTGTGACAAGATGGCATCGCAGTCACGAATTTGATCATGAAGAGACACCAAATTATCACTTTCTTTAATATAATCCTACAGTTTTGAAACAGTTTTAAAACAAATGAATAATTATTCTTGGAGTATAAATAAAATAAAATGATAAACTACAAATGAGGTAACAATAATGAAGATACTTAAAGATGAAAACAGCTCTGCAATGCATAATTATACTGGACAATATCTCATCTCGAATAAGGTGAAACTCTTCCAAAACACTATGGCATGCTAAAATCTGAAGAAAATAATAAATTGGTTTAATGAAAACTATAAAAGAAATGAAGACACTCAATAGTTGAACTTAGTTTTTAACATCACAGTTAACAAAAATGGAAGTATTATACATGAAAAGTGTAGACCTAGAACTATGAGATTCTGTGGATAGTAAATAAGAAACTTATTTAACTAAATCTGCTTGAATACCTCACACAACATGAACACTAACACTATGCAAACAAAGTTTGACAAATAATTAAAGCTACAAAAGGTATGACGGGTAAGCAAAATTTTGAATTTTAAGATTTACAGATACTATAAGGAAAATTTTGAGAGGACAGAGAGAGATGCAATTAAAATGGATTTGAAAATTGCAAATATGAAAGAGGACCTATAGATTGTTATTTCTTGAACTTTAATAATTGACAGCAGATCCTGATCCCCTTTTCTTTAATGAATAAGAGTTCATCCACTTTAGATACACTTCTGAACACACTGTACAATAAGACAATCCTCAACCACAAAACAATTATGGAAGAAAACAACCCTAACTGATGTCTGTCCTTGTCCAGGCAGAACTACCTATGAATCTACAGAAAAACCTCCATTCATTAAACGGTTGATTAATTGCCAATCCTTTTCTCACTAACCAGATGCTATTTATTCTGACCTAAGAGACATTATAGGCTCTCTGCACAGCATGCACAAGAGGACTAAGAAATGATAAAAATCAAATGAAACTAAGCAGCATAGAAGCTTTCCAATTTATATACTTCAAACAAATCACGTATAACTTATGAAAAGAAAACAGCCAGCGTTTTTATGCACTCACGTCAAAAAGGAAACTCCATAAGCATAAACCAAGTAGAATATAAGTTAGAAAGATATTGCACATAAAAGTATCTCAGAAGTAATCACAGACCTGAATTGAATCCAATTCAACTTGCCGCAGATTGTTCTCAACCCCCTTTGTATATTCCCTTAGTGTTGTACCTTTAGACAGTATGTTCGCAACCACCTGCATGCAAAAAGTAGACACCCATGGTAAGGTCGAGATGTGAAGGTAAGTGAAGAAATATTTGGAACAGAAATAAAAATACAATAATAAAATTCAAGCAGCAAACTTTAGGTGGCAAGTATAAGAAAATAATATGGTATGCACACTCTACATCTTTTTTCCAGCCTTCCTTTTGTTAACCCTTGAATTCATGCTCCTTAGGCAGCAAACATGAGGTCCCACCATCAAGCACTGCATCAAACTTACAAGACAATGACAAGTGTCACTGTAGACACACTTATCAGCCCCCTCTATCTGATAGATAACCGTATTCTCAAGATGTTTAAAAAAATTGAACGGGATACTCCAATCATCTGACTTGTGCATCAACCATTTAGCAACTTAACTTCTAATCCCAAAAATCTGAATAACTTGCATTAATATAAGCTCAAGAAGCATTACACTCTCACAGGTCTAATCAACACCCAACGGACAGCTGCTTACTCACTTACAAGCTTTCAATTTTTCAGCTCAAAAGATGTACTAATCAAAAACAAGAACAGAATATAAAGTAACACCTTGCCTCAGTTGCTAAACTAACAACTAAGCACGTAATGAACAAAACAAAGGCTAGCTATTAGCTTAAAATGAATGAAATACTAAAGCTTCTGCTTACATCATGGTTCTTGCATTCTTCAAGCTCTTGCTCAAGTCCTTCCAATGATATATCATCACTGCCAAAAACAGCAACAGATTCAATTAAAACCAATAGAATTCACAAAATAACGCTCTAAAAAGAACCCGAATCTGGTTATCAAGAATCAATGATTTCGTAACAATGGCATACATTTCTTGATCTTTATACTAAATATCCACTACAAATCAGACCTCAAACCAGTCAAACAAACACTTCCACGTACCCACTAGCATCTTCCTCAAAAGTCAAGTCCCCAACAAATGCCCCTAAATCGAAAAAAATTTTCGGGGTCTCATTTTTATCAGCAAAAGAGTTATCCTGCAACGAAATTCAAGCACCAAAGCTATAAACTCAACCAAAGCATACTTCTAAAAATGGAATAAAATAAGTCAAATTTGCTTCAGTAAGCTATTAACTACCCCCTGGTTTGAGACAGCATCTTCCATAGTTGAAATGCCTACAGCTCTATCTGCAACCGCAGTAACATTTCAAGTTAATTGATCAGGTACAAAATAAAAAATTTGAGAAAATTAAGCGACGAAAATTAGGTATTTATTTTTATACAGTTACCTATTTAGAAATTAGATCTGCATTTAACATTTGAATTAAATCAATATATAAAGAAGAAATTTTTTTTTTTTTTATTTCAAATTCACTCGCCGGATTCAAATGAGTTGAGTTCACAACAAAGAAGTTTCAGATCTTCAGACTTCATATATATATCTATATATATATAAGGGATGGCAACATCCCCGCAGGGCTGGCCCCAATTAATTCGGTCGAGTGTAGGCCCGAAAAGCTTCAAATTTGAAAAAGGGTCGATTTCAGGGACAAGCCCAACCCCGATTTTTTTTTTTAAATAAAAAATATATTGTAATTTAATCAAATAATTAAAATTATGGCAAAACCCTAGATCTAAACCCACGGCCTCTCTCAAAAAAGCTAGGCTCTACCCATCGTTTAATTATTGGTCGTTGATTCTAATTTGAAGGCCCTCAGTAGATGTGGAAAGAGTTGGAGGCTAAGATGGATGAATTATCTTAGTGCTTAGACCAAATATCAAGAGAGGGAACATATCTGACCAAGAGGAATTCTCATTTGAGCAAGAAGATTAACAAGTGAAGCTTACAGAGATCAGAAAGAGAAAGGCAACGGAGAAAATCATCAAAGCAGAAGCTGTGACTGCGAGAGAAGAGAGCAAAGCAAATAGTATAGCTGAAGAATCAAACTCAGAAAATATCAGTAGCAATAATAGCTTCAATGTAGATGGGTTCTTTGATTTCTCCAATGAGGATCCTCTAAACTTGGAGTGGATTAGCAGAATTGTTGAGCCTGATGAGGGCTTTAGGTACTGCTTTTTGAGGAGTCGAAACTCTCTGTTCTTTGTGAGAAACTGATTCAGTTCATTACAATCAATCAGACGTCATATGAATGGTCGTAATTTATATGTAAAATTATTTATGTAAAATGTGCGATTCAAAATTATTAATTTTTTTGAAAAAGAATAAATAGGGATTGGGTCCCGTTTTAATTTCTGCTCAATTTAAAAATTATCAAAATTATCCTGAATTATCTTCAATTAAATTTCTTCACTTATGGTGCGTTTACTAAACCGGAATCGGAATAAGCTGGAATCGGAATGGACAGGAATGGGAATGGGCTGGAATGGGAATCAGAATAAGTTGTTTACTTGAACTATAGGAATTGAAATCGGAATGAGCTAGATTGCCATTAATGTGTTTATTTTGTCTTGGAATCGGAATCGGAATGAATTTGATTGTAATAAATTACCAAAAAGTACTTAATGAATTATTTTCATAATCATTATTTTATATTTTAATTATAGTGATTATTTATTCAAAAAAATTTATTATTAATAATTATTGTCAATAATATATTGATATATTAATTAATTATAAAATTAATTAATTAATTATAATAATATACTAATTAATTATAATAATTATATTATTAATTATTGTGATTATTCATACTGTAATAAATTTTTTATTTATAGTTATTGTTAATAATGTATTAATATAATAATTAATGGTAATTTTTATATTAATATATTATTAATAATAAATGAATTAATTATAATAATAGTAATATATTAATTATTGTGATTATTTAATAAAAAACTATAAATATTAATATATTATTGTTAATAATATATTTATAGATTAATTAATAGTAATTATTATATCAATTAATTGATGATAATATATGAATTAATTATATTAATTATATTAATAATTATTATAACAATAAATTAATTAATTATAATAATAATAACATATATAATTATTGTGATTATTTATTAAAAAACTATAATTATTAATAGTTCTTTTTAATAATATATTAATATATATCGAAAGTTCAGATTAACCAAAACCGGTTCGCCGGTAATGCTCAGAAAATGATTCTCTGGAATTTATATTTTTGATTTAAATGAGGGCATTTTCGGAATATTGAAATTTCAGTGAGGATAAAAATGGAAGTTTAGGGAATGAGAGATTGATTCTCACCTCCCCCCATGGGAATCAATCTCCCATTCCCCATTCCCAAATTCTTGTGGGTCCCACTATTCCGATTCCCATTCCAGCTCATTTTTTGCGAAGTAAACATGATCAATCATTCCGATTCCGTATTCCGATTCCCCAATCCGGGAAGTAAACACACCATTAATTAAGAGATTATCAGAGACATCTCTAAACTATGCCTAATTAAATTTTTTCAGATATAGAATAGGTTCGCAGATGGCCACCGAAATGGTTCGAGTTTAGGTTTGGGAATCATAATTCCCACTCTATTGCCTTACTACTGAGAAAAAGATAGATCAACAGACCCGATTCAGATTTGGCTTATTTTGAAAGTCATCTCAAATAGGAGATGAAAATATATTTATTCCTAAATGAAGTAAATGACTTGTATTGGTAAATACACATGAAAATCGATGAAAATTCCCTTGGAGTAGTCGAAAAAGGTTTGAAGCTTGGACCAATTGACTGAACAGAGAATTGGTTTAATGCATTTTTTTTTTGAGAAAATAAGTATAAGTTAATGGTAATTTCTCTATTTTTAAATATTTTAGAGGTTTTTGGGAAATTGAATGTGTTTTTATACATAAAATTTTTAATAAAAATTAAATTTTTTTCGAAAATAAGGTTGGATCATAGGCTACAGCTCACACACTACTTGTTTAATTATTAGAGGTGTGTTGTCTTGATCGAAACAAAGTTGATAACCGTAACTTAAAAACTAAGGTAACATTTGTTTTTCTGTCTGAAATTTGAATAGACCTGAATTATTTTGAATTATGAATAAATTTAAATGTCTGAATCTGAATAATATATTTATTTTTTTAATCTAAATTTTTAAAAATAAGTATTAGGTTGCTTATTTTTTCAACTTAAAAATCTAAAAATATATACGTTTACATTTATACCATTATTAAATTTAAATGTCAAATAAATAATATACTAAATACCATAATAATTTAATATTTATAAGTCAAACTACATTTAAGTGAATACATAATGATATTAGAATTATAATATATAAAATATTATAAATTTCAAATTTTATTACTAATTCTCAATAATAATACATATATATAAGGAAAAAAAACTAACAAGATGCTTGAAATAACTAATTTGTCATTTTATCTTGAAGTTGTTGCATGCAAAGATGAAATTATGTAGGGTAAACGTTTATGAGTGAGTTTTAAGATAAGCATGAAAAATAAATTATAAAATAGGAATATTTTTAACATTAAAAATTAATTGACTTAATTCAGATTCTTCCATTCAGTAAAAAGCCAAAAAAATTAGCTTATTTTATTAAGTTAAATTTTTCTGAAATGTTCCATTAAATTATAAAAACAAACACTTCTAATTAACTTAATTAATTAAGTCACTTTAAGTCATTAAGTTAAAAACAAACACCACCTAAGGTAGCATTTTTTTTTTATTTGAAATTTAAATGAGTCTGAATTTTTTTAAAGTCTGAATAAGTTTGAATACGAAAATCTGAATGACATGTTTATTTTTCTTTTTTTAATATTTGAATATAAGTGGTATCTTGTTTATTTTTACAATAAAAAATATTTGAAACTTGGTTATTTTACATTTATGTCTCTTTAAATAAAAATAAAAAATGATTAGATTTTATAGTTTATGAAATAAATTATTTTACAAAGATATTTTTGGAATATAATATTTATTTGTCATTCAGATTTTTTCTGATTAAGATAAAAGTCACAAAAGTTTACTTTTGTTATTTAAATGTAAATGTTTAAAAATCAAATATAAATTCTAAAAACAAACAAGCATATTTTTTAAAAATATATGAAATTAATAAAATTTCACACTTCAAATATTTAACAAACAAACTCTAACTTTTAACAAATGGTGTGAAAAGAAATTCCCCATACAAATATACAATTAGACAACTTAACTCTATTTGATGAACAAAACTTTAATATGATTATACAATAGATTGTTAGAGTCCTTTTTTTATCAATCCTTAATTTTATTTTTAATTTATTTTTATATACTCAAAATGCTGTATCGTCTCAAATTCTAATAATTTTCTGAATCTTTTAGTGGTTTAATGATTCTTTCAAACATAATTTTATTAAAAATGATCATGTAATCTAAGAATTGAATTAGATTAAAATATCACAAAACAAAGATGAAAAACGACCAAAATAAACACAAAACTCCCGTGGCTCTGCAGCTCCGGGAAAACACGTGTCAGTGACTGAAAAAGGATGCACAGAATATTCATGCGCGCAAGTTTCCACTCTCTCATAGTCTCTCTCTCCCCTTTTTTTTTTTTTTTTAAAAAAAAAAGTGCTCAAAATCTCTATAAATGTTATTCATAAGTCCAGTTCTCTCTGTAAAACCCTAAACTGATTCGCTCTCTTAAAGAGCCAAGATGATGAAGCTTTCTCGCTCTCTGCTTTCTTCCAGGTACCTTGTCTACGAAAATCTTGTTCGTTTTGTGAGAAAGTTTTTTCATTTCCTGTTTGGTTTCCGAGAAATTGCTGGAAAATGTAAACAGTCGAACTTTTGCGTGTGTGGTTTTTATTTTTATTTGTTGTGCTGCAACCGAGGCCTAACGCGACTATTTGGCTTACATTGGAGAATAAAAGTTTCAAGTGTTTTTCTATTGTTTTAAATTTTGTTACATTAGGGAGTGCTTTTCTAGGAAGCGTTTTTTTAACTGTGATATAAAAGCACTTTAAAGTGCTTATGTTGGGGGGGGGGGGGGGGGGAGAACTTGAAAATGCTTACTGGAAGTAAACCCATCAAGTGCTACTATTAAGTTCTTCAAAAGCCGTTTCCAGAGAATCTTCTATAAAATGCTTCTCTAAAAAGCAACAAGTCAAGGTGTTTATTGTTTAATCTAAAAATGAGCTTTCTGTATTTCATCCAAATATATACAAAAAAAAAAAAAAATAGAATACTGACAATTTAGAGACTGGTTAATTTTTTATGAAATGAATTTGCGTGTGCTCAAATGTATAGTGGATTTTTTATCCTCTGTTTGGTTTCAGAGAGAATTGAGCACAAGTGGGCAAGAGGCTTGGGATGTGTTTGGGAGTGCGTCTGTAGAATCAATTATTTTAGTGGAAGTAATTTTTCCAAAAGTAGTAAATGTTTTCTAGAGTGAAAGTAATTTTTTTTTTTAGTAGAAGTAGTCTAACGTAGATATTGGAAAAATAAAAAGCACTTTAAGCATTTTTCCTGTTATTATATGGGTGTCAATTGATTTTATTATGAGTTTATGAACATTTATATATGGAAATGGCATTAACCTCTGTGTTTTTTTTCTTCAGCTCTTTGAAATCTTACATGAATATTTCTAACATAGTTGAAGGGATTCTTTTATTTATTTATTCATTTTTTCAAATTGAAACAGGAGCCAATTGTCTGAGAAACTGTTAGCTGGAGAAGCTAATTATGTAAGGGATGGTTTGAAGTCGCATGTATTTATATCCCAGGCTGGAATGTCAACTACTGGTCATGATGTTAATGCTAAGGGTATGGACTGTGTTTTGACAAGCATGTTTATATGAATTTTAGAAAATTTTGTTCCTTTTTAAACTGTTACTAATGTTGTTGTTTGCAAATCATCTTTTCTGGTTCCTGTATCTTGAACATGTAGGGAGCTTAGGAGGTCGTATATTTGCTCCTTATTATGTTTATAAGGGAAAAGCTGCATTCTCTGTTGATCCTGTTCTGCCAACTTTCATGAAATTGGATGTATGATTTAAGCTTTCTTTATTACAAATTTGTTCATCTATATGAATTTGCTATACAAGGTCAATGATGCTTTTTATTTGTCTTTTGTGGTGTACAGTCTGGGGATTTAAAAGTTAAGCGCAAAGGTGTCATTTTGTTGACCTTTGCACCTGCCATTGGTGAGCGCAAGTATGATTGGGCAAAGAAGCAGGTAAAGTTTCTTAGCAATTAGATCGCTTTATTTCACATTCATGGTTTCATCAGTCAATACCTAAGCCTCGCTTACTTTCACTTTCTAGCTGTTGCAATAGTACTGATGAGAAGTAGCATATAATTATAATATTCTTCTTCGATATATGCATTCCCTCTCTCAGACACACATTCAATGTTGGTAGACTGACTGATTTAGTTGATCTTTTGTAGCATTTTGCTTTATCACCGACAGAAGTTGGGTCTTTGCTAACCATGGGTCCCAGAGATTCTTCTGAATTCTTCCATGATCCTGCAATGCTATCAAGGTTGATCTTCTGGCTTATTTCTGTTTTATTTTCTTTGTTTTTGTTTGGGGTTGGGGGCTGGTAGGGGAGATGACGCAATTGGATCTTTGGGCGTTACAATTTTGCTGCCATTTATGTACTCAAGAATATGATTAACAGTTTGATTAAGTGCTGATATGGTATACCTTTTAATTCACTGCACAAATTTTTATAGTGCCTTTTAATTTTCTGAATGCTGTTAGTTTTTCTGCCAATAAATTACCATTACAGCAATGCCGGTCAAATGAGGAAGAGCTTATCGATTAAGGCAAATGCAGATGGTTTTTTCATATCTTTGAGTGAGTACTCTACCTGTGCACAATAACTTTTCAGATGAAATTATGAATTTTCAGTTGCTTGTATTACATGTAGCTTCCTTTTTTCAATATCAAATAAACCTTTTTACGATTTAACTTTTATTGGTTTTGGCTATTAATGGTGGCTTTGAAGGGTTGCTGCTTTACTTTGCCTTGTTGGTGTTATGTTATGAATCAAGCAACAACTTTTCACTTAAGACAATTCTTTTCACTTTATTTTTTCATCCTAGGACAATTCTTTTTTGGCTGTTCGGTTACTGAAACCTATTGTATTCATTTCTCATTCTTGACTGTGTGTTGTTAGAGCTGTTGTTATTTTCAGCAGGGTAGTGTAGGCTGACAATGGGGTCTTCAGGACTTTTTTTCTGTCTGCAAAACTATAACTATATTCAGTTTTTTACTAACTGGAGCTTCAATTTAATGCTTTGACTTAATGTTAGCCTGAGCTTAGCACTTTCTTTTTTTTTTTTTTTGGGGGGGGTTGAGAGAGAGAGAGCTCCTACTCGATTTTTATTCATTGCATTTGCAATTTCTTGGCAGATGTCATCAACAACATTTTCAAAACCAATGAGCGCTTTGTTGTTCCTGTCACGACTGCAGAATTTGCTGTGATGAAGACTGCTTGCAGTGTATGATATCTGAACTTCTGGAATTCGTATCAGACTATATTGTTTTGGGATTTAAATTTGATGAAAGGCATCATTCATTAGGTATACACAAATTAACTTGCTAGTCAATAACAACTGCACTCCCCAGCTGTGATGTGTTGTTCTCAAGTGACCTCAGTTTTAGGAGATTCAAGGTCCAAGTCCTTCAGGGAAAATAGGTTTATGTGGAGCACCAAGAATAAGTTTTATGCATTTATAGTCAGATGTCTAATTGATCTTACCTGTCATCTGTTTCATTCCAAATTTAATGCCTGAGTTCATCCTTTTAAAATTATATTGACATGCTATAGCTGCAGGATAATTAGGTCACACTGCACTAACTTTTTTGTTCCAAATAACTTGCTTTCCTATGCAGTTTGCACTGCCTCATCTCATGGGTTGGGACCGGTTGACTAATCAGCTACCCAGAAGTAGTACTGAGAGTTTGAGTTCAGCAAAGGTGGATCAACAATTTCTGGATTTAGAGTGGGAAAAATGAACTCAAAGGCCCGCCTCATTTGCAGATAGTTAGTTTAAAGAAAAAGTGCATGAACATTCTTGAAATGTGCCCTTGTGAATCCTATCCGTACTTTCGAAAAAATTGTATTTTGCCACTGCTGTTTCTAGTAGGTACAAGAGTCCGAGTGATATATCTTCTCCGCTTCTCAGATTGTCCGGATATGCTTAGGTAGGTTTAGTTTTGAACCAATTATCTTAACAAGCCCATTAAGCTTCACTTTGTGTTTCTTCTTTGCCTTCAGCTTCTTTGAATTTGTAAATCATTTCTCATTGAGAGTCATTTAGAAATGTGTTTGTTACGGTATTTTGATTTAATATCATATGCTTGTTAAAAAAAAAAAAGGCTAAATGTGTTTGTTATGGTAAGTTGATTTAATATCATAATGCTGGGAAAAGAGATGGTTTAACTTAAAAAAAAAAAAAAAGAACAATCACTTATGGTGAAATGATGCCGCAGGACTAAATTTTTAACGATTGTTGATGGTTTTGATTTCTATTTTCTAATGTCTATCACGACAGGAAGTACGGTTTAATAGCTGTTCGCTGATTATTGTAGTTCTTCTGTATTTTATAAGCCATCAACACTTTTATTTTCTAGTATGTCTCATGTTAAATAAAATAATTATTACTTTTAGAAAATAAAGTTATTTGTTATAACACAAAATATTAGTATGCATAATATATATAATAATTATAGATAATATATATAATATATGTTTGAAAGTCAGACAATAATATTTTTACAAGTTAGTTTAATTATATCTCGTAGGAGACAATTTAGTTTATTGGTCATTTGTGATAGAAACCAGGGGTCATAAGTTTTGATCCCCTTAGTGCTCGTCATCTTTTCTTTCTTTTTTTTTTAAATAAATAAATGAAGAGTTTCTGGTGATGAGCCAATGGTGTGTTGTAATTCTCCAATTGGAAAATTGAAATCATTGATATCATTTATTTTACAAAATAGATGCAGGAATCAGAACCAAAATCATGAGACTCATCTTAATTTGAGAATAAAGAATGAGAAATTAATTTATAAGGGAGTGAGAATCTGTCTCCCATTCTCAAGAGTTTTGATTTTAGCCCATTAATATTTTAATATTTTCAAAATGCTCACTAGGCTTGGCAATTTAAGGGCTTGGGCCGGGCTTTTTCAAGCCCAGGCCCAAGCCCATATTTTTTTAAAAAAGCCCAGGCCCTCTCAAAGCCCGTCCAACTTGGAAGGGCTCGGGCCGGGCTCGGGCCTGAACGGGCCTGGGCCGGGCTCGGGCCGGGCCTGGACTTTTTACAAAATTTAAATTATTTTTTTTAAATAAAGTTATAAATTAAAAAAAATAATTATCAAAGACATAGTACTACAATAAATTTCATATAATTAAGTTCTAATAATTTCATATAAAAAAGTTCTAATAATTTCATACAAAGTTCTAATAATTAATCTAATATAATATAAGATTTCTGAAATTTTTTTAAGAATGCAGAAAATTTCTACCAACATAACACAGCATAATAATTATTAAAAACAAACCAACAAATAATCAACAACAAAAGAAATAGAATCAAGCTAAAGATCATTTAATTTCCAAAAATTAGCATAACATTTGAGTTGTAATATGTTATTTTCAAAGCAAGGAGATCCTTTCAAGATATAGCCAATAATCATGAGCAAGAGAGAGTTATCTACTAGGGGTTTCCTACTCAACACTGCATCCAGTCTTTGTCAAACAATATGAATCAAATAAGTGATATTTACTGGCAACAGTCCAGACACTGCATTTCATCTAAACAGTCCAGACACTGCATTTCATCTTGCGGTTCAATCTTATAATCTCGACCTCAATTTTTGGTTTGACTTTGACCATGCATTTCATCTATTGTGCCTGGAAACAAATCTTTTATGACACAATTCATATCTATCCATTTGTAATGCTAGCTTAATTTATTAAGTTGTTATAATCGTTGGCTCTTATAGTTCGTAGAAAATATGTGTTGATATACAAATGTTTAGTAATTACAGGCCAGAGAATCCATCAATTTCTTACTGCAGAAAAAGAATCAGAAAGTTCTTAATCCATGGGGTATCTATGGCAGAAGATTATATGAAACGAGTGGAAACAGAGGAACTACCGAAGTTGATGCTGGAGCCGCTGGCGTCACGCGAGAGGTGGTGGCTGGGGCTGCTGGCGTCGCGCGAAGGCTGCTGGAGGCTGAGCTGCTGGTGTCGCACGAAGGTTGCTGGGGCTGCTGGCTTCTCGCAAAGGCTGCTGGAGGCTGGAGCTGCTGGCGTCGCACGAAGGTTGCTGGAGTTGCTGGGCTGTCGCGAAGGCTGCTGGCGTCGCACGAAGGTTGCTGGAGTTGCTGGGCTCTCGCGAAGGCTGCTGGAGGCTGGAGCTGCTGGCGTCGCGCAAAGGGTGTTGGAGCTGCTGGCGTCGCGCGAAGGCTGCTGCCCGTTGGAGCTGCTGTTGTCCTGTGAGAGGTGGTGGCTGGGGCTGCTTTGAGCTGCCGGCGGCAAGAACTGGAAATTAGGGATTTTTGAAAAGAAGGCAAATGGAAATGAGGGTAAGGTCAAGTCAAATGGTCAATTCAGATTCTAGATTCCAGCCGGTTGTTTTAATTTTTTTTTATTTTGTAATTTTTTTTAATTTTTTTACATACGGTATATTATAATTTTTTTAAAAAAAAAATTTATATATTATATATTAGCTTAAGTTTCGACTTTTAAAACGACTAAGCGATAATACGTATTTATTTATAAATTTTAGTTCTTACCCATAATTATAATCAACTTTAAAAAAGTGGGCCTATAACGGGTTGGGTTACCAAACCCTAATGCTCACCCTTTAAATGAAAAATATAAATACAAAAAAAATTAAAAATTCCTAAAGTCTAATAAACTTCTCACGAAGCTCCACCAGGCCTTGAAAAAAGTATGGGCTCGCACGTTTCATTCTCATTCTCCTTGTATTTTAATAAATAAACATTATATCTCATATTCTAATTCCTCAAACCTACAAGTAAATATACTATTGGTTCATTTTCTTTGCAGTTGATTATTTAAAGATTACTAATACAATAATTATTTTAAAAGCTATAACGTTACGTTACCAAACTGACCAATATTTATCTGCCCTCAACCACTTTAAATAAATAAATATTGTACGCAAAAAGTAAATAAAATTGAGTAATTACCAATGGAACTAGAATTCAAAATTGTCATGTGACCCTTAAAACCGATCGAAGTGGCCGGCCCGGCCCAAAACAAAAGGTGAGAAGCGAGCTAGGGTTTAGTTTTGTGGCCATTATTATATAAGGCAAAGCTTCACAATTTCAGTTGGTTTTCGCTGCCGTCGAGACTGAGAGAAAGGGAGGTAGTTTTCTGCATTTCGCTCTGTAAACAGGTATGTAAAAAGTAGAGTCTCTCTTCAAGCATCTAGCTCTAGGTCTTGGATTCGGTTAACTTTAATTTAAATTACATTTGATTATATGCTCATCAATCTTAATTTTCTTATATTTAATAGCTAGTTGTGAATGTGGTTGTGATCACAGAAATGAAGCATAACAACGTAATTCCAAATGGGCACTTTAAGAAGCATTGGCAGAACTATGTCAAGACTTGGTTTAACCAACCTGCTCGCAAAAATCGACGACGAGTTGGTCAGTTTTTTTTTTCTTTAATTAGCTTTATTTTATTTCTTGTTGTTGTTGATATCGTTTTCATTTTGTTGGTGCTTACTAGTTGTTTGTTTGTTTAAAAACCTCTAACAGCTCGTCAAAAGAAGGCCGTTAAAATCTTCCCTCGCCCTACTGCTGGTCCACTTCGCCCCGTCGTTCATGGCCAGACTTTGAAATATAACATGAAATTAAGGGCTGGCAGAGGTTTTACTCTCGAGGAACTCAAGGTTTCTCTCTCTTTTTTGTAGTTTCATTTTCGATAATTGATTTGATTAATGTGTTGCGTATGCATTCACATTATGTTAATTATGATTGCAATGATTCGGTAAATGGATATTGGGATAGACATGGATGAGCAGTACCCCTAGAAACGTATAAGAAATTTTCTCCTTGTATGGGTTGAGAAAAACACAGTGGTTCGAAGTGATAGTTATGTGTATTTATGGAATTAGAATGTTAAATAGATCTATAAAATAATCAAATCAATTGGAGATTTAACTTATTCTTTTTTTTAGTTCCTTTTTCATTTTCAAAAGAAACAAAAAAAAAATTCATATTCTCATAACTCAAGTTAGATAAGTTTCAAAGCCCAGCCAAAAATCCTTAGGCATGGAATTAAATATTAACTTAATTATTATAATAATTATTTAATAATTAATATAATTAAAAAGGTTTTGTAGAACGATTTATACAAAAAGTGATACAGTTTGATTCCCCAATTCAATTAATAGTATCTGCCTTATTGGGTAGAATGCCTTCTGCTGCGGGTTAACAACGTACCCTTAGTATTGAAATGGGTTCTTTACAAGAAAGAATTATTTCTACCAAAGAAGGTTCATAACTTCTATGCAAGCAGTTTATGTGCCTGCGGATGACTTGATGGATCTTGCTGCTGCCACAACATTTGCCCATTTAGATGCTACTACCGTACCATCAATAGGATTAATTGCCAAAGGTATCTGTCAAGCAGATGCTGTCCATAGATCAAATTATTTCATGGATTGGATTTCACTTGACTGTCTATGGCTCCATTGCGTGTGCTCGGGGTAGAAGTTTTGTATAAATGTCTCATAATGCTACCAAGTACTTTGATTTAAGTACTTTTCTTTGTAAGAGGTGGAATAGAATAACCCGGTTGAAGCATAATGATCATACGTCTGTAATGCATTGTATGTGGTTGATGTTTATTTGTTATTATTGCTCTAGTTAATCTTATTCTCTTTACATTAAGGCTGCTGGAATTCCCAAGAAACTGGCTCCAACAATTGGCATTTCAGTCGATCATCGACGCAAGAACCGTTCTCTTGAGGGTCTTCAATCTAATGTTCAGAGGCTCAAGACTTACAAGGCTAAGTTGGTTGTTTTCCCAAGACGTGCTCGCAAGTTTAAGGTAAGTTATTTTTACTCATTTTATTTAAATTTGCCAAGTAAGAGATTTTATTTTATCCATTTTTTGTCATCGTTTATCTTGATTTATTCTAATCGGGACTCTTTGCAGGCTGGTGATTCTGCTCCTGAGGAATTGGCAACAGCAACTCAAGTACAAGGACCTTACATGCCCATTACTCCTGAAAAGCCTACTGTCGAGCTTGTTAAGGTTACTCAAGATATGAAGTCCTTCAAGGCTTATGACAAGCTCCGTATTGAGCGTGCGAACGAGCGCCATTTTGGTGCCAGGATGAAGAAGGCTGCAGAGGCTGAAAAGGAAGAGAAGAAGTAAAAAACTTGTTTAAGCAACGCTTTGAATGTGGGGCTTTTTTTGCATTTTGTTATAGTGATTTCAATCTGTTAGCTTTAGGCTTGAAGTTATTTTATTTTGAATGTGAGAAGATTTCTTTGTTATATTATTTGCAATGGACCTATCCAATGGTTGTCTTGGTTTTGAATCCTTTCCTGAATGAAGTAGATTCTTGCCAAAGCCTTTACAGCATTGGCTGTTTTAAAATGTTGGCATATTTTGTCTGAGGAAAATATTCTTTTGCAATGTTGCAGTGGAAATTGTGTTTGACCAGTGCTTAATTTGGAGAGTAGCTAAAGCTGCCTGTAAACTTTTTTCAACTGTTTAAAGACTAGCAATTTCATGTTTTGTTCATGCCGGTTTCTTGTAAGATTAGCTAATCCTGTGCTTGGTTTTTTAGCCGTTTGTTTTCGTATCACCCTGTAAATGAATTGACTTTGAAGAAACTTTTGGAATTCTTACCTAATTTCAATAATCTTTATTTTTTATTTTTATTTTTCCAATTGCTAAGAATAGAGTATAAAGATATTCGTTTGATATAGAGTTTTGGATTGAAGAGAGTTTGATCTCTTTCAAGATTATCATGCCATTTTTGCTTTGTTAGTTCTTGGAAAATTATGACTTATCTGATTGGCTATGGATTAAAAGTTAAAAGACTGCTGTCTTATGATCTACAAATTCATCTGCTTGCTTTTTGACAATTTCTTTTTATCATCGGAAAAGGCCACTCAAAATCCCCTAATTGTCTAAACCCTAACATTTGTCTAAATGGACTTCTTTTTAGTTGAGGAGCAGTGATATTTGATCTTTTCAATTTATGATATCAGCCTCTAATAAGTATTTGTATGTTAATTTTTGTTTTATTCTCCTGTGATTATTAAAAATGATTAATAGGTTTCAAGTACAATGTCATCTATAACTTTTGTAACTATCTAAATGTACAAAGATTCATTGCACCATGAATAATAGTGCAATAATGTTAAAAAGGTCTCCTTCTAAGGTTCTCTCTCTCTCGTGGAGGAAACCCCAGAATGGAAGCAAAACAGGATTGTCATAATTCTCCTATGCTCACCTATAGGTTGGGTGGGTAGGATTGATTATTAATACAGCTCTAAGTTGGGAACCAATTTGGGTGGGTGTGTAAACAGGGGTGTCATAACGAGTTGGAAAGAGAACAGAAAGTCCAGCAAAGAGTGAGTGCGTTAAGCGCCAGCGGTGCAGCATTTACTCAGGATTAGTGGCAGCAATAAATAGGTGTTAGTGATCAAATGGATACAGAGGAGTTAATTAAAAAGTGCAGCGCCATCACGCCGGAGGAGGAAGAAGAAGACAAAGTACTTTATAAGGGAAGGATAAAGGAAAAAGGAGAAATAATTATATATGTTGATTGGAAAGATTTTATAATCGAGGGATTAAGGGTTATTGTTTAATAATTTTAATATAATTATTATAATTAGAGCATATATTATCTTTATGTTTAAATTTGATATAATTATTACTATTAATTAATCTATAAATTTTGATAACAATAATATATTAAGATTTACTGGAGTTTTTATTAAATAATCAAATTTTTACATATTCTTTACTATTATTATAATTAATGTGTTGGGCAAATATTTATTATAGGAATAGTGGAAGATTAATATGAAAAATTACTACATGCGAACAAATTTATTATATTAAAACTATTAAAAAACTATTCCTTAAAGAAAAATTTATTTTGACTAAATAATCACAATAATTAATAATATAATTATTATAGTAGGACACCAATACAGGTAATGCCTGAAGTATAAGGATCAACTAAAGGAGAAATTAACCTGTGGATCATGGCTCAAAGCATCGACAGTGGCTGAATGGGTTAGGAAAAACAGAGGAAAAGGAAAATGGAGCAGAGAGCAGCATCAACATAATTCTAAAATGGTGAACACAGAAAGCCAGAACCATGTCCAAACCAGGCTAACCTAAGTCATCCGAATAAGCACAATGGATCAGGTCAAAGTGACAGCAGTCAACTTATAATCCTAATGGAGCTGGGCAATGAGAAAGAGGTAGAAAAGGGCATTCAATGCAAGCAACCATAAGGCGACAAATACCCGGGATAACATGCTACGAAATATAGGGGATAAAAACAGATGTAAAGTGTTCTCCCAAAAAGATGGACCATAAGGTAGGAAATGGTGGAAAGCTGGAGAGTGAAAGGCTGAATGAAACTAAACAAGTGGTTACTCAAAATCCACAAGAAATAAGTAGTAAGAATATTTTAAAAGTTAAGGAGTCAGTAAATGGGCCAACAAGAACTAATTCAAAGCCCAAAAGCAAGAGATGGAAAGCAAATGCAAGAGCCCAAACAGCAAAAGAAATCATCATGGAGGGACAAATAAAGGCCAAAAGGCCAAGCAGTTTAATCAGTGAGCAAAACCCAAAGTCAAAACTGGCAAAATTAAATAGTCCAAACAAAGCTCTCAACAACAAACTTCAAATTAATGCCTCTGCAATGAAGATTTAACTGACGTGGGGAACAGCACAATGCTATGGGTTTGGAGGATTTAGAAACAATTCTAGAATATATAGCGGCAAGAGCTGGTGACCAGCTCCGCCGACAGCTATGAAACTCATAGGTTGGAACGTTTGAGATTTGAGGAATCCTCGAACATGCCTACCCTTAAGAAAAATTCTCTAAAACTACAAATCTTAACTTATTTTTGTATGTGGAACAAAGTTGGAGTCTGCACAAGTTAATGAAGAATGTGGAAGGCTTAATTTTGATAGTTGTTTTACTGTAGGTAGAGAAGGTAAAAGTGGAGGCATAATAATGATGTGGAGCTTAGATATTAGTGTAAACATCATATCCTATAGTAAGCATTACATTAATGCTCAAGTGTAGTGTGGCAATGGAAAGATTTGGCGATGTACTATGGTTTATGGACATCGAAAAACGCAACAAAAGAAGCATACATAGACCTTATTACGAAGGCTAGCAGGTTTGTCCTCAAAACCATGGCTATGTTTTAGTGATTTTAATGAAATTTTGAGTTTGAATGAGAAAAGTAGAGGGAACGATAAGAACATACAGATGATGTCTAAGTTTAGAGAAGCTGTTTAAGATAGTATTCTAATTGATTTGGTCTATAATGGATATCCTTTCACATGGAGTAACGGTAGGTTTAGGCCACATTATGTAGAAGAGAGGCTGGATAAATTCTTTTGCAATAAAGAATAGGGGAACCACTTTCAGGAGCAAACAATCACAAATTTAATTAGCTTGGGATTTGATCACTATCCAATAATGATGGAGGTAAAGGAGAAAGGTCATGGCTTGAAGTATAAGAAAGAACTTTTCCTAGGGAGCATTATGAGGACATGTGGAGCTCAGATGATGCTTGTAAAAGCATAATAAAAACTGAATGGGAAAAATATGGTAATGTAGTGGGTGAAGATCTTATTTTTCAGTTTAAAGTAGTGGCAAAGTCTTCTTTAGCCTGACTAAAATGGTGAAGTGAAGATGAGTTTAAAGGGTGGGATAAGAAGTTGAAAAAATTAATGCAAGAGCTTCAAAAGGCAAAGCAAAACAATATGCAATATGAAAAGGACAATGATATCAGAAAGATTGAAAAGCAAATCCACAACATCTTGATTGATAGGGAGATTTACTAGAGGCACAGAGCTAGAGTTGATTTCTATAACTTCTCCATCTTTTGTCCAATTGCCTTCTTTGTCTTCCACTCCCCAAATTCTATTTTTCCTCTTTCTAGCTGTAGCTTTTAAGTGAAAAAATTTTGTGTTTCACATCTTCAAAGCCCAGCCAAGCACAGATGAATGCAGCATTGGAGGGTTAGTTGCTTGAATGACTAGCTGAATGCCCCGTTTACAGCCAAGGAAATATCATAAGCTTTGTCCTAAATGTGCCTCGCAAAAACGCCTGGTCCGGATGGCTTGCATATAATGTTTTTTCAAAAGCATTGGCAGTATATTGGCAAAGGAGTGGCCTAAACTTCCCTTCACATTTTGAATGAATAAGGTAACCTTACCCCTTTAAATCATACATTCATTGCTTTGATTTCTAAAGTAGCAAAGCCTTGGATAGTTATCGAATACAGACCTATTAGCTTATGTAATGTTATGTATAGAATAGTTGTAAAGGTTATAACTAATATGCTTAAGCAAGGACTTCACCAAATCATTTCCCCATCTCAAAGTGTCTTTATTCCCAATAGGCTTGTTATAGATAATATCATCATTGGGTATGAATGCTTTCACAAAATAAGACACAATAAAGGGACGAAAATGGGTTAGTAGCTCTTAAGCTTGACATTAGTAAAGCCTATGATAGATTAGAGTGGGGTTTCCTAGAGCATGTTATAAGAAGCTTAGGATTCATTGAAAAATGGGTGTAGCTAGTTTTGAATTGCATCATGACAGCTTCATTCTCAGTAATCATTGATAGGGTTGTAACAAGATTAATCCAACCTCAAAGAGGGTTGAGGTAAGGATGTCTTCTCTCCTATTTATTGTTCATTTTGTGTGTAAAAGCTTTTTCTAATCTCCTAATACATGTATAAAGGTAGAAAACGATTTATGGGCTCAACCTTGATAAGTAAATGACGATCTCGCACCTGTTGTTTGTTGATGACAGCCTTATTTTCACTAGAGTATCTATAAAGGACTGTAGGAATTTAAAGGCAATTTTTGATTGCTATGCAGTCGCCTCAGGGTATATTTTCAACTATGAAAAGTTTTCAATATTCTGCAGTGGAAAGCTTCAAGCTGAGCAAATAACAGCTATCAAAAACATTTTCCAATTGAATATGGTATCTAAATATGAGAAATATTTAGGATTACCATCTATGATTGGAAGGAAAAAGATTAGCTTCTTTAATGATGTAAAGCTGAAAGTTCTGAGTAAGATTTCTAATTGGCAACACAAATTCTTCTTAAGTGGAGGCAAAGAAATGTTAATAAAGGCTATAGCCCAGGCTGTCCTAGCTTATGCAATTAGTGTATTTAAAGTTCCATTGACATTATTTGAGGACATTCAGAAAGCAATTGCAAAGTTTTTATAGGGCTCTAAAAAAGAGAAGCACGACATTCACTGGGCAAGATGAGAAAGAATGAGCCATGCCAAGCATAGAGGAGGATTGGGTTTTAGAGACATATCTAGTTTCAACGAAGCCCTAATAGCTAAGTAAAGCTAGAGAATTATTCAAGATCCAGAATCGCTAATGGCAAGAGTCCTCAAAGCAAGATATTTCAAGCATGTTGATTTCCTAAATGCTAAGACAAATACTGATCCATCTTTTATATGGAGAAGCGGATAAGCATCTTTTGGGATAGACAAATCATTCAAAAAGGGACAAGATGGAGAATTGGTTATAAGGAAAATGTAAAAATTTACAAAAGTAATTAGTAGCCACGACCAACTACTTTTAGGCCAATATCTCCAAGAACTCTTGATGTTGATGCTAAAGTAGCAGATTTGATAAGCTCTAATAGAAAGTGAAAGACAAACATAATTCAACAGCATTTTGTACAAGATGATGTAGAAATTATTCTGAAGATTCCCCTACCAAGAAACCCATAAATGGATGAACTTTGTTGGCATTATGATAAACTCAGGAAATACTCTGTTAAGAGTGGCTACCAGGTAGCTTTGAAAGAGAAATTTCCAAATGCCCCAAACAGTTCAGGTTTGGACCCTAAACAGTGGAATGCCATTTAGAAGCTTGACCTACCTGAGAAGGTAAGGATTTTTATATGGAGAACGACAAAGAACCTACTTCCAACAATAGAAAACCTATGGAAAGGAAGGTGGTGCCAAACCCAATCTGTCAAATATGTAACCAGAGGGTGGAAGCAAGTATTCGTGCATTGATAGAGTGCAAAGTTGCCCGAAAAATTTGGCAGCTTTCTCCTCTAGCTACTATGGAGGAATCAGCCTCTCAAGGGTGGAGTATATTGATACGCTTCTTAATACAAAAAGGCAATTGCGTAAAAAGGGGTACTGAGCTTCTAATTGCCTATTGGTGGGCTATGTGGAATACAAGAAACCATTTCCTTTTCAAAAGGAAAAAGTTGGATTCTTTAATCCCAGTAGCCAAAGCTTAAGTGGTTGTAGAAGCCTTTAGAATAATCAAGAGGCTTGAGCAACAAGAAACGAAGTTTTCAAAAAGGGAGAAATCAAAGCAATGGAAACCCCCTCCCAACAGCTAGTGCAATGTAAGTATGGATACCGCCATTGACAATTAGAGTTAGAGAGTTAGTCAGTGAGCAGTGATAAGGAATGATAAGGGAGATGTTGTGACTGTAGCCATCAAACCCTTGAAATTTAATGGCGATGTGTCCTTTGTAGAAGTTTGAAGCAATTGAATGAGGAATGTACGTAGTGATAAGTGCAGGCCTAACAACAATCATTTTTGAATCAGATTGTCAAGTGGCTATTGATTTAGCAAACAACAGAAAGGGTAGCAATTGAGATTTTCAGGTGATATCAAAGATCAAAGAAAGAAGGAAAGATTTTTGAGAAGTCAAATTTTAGTACACCCCTAGGTCTTGCAATGCTAATGTCCATCCCTTGGGTAAGCTAGCCTTAAAAAGTTCAGATTCTGGTTATGGCTGGATAGTATACTAGAGCAAATTATGTGTTCACTCTCGATTTAGTAATGAAGTATCTTTCCTTTAAAAAAAAATAGTGCAATAATATTTGAATAGTGTGACATCAGGGTAACAAAATTTAGATCACAATGGGTAGTGGGTGGGGCAAATTGCATCCTAAGTAATGGAGCATTGACATTTGAATAGTAAGTGGTTAATTTCACATTAGTTTTTATCATTTTCTTCATGATTATTTAATATATTTTCATGTACTTAAATCTTTATTAGTCATTTATGTTTTGTAGGAGTTTTTATGCCAAACAAACAAAAAGGAGTAGAAAAACTATGAATTAGTGCAAAAAATAGTCAAATGAAAGGTTTAAGGGAAAAAGGAGGGTCTAGTTCATTTTGTGGTAACAACTTAGAATAAAAAACAACAAAACTAATCTACCATTAAAAATATATATCTATATATATATTGTCTATAGTTCTCTGTTTAAATTTCAAGATGATCTCCTTAATAAACGTTTTTAATTTTTAGCACATGCATGGGTATATTGAGGAAATGGGATTTATAAATGACACGAAGAATATTAAATGTGCATCCTTATAATTTCAATGTCATTCATTTTTTTCATATCTGGTATCTAGTCATGAGATATCTTACCATAAATGAAAAGAAGAATCGTCTTAGCTATGGTAACATTAATTAATGGTAAATGCAATGACTTCAAATAAACTGGCAGGTCAGTAATCGCACATATATATCTCAGAATTTTAAGTAATATAATCGCCAACTGTATTGACTTCCGAAATAAATTACTTTAATTTAGATAAGGTTAATTAGCGGTAAAGAAAATTTTATTCTAGGTGTCTGATTTTAACTTCATAAAATTTTTTCGATACACATTTAACTATAATTCATTGATGGATATGGCATCAGTTTTGCTCTTTAATGTAAGAGCAATTATATATTTGTAAATCTAGGATACACAATTTGTATTGCAAATGATGTGGCACAAGACATGTCATTTATTCATTAGTATAAAATAATAGAAAAAGTCATTTGTTACAAAACACATGCATAGCTCCATGATTTGTAACGTGTTATTGCTCTTAATGTAATCATACAATTTTAAGCATGAGATTTGGATTTTGATCTCTTTAGAAGGTTTAATTCGATCAATAAGTATTTCATTAAAAAAAAAAATCAACCTTACACTTTTATAAATACACGAGTTAGAAAGACAAACTAATTGAAAACACTTGATCAAAGGGATTGAGCAAGCCCATGATCAGCCAATCAAGACTAATCAAGAACGATTTCAAATGAATCAGCAGAAATGATTGAAAAATGGAGAATTAATACGGAAACAAGTAAAAACCAATGTAGAGAACTAACAAAGAAAAAACTACATACATTCTTGTCTCGAGAACGAGCATAAAAAACTCGGTTTACTGGCATAAACTGTACCATATCACAAGAAGAGATTACAAAAATTTAAGTGAATTCTAAATCACTCGTTAACAGTTTCTAAATCACAAGATATCAGCCTGCAAAATGAGCTCCATTTATCACCTCATTTTTCTGGTCTAGTTAACACCAATCAAACTAACTCTCATTCCCTTCCAACATGAGCCACTCTCATTTTGATAGTTCATTTTAATTAAATATGTTAATCGAACTGAACCGGTTTAGAATTGGTGTGGACCAGTCGGTTTATTTTAGGTTAATTAAATCCTTTTTTTTCCTCTCTTTCCTCAAAAAGTAGGCTGATTAGTCTTGTTTTGTCTTATAAAAAAAAAAAAAAATTCTTGTTTTGTGAGTAAATATTCATGGAAAACATGTTTCTATCTAAGGTTGATGGCACTCTCAACATAAAAAAATTGAATTGTAGGGATGTTTAAGATGGCAAAACTCTTCGCGTGAAATGAGATATTATAATCTATTTGATCCAATGAGGGTAACTACAATGAAGTTGATGCATAAAAGGAAAATTTATAAAAATAGCTACAAAAATTTAGTAAATTGAAAAATAACCATATAAGTTTTTTTTCTATCAAAACTAGCAAAACACCACAATTTTGGACCAAAGTACCCCTGACATTCACCCGAACTCATTGAAGTCTTTCCCTTACTGAAATCTCTCACCTATCGCTGGCATTGTAGAACAACATCGTAGTCCATCATTGGCGGCCAATCTCACTAAATCACATCCAACAACATCAATCCCATTGAAATCAAGTCCAATAACAGTGAAGACCTTTGAAATCAAAGATTAAAGCTCAAAAACCCTAGGTTAGCAATTTCAAATAAATGTTTTATTTTATTCTTGTGTTGTATTATGGTTGTGTGTTGTTGTTGTAGTGGTGATAGTGTTGGATTAAGTATTTGTGGTTGTTGGTGGCGGTGGCAAGTGAGGTTGTTTTGTTCAAATTTGAATCGGTGGTGGTATGTATTTTCTGGGTGGTGGATGGCTGCAACAGATAGGTGTTTGTGGTGCAATGAACAGATGCAGCCATTGCGCGAAACTCGCGCGACAATTTCACGCGATGGGCTGGCCATTGCACCAATTTTGGTATGATGGCTGTTGTTGAGTGTTAGAATGTGTATATTTATAATGGAGTAAATCATCATTTTATACTTCAAGTCTCACTAACATCCCTACTTTTATGTCTTTAAGTCCCTTGTGATTTAATTATGTATGTTTTATTTTAATTAAGTATTTTATGTATTCTAGGGGACATCATAGTTATTTCACAATGAACGAGAGATCAGATAGCAAAATGGATAGCAATTTTAAATTCAGGACAGTCGAAAACCTTAGGAGGAGCTTAAAAAGATAAATGATACTGTTCACACATACGGTACTATACATAATACTGTTCACGATACTGTTCACATGCACTGTATGATGACGTGGCAGCATTCGGTTGGACGAATGATGTGGCATTGATTGATGATGTGGTGTTGATTGATGATGTGTCATGATCCTATTGGACTAAAATGCTTATGTTGCGTTGACCGACGACGTGGCAGTATGTTAGTGGACTGAAAAAACGTGCGTACAGTACATGTATATACACGGAATGATAGCCCTGATGATGTGTTCCATCCAATAAGAACTTGTCACGTGGTGTAATCCTGAGCGTCCAAATTATTTTAATCCGATGGTCATGATTTACTTATTGTATCTATAAAAAGGGGGCTTCCCCCTAATTTGAAACCCCTGAATCTACTTTTGAGTTCCATTTTCTGTAATTCCATTTTCATCTTGTATTTTCTATGTATTTTAATAAAATTTTCATTTTACCCCTAGTTCAATTATGAGTAGCTAATTTTCTTTCAAGCTTGGGTTGAAGGTGAAGTCTCAACATGCTCTATATGCTTAATTTGGTAAATTTACTTTTTCTTCCCTTTTAATTTATGTGGATGTTTTGACTTTTCGTAGACAGATAGTATTAATCTTGTCTAGATATTAGCTGGAATAACCGTCCTCCTAGGCAAGGTTATTACTAGTTGGCACGGAAAGCACTTAGCACCATATCTATTAGAGTGAGGTTCATAGGGAGTGAAAAATCCCTCATTATGATTTAATTGGCACTAATAAGGAATGTTAAGCCGATAGTGCATATTGAGTACAGATCCGGAGATCTAAGCACTTCATTTCAATAGTTTATTCCTGCCGCTTTAATTTAAATCATAAAATAGCTTACGTCATTTTCATTATAAATCCAACCACCAACTCAGAAAATTAATTCTACATGCAATTAAAATTCACCTCCTTGTGGGATCGACACTCGTCACTGTTGATATATTTTAC
Source organism: Luvunga scandens (assembly GCA_030449905.1). Taxonomy (NCBI): domain Eukaryota; kingdom Viridiplantae; phylum Streptophyta; class Magnoliopsida; order Sapindales; family Rutaceae; genus Luvunga; species Luvunga scandens. The sequence goes on from JASUUG010001012.1 coordinate 604,012, forward strand.
AATAGATTCGTGCGCTTGCGAGATCAATAAAATTTGCACAACAATTGTTACCTATCACCCAAACATAAAGCATGGGCTCTATGTTGTGCCATTTTATTCCTGTCACACACAATGGGTGCTGTGTTTTTGTGCGATGGGCTGCTCGTCGCATATAATTTTGTGTGAAGGGAACCCGTTGCACAAAAATACAGTGCATGTGTTTTGCAATTTTGTGTGTTCATCGCATAAAATTACATGTAATGGGAACATTACAGAACATACACAGTCCCATCACATAAAATTATGTGCACTAGACAGCCTGTCACACAAAAACACAGATTGTGCACAGATCGTGTATTCTATTGCTCAATTTGTGTTTATTTGTATTTTCATAAATTTTGTTACGTATTTTTTTTATAATAATTTCGTGAATTTTAATAATAAACAGAAATTTGATTTGGTTATGGATACATGATAAAAACGAGTTTGACAAAGCGTAATCCACCTGCCCCGAGGAAGGATCTTGGCGTGATGAAGTTAGGATTTGATGATCATTTCCCGGGCTGTATTACAGAGACATCAAAATTTAAAAGAGTCATTGAAGCTATTTGGAGTAAGTTATCGCAAAAACAATTATTGTTATTCAAGAGTGATATTTTCGGGCACTTCATGAATTAAGAGAGTTATGCATTCAGTGGTGCTATAATTCATAACTTATTGCTTAGGCAAGTGGCATATAAAGAAACTGATGAGGATCAATTGTGGATTCATATAGGAGAGCATTTGACATGTTTATTAATTGGGGAGTGGTGCCTAGTTATAGCGCTTTTCGGAGCGCTTTTCGGTGGTGAAGACATCATACCAAAAAATCCACAAGTGCATCATAGGTTACTCCATCAGTATTTTGATGGTAAGTTTAAAAACTTGAATTTCAAACAATTGGATATTGCATTCACCAATTTGAACTTTCAAGTTATGGACGATGTTGATGCCGGCACTAAATAGGAGAAAAGATAATGGTCAACTGATTTCCAATAGATGAATTATGTTGATGATGTAGATCACTTTCAAAGTCGTCCATGAGGTTGTATATCATAGGAAACAATATACAACAATATTGATAATGCATTGAACCAAAAAGCTGAGAAATTTAAGAATGATCGCTTGGAAGATCCTTCTCATAATATTGAGAAATATAATATTTATGACTTTAGTTATGGAGTTCATGTGGGGTAGAAAAAAAAATTTAAGTTCATATGTGTACTTATGAATTCACAAAGTAATTTTTTCTAATTTTCTAACTTTGCTTATTGCAGGCTTGACTTTTTGAAGTGATTGAGAGGCTACCGTCAGAGTGGGCTGTGAAAACAAAGATGATTAAAACAAAGATGATTCCTTATATCTTAAAATGGAAGGCATTTAGTTCTTCAAAAATAAGTTACGATATCGTACATTCATTTTTCAGTGACCACTCGTATTATAATTATTATATGCATAAAATAACCGTCAATATTAGTACGTACTATATAATTATTCCAACATAAAATTTTGTCTACTCTATGGTAGGGGAATGTTATACAAATCATCCAGCCAAGCGCAAAGGAGAAGGTAAAAAATTATTAGAAGATTGTGGAGGATTATGTGCCATATGTCCCAAGATAAGCTCGTAATGTAAGTATCAATGAGTATATTATATATATCTATATATAATCATTAAAGCTCACTGAGCTTGCCAGTTATTTTCTCATTTTTCATCTATTTTGTGCAACATCAACCTACAATTAATGCGCCGCTCATTCCAAAGGAAGTATAAAAGCCTCAAGACATCATGAGTGGAACACATGAGCAACAAAACCCCCTTTAAGGTGAGCTTGCTGTAGCTGATGATGATGATCGATCACACAACTCTGATGACACACAAGATTTAGAGGTCATATCCTCATCAATGATAATTTTCGTTTCTTGTATATAAATTAGTAAATGCTTTTAACATAGTTTGGTTATATTTTTATTTGTTGATAACAGTCAAGGACAAATTTCGTTACGACTGTATCATTCAACGAATGAACAAGATTGATCATTCCATTTCTGAGCTGAAGTTGGCATTTGAGGTAAAGCGCAATGAACAAAGAAAGTTTAGAAAAGTTGTCATGGGGCTTATTGGTTCAAATAATGATGGTACATCTAAGTGGTCATACGATGATTCCCGATTGGACGCTTGTATACAGTTAGCAAGTTTAACATTTTATATTCGTTATTCTTTACCTTTTAATCTGACATGAGTTTAATATGTTTATATTGGCTAATCAACAGGCCTTAGATGACCATGAAGTTTATACTGATATTAGTGATTGTAATGATAACAATCTCCTGTCATTGTATAGCTTTTATAGGGACCTAAGTGGTGATAGCATCCAAATACTTACTAAGGCACCATTAGGCATAAGTAAGTTTGGATGCTCCTATCGACCCTCCTATGTGTTTAGTAGTTCTTATATGATTTTACCTTTCAAGAGAGTGAGGAACGTGAAGCCTCTACCAACACTTGAAATAATGAACCATGAGATTGACGAAAGAACAAATGTGGACATAAATCCATTTAGAGGACTAGAGGATTCAAGGCTATTTCATGAGTTCGATTAGTGGTTTGCTGGTAAAATCACAGTGGATCGCACAGTCCAACAGTCATGTGAATTTTTTCACATACTGTTGGGCCATGCTTCTCTTGGATGGCTAGGGGATGAGGTAAAATTTGTTAGGTGTTATTTCTTGAAGTCTTTTGTACTTTTTTCTATTATAAATCTATATGTTTTTTTTTGTCCACTGCATATCCATGAGTACTTTCGGTTGATTAATGAAAAGCAAAGGCAGTGCCCGAATGCCATACCCCAACGTGTCATGCACATAGATACTTTTTTTGGGTAATAAGTTCACAAAGTTGATTTAATATCTTATCTCTATGCCTTGAGTCCTTTCAATTTCTTATTTTTCATATAATATATCTACTAGGTGTTCTTGAAGTAATTATGGAACGACGGTGACTATGTTGTCAACTCATTATAATATAACTACAACTTCAATAACTATATTGATTACCAGCTAGATATCATGTCCAAGCTGTTTATAGACATTGATATGGTGTGCATTACTACACAATCTAAGGTGTTATCTATTTTTTTTGTAATGATTGTAGAAACAACAAAAATTATAAATTTACGATAATTTATGTATTTAAGTATTCGTTCTTATAAATCTAGGTGGCGATCACTGGATAGTAGCCTAAGTAGACCTTCGTAGGAAGAATGTGTGGATTTATGACTCGTTCGCAGAATATCGCGACGATAAAATATACGAGCAGAACCTCAAGCCACTTCAAGTTGTTTTCCCTCAATGGATAGAAGATGTTGGATTCTACGATACCCAATAGCAGTTATGGAGTGGCAACCCTTAGAAAGTCAGAATAATAAAAATTGTGCCACAACAAGAGCCTAAAAGTGGCGATTGTGGCATTTTTTTGTTAGTGTTTAGATGTATTTAATGTTTAGACTTAAACTTGATATTAGTGGTAGCCATAGATAGTACTTTAAGAAAAAGATTGCCGTGGATATATTTAATGGTGATATTGTACTTTAGGCCATTGTGTTCATTTTAATATCGATATATGTGGAATTTTTCTTTTTAAGATATAATTCAAATAATTATTTTGCAATATAATTCAAATTAAACACCTTATTATATATAATTCTATGATAAATAAAAAATAAACGCTCAAAATACATAAGTATTTGTTATAATACTATTAGTTTCGATTTGACGCAATGAGATTATTACATCTCTTGCAATTATAGCTTGCTTCGTTGTATCACTCACATCTTACAATTTTGCTGTTTATATCTTTACCAACAAAGGGTATTATGAGTTCTGGACGACAACTAGATGGTGGTGCTTCTACTGGTAGGTTAACTTTTATTACTCAGATTTCCTCTGGAACCTTCCAATCTACCATGTCGCCAATTGGCTCAATTGGTTATAGGTATGCCGTCACCAATGATTCCTTGGTGTAAAAATCAAAATAAAGGCTTATGTAATCCACTCATATGGTTAGGCAAGCACCAATTGCATGTGCGCAGACAAGATGGTTAAGTTGGAATACTCTAGAAGAACAAGTCTTGTTATGTATATCAAATATCCCTTCCTTAATACGATCATTTAAAACATGTAATCGATACTGGGATGCAGGATGAATAGTCATTCTTTCAGTCAAAGTTCTTCTGTCATAAACTATTTCATTTGCCCATATTGTTAGACCAGTACTCATAAATTTAACCATAATTTTTCTATAATAAAACCATTGTTGTAATATTTTTTTAAAGTAATCAATAAGATGAGTAACAAAAATTTTTCGCAGTTCTCTTATGAAAGATTTACGCTCTCCACAATGTTAATGGTAAGAATATTGTATCTCTGATCGTTAAACTCAGACCTTGCCTAATTACATATCCCGACCTTATTCTTTACGTAGTCAACCACACCTGCGTGGAGCTGCTACAACCCCTTAAGTTTGTTTTATAAGTTCTTCATGTCCATATATTTTTGTTGCTTTTATAAAACTTAAATTCATCCTAAACAACTTTGGATATCTTAAGTTTTGACTTTATGTTACCTTTGATATAGTAAAAACAAACTCTATGGGCAGCAGTATGAAATACTTTCAAAATGGTTCTCTTGATCACTGTACATTGATTAGGGATAAATAATAACCCTGGCCTATTAACAATCACTCCATGTAACTTGATCATAAACCATTCCTAAGCATTATTGTTTTCTGAATCTATGACCCCAATGGCTAACAGATATAATTGATTGTTTCATCCAGGCATGTTGCCAAATACTTCTACAATATAACCCTTTTAGATGAGTACCATCTATAGCAATCACTGGCCTGTTGCACTGCATGAAACGATAGAAAATTCAAGAGCTACAGAGTAGTATAAGAAATTATCATTTCCATTCCGTTGGCGTTGAGTAACTGTGCTTTCATTTGCTTTAGTCAAAACATAAGAGTCTTGGGAAGTAAGTTGTATGACTTCACAGGGTTCTCTTGTACTATTTGAAGACTAACTTCCTTAGCCCAATATGCCTGCTAATATGGTAATTGGACACCGTATTTCTGTTATATATCTGCTCTGATGTCATTCAGAGTGTATATCCGTTTTTCCTGGATAAACTTTTCTGCAATAATATGACCACTAACTCAACTTTTCTTTTCTGCAATAATATGACCACTAACTCAACTTTTTATTTGACAAACACCATCGGCCAATAACTCATTACAATAAGTGTATGCATTGTCAACTCTTTTCACTAACTAAGGAATATTCTGGTCATTCGAAGCTCTTGTTGCTTAAATACGACATTTATACGATTCTAAAGAACACTGGGCCTCGAAACATGTCATTGTGGACTATGTGATTTTGAAATCAAGTTTATTCCTTAAGGAAACTTTGCACAATTCTAGTATTAACTCATTCTTCTCAATAAACAACTTTCCCACACCAATATCATCATAATTACAATTTCTAACCATGTTTGGAGCAACCAAGTTCGAAAGCAAAACTGGAGCAAGACCTACAAGGTGGTTAACCATTGTCTTTCTTCTTGAACAGGCCATTGAAGAAACAATTGTCTATGTTATTAGTAGGAACATCGTTTTGATCTTTATCCTCATGATCAATAGGAATATTGGAATGACTAATACCCCCATCATAAACTGAAGTATTGAAATGATTGTCTTTTGTACTATTATATAGTTCCATACAAATATTATTTGCTTTTATGTTGCCAATGTCATCAATAGGATCATTATTATTACTAAAATCATTATTGTAGAATAGAGAGTAACGTTGCTTTAATGACATTTTTTATGGTAACTCCTCTTCTTCAATATTCGCTAGCATAATGCTATTATCATTAATAGTGTTATTGTTGTCGTAAAGTTGAGAGTAACATTACTGTAAGGATAGTGTCTGTGATAATACTTTTTCTTCAATATCGAGATTAGAGACATTTGCTCTAGAAGAAGTTTCAGTTTCTACAAGTGGCTCAACATCTTGGTTTTGAACTCAAGGAGATGTGGTAACAAATATAGGGATGCATCCGTAATTGACCATATCAGAGGCCATATGTAATACAACCTTGACCATAGGTAATGAACATGTACGATACATTGTATCACTAGACCTCAAAGTTGTCTTCATCGTGATATTATATTCATTACAATTTATCTGTAAAACATCATAAACTCTTTCAAAAAATTGATCTAATAAACAATCTTTTTGAGCTAGAAAAGTTGTATTATTACCATTCACGTACTCTATATGCCTATCCGCCAATGTCGCCCACCAAATTTCATAACACAACTGAAGCACAACTGAATCCATTAAACCTGAAAGATATTTAAGAAAAACAAATGTGGTTGCACATTACAAAACATGATAAAGTGAATATATGATATATTTTACATGGATGTCGCACAAACGGTCATAACAGGTGCCTGTCACACTTGAATTGAGGTAAATTTTTTGTTTAACCATGTTGTGAGTCTTATTTGTCTCGTCACAAGTTTCAAAACGGTATATTATACGCAAAAAATGAACACATGTATTACCTCTAAAAAGAAGCCATTGCAAATACTGTATTTGTGTGCGACAGGCACCGATCACACAAAAATACAATGGTGGTATTTATGTTCGACAGACGCCTGTCGCCCATAATCTAAGTTTTGATTCTAACTCAAGTTTCTATTGTTTCAATGGCTTTTTTTTTTTTTAATTTCTCAACTCAAATATAAGTAATTTAACAAATTATATTACTTTATGGATAAAAATAACAACATTTACAGTAAAATCTACATCAATTTTGAACAAAACACTAGATTTAATACATTAAAAATCCATATTGTGTAAGCACATAGACTAACCGTTAATATGCTCTCCAATTGATGATTTGATACTTATGTTATGTTGAGAGTGTAGAGATTTATTGAGAGTTTTGAGAGTATTGAATTTTTTTAGGGTGTTAAGTGTGTTGAATGTGTTAAAGTTTGTTTTCCGTTTTGAGTACTGTAAGGGTGGCATTATTTGAAAATTTGAAGAAAGTGATGAGGGTAATTTCGTCTAAAATATTGGTCTTTGGCTATTTATGATAAAAAAAAGTTTGAGGGGTCAAATTTAAAAAAATACAAAAGTTTTGTGGTTATTTTTCTAAATTTTCCTTTTATAGTGGATATGTAGGTTTTATACTTCTATTGTTGTATTTATAAGTTGAAGTTAAGTGCCAATGAATGCTTACCTTTTATAGTGGATATTTAGGTTTTATACTTCAATTATCGTATTTATAAGTTGAAGTTAAGTGTCAATGAATGCTTAGCTAAGTTATTATAAACGGTTAATATATGCATCTCGAACAACTTTCAATCTATGCAAAATGATTATCTATTTGTATCTATATATTATTAGTTAGCCTTTATGAAAAATTCAGAGGATAGATTTTCATTTTAGATATTACATTTATACAAAACTAAAAGTACAAAATTATTTAATAAGGTGTTTTTCATTTATCGTTATCACTAAATAGGTTTATCGTTTCTTCATTAATTCTTTTAATTTAAAATAACTAAATAAGGTGTTTTAGATAACACAAATCAAATAAAACAATTAAAAAATATTAAAAAATAATGATTTAAATAGTTAAATTAACTTAATTATAAACAACACAAAATTATATTACCACTAAAAGATAATAATGCATATGTCGATAACCAGTGTTATGGTAGTTAATTCGGTCTGCCAGTGTTGCTTCTCCTTGTTATCAGTGCTAATTCGGTTTTGGTTAGCTTCCGAATTTCGACTTTAGAAAAATGAACCGGATTAAGGTGCAAATTTTTGTATAGTTTTCAATATCGGTTTGGTTTGATAGTCAACCATAGTCCGTACCAAAATTGATGGGCTATAAACAAAATTGGAACCAAAGTGAACTGATAGCCAAAACTTTCGGCCAAGCTTGTTTGTTCCGCAAGTAATATATTTTGCCACCTTACCTTTCTTTTGTAACAATTTCTCAATGGTATATGTCACGTTAAATTTTTTTTTTCAACACATAGAAAAATTCCTGAGGAAATATGTGAAATGTCAAGATCTCGGTTTATTTGATTTAATAGTTTTGATCACCTGCTCAATAGGACTAAATGAGTATGAAAATCAATAGATTAAAATCAACAAAAGAATTAACCATTAAATCAAATCACAATCATCCATAGAACAAATTAGATAGAAACCAAGGAGAAAAATTGAAACATATTGCAAACGACAATAAAGTAACAACACTGATAACAACATTAAATAACGCTAACAAGGCAAATAACAATATTGACTCCATTGAACGACAAACTGATGCAACTCGGGAATTTTTCTTTATTTTTAATTAGCTTCTCTAATTGCACTGATAATTTGATCCCGGTCCACCATCTTGACAATCCTTAATGTTACTTTTAAAGACCTAAAGTCAAGTCAAGATTGATGGATCCATCATCTATGCTGGCAGCCGGATTGTTATTCTCCTCATTATAATCCGAGTTCAGATCAATTTCATTTGGGATAGCAACAGCTACAGGTAGATTCAACTGATTAGCAAGAGCAGCACTAGCGCTAGCAGCACCCATCATGGTACCATCGTTAGTAGGAGGAGGTAAACTTTGTATGCGCCGGACTGGAATAACAACTGGCTTTATCTGTTGGTCCTGTATATTATTGGTATGAGTACTCAATCTGGCAATTGGCGGCAGCGAGAGTGATGGAGGATGAAGATGTTGGTTTTGGCTAGGGATATCAAAACCAAACATCCTTTGAGCTTCAAGTGCTGCTTGGTTCCGAACACGAATGTAGTTGTTCTGAAAATTCATGAGCTCTTCTCCTCTGATGTGAGTTTGATAGTGATTTATAACAGCCTCGGGGCTAGAGAAGACTTGTTGACATACTACACAATACTGTTGAACTGGGTTCGGGTTTGAATGATGAGTTGGTGGAGCTAGGCTGAAACCATCAGGGTGTCCATTGCTAGACATGATTATGGATATAGTAGGTATAAACAAAAGGGATGGCAAAGAGGGGAAAAACAACATGGAGATTAAAACGACGAGCAAATGAGAAGTTGGTAAGTGAAGAAGGAAAGAGGGGCGATGCATTTTATAGTGTACAGATTTTATTATCATATTTATAAGTTGAGTTAATTGCCAACGAATGCATACCTAAGTTATTATAAACTCTTAATGTTTCTCTAAAAACTTCCAATCTATGTAGAAGGATAGAATGCTTATATTTATTATCAATTAAACTTTATGAAAAATTTAGGAGATAGATTTTCATTTTAATTAAATATTACATTTATACGAAAACTAAAAATGAAAAGTTATTTAAAACTCACTGAATAAGTTTCTCTTTTTTCATTAATTCTTTTAATTCAAAAGAACTAAATAAGGTTATATAAGAGAGAGAGAGAGAGAGAGAGAGAGAGAGAGAGAGAGAGAGAGAGAGAGAGAGAGAGAGAGAGAGAGAGAGAGAGCTAAATAAGGTATTTCAAACAACGCATAGTCAACTAAGACAACTAAAAAGTATAAAGAGAAAAGTTATTTAAATAGCTAAATTTATAAAATTTTTTTGAAAAGATATTATCGCTAAGAGATAATAAGGTACATGAAGATAATTGTGTTATGGTAGTTAATTTTTTTTTTTAATTTTGCAAGTAATTTTTTAAATAATTCACAATCAACCCTACTCATGTAAAAATTGGCTGGATGATAGAAGCTTATTACTCAAAGGCTAATTTAGGAGTGAAGAACTATCTAATATTTGTGTTATTCCTTAACTATATATTCTAAGCTAATAGAGAACTAAGATTTGGGTCGATGGGGTTATACTGAAGATAAGATAAACTTAAAGTGGTCATATTAAATACAAAAACTTGAAGGAGCCCAAACATATAAATTTCATAGAAATAAGGTAAATTTCATAGAAATAAGGTAAATTTCATTGAAGGCCCTTATTTTTAAAAAAAGGGTCAACGGCACATTGTTCTACCCTTATTATTATCTAGTGACAGAACCAAGATTTTGATATGTTGGTGCCATTACGGAGAAAATAGTAATATTAATGTTTCTAACAACTTTTAATCTAGATGCACAAGAATTGAATATTCATATATATTATCAATTAGGTTTTATGAAAAATTTAGGAAATAGATTTTCATTTCAATTATTGCATTTTTATAAAAAAAATAAAAGTTAAAATTATTTAAAAATTACAATATAATATTTTTATTTCATTCATTAAATCTTTTAATTCAAAAGAACTAAGTAAGGTGATTCAAATAACACAATAGTCAATTAAAATAACTAAAAAAAACTTTAAAAAAGTAACTTAAAATTGAATCTAGCAAATAATCTAAAATATATTGCCACACTAAAAGATAATGCACTTGAAGATAATGATATTATGGGATTTAGTTATTTTAAAAATTCATAAGTGTTGTTTACTTCTAGCCTAGATAACACTTAGTCAATGGACCTAACTCATAAAGCTAGTTTATGAATCGATAATTGCTCCCCACACCCTCTCCCGATATAGCTCAAGAGCAACTCTCAAGCGATGAGAGATTATTGTCTAGACATCCCGTCATGTATCGGCCAATCTTTTTATTATTGGAAAAGGAACCCACACAAATAGTTGCAAATTAAGTGAAAACTAACTCTTTCCCACTAGTGTGATTAAAATGGGACTTGTACCATAAGTAAACAAGAAAAAAATCAAAACAACACAATCCAAAACAATAAATCAATCACAAGAGATATAGATTTTTACGTGTAAAACTCAAATTGAGAAAAATCACGGAATTGTAATATGATATAACCTTCCACTATATAATAATGGGATTATAGCATAAATTTTTCTCTAAATAACGCTAGAGGTTAACAACATCAAGAATCTCAATATTCTTAGTTTATAATAGTAGCATGATATTTGCTTTTATAACAAGTGAATTTCTCAAATAATAGCCAACAAAAAGATAAAATAAAAATCAAGACTAGTAAGAATGTAAAGGGTGATGCCAGGAACTCACTCTTCAAATTTGGGAGAAAACGGAGTTAAATTCTCTTTTCAATCATCCAATCAAAGATTGAAACCCTTACCCCCAAATTTAATATCATGCCACTGTCTATCTCTTCTCTCCCATATTTTTCTGTTGTTGCAATGTCTATACAACCACTTGCTTATATCCTATTGGCTAGTTTCATCCAAGTCTAAAACTTAATGATAAGTGTACATTAAGCAAGCCTCTTGGACTTTAGGCTGTTGGACCACCCAAATAAGATGGACCTAATAATTATCACATCTTTGTCATGTGATAAGGTAATATGACCCCACTCATGCACAAGTTGGCTATAATACCATGTAGAAGATCATAGGCATTACTTATATTCAATAACTAACTTATGAGTAGAGAGTTGTCTCATGCTTTGTTAGTCCTTAACCATTCTGAACTACTTGGGGAATTTAGATTTTGGCTTAATAGGGGTCATATAAAGATAAAAAAAATTAAAGAGGTCATAAAATAAAAAAAAAAGGGAATTTGAAGGAGCCAAAACAAGAAAGTTTCATAAACATAAGATAAATGTCATTGAAGTTTTCTTTGAAAAGAAAAAGAAATTAACCAAGGACACATAGTTTAACCCTTATTTTTATCCAATGGCGGAACCAAAATTTTGCTTTGATAGCACCATAATCGAGAAATTATAAACTCTTCAGGTTTCTCCAACAAATTTCAATTTAGATGCAGAAGGATTAAGTGTCCATATTTGTTATCAGTTAGCCTTTATGAAAAATTTAGAGAATAAAATTTCATTTTAGTTGTTGCATTTATACATGAACTAAAAGTAGAAAGTAATTTAAACTCACAACTTATTTTTTGTCATTTTGTTCATTAAGACTTTTAATGCCACAGAATAAAATAAGGTTTTCCAGATAACACAACAATCAGTTAGAATAATTATAAAAAAAATCTAAGAAGGTAATTGAAAAATTGAAGCTTAGGAAAGCGAAAAGATATCACGACTAAAGATAATAATACACTTGATGGTAATAATGTTATAGTATTTAGTTAATTTTAAAATTCGTATGTTGTGTTCTAAATAACCCTAAGTCAATAAACCTACCTCATACTAAAAAGTTAGTTCGTGAATTAAGGATTGCATCATGTATATATACTTTGTCCGAGAACTAATCTTAGTCAATAAGAGATTACCTCCTCAACATCCCCCTCATGTGTAGGCCAATAATTAATTTTATCTCATTCTTGTGATGCGGTTAGGTAATGTGACCCCTACTTGTTTATTAGTTAGTTATAATACTATATAAAGAAGTTCGTAGTCCTTAATCATACTCAAAAGCTAACTTATCACGAGTAAATAGTTCACTTATTCTCATGTTATTAGTTATTAATATTCACTGATGGAGGAGGTTTTTGGTTTAATGGGGTCATAATGAAAATTAGACAAACTTAATTAAGTTATAACATAAATAAAAAAAATTAAAAGGTCAAAACACAAAATTTTCATAAATATTAACTAAAATTTCTAACAATTACCAAACTTGTTATATATAACACGTGGTAATATTGCCCACCGTAGGAAGTTGCATTCCAAAATCAAGTTGCTTTAAAATACATTGAAGACTGTGTTTTTTATCTGTTAGTAGCATCTTTATTTTATTAAAATAAGAATGTTCTAGTTAGAAAATTATTATTGTTATATATGTATTTATATGTATATGTATATGTGTGTGTGTGTGTGTGTGTGTGTGTGTAGAGAGAGAGAGTTAGTCTCTCCTCCAAACGCCGCATGAAATAAAATGTGAATTTTGTATTTTACGCAATCATTAATTATTTTACAATGGCAAAAATCACTTTGCTAGATGGTAAAATGCTAAATCTAAAATTTATTTCATGTCGATGTCCATGAGAGAACTACAAATCTAAATTTTATTCTTGTAGATGTCCATGAGAGAGAATATATATATATATATTACCATGTCCATGAGAGAGAAGGATCGAAGGGCTTGTGTGAGTGTTCAAGAGAATAAATAAAATTAAAGATCTTAATAACCAATTTTAATTGGTACGTGGCGTTGTTATCTCAGAGACAGAGTCTTGTTCAGTTATTTTAGAACAGATATTTAAACTCTCTTTGGACTAGTAGCCCGCACTCTGGAGTATTCCAGCCGATATACCGCTTTATAAAATTAAACAAATTTTGTCTTTAGCAAACCTAAGCAACATAAGGCTTAGAGATAATACTAGATCTGAATCCCAGAACTAGTATTCTGATTGAATAGAGGGAGAAGAGAAGATACAACTAAGAACAGAGATCTGGTCTCTTTGCCTTAGAGGAATGTAACAATTTTTATGGCAAGTATCTGATATAGAAGATCAGCCTGCAGAGCATGCTATAAAGCTTTAAATAAATTATAGAATTTTAAACATAAACATACATAAGCATACAAACAAGCTTTAAAAATTTATTACAAACTTTGAATAAATTACACGGATTTTAAATTACATACATGCTTTAAAGAAAAGAAATATAGATCTTACATGTAGATCTTGCTTGAATCCAGAATGCTTTAAAGTAGTTGTTTACAGAATGATTTTACAAGAAAGAATTGGGAAATTAATCTTCAGACGGGTGGTATTCCCTCAGATTTCAGATTCCCAATATTGAGAGAATTAGAGGAGAAGAGAGAGTTGATCCGAAGAAGTAAGTCCCCTTTCAAATGTCTTCAAGTCCTTCTTTTATTGCTGGAGTGAGTGCTTCACCAAAGGCTGTTGTGATGGGTCCCGAAGTCACATGGGAGAGCATCCTTTGGTGGAGACATCATAATTGACTTTAGCTTTTGCTTTCTGCTATAGATTCACATGTGTGGTAGGTGGAGCGGGGTCCTCGTCATCACATGGGAGACAACATCTTTAAAGTTGTGGACCAAAGAATTTTGAAATCTTATCTTCACAGCTTTTTTCTCATGAAGAGAATAGTGAGTGAAGGAAGACAGTTTTTTCAAAATTCAATTATTACAAAAGAAATAACTATAAAATTACATCAAAGGAAATTGAAAATCATACAAACATAAAAGGAAATTACTTACTCTTTTTTTTTTTTTAACAATGCTTTATAGGAGAAAAGATTTCGAAGCAGTCATCTTCGTTGTCGTCTCCTAGGGAAATAAAGGGCTCTGCATCTTCGTGATCAGAAGAGCTGGCGACAGATGTCTCAGATCTCGAGGCTAGGAGTTGTTGCATGACTTTAAAATATTCCTCCTCTGTTTTGGCGCTAGCTAAAAGAGATTGGGCTTTGGATTTTTGGGTCAAGAAGGTGCTTTGGGTTTTAGTCTCCTAAAGGCTTGGAGTAAGGCAGCCTTTGGAGGAGAGCCATTTATGAACTATGGTTTCAGTCAATTTTGATTTTTTGTCAAACTTTGACCACCATTTAACTTTAAAGGATCTTTGTAAAATGAGTTGGGCTTCTTGAGTGTGGTACTGAAAGTTCTACATCCAAACCCAAGGAAGGAAGAAATTTGTACAGAAACAGAGAAAAAGAGGAAACCTTTTCTCAGATTCAGAAGGCATATAATGGATTTTAAAGAGATTTAAACAGTGGGTGGCGTTGGGGGTAAGAATATCTGGGTTTGGCCCAAAATAGTTCCACCACTGTTGAAACCAGTTGGGAAGGCTTTGAGTGGTTATTTTCGAGTTAAAGAAAAATAACCATGAATGAGTCTTTTTAGGGTTTTGAATGAAGAAGGTATTGAACCAAGATTGTTGGTAATCCCAGTAGGAAAAAGATAAGGAATGGTTCATACTGTTTTGAAAGTTTAGAGGGAAGGCTTTAGTTTTATGGAGTAGGTCACCCTATTGTTTTGGGCTCAAAACTTTTAAGATGGTTGCCGTAGAATAGGCAGGCTCAGAGTGGGTTTCACTCAAGAAAAAATGTTTGAATTTCACTGACTCAGTGAATTCCAAAATGCTTTGATAATAAGGCTGGGGTTTTGATAAATCCCAAGGTTTAAAAAACCAGCCTTTGGGGAAAATTCTTTGAACAGCTTGAAATGGATCAGTATGATAACATTCATCTTCCATAGATGAAATATTTTAGAAGTGGGTTTTACTAAACCAATCTGAGGTTTTCTTTGTAAGTTTTGGTTGGGAGAGAACAATTTATGAAGATGAACTCTCACCAGAAAGAATCACATTTTGTGAAGAGGCTTTAGAAATTTCTTTTGAAATAGATTTTTCTTTTTCAATATCATATTTAGAAGAAATTTGGCTTTGAGAAAGACTTTGTAAAGCGAGCATAAGCTCAGGAGATTTAGTAATGGATTTCATCCATTTATTTACCTGATCCTGGGAGGAAATTGCTTTAGACTGGGCTTCTTCATCTTCTATCATGTCAATCCATGATTTAATAGGCATGGCTGAGGAAAGAAGTTTTTCTTTATGTGGAGAGGATGCTTTAGAAGGTGATTGGGATACAGGGTCTTTAAGAATCCCTTTCCCTTTGTCTAGTTTTCTTCTGGGAGGCATTATCTGTTTTGAAGAAATTCCCTGGTTAGAAAATCAGGGATGAAATTTGTATCTCCTTTAATAAACTCAATATCGAAATTAAAAACACTTAAAATGGCTTGCCATCGTGCAAAAATCTGTTTTGAAGCTATATTTTGAACATCCTTTTCTAAAACATGTTTTGCATCTTTACAAGCAATTCTAAGTAAGAATTTTTTATTCAATAAATCGCTTTGAAACTTTGAAATGCATAAAACAATAGATAAAATCTCTTTTTTAATAGTAGAATAGTTTTTCTAGCAATTATTCCAGTGTGCAGAAATATATTGTACTATTTGTTCTTTATCATTCTCTATTTGTTTTAGTATCCCACCATAACCTAAATCTGATACATCGGTTTCAACTATTTTAGGTAATGTAGGATTAGCAAGATATAAACAAGGAATGTCTTTAACAAAATTTTTTATCTGTTTAACCACTTTAGTATGTTCTTCCGATCATGCAACAGAGTTTTTCTTTAGCCTATCATGCAAGGGTTTTGAAATTCTATTGATGTTAGGACCAAATTCAAGAACATAATTTAAACTTCCCAAAAATCTTTGCAATTGGGTTTTATCCAAGATTTTATCAGGAAACTTGTCAGCAAATGCAAGTGACCTCTCAATAGGTGTTATGGTACCTTTTGAGATATAGTGACCAAGAAACCTGACTTTGGTCTGGAATAAAGAAACTTTAGAACTAGAAATAGCTAGACTAGCCTTCCTGGTAGCTAAATAAAAAGTCTTTAAATGTTTGAAATGTTGATCAATTTTCTGAGAAAAAATCAACACGTCATCAATATAAGCAATGCAAAAGTCAGAAAAAGGATTATAAATATCATTCATAATTCTTTGAAATTCTGAAGGTGCATTTTTTAAACCGAATGGCATCACTGTCCATTCATATTGTCCAAATGGAACAGTAAATACAGTTTTATAACGATCTTTAGGATGAATTTGGATTTGCCAAAAACCTATATTTCATATCAAATTTTGAAAATATGAGTGCAGAATGCAGTTTTTGAAGCAAATCTTTTTTATTAGGTATAGGATACCTAATCCATTTTAAAGTTTTATTCAGGGGTTTGTAATTTATGACCAATCTAGGTATTCCTCTTTCTATTTCAGAATTCTTGTTGACATAGAAAGCGGCAAAAGACCATGGAGACCTAGATTTGACAATGAGTCCTTTTGACTCCAAATCTTTGTTTTCTTCTTTACACTGTTTTTCTAAATCCATATTCATTTGAATGGGACAGGCTTTAGTAGGAATTTGTTTTTTATCAAAAGAATTCTCATAAGGCAGGTCTACCAAATGTTGCTTTCTGTTCCAAAAAGCACTTGGTAAATCAGCACATATTTCTTTTTTAATTAAGGCTTTAAAATCAGAAATTTTCTTTTTAATAAAATCATTTTGTATTTGGTTTTCAATTCTTTGTAAACTCAAATCTTTTTCCAAACAGGCTAGGTCAGTTTGTTTTGATTTAGGTAAGACATTGATCTGGTTCTGGTATACAGAACAGGCTTTAACAATATTCAAATTTCTGGTTTTAGGTTTTTCAATAAAAGGAAAAATTAATTTTTTCTTTTTTGCTTTAAAGGATATACTGTCATAATTAACAGTATACGGGGTAATAAGGTTTATAAAAGAAGTTCCCAAAATAACAGCATGATGTATATAATTTGTTAAAAGAAAGGAAATCCTGAATTCAAAACCATTGTTATGTACTGAAGCATCAACTTTAGATTTGATTTTTAACTTTGAATTATTGGCGGCAGAAAGCCTTTCATTAGTCTTTTCATGAAACTTCTTTAGAACAATGTTTTCTTTGATACAATTTAAATCAACACCAGTGTCAAATAAGGCAATAGTGTCAATTTCAAATTCTTTATAAAAGATTAAAGTGACTTTAATCAAATATTTTCTTGTGGTGATTTGTTTTAAAACAAAAAGAAAATAATTGGGTCTGGATTCAATGTTTTCAAGACTTTGTTCATTGTTATCACCATCAGATTCTGATCCTTTATCAGAACTATCCTGTAATTGTATTTGTAAAAGGAGTTGAATGGTTTCAGAATCATTCTTTTATTTTTCTTTCAAACCCTTAATTTCATGTTTGATTTCTTTTATTTCTTTCTGAAGGTCTTGGATATTAGTATTCGTTTTCTTTGTTTTCTTTTTATCCAAGATTTCAGTGAGATCATATGTGTTCTTTTTGATGGTTGGTGTTTTAGAGGTTTCTGGTTTGTCTTTTGTTTCTAAAGTCTTTAAAAGTTTGTCAAGGTATTCTCTTTGAAGGGTAGGATCAGAAATGTGTTTAACAAGTTCAAGAAAAGTTTCTTGTTCTTTGGTTAAAACATTGATCTTCTTTAGATAGAATTCTGATTAAGAATCACTATTGCTTGTTACAGATGTCTCTGAGTCAATCAGCTCATCAACCTGTAATGGATCACTGTCTCCTAACATGGAAGATTCAGAATCAGAGTCAGAAGACTCAATGAACAAAGAGGCAACTTTAGAAAGAATTTCTTCTTCAAGACCAAGTTCATGGAGTTTTGTATTGACTCTACAAAACTTCTTGGTATGGCCTTTCTTTCCACATTTAAAACATGTGGCGTCTTTGTAATTGAAAGGAGTTTTTGAAGTAGGTTTGGAATATTTCTTTCTAGAGAAGTTTGACTTCTTATAAGGCCTTGAAGGTTTCTTATAAGAATATTCTCCAGAATCTAGTGAAGGTTTCTTGTAACCTTTTGATTTGTAATGTTCTTTGTAAGGCTTGGAAGAGCATTTACCATTACAGTCTTTAGAGGTAGAAGTCTTGAAAGGGTCATAGTTGAATTGTTTACAGAAACTGCCTAATTCTTGCTTAGATTTTCTAAGCTCCCATTTTAGACGCTTCTGTAATTTTAAATCTTGACAGATCTTTAAACCTTCTTTATTGACAAAGTTGACTAATTCACCATAGGTGAGCTCGTCATAAGGAATGCGATTGTCATAAAGAGCTTTAATGGAATTCCTAACCTTCTCTCCTAAGAGAGTTGGTAAATCAACAAGGAATTTTTCTTTCCAGGTAATGTGGTTTGCATCATCTCTCAAGAAAAGTCTAGTAAAGAAAGTGATTTTATAGCTTTGAAATTCACTAAGTTTTCTACATCTCAAATTATGTAGCAACTCAGTATTTTTATCTCTTAGGTGAGAAGGATCACCTATGAAATGAAGAGAAATGGTAAGAATCAGGGTAGCAACTGCATCCTGAATTAGGCTATTGAATTCATCAAGGATGCGTGTTCCATCCTCATTTGTTTGAATTGAATTTAAAATGTCTAGTTGCTGCTGTTTGGTGAGGAGATGATCCTACCAAACTTTTAGTTGACCGGTAAAACCAGCAATGAGAATTTCTGCAATGGCTTTGTCAGAAGTTCCCGACTGAGTTTTATAGGCATTAGCTGCCATGGTCATCTGTTGTAACAATCCTAAAATGTTGTATTCTGACATTCCATCAATGTTCCACTCATAGACAGAGGATGCATTAAAACGAGACTGATTTAATGCACTTGGTCTATTATCTATGGCTAGATCTAGTGGATTATTGATAGTTGGGAGTGCTAATTTCCAATGGATTTTTTTGGCTTTAGGGACATAATTGTCGTTAAAAGCTTCTATGTCAGAAGAGGCTATAGAAGAGTTATCTTGATCCTGATCGAGTACACCAATGGTCTTGGATTGTGCACTATCAAGAGCAATTTGGACTTTAGAAGTAGAAGCAGAAAAAGAAGATGCTTCTATTCGATCAAGTTGTTCTTTAATGGCTTTGGCAAAATCTGACTTAGAATCTTGAACAAGCTTTTGACTATGTTTCGAAACCTAGAAAGGTTTGAAAATAGGTTCTTTAAGCTTTTTCAAGGGGTCAGACTTTGATGTAACAAGCTTTGCAATAGGAGAAACGGATATGGTTGACTGTTGGATTTGAGTTTCAATCCTAGTCAACTGTTTTCCTATTGTATTTAGATTAGTATTACAGAAATTATTTTGTTGAATAATTCTATCTAAATTGGTTTCTGTATTATTGGTTTTATGAATTTTATAAGGACAGGCTTTAATCTGTACATGAGGTTCACCATAGTTTATGGTAACACTCCTGAGAGGGGGATGCTCAGATTCAATGGTTCTATCAGTATCTGATAGATTCCATTTAGTGATCTTTTTTCGAATTGTGATTGGGTTTGATTCTTTAAAAGGGTATTTGATGTCGTTCTCAGAAGTATATATTTCAAACTAATCAAAAAATAAAATATGGACTTTATGCAAGTTTACAAATTCATAGTAAACTTCTTGAATTTCTTTTCTCTGGTTCAAAAAATGTTTAAAAAACCAAAGTCTTCTTTCTTTATTTTTTTCAGAATAAAAATCTTTATGCAGAAGAGTTTTATCAAGCTCAAATTCTTTTTCAAGGACATTAATTACATTTTCCGTAACAGCGAAAAATGTAGGAGAAGTTGGAGGAGAAGGTTCCTTCTCTTCCTGTCTTTGTTCATGTTGACTACTAGTGTAGATTGGATGAGGAATACTAGTAGTATAATCAACAGAACGTATAGAGGAACTAGGTATATTCGATGTGGAAAACCTAGGTTGGCTTTTTGCAGATGGAAAAGGTAGATTTATAACAGAAGGAATTTTTGAGAATTTTCTTTCTAATTCTGGGACATCAGAACTAGAATCTTTATCAGAAAATCGAGAAGAATTAGAAAACCTAGACGAGGTAGATCTTCTAAAAGAAAGTTTGACTTTATCGTCAGAATACTGAGTCACATTTTGCAACTCTGTATTTGGCTTAAGTTGTTTTGGAATCACTGGATCAGTGGCTCCTTCAAGAATCCATTGATCTGGAAGATTAACATCTTTCCATTGAATAGGTTTTGGAATGACCGTGTTTGCTTTGGACATATCAGTCTGTAAGAGAAGAGTTTCATATCTTTTTGACTGGAATTTGTGTTGCGTATTAAATGCAGAAATCATGGCTTTATAAGATATTTTGAAAATTAATGCAGCTGGAACAGATCCTTCTATCATATGATAATTATGAGTTTTGATCTGTAAAATCATGCTTTTCAAAATATTTTTGTCTTTTAAAGAAACTGTTATGTTGGGATAACAGCTGAATGAAATGGGTCCTTTACAGAGACTATATTCAATACTATTGAGTAAGGAATCATCAAACGAGATGAACCTCCTATCTCTGAGGACAGCAAGAATAGAAGTATTTAATCCTTCTTTAGTCAAGGGTTTTATGCCGACTTGAATTAAGCCGATATAAACATAATTGAATTTCTTTTCTTTTAATCATTTTAAAGAGTGTTCTGAAAAAAGGTGAATTGTTTTAAAAGGCTTTGAAAGTATTATGTCTCTTTCTTCAGTCTTTATAACGTAATCAGTCTTTAGAAAATCAAGTCTATTCATTTTGTAAATCTTGTCTTTAGAAATTTTTGGAAGTTCCCAATTATCAATTGCTTTATCAAAATCTTCAATTATGAATTCTTCTAAATTTATAACGTTTTTTGAATCACTAGTCTTCCCGGAAGAAGAGCTAGAGAAAGATGATGCTCTACAGAGTAGAGACTCCATGCATGCAAAAATATAAAAGACCTAGTTTTACTATAATGGCAAGTCAATCCTAGGCTAAGAAATGGTCTTACTGTCCTTTAACCCAAACGGGACTTACTACCAAATACTACCTAAGCACCCGAAGATAACCCCCTTACCAGAAAAGTAAAATTTTAATCAATTATAAAATTAGACACACAAAATCTTTAAACTGTATAACACTACTCTCCCTTGGCTCTGATACCAGTAGGAGAATATATACAAGAAATATATATATATTCTCTCTCATGGACATCTACAAGAAATAAAATTTAGATTTATAGTTCTCTCATTGACATCTATCTATCTATCTATCTATATATATATATATAGTTTAGTAATGTTGTAGCTTTTAAAATAATTTTTGTTAGAGATGATTTAAAAATAATTAGTTGTAAAAAGAATCAGTTAAAAATTTAGTAAAATTTATTTTTACAAGTGCTTTAAATTTTAAAGCTAATAAGTACTATGTGTTTGGTAAATTTTACTAATAAACTACTGTAAAAATGTAAATAACTAAATTGTGCATGATGTTGAATAAAATTTATTTAAACATTTATAAAAATATCTATAAAATATTTTTTTATCGTGCACATGTAGCTAAAATAAATATTTTATAGTATTATTTTTTTATTTTGTTATCTCATTATAATTGGTAATAATAATAATCTTTTTAAATTAATGATTTTATTTCTTAATTAATCATGATAATTTTGGCTTTTTATAATATATATGAGGATATATATAGAATTGTATGAAGTCTGAAAGTGTTCTCAAAATTAAATTTTAAAAAGCTACTCCTTTATTTGTTTTTCAAAATATACTGTTTGATAAGATAATTTTGTCAAAAGTAATTTCTATGAAAATTCACCAAACACCAAAATTAATATTTAACTTTTAAAATTATTTTTAAGCTTTCCAAAAGAAATATCAAACAGGTCTATATATAAAAAGAAAAAGAGAAAAGAAATCATGAATAATTATTATGTATGTGACGCTTGTACTGTTTCAAAATCATATGACCATCTCTAAGATGTACCATATACAAAAAAGTATGAAACTATTGAAATAAATGAAGTTATTATTGAAATAAAATTTGGCAACAAAACTAGGGTGGGCATTTGGGTCAAGTTGAACCAAACCAAGCTGAATTCGAAATTTAATTTGAGTTTTGGTTCGGTTTGATTCAGTTCGAACTTAAAACCTAAACAAATTAAAATTGTAAAACTGATTGGTTTTGCTATTTGTTTTGAGTGATTGGTTTTGTTTTAAAGAAAAGAAAAAAATTAAAAAAATTATATAAATACCCCTAAAATTGCTAAATGCTATTCTTCCCCACTATTTAAAAAATGAGTGATGATATAGCTGTAAACTTTTGTACAAATTTATTTTGTACAAACTGATTTGATATTAACTCATTGATTCAATAAAAATACAAAATAATAAAAATAAATCATGTGGACTAAAAGATATTTAATCTAACTAATTAAATAATGGCACATCAGTTTGTACAAAAAAAACATTATACAAGAATTTGTAATTATATTATTACTCCTAAAAAAATCCCTCACAACTCTCCCAAGTCCGAACTGCCACGCCCCTAGGCCACCATTGATTGTCAACAGTCATCTGCCAACTCAATCGAACGCCAACAGCAGTCGATTTTGTGTCTCACTAGCAAACACCGCCCAATTTTGAGTCCCACTAGTAAACGCCGCCCAATTTTGTGGCTTCCATATTGTCAGTCGTCGGCATTGCAACATTTGAAGGTTAATCGTCAATATCGTAAGCTTGCACCTCTCCACTTCATGTTGATGGAAATTGGTAAGCATGTTCTGTTTATTTTTTTTGTTTCACCAAATCAATAAAATACTTTTATTAAGGATTTGCTTGTTTTTTCTATAATTTGTGTTGCTGTTTTGTTAAAAAAATGTTATGTTTTTTAGTATTTGTAACATACTATGGTTGGGTAGTGTTAATGCTTGATTCACTATGGCCAAGAGCAAATTTTACCAATTGATTTAGGGTGCGATTGGTATTGAGGTTGGGCAGCTGTAGCTTAAAAGCTACAACACACAGCACTAAAGTGTTTGGTAAACACTAGCTGTTGTAACTTACAAGCTATATTGATATGATTTTTCACTTGTATTATGGAAAATCTATTATATTTTTAATAATTTTGTCAAAATTATTATTTAAAATTTATATTTACTGCATAATATTAATTTTTGTTTCATAGTTACAACTTTTTTTTCACAGCAGATGCAGCTTAAAAGCTACAACACTTTAATCCCAAACACACTCTTAAGCTGTTAACTTGAAAGTGTGATCCGGAACTGTAATTGTACTTGAACTATGACCCAAACCTGAATTGAAATAACTTTGCAAACTGTTTAGGTTAAATTCTCAAACCTAGATGGATTACTAATCGAACCGAAACCCATATAAACCAAACAAAAAATCAGAACGCCCACCCCTAGATGCAAAACTTCAGAAGCATAGTTGTAAATTGCCCTTATGGTGTGTTTACTAAATTTGAATTGGAATGGGGAAAAATCAGAGTAGACAGAAATAAGAATATTTGGGAATGAGAATCAGAATAAATTATTTACTTAAATGGTAAGAATTGGAATTAGAATGCCTAGGTTGCTATTAATGTGTTTACCTTGTCTTTGAATTGGAATTGGAATGGATTATATTATAACAAATTACTAAAAAGTACTTAATGAACTATTGTTATAATTATTATTTTATATTTTAGTTGTAGTGATTATTTATTCAAAAATTATTATTAATATTTATTATTATTAATAATATATTAATTAATAGTAATAATAATTATATTAATTAATTAACTATAATAATGATTAATTATTGTGATTATTTATTCAAAATTATTATTAATAATATATTAGTTAGTAATAGTAATGATGATGATGATGATGATGATGATGATGATGATGATGATGATGATGATGATGATGATGATGATGATGATGATGATGATGATGATGATGATGATGATGATGATGATGATAATAATAATAATAATAATAATAATAATAATAATAGTAATACTAATAATAATAATTATTATTATAATAATTATAATTATTATATATTAATTAATTAGCTATAATAATATATTAATTAATTATAATTGAAGATAAAATAGATATTTTAATTTTATTAGGATAAAATAATCATCCCAATTTTCAATCGTTTAATGTTTTAATTTAGTCTTGAGGCTGTTTGTTCTCCAGTTTATTCTCCTTAGCCTTGTATTTTCTATTATTGCAGATATAATGATAACTCCCTTTGATTGGCCATGGAAAATATCTTTTTTCTTAGCCGTTCTTTTGAATAAGTGTAGATTGTTTTATTCTGTCAATGTGTAATGCAAAATGTCATAACATATGTGCTGTTACAATTAGACATAGTCTTCTGCACTTTCTATCTGTAACTCTTTTTCCATGAAGTCTATTTGTATTGTGCATCTGATGAATGTACAGGTTTGCAATGAGTTTTCACTGGTTTTTCTTCTTTTCTCGACGTTATCGTGATTGTGAATTTAGCTGTTATGTCATATTTTATTCAGATGTGCAATTACTTGGTACTCAGTATTTTTTAAGATTGCCTAAAGTACATAAAGTGAATTAAGGTTTTAAAGGAGCCGTTATTGAATGAAATTTAAAAATTGTTGGCTCAAGAATACTTATATTCATTTTATAACATTGTTGACTATAGTTCTTTGAAATTATCATATGCCATGTTATTTTTGTAACATATGCACCTGAACAAGGAAAAAAAAAAGAGGAAAGATGCCGGTTACTATAAATGGTAAGGGAGAGAGAGAGTGTGTGTTTTTGTTTTCTAAAAATGGAAAGGAAAGAGAGAGAAAGAGAGAGAGAGGAGCTGCAGACCCGGATCCGTGCGCCCTATCTGGCTCGATATCACTATTCCAGCCACCCCACCGGCCAAGCTTGGTATCGATTTGAAGCTTGAGAGCTGACCAATGCATCCTCGCCATCATCGCCGCCATAAACCAACCAGAATGCTGGCGATTGCAGTTTGAAAAGCCGCGGCTCCACCCATTATCACCGCCGTCGATCTAGCCAGAATTAGGCAAAGCCACCACTTGGATCTTGTTCATCAACTTTTCCTCATCATTTTTTGACAAACCCCGTCACCTGAAACGACCGGATTGCCACTGATCGACCATCAGAAAGTTCACGGTTTTGGGGAGCTTGATCCGCCATCATCGCCGTGCGTAAGAGGTCACCGCTGGCATCATTGGACTCACCGAGGTCATAACTAGCAGACTTGTGCTTTCCGTCACCGTTGACTGAGTTTCAGTCACCGTTGACTGTTAGGGGCAATTCGATAATTTCATAAATTTTAGGGGTAATTTTATAATTTTAAAATTGGTAGACATTTTGGTGATTTCAGATTAGGGCAGTTAGGTAATTTGAAATTTCGGGAGTAATTAGATAATTTATGCCGTTAGGGCATTTTGGTAATTTTACATATAAAAAGGCCAAGTTTAAAGCTATAATATCAAGCTGTGCCACGTCATCAGAAGCTACCGAGCAATGTAACGGCTCAGTTGCTAGCTCAGCATAGGTAGTTATACTCATAAAGATAAATTCGTTGTCGCCTCAACTCAGTTCATTCTTTTGGTGCCTTTTTTTTTTTTTTTTTTTTTTTTTTTTTTAATTTTAAGGATCTGCATGGGAATTTACGAAATTTAATTAGTAACTAAATTACCATAAGCACATAGAGATTTGTGAAGCTTTAATAGAGAAAAGCCGTCGTGAAGCTTTGATAGAGAATGCGGTGACTGACAACGACTTTACGTTTCTATTTTATTTATGTTAAATTTTGATTAACATTTTCTTTTTGAATAGCAATATTAACTCATGTTATCCAAAATAAGTACACGTATGAATGAAAAAAATCCATAAAATTTGATTTTGTTGAAAAAGTCAGAACCAAAGCCAACTTTGTTGAACAAATGCACATGACCAGCAACCTTTTGACCAAAAATGCATGTGTCAGCATGAAATTTCATGCCCTTCACCAAAGTCGGCACCAAAAGCCATTAAAATTAAAAATGGCCAAGTTTTTTTTTAAGGCATTCACATTGCAAACTTTGCCTATAAATAGAGAAGCCGAATGCATTTGCATTTATCCCAAAATATTTGTGAGAAGCATTTCAAAGCTTAGAGCAATTCAAGTAAATTATTTAGAGAGAGCAATCGGAGAGTGTAAGCAATTGAGAGGCATTTCCTTTTAAGTGTATGTGAGAGTACTGAGTGTATTTGTGTTCTGGAGAGTGAGATTTGTTACTCAAATATTGTACTCAAATAATTATTAGTAATACAATTATTTTTCTCTTGCTCCCGTGGACGTAGGCATAATTACCGAACCACGTTAAATTCCTGTATCTTTTATTTTTCTGTAATTATTTGGTGCACTTGATTCTGCATTCTGCACACAACAAATTTAACTGTTGCCGGTACCTGTCAGTTCTTCTTTTGTTTATTTATTTATTTTTCCATGAATATATATTTCTATCCTTTCTTAAATGAGTACATCATTTCATTGATCTCGAGGACGGAATGATAACTTCCACTTGTTGGGCTAAGGTAAACTTACAACTATGAGGGAGTTATTTTTTAAGGCCGCATGTTTAATATCGTAAAGACAAAAGAGTGCCCAATAGTATTAAAGTTGTAAATCGAGGTTGGAAAATGAAGAAAAAATACGCGTCTTTATTGCTGTCTCTGTCACTGCTCTTCCTCTCTCTCGCGTCTCTTTCACTCTAAGCAAAAGTTAGCTTTTACTCGAGTCCTTGGAAGACTTTCAGAAATTAAAGTTCAATTATGGGGCTTCTCACCCTATAAATGGTATTATCTAACGGTAGTGTTTAAATTATAATTTACACATTAAACATTTTCTTGAATCTTTCTATTTTATATTTGCTAAAAATTAGCCCCATAGTTCAATATAAATTAGTAGCAATATTTCTATTTGACGGAAAAAAAGGATGTATCTAACAGGGATCAAACCTTAGATGATGTAAAAGTTTGTAACAATGTGTTATAAGTACCATGTCAATTTTGAATGTAAAGGTTTGTATACATACAGACTTAATTTACATGTTTAGTATTACTTGTAGTTGTATTATTATGTTTCTTTGTACGTTTACCATTAAGAGTTTTACTGCCAAACATTGCTATCAACTTGAGTAGATAAATTTGATTTTAATTTTATGGTACTCTATTGATTTTTAGGGAACTGAAGTGAAAGAGATCGGTCTAAATCCCAATACTTTCACAAAGATGCTTAAATTGATATTTTTGAAATTTTATAGCTCAATCTATGGAGAGAAAAAATGTAAGGTATCAGATTTCCAAGGTCCTGTATTTGCTTAAACAATGTATCTTTACTGGCTTGGATATCCGTTGAAATCATTGCCTTCAAATATTTATCCGGAGAAACTTGATTTACATGAAATACCTTATAGCAATATTCAACATATTTGGGATGGTGTTCAGGTATGTATGTTCAAGAGCTCATTTTTATTTTTTTATTTTTTTCATATATTATGCAGTGTTAAGTAATGAAAGGTTTAAAGAACAGTATGTCAATGGATATTAGCCAAATGTGTCTTGATCGGGAGGACTTTTTGAAATAGATGCTTTTCAAGCAACAATCTTAAATTGTCATAGGTAATAATGACTTGTCTTGACGTCTTTTTTTGTTCAAGCAGCATCATGGTAAGCTAGAGCAGATAGCTTTTGCTGTCTGCAATATTTTTTCTAAAACTCCAAACCCTTTGTTGATTCAACATCTGAACAAGCTACTTATCCTGAATCTAAGCGGTTGCTCAAAAATGAAGAGCTTTCCTTTCCAGAGATCTCATCAGCTGGTAATATAGAAAAGATACCTCTAAAAGACACTGCAATTAAAGAACTGCGTTCCTTCATCGAGTGTCTATGTAGGCTTTTTTGCCTGGACCTTGAAGATTGTAAAAGGCTTGACAGTCTCCCAAACAGCCTATTTAAGTTGAAATCTCTAAAAGTTCTTAATATCAATGGTTGCTCAAATCTTCAGAGATTGCCCGAAGAACTTGGAAATGTAGAAGCTTCGAATAGTTTGTATGCTGAAGGAATTGCTATAGCAAGTGTGCCGTCATTCATTGTTCCGAGCAGTGTTCATTTCATAAGTTTCAAGGAAAGCAGGGGTGACTAGCAAATGGGTTATCATTGCCTATCACATTATCTTTAGATGGCTTGCACAGTATTCTAGCGTATTTATATCTTACTGATTGCGGCATCACGCAGTTACCTCAAAGTCTTGGTCAGTCGTCCTCATTAGAACAGCTGTATCTAGAGAAAAACAAGTTTAAGAGAACACCAGAAAGCATCACACACCTTTCTAAGTTGTCACATCTCTACTTGAGTTATTGTGAGACGCTTCAATTCTTACGAAAGCTTCCAAACAAACTACATGAGTTGGATGCACATCATTGCACGGCACTGGAATCATTATCAGGTTTATTCTCAAGTTACGAATCTTATAATCAGAATTTTGACCTAAGAGATAATTTTAAGTTGTATCAGAATGAGATCAGACGAATTCTCGAAGATGCTTTGCAAGAAATCCAGCTTATGGCAATTGCACATTGGAAAGAAGTATGAGAGAAGGTGTATATTAGTGGAAGATTTAATATGACATATAAAGCCAGTCTCCTACAAAGAAACATATGATACTGATATTGTACAATTTTTTGTTACAAAACAACACCACTAACTAGAATTTAGCATTAAAAAAAAAAAAATAGAGATGAGGTCCAGGCTGAAATCATTTACAAGAACAATAATAAGAACATACATTTTATGTAAAAGCCACAAAGACATACCATCTGAATTTGATTTCGAATGAGGAATTATTAATTTATATGATAAGTGGGCTCTATAGGAAATTAAATAGGAATCGTTTAAAATTTTATTATACAATAAATTTATCGAATTATTAATTTACTACATTGGCCTTGAGTTCGGGCCAAAAATTTTTTTTATTTAATTGAGCTTATCAATTTATCAAGTATTATTTTTTGCCAAGGTTTTATGTAATTGAAAATGATTAAAAAAATATTAAATGTATTCCTTAGACCTATTTTTACATAAGTTTATTAATGACATGTTAACCTATTTTTAAAAATAAATAGAGAATGGGAGAAGTAAAGGGAAAAAATATATTATTTTACGTTATAAATGGTTAGATAAAATTATAAAAAACATTATATTATGCTGTTACTTGAATTCGAATAACAATAAAAGGTCCAAGGGCCAGTAATAAAAGTTCATCAACCGAATTTGCAAAGACCATCATAATGTATTCAAACGTAATAATTTTTTTGTACAACATATCGAATTTGTCTGGTCTTCGACAGCTTCCACAAAATTACCAAATTCGTGGACAAATTATAGTAGCCATGAAATAAACCTTCAACAAACTAATAAACGACAACAATTATAATGCCCTCTGAAGATAATAAATTTACAATGGGAGAGATGAACATAAACCACCACAATGTACCAAATCTATTGACTTTTCATCTGTTTAGCAGAGCGGAACTACTGCGTAACTGGGTTTGACGAACTGAAAACTAAGGCCAGCTTAACTCGAACTTCCTAGATATGACAACATAAACATGCTATAATTAGACCACAATTTCTTTATATAAATATGATATATATTATCATTACCATTAGCTAAAACATAGAAGTTAACAGTACATCAACGGTCACTCGAATTTAAATAATATTAAGGACCGGGGAAGGGTTGGTGTTTAACGGGTGAGATTTCTTATAAAGATGACGACAAAGGGAATGATTGTTTTCGGGCTTAGCATAATGCTGCTGGTATGCGGTTTCTCAGGGAGAGTTGCAAATGCAAATGAAATTAGCTACGGAGCCATTGGTGCGGATATTAAAAATGAATGTAGCAAAGAGCATCCCGAATTATGTGCTCATCAAGAAAGTAATGAGTACAAAAGGGGATGCAGTTCTGAAGCACAATGTCGCTCGCGTAAGATGAAATAGAGAATAGAGAATCCTTGGAGACTGAAGAATTCATTTCAAATCTTCCACAATACATATATTTATTATGTATATCACTAATCTTCATCTACTAAGCCAAGACATTGTTTCATTAATTTGTTCGTTTGTTCTGTGTCTATATCCATTGTCTCATGCTAATATTTGGGGTAAATGCTCCTTTAGTTTCTACAGTTTGAGCAAATTATCAGGTTAGTTCATGTATCTTTAAAAAGTATTCAAAACGTCTTTGTCGAATATCAATTTAATTTTTATGTGTTACGTTTGTTTGAATTTTAAATTTTACAATGCAGGCATACTAATTTATCTTGAAAAAAGCAAAGGTCCCAATAGTTGACGTAGGTGTTTGAGTAGTTTTTGAAAATATAGTGACTAGATAAGTGACTCAAAGTATGCCCCCAAGGGCGTAGTCGAGTTAGTTGGCAGTGCAATCTGTCGCCCCTCACTTGTGTGGACTCGGGTTCGAGCCTTGGGGGTGGGAAGGGGAGTAAAAATTAATTTGGGCTTGCCCACCCTCCCTTTCCTTTTTTTTTTTAAAAAGTAACTCAAAGTATAGAGACTAAATTATTGAGCATTGATATACCCATATCCATCTCTTACATGGATCGAAAATGTGCATGCGGGTTTCGAAATAGGTCAAATCATATAAAAAGCTAAGGTGCCCTCAAGAGTGGAGCCAAGTTGGTTGGTAGTGCAATTTGTCGCCCCTCACTTGTGTAGACTTAGGTTCGAGCCTTGAGGGTAGGGAAGGGGGTAAAAAATTGATTTGGGCTTGCCCATCCCCCTTTCTTTTTTTTTTAAAATATATAAAAAGCTAAAGTCAAATCATATAAAAAGCTAAATAAATTTTCAAAAGTTATTTTGGTAACGTTGTAAGTTTATACGTTGGTTAAATCTTTTCAATAAATTGATGATCATCTGCTTGATTGTGTAGAAGAGCTATGAAATCAGTAAGCGTAATCAATAAGTTTGATTATCTAAGAGTAATTTTAGAGATTATAACAACTGAGTTTATTAGATTTAGTATGAAGTTGAACTGTGATGAGCTTTTTATAAGATTCTACCACTCATACATTTATAATAATGTATGGTTAAGATTTAATTACATATTATTTCATATTCAATAACTATCAACAACAACATCATATAAAGCTCCACACAAAGCTCAATTCAACTGAATCCAAATGCAGAAGAACTATATGCACAAACTGTAGAGTACAACACGTGGCACACATATTATTTAATTTAATTAACAGAATTGTTTTTTGACTTTTGTATTTTTAGTGAAGCAAGCAATGACTTCATGTCAGTTCTATTAATCTCTCTCGAATGATTCAACAGGGAATATATAAATTTTTATTTAATTTTCAGAAAAGCTGTTTATTTTTTCAGAAGTACGTTATATGTTTGTTTTTAGGCTACTAAATTAGAAGAAAACCAGGTGAAAGTTAAGAGAATTAAGAAAAAAATAAATATGCCTAATTAAATCCGAGAATACAATTAAATTAAGCTGCATCAAAGATGACCAGAGAAAGATCAGTAAGGAAGTGTAAAGTATTTTCCTTAAACAATATAAATTAATTATTTGAAAACTTAATCAATATTAACCATCAAGATTGCTAAGGATAGTAGATTATGCATTTTAAATCTAAGCACCTAAATACAATATAAAAAGCTGCTTGTTGATTTTTATATTATCAGATAATAATATTCTATTCTTCACTTGCACGTATTATATTTGTCACTGGCAAATTTGGGGAAAAAAAACACGAATGTATATTTTTCCCTTTTAAAGCAAATAATGGAATACATGCATGCATGGAGCTCCTGAATATAAATATCTCCTTGACTGTAGTGGCTTAATTTTATTTCATATGGCCATAACTGCTTCAAAAAGAATGTGTGATGATTTTTAAAAATAAAAGAATGGATGTTTACATTAATTTAAACGAATCATGGGAGTCTATGGTTAGTAAGCCACAAAGAAAAATTGGGAATATCATCTTGGCCGTTGAACGTGACGGGGGTTAATCTGGAATTTGTTCACCGGCGTTTCGGGTAATAGAGTTAAAATTATTTCTTATGCTCAACCACATCAACGCATGATAGTGGCCTGCAAATTATAAACGATATATGCCCTGTAATGCCAATATTCTTGTTAGTACTAGATGCTAATAAGGGCCGGTTGGGTATTGTTCTTCAAATGGTACTTAAAAATCATTTTTGACACGACCCGCCCCGAACTCCTGGGGCAAATCGACCTAATTCTATATAATCTTTCTGACGTAATCTGATTAATCAGGATTCTGCCAAAAAATTCAGCAAAGTCTTTCCTATATTTATTATAAAACCAAATCTGTAAAATTATAAATCAAGCACTCCTAAATAATTTCAAATACAACCAACTTCGTTAATCAATTACCTTAACCAAAATACCAAATCACTCAATTATTCAATATCAAATAAAATATATATGTTATCCGCAATCTCCGAAATGTAACAAATTATACAATCTCAAAATATCTCAATAAATCAATCGATAACTCCTAACATCATAACGTGGCCATAATTCCGAAAATAACTATTGTTGTTGGGTCAACTGTTGTACCTGCAAATCTCCTATAGGAGGGGAAATATTCATATACCTTTGTACACATATACATAAACATATAATCTCATCCAAAATCACATTCGAAATCTCATCCAAAATCTCATTCGAAACCTCATTTCCTTTTTCAATTAACATCTCTTAAATCTGCTTTTCTTTTCTTTAAAAATAGTATCATGCATATTCAAAATCAGTAACCAAAATCATTAATCAAACACATTCCTCGTAATAAATATCAAAACACAGATAAAATCCATTTCTATAAAATCATTAAATCGAAACCTTTAAAATCAATCTTGTAAACAGGCTTTACCATATTTTAAAATCATAATAAACTACAATGAAAATAGGTTTTGTATATTCCACTCACAGTGACTACTATGAAAATTATTTTACATAGTGAGTTACAATCATTGTTGTTGCTTAGCTCTTTGCTTGATAGTTGGGAGGCATTAGTGGTGTCAGTGAATAATTTAGTGCATAACGGGAAATTAACCTTGGATATGGTTACAGATAGACTGCGAAATAAAGAATTCAAAAGAAAGAGTGTTGAAGCAGTTCATTCTGAATCAAATACACTTGTTTGAGAAAAGCAAGAAAGGCGGGGGAGAAGCTAAACCAGAAATTTCCATCAGCAGAACTATGATAACCCCAGAGGAAGATCTAAGTCTTAGAGAAGAAATATGAAGTGCTTTCATTGTTAGAAAATGAGTCACGTTAAAAGGGAGAGTAGATTATGGAAAAGAGAACAGGCAAAAGAAAAAGGTGATGCTAAAAAAAATGACAAAGAGAACACTGCAGCTATAGTTGATGGTGATATGGGTATTGTTTATGTTGAAAGCTCTGTAAATCTTACTTGCCACACTAGTGATTGGGTGATTGTTACTGCACATCGTGATTACTTCACATCCTATGTTAATGGTGACTATGACCATGTTTAGATGGGAAATGAAGGGGCATCCAAGATTGTGGGTATACGAGATATTTGCTTCGAAATCAGTATTGACTGTAAGTTGTTGCTTAAAAATGTTAGACATGTACCAGAAATTTACCTTAATTTGACTTCATAGGCAAGCTTGATGGTGATGGTTATGCTAACTAATTTGGTGAAGGGGAATGGAAGCTCACCAAAGGTTTCCTAGTGTTAGCTAAAGGGATGAAGGTAAATACCCTCTACGTGTTATAAGCCAAGATTAAGAAATAAGATGTAAATGTGTTTATAAAAGATTCTGACGTTGAGACATGGCATAAAAGGCTTGGTTACATTGATGAGAAATGATTAAAAACTCTTGCCAGAAAAGGATTTTTACCTAGCTTCGTAGGTATATCCCTCAAGACTTGTGTTCATTGCTTAGTTAGAAAGGCACATAGAGTGGCTTTTAAAAGCTTTTCTCCATTTAGAAAGTTGTAAATACTTGATTTGATTCACAGTGGTGTTTGCATGATGCAAAATAGATTAATATGAAGTGTACTTTATTTTATGACTTTTATTGATGATTGTTTTAGAAAAGTGTGGGCTTTTTCTTTAAAATCTAAAGACTAGGTGCTTGAGACATTTAAGTTCTTCCAGCTTATGTTAAAAGAGGGATAAGAAGAAAATTAAAATATGTCAGGATAGATAATGATGGTGAGTATAGAGGACCATTTGAGTAGTATTGCGGATCTCATGGAATCAAACTTGAGAAGACCGTACCAAAGAGCCCACAACAGAATGGTGTTGTAGAAATAATGAACAGAATAATTGAAAAGAAGGTCAGGTGTATGCTTTCTTATGCCAAACTTTCTAAATCTCTCTAGGCAGAAGCTATGTGCACTGCACTTGACTTGATTAACCTTTCTTCTTCAACTCCATTAGATGATGATGTACCTAAGAGAGTTTGGACTGGGAAAGTGTTTCTTACAAACACTTAAGAGTGTTTGGTTGTAGATCATATGTTCACATTACTAAAGATGAAATATTGAAGCTTGATGATAAAACCAAGGAATGCATTTTCTTAGGCTATAAGCATAAAGAATTTGGGCATAGATTATGGGATCTAGTGGTAAGAAAACTAATAAGAAACAGAGATGTTGTGTTTCTTGAAGATTAGATAGTTGGTGATGTAGAGAAAAGTAATGAATCTTAGTCATCTCTAGAGATTTCTATTATTCCAACTTCAGTTTTTCCACCTATAGTTCATGATGATCATAGAGGAGCTAAAAAAGATAATAATGATGGGCCAACAAAACCAGTTGAGCAAGCACCTCTATAATCACCAGCACCACCAGTTGAGCAAGAATTGAGAAGATCTACTAGAGAATAACTACCTTCCACTAGATATCCTTCACATGAGTGTGTGATGCTTACAGATGAAGGGGAGCCAAAATGTTTTGATCATAAAAATGAGTGTGTTAAAGCCATGCAAGAAAAAATGAAATCCTTGAATAAGAACCACACTTATGAGTGGATGAACCTTTTTAAGGGAAAAATGACACTGAAAAACAAATGGGTTTGTAGATTGAAGATAGAAAATAACTCACAACAACGGTACAAGGGTAGATTGGTTTTGAAAGGTTTTGGTCAGAAGAAAGATGTTGATTTTGGAGAAATATTTTCTCCTGTGGTGAAGATGTCTTCTATCCGAGTTTTTCTTAGATTAGCAGCTAGCTTAAACTTGGAGATTGAACAGCTTGATGTAAAGATAATTTTTTTACATGGTGACTTAGTGGAGGAAATATACATTGAGTAACCTAAATGATTCAGTGTCAAAAGCAAAGAAGAACTTGTGTGCAAGTTGAAAAAATATTTGTATGGGTTGAAATAGGCATCGAGGCAGTGGTACAAGAAGTTTGATTCTTTTTCGGAGAATCAGGGCTTCTGCAAGACTATGTGTGACTACTATGTTTTCGTGAAGAAGTTTGGTGATAATGATTTTATTATTTTTTTGCTTTATGTGGATGACATGTTGGTTGCTGGTAAGATTTTATTATTCTTTTGCTTTATTAAATATGAAGGACTTGGGATCGGCGAAATAGATTCTTGGCATGAAGATTTCCCGCGATAGAAAATTTGAGAAGTTATGGTTATTTCAATAAGCCTATGTTGAATGAATTCTTGAAAGATTTTCCACTTACAGGCCATTTCAAGCTTAGTTTCGAGCATTTTCCTACAAGTGAAAAAGAGAAACAAGAGATGAAATGAGTTCCTTATGCTTTAATAGTTTGTAGTTTGATGTACACTATGATATGTATAAGATAAGATATTGCTCATGCAGTTGGTGTAGTAAGTCGGTTTCTCTCCAATCTGGGCAAAGAACATTGGACAACAATGAAGTAGATTCTCAGATATCTCAGAGCCACTTCCAAAGCATATTTATCTTTTAGTGGTGACAAACATATGCTACAAGTGTACACTGATGCAGATATGGTAGGAGATGTTGATTCTAAAAAATTATTATCAGGATATTTGCTAACCTTTGTAGGGGGAACAGTCTCGTGGCAATCCAGACTTTAGTAATATCTTGCGCTGTCTACTACAAAAGCAGAGTATATAGCAATCACTAAAGATTGAAAAGAAAACTTGTAGATAATGAATTTCCTACAAGATTTGGGTGTTAAGCAAGGCAGCTTTACTATGTACTGTGATAGTTAGATTGACATTTACTTGGTAAAGAATTCAACATACCATTCAAAATCTAAGCATATTGATGTAAGATATCATTGGATATGAGATGCGCTTGAGAAGAAATAATTGCAGCTTGAGAATATACACATAACGGAGAATGGGTTAGATATGATGACAAAGTCATTGCCTAAAGAGAAGCTAAAAAGCTGTATGCAGAAAGCGAGCTTGATGGTGCCCTCCATATGATATGGAGAGGGAGATTTGTTGGGTCCATCTCATTGGGTGACCTAAGCCCAAGTTCCATTAAGTTTGGACAATTAGGTAATTAAAGAAAACTTGAGGGGCATATGGAATTTTCCTATATAAAGAACAAAAGCAATCGACAACCGTAATGAAAGCAAAAACACAAAAAGACGAGTGGAAGAAAAAGACGAGAGAGATAGAGAGAAAAGATAGTAGCTGGCTATTACAATTTGAGGGCAAGATTTTCAATCTTTATTTGGGCGATCAGAAGGCGAAATTAACTCCGTTTTCTCCCAAATTCTGAGGGTAAGTTTCTGGCATCGCCTTTTAAAATTCTACTAGTTTTTATTTTTATTTTATCCTCTCGTTGACTGTTATTTGAGATATGCACTTGTTAGATGGGCAAATATTAGACTGTTACTGTAATCCAAGAATATTGAGATTCTTGATGTGGTTAGCCTATAGTATTATCTAAAGAAGAATCTGTGCTATAATTCCATTAATATAGTGGAGATTTTATTGGACGACGGTCCCATGGTTTTTTCCATTTTGGGTTTTTCACGTAAAAAATCATGTCTCTTATGGTTGATTTATTGCTTTAGATCTTATTGTTTTATTTTTTTGCCTATTTGTTTATAGCACATATCCTATTTTAATCACACAAAGAGGAAAAGAGTTTTGTTTTCACTTAATTCACAATTGCTTGTGTGAGTCCATTTCCCAACAAGTACTAACTAAAATTTTATGTAAAAGGAAAAAAATTAGAGATGAGATCTAAGTTAAAATCAATTTCAAGAACAATAATAAGAATGTACATATTTTGTAAAAGCCACAAGGACATATCATATGAATTTAATTTTGAATTTGGAATTATTAGTTTGCATGGTAAGCGTGTCTTATAGGGAATTAATAATTTTTAAAATATTTTTACCTTATAAATTTATTGAATTATTAATTTATCATATTGGTCCTAAATCGGGACTGACAAAAATTATTATTTAATCAAGGTTAACAATTTATCAAGTACTAGTTTATTAAAGTTCTATGTAATTGAAAACGATAAAAGTATTGAATGTATTCATTAGACATATTTTTGTATAAGTTAATTAATCGTATGTTAACCTATTTTTAAAGATAGATAGAAAAAGGCAGATAATAGTAGTAAAGGGGAAAAAGAAAATATTATTTTACGTTAGATAAAATTATAAAAAGGAAAATCCTTTCTACACAATCTAAAATTAATTTTGCACAATCTTTGTTTTGTCATATGTACATGTAACAACCAAAAAATTTTAATATGTTTTTGGCACCACTTTTGTCTTTTAGCTTGTGTTAGTCAACTACTTTGGCAATAAAAATGACCATTTTATCCCTGAATGAATTAAAAGACTCTTTCATTCTATAAAATTTTGAAAAATAAAAAATTATAATTGCGAAAATACCTCTACATTTAAAAAGATAAATAAATCTCAAATCCAACATGTTAATTTTTTGTAATTGTAATTTCATTTAAAATTATCATGTTAATTTTTTATAATTTTAATTTCATTTAATTTGCATAGGGAAATTTCTTAATATTAATTATAGAGAAATTTACAATAATTATAGGAAGCTTTTCCCTTCATGTAAATTTTTGTGAACTTTCTTATACTTAATTTAATTACAAAAGTGAAATGAAATTATACTTACAAAAAACTATAACTACAAGATGTTAATTTTTTATAATCATAATTTCATTTAAAGATTATCATCTTTGATTTTGAGATTTATTTATTGTATTGAACTTAGAGGTATTCTTCTAATTATAATTTTTTTAATTTTTTAAAAATTTTGTAGAATAAAATAGTCTTTTAATTCATTTAGGGGTAAAATAGTTATTTTTAGTGTCAAAGTAGTTGATTGTTATAAGTTTAAAAATAAAGGTGTTGCAAAGAACATGTCATAGTTTTGTATTGGTTAGATAAACATATGACAAAATAAAAGTGGTTTAGAGATAATTTTCCTTATGAAAAAGGAAAGTTATGTTATGCAGTTACTTGAATTCAAATAACAATAAAAAGGGCAAGGGTTGGTATTAAAATTTTATAAATCGAATTTGCAAAGACCATCAGAATGTATTCAAAAGCAATAATTTTTGTACAAAATATTGAATTTGTTCATCATTTCAAGAAAATGATAAAACAAGACAAAAAATTTACAATAGGAGAAATGAAAATAGGCCACCAACATGTACCAAGTCTATTGATTTTTCATATTTTTAGCGAAGCGAAACTATTGCATAATTGGGTTTGAAGAACTGAAAAACTAAGGCTAGCTTTAATCAAACTTCGTAGATATAACAACATAAATATGCTATAAATTACAATTTGCTAAAACATAAGAGTAAAGTACTCACTGCTTCTTAAGCTGCCTTATTCCCATAGGCCGGCCAGCCGGGTGTAGCTCGGCTGGTCTTGGATACACACTGTAGGAAAAAAGACTGTTAAAAGAGAAAAAATTGAGAAGGCAGCCAAGGCGTGCGAAAGCAGTGTCCTTAAGATCAAATTCCGTGCCTCAAGAATACAATATCTCGGTGCAAGAAGGATGAAGGAAAGCTGTTTGATCTCCAGGATACAGTGACTACTACCGTGATGCTGCACTCAACGTGATAGTTTAGAACAACAAACACGAGGATGAAGAGAAAATGAACGATCAATTGAATAAATTCGGGCGATGCCCTTGGCCTCCTCAAATAGATGCACTGAACCTTAACCCTTATAAATCTGAATTATAATCATCTAAAGATTCAATAAAAAATAAATCCCAATTTGATTATGAATCAAATTCTCAATATAATTCGAATTAAACTTAAAATAATTAAAGTAAAGGGAAAAATTGTAAAAAGAGGCCAAACCCGCATGGAGGGGTCACCCCTGCGCGTGAGTTATTGGGCTCCCAGTTAATAGATTCCCAAAATGGGCCCTCTCTTGGGCTTGTTTCATGCACGTAGACATTCTCTTTATGGGCTTGTTACCATCTCATATTTGGTTTCTATATATGAACTAATTATAGCTTCCTTATCTAAGGAATGTAGGATATTGGTATTTTGAAATACTAACTCTATTTCTAACACACACTGCATCCATGGTCACTCGAATAGAAATAATGTTAAGGACCGGGTAAGGGCTGATGTTTAAGGGGTGAGATTTCTTATGAACATGATGCAAAGAGAATGATTTTTTTGGGGCTTAGCATAATGCTGTTAACATGCGGTTTCTTAAAGAGAGCTACAAATGCAAATGAAATTAGCTATGGAGCCACTGCTGCGGATATTAAAAATGAATGTAGCAAAAGTGCATCCAGAATTATACGCTCATCAACAAAGTAATGAGTACAAAAGGGGTTGTATTTCTGAAGTACAATGTCACTCGCGTAAGATGAAATAGAGAATAGAGAATCCTTGGAGATTGAAGAATTCATTTCAGGTACACAAATATTTATTGTCTATATCGATAATCTTCATCTACCAAGCCAAGGCATTGTTTCATTAATTTTTTCATTTGTTCTATGTCTATGTTGATGTTCTCGTGCTATTGAATGGTTAAAGGGTCCGTTAGTTTCTACTGTTTGAATAAATTATATAGTTATCCCATGTACTTTTAAAAATGATTCAAAAAGTTCTCTGTCGAGTATCTATTTAAGTTTTACATGTTACGGGTTACATTTGATTGAATTTTGAATTGTACAACACAGACATACTAATTGATCCTTAAAAGAAGTCAAGATCCAATAACGGATAGAGGGATTTTGGGTAGTTTTTAAAAATATAATGACTAATTGGATAATTGACTCAATCTATGAAGTCTTAATTAATGATCATTAATATAT
Organism: Luvunga scandens; assembly: GCA_030449905.1. Taxonomy (NCBI): domain Eukaryota; kingdom Viridiplantae; phylum Streptophyta; class Magnoliopsida; order Sapindales; family Rutaceae; genus Luvunga; species Luvunga scandens. The sequence goes on from JASUUG010001012.1 coordinate 644,783, forward strand.
GCAAATCCATCTCTTACAATGATAAGAAATTGCGTGGGAATTTCGAAATATAATAAATAATATAAAATACTGAATGGATTTTCAAAAGTTATGCTTGTAATATTGTAAATTTATATGCTGCTTGAAATCCTTCAATAGATTGACGATCATTCGCTTGATTGTGTAGAAGAGCTCTGAAAATGAAAATGTGATCAATAAGATTGTCTTTGTAATAGAGTAGCTATAGAGATAATAATAACTGAATTTGAATTTAGTACTAAGATGAGGTGTACTGAACTTTTTATAAAATTTAATTATTCATGTATTTATAATAGTGCATGGTTAAGATTTAATAATCTATTATTTTTTTATTCAATAACTACTAATAACAACATCATATAAAGATCCTCATAGTTTTAGTTCAACATAATCCAAATTCAGAACAGTTGTTGACATGACCTGTCCCAAATCCACAGGGTGAGTCTGCCTAATTCTATTTAATCGTTTTGACATAATCTAATTAATAAGGATTCTGTTGAAAATAACCAAACCTACAATTAATAAAAATAAACACTCCCAAAATAATTCCAAATACAACCAACTTCGTCAATCAATCTCCTCAACAAAATATCAAATCACTTAGATATCCAATATCAAATAAAATACATAGATTTGTCCATAATCACCGAAATGTATCAAATTATACAATCCCAAAATATCTCAATAAAACATCTACGACTTCTAACTCTGTCACGTGGCCATAACTCCAAAATAATTATCATTGCTATGTTGATCGTTGAATCTACGATTCTCCTGTGGGGGGGGGATATAATAAAATGGGATGAGTATAAAACTCAGTGAGCTCAGTGAGTGGATAATAGTTTTTGAACATAACTTTACTATAAAATAATTAATCATATCAAAACGCAATTTTATCAAAATATCACAACTTAAATAACTTATTAAATTCAAATTATGAATGCAAATAACAATATCGCAAATATACTGCATAAATCAATGAAATCCATAATGCTTATAACATCAATACCGAATGCCGAAAACTATCACCAAACAAGTACCCAAGGAAATAATCTCATCATATCCGGATCTCGATGGACGAGCAATGATGTGCTATCTGGGTACAATCATGCCCCGGAGTTACACGGATAGATGAGGAAGTACTATCTCATATCTCATCATATCCGAACCTCAATGGATGGGCAATGATGTACTATCTAGGTACAATCACTCCCTAGAGCTACATGGATAGATCGGGAAATGTTATCTCATATCTCATCATATCCGGACCTCAACGGACAAGCAATGACATAATATCTAAGTATAGTCATGCCCTGGACCTATATGGATAGATCGGAAAATATTATCTCACCTGTATCATTTGTATCTCAATATCAGTATCTCTGTATCCATCATACCGCATGCATATGTCATCTCATCTGTATCACTTTATCTGAAGGGGAAGGGTACTGTCTAATGATTTTTGCAAACAACCGTTTATATACATATACATAAACATATAATCTCATCTGAAATCTCATCCGAAATCTCATTTCCTTTTTAATTTAACATGCCTTAAATATGCTTTTCTGTTCTTTAAAAATATTATCATGCATAATCAAAATTAATAACGAAAATCATTAATCAAACACATTTTTTGTAATAAATACCAATATGTAGATAAAATCCATTTCTACGAAATCATTTAAATCGAAGCATTTGAAACTGATTTCGTAAACATGCTTTACTATCATAATAAACTATGAAAATAGGTTTTGTATGTTCCACTCACAATGACATGTTCAAACTCGAAATCAACAACATCCGCGAGTTGATTCTCATTTGCGGATCCTCCTAATTTAAAGAAATAATATCATTACTATCCGTAAATGCGAATCATAACTAATAAACTCGAAACAACATTTATCCACAATAAATTATTCTTGAATTCATAAAATGACCAAAATACCCTCAGCATCAAAATTTACCAAACTATCCTCAGAATCACAGATTACCAAACTACTCTCAATTTTGATTCAAAAATATTCACAAGTTCCTAATTTATGAAATTACTCCTAAAAAATATAAAATTACCAAAATGCCCCTAACGACGTAGATTACCAAATTATCTTTGAAATCTCAAATTACCTAACTACCCTGAAAGAAAATTACCAAAATGTCCATAATTTTAAAATTATAGAATTACCCTTAAAGTTTGTGAAATTAACGAATTGCTCCTAATGGTCAATGGTGACCGAAACTCAGTCAACGGCAACGGGAAGCTCAGGTCTGGTAGTTCTGACCTCGGTGAGTCTAATGGTCCTGGCGGTGACCTCCTACGCGCGGCAGTGATGAACGATCGAGCTCCCAAAGTTGTGAACTTTCTGGTGGTCGATCGGCGTTCATTTGGCCGTTTTAGGTAATGGGATTGGTCAGAAAATGATGAGGGAGAGTTGAGGAACAAGATCCAAGTGGTGGCATGGCCTAATGCCGGCTAGATTAACGGCGGTGGTGACAGGTGGATCCGCGGGTTTTCAAGTTCAATCGTCGGTGTTCTGGTCATTTTTTAGTGCCGGTGATGGCATGGGTAGTTAGCCGGCTCACAAGCTTCAGATTGGTACTAAGCGTGGCCAGTGGGGTGGCCGAAAAAGAGAGATCCGACAGAGTTGAGTGCGTTGATCCGAGTCGATCAACCTAGGTCAACGACAGCTTCTCTCTCTGTCTCGGTCTCTCTCTTGTCTCTCTTTCCTTCTTTTCTACTTTTGGAAAGAAAATGAAACGCTTCTCTCTCTCATTCTTTCTTTAATACAAATTAAGCTAATACCGGACCCGAGTGCCGAAATAAAATTCGATTACACGGCTATTGAATCTCGTCTAAATTGTCTCGTTTTAATGTCACAACAAAATTTAAAATATTCAAGTGTGATCAATTTATTAATCGTGTCTAATTACTTGCAACGATCAATATAAAAAACCGATGATTTTAAAAAAAATTTGCAACAAAATTAAAAATAACATCACACTCAATTAAATTATTTACGGTGCATATGTTACAGTTGTGTGCACAAACTATTGAGCACAAACACGTGGCACACGCATGTTCAATTTAATTAACAGAGTTGATTTTTGACTTATATGTGTTTAGTGAAGCAATGGTTACATGTCACTTCTATTTATCTTTCTCCAATGACTAAATAGGGAATATATGATTTTTTTTTTATTTCAAGAAAACTATCCATTTTTTCAAAAGTATGTTATATGTTTATTTTTAGGCTACTTAAATAGAAGAAAACTAGGTAAAAGTTAAGAGAATTAGGCTACTTAAATAGAAGAAAACTAGGTAAAAGTTAAGAGAATTAAGGAAATTAAATATACCAAATTAAATCCGAGAAAATCCAATCACTACAAGAGAATATATAATAGATGACGGAAAATAATTGTCATAAAAGGGGGTGCATGACAGACAGTTCATACGTCATCTATGTCACTGTAATTAATTTATGATAAAATATTTTCTGTCATAAATTCATGATGTTATTTCACAGTCATATATCTGTCACATAATATTTTAATATAAAAAATAATTAAATTAAATTAAAATTCATTTAAATTTTTGAGCCATTTTTTTAAATTTTTCGCGGGAAATTAAATTGTGATTTGTAAATTTATTATTCAATTTTGGGGAAATGTTTTATGACAGAATTTATGATGGGTATTCAATTTAAAAATGTTATATTTTTTTTAAAAAATTATATTATGATTATAATATATTTGTGAATTCCTTTTAACAAATTTAATTAATTAATAAAAATGGATATCATCAAAGAAATAAAAAAAATTAATATTAATTAACATCCATTAAATCCAATAAATTAATCTCAAAATAAATCCATCTAGTATCCAATGTTATCACCACCGATATATAATAAAACATCCCAAATTAAAAAAGACCAAACCAAACTATAAAGCAATAGTTAAATTCCAATTAAACTTCAAGAAAAATTCAAATTCCAGCCACTAAGTCAAGTTACACAACAAAACATCCAAAGATTAATGGAAATATTCCAACAACAAGACTTCCAGTAGCAATACCCTTTTTCCACGGCAATACTCCAATAGCCACATACCCAACAACACTCCAACCCACTGTAATTCCAGCCACATACCCACCCTCTTCCAACATCACTTTAAATCCAGCCATATACCCAGCAACATTCCAACCCAAACCCAACAAACCAATCTATCCAAAATCAATCAAAATATCCAATGTTATCCAATGCATAACATGCACACTACAACCGTTAACAACAACTAGTATAATTTGACGCTACAACTTTAATTTCAACAAATTGCAACATAAAATTTTCAAAAATGAAAGTCCTAGCTACAAAATGTACTTCATGCATTCCGGCAACCAAAAAAAGTAATAAAGTAGGAAAAGAATATAAATCTATTTAGTAGCATAGTCCAAATAATCCACAAAAACATACAAATATTGTACTTACAGTATAGATTTCCAAATAGAAAAGAAAACTATATATAATTTGAACCATTAGGATAGATGGGCATAAGCAGGAGCTAGAAATAATAAATAAGAACTAGAAAGCTCAATATATACTAGTGTAATGTGTTCCAAAATTCCCTTAAAAGCATAGGAACATTTCCACAACAATAGCACAAAAAATTAAGTGAAAAAACGAGAAGACTATCTGAACTTCATGTGCTTGTGTAACACAAATAGAAATGAAAAATGAGATAAGAGACAAAAACACTCAAATCCCTCAAGATAAAATAGCCTTCACATTCCTTAAAGATTTGAAAGACGCTGCCATCACTGCAACAAAATTTGGCAAAACAAAAGACAAAGTTAGGGACCACCCATTCAACAAAGTCCTAGATATTCCACAAAAGCAAGAAACATCTCACTATCACTGCAACATAAATTTGCACAAATGATAACCAAATTACAAGTTGATTTTGTATGTCTATACAGCTAGAAAAATGAGTAATAAACAAGAAGATTAAAAAGGTCAATAGATTAACTAAATTACGAGTTAATTGTACGTGTCTAGACAACCACAAAGAGGAGTAATAGCAGAGGGAAGCAAAAAAAGAAACCCATCACAAAGCCCCAAATAGCAGTCTGGAAAATTCACGTAAACTACAAACATGCCAACATCACTACAACAAAAATTTGCAAAATTGAAAAACCAGAACATAACTGCAACTTTATAGATTTCATGTATTTAAAGATACAAGTGTAAACTAAGAAACAGTTCAAAAAACACTCACCAAAAGCCGAGTAGTTCACTCCCAATACTCCTCAAGAACTCAGACCATTTCTTTAACACAGCAGCATAAAGCTTTACAACAGGGACATGACCAACATACACACTGCTCTTGAAGGAGTTAAGTGGTTAACTAAGAAAAGATAAAAAATAACTCTTTATAGACACCCTCCAGTAGGGTAGTTCCAATACTCATCAAAATCTAACCATTTCTCTTACATTGCAACATAAAAAATATTGCTCTAAAACATTCATAATCGAAGAGATAAACTAAAGAGAGGTAAGCAAAAAAGAAACACATTATAGAGACTCCAAATAGTAGAGTCAGGATACTCCACATAAACTACAAACATTTCAACATCACTACAACAAAAATTTGCAAAAATTAAAAACCAGAACATACCACAACTTTATAGCATTTAGATAGACATATATGGAAGCCAAAAACAAAAAGAAAGAATGGAAATGCCATTAGAAACCCCTCCACTAGAGGATGCCCCAAAAATATCACATAAACTCGGAACGTTTTGCTATCACTCACAACCTAACATAAAGAATATAAATTACAAAAAAGAATAAGGAACTATAACCCAGAGTAGCAGAGTCCCAATATTTCACTAAAAAGTAAAGATTCTCCAAATCATTGTAACATAAATTTGCAAAAGCGGCAGGACATTATAATGAAACTTCAGCAATTAGACAGCTAGAAATAGAATAAATCAACAAAGGGTAGCACTAAAAATATTGATGAGCAACCCGCGTGTGTATTGCGATTAGTTAGCCCCAATACTCAATAACGTACGGCAAGTGCGTGAGGAAGACGATGGCAAGATGACGACGTTCAAGATTCTAACAAGATGACGGCAAAAGGAAGTCAGCATCAAGAGATTGAGAGAAGTCAGTATCGAGGGTTTTAAGTCAGTATCCTTTGCCTTCTCTCTATGTTTGTGTTGTGTTCGATTGATGCTAAGAAGAAAATTAGGGATTAGAGTTTACAGGCCACCAAAATGGTGCATTTTTTATTTTTAAATTTTATTTTGTAATAAAATATTTTAAAAAATTAATAGTTAACATTTAAAAGAAAAACTTCGTCGTTCCAACTTACTTGAAATGAGGATGTTTCTTCATTCACATAACATTTTATTTTGAATGGTACCCAAATTTTCTGTCAAAAACGCGCCAAAATTAAGTCAACGCAAAAATTCTATCATGAAATATTGATGTAATAATTTTTATCACAAAGTTGTCATACATTCTTGAGATAATTTATTTCTATCACTAGTCCATCACAAGTCTATCATGAATACATGATAGACCAAAAATCTATCACAAATCTATCATGTTTTTATGACTTATGCCTTTTTTCTCAGAATCCGTCACAAAGTATCTGTCATCTATCGTTAGTTTTCTTCTAGTGAATTAAACTGCATCAAAGGACAAAGATGATCAGAGAAGATTGGCAAGGAAGTGCAAACCTTAAACAAGATACAATAATTATTTTGACAACTTAATCAATATTAACCATCAAGAGTGCTAACAATAGTAGATAATGCATTTTTTATCTAAGCACTTAAAGACAATATAAAAAGTTGCTCGTTGATTTTTATATTATCAGATTATAATATTCCATTCTTCACTTGCGCGTACTGTATTTGTCGCTGGCAAAATTGGGGGACAAACAAAAAGAAAAAAACACTAATGTGTATTTTTTTTTCCATTTAAAAGCCAATAATGGAATTCATGTATGCATGGAGCTCCTGTATATAAATATCTACTTGACTGTAGTGGCTTAATTTTATTTCATGTGGCCATAACTGTTTAAAAAAGAATATGTGTGATCATTTTTAGAACTAAAGCAGTCTATGTTTACATTAATTTAAACAGATCATAGGAGTCTATGGTTAGTAAACCACAAAGCAAAATTGGGAATTTCATCTTGGCGGTTGAGCATGACGGGGGTAACCTGGAATTTGTTCACCGGCGGTGTGGGTAATTACAGTTAGAATCAAAATGATTTCTTTTGATCAACCACATCAACACATGATGGTGGCCTGCAAATTATAAACCATATATGCCCTGTAATACCAATATTGTTAGTAATACATGCTAATAAGAGCCAGTTGGGTATTATTCTTTAAATGGTACTTAAAAAATCATTTTAATAAAATGAGAATAGTGTTTTTGATTTGTAACATTTTAAATTTGAATATGGGTCAAATATGATTTTGTAATTTTTTTAATGAAAATATGTTTAATAGACTGGTAAAACTTTGATAATTAAATAGTATCAGGACTATGAAAAATCTATTAATTTAGCTAATATTAATTAATTGATAAACTAATGAATTATTAATTCAGGAAGATGTTCCTTGTTTACGAAAATATAATCTTGTTTGCAGTATCAATTTACCTTGATTTGATATTCATTATGTTTTATGTGAACAATATTTGGTTGCATTACATTGGTAGTAATAAGACTGTAATATTTGTTCTTTTAACAAGTTAAACATGGCATATAAAGCCCTCTTGTGCAAATAAGTACATAATGATAATATTGGATAAGTTTTTGTTACAAACTGACACCACTAACTAGAATTTCATATTAAAAATAAAACGTAGAGATGAGATCCAAGTCTAAATCAATTACAAGAAAAACAATAAGAATGTACATGTTCCTTAGAAGCTAAAGTCATATCATATGAATTTAATTTTGAATTAGGAATTATTAATTTTTAAGGTAAGTGGGTACAATGGGAAAATAGGAGTTTTTCTAAAAAAATTTATTATCTTACAAATTTATTGAATTATTAAATTATCACATTAGTCTTAAGTTGGGATTGACAAAAAATATTATGCAATCGAGGTTATTAATTTAGCGAATATTAATTTACTGATGTTCTATGTAGTTGAAAATAATAAAAATATCGAATGTATTCGTCAGACATGTTTTCGTGTAAGCTTATTAATGGTATGTTACATGGATTTTCAGTTATCTAGCAGCGGCATATCCCTTCTTAGGTTTCCTTGTTTCTGCTACGGTTGTTACATGGAATTTTGGCTACTAATGATGCCTTATGCCCAAGGGGATTTTGCATGGTCTGCTGGTGTGTTTGTGGTGGGGCTACTGAGACTCTTTGACATTTATTTATTGATTGCCCATGGGTTTGCTAGGTTTGGGTTCACTTTCGGCAAATTTTGGGCATGCAAAATGTTGGTTTTTTGACCCCCCCCCCAATGTTTCGTTTCTCCATTGGCGGCGGTGTGCCCCTTTTCAAAGTCATCTTCGAGTCCTTCTTCCTTGTTTTATTTTGTGGCATGTTTAGAAGGCTTGTAATGCCTTCAGGTTCGAATCCCAGCCTTTGTCTATTGATGCGATCATCTGCTGAGTGGTTTCGGATCTCAGGCTTGCTAGCTTCGCCTTTGGTTTTAAGTTTGTCCAGTTGAAGGGAGTTTTAGGTTATTGGATTGCGGAGGGTTTGCTAGTCATAGTTTCAACTAGAAGGCCAATTTGAATAATTTCTTAGATGAGGCCACCTCCTGGGTTACGAAGCTGATTGTGGATGGTTTTGACTGTTTTCGAGTCTTTTCTTGGCCGCCAACTGATCCTTTATACTAAGCTTATGGTAGTCTGTAAGAGATTAGAACTTGCTATTCAGCTCAGTTACTCTGTGCTTGAGGTAAAGTTAGACACGACCACGATAGTTTCCTGGATTCCTTTCTAGGGCCTTGTTTACTGGGATTATGCTTATTCGTTGCGTCAGGTGTGGCTTTGATTTCTTCTTCTCCAATTTCGATTAGGCATGTGTTTCACGAGGCCACTTCTACTGCAGATTTTTTGGTCAATTAGGCCTGTATGCATCAGGTTAGTCGGTGTTTTTTCTGTTCTCGAAATCTTCTTGCAGGCGTATCTAGTATTTTCTATTTGGATACATAGACTTTGTCTTATGTCAGATGTTAGGACTGATGGCTTTGTTATTCCATTTGATCGTTTTATGCTTCTCGTTCTATTTTTATATACTTATATTTGCTTTAGGAGGTTTGATTTAAGTTCCCCTCCTTATGTATTTACTTATTTACTTATTTATATTACAGATAGGGATCCCACCTAAACCCCACCTTCTATGTGGTTTCTTTAAAAAAATAATTATTAATAGTATGTTAACCAATTTTAAAAAATAGACGAAAATGATGACAGTAGTAAAGGGGGAAAAAAGATTATTGTACGTCATAAATTGTGAGCTAAACCTATTAAAAGAAAAAAAAAAAGACAGTTATATTGTGCATTACTTGAATTCGAAAAAATAATAAAAGGGTCAAGGGCCGGTATTCAAGTTCATCAACTGGATTTGCGTAGACTATCATAGTGTATTCAAACGTAATTTCCCTTTTTGTACAAAATATAAAATTCGTTTGATCTTTGATATCTTCCACAAAATTACCAAATTAGTGGACAAATATTACAGCCATGAAATAAACCTCCCAGGAACTGATAAACAACAACAATTAATAATACCATCTGAAGACAGAAAGTTTTTAATAGGAGAAATGAAAATAAACCACCACGATGTACCAAATCTACTGATTTTTAATATTTTTAGCTAGCGAGACTATTGCATAAGTGGGTTTGAAGAACTGAAAAAACTAAGGCCAGCTTAACTCAAACTTCCTAGATATAACGACATAAATATGATATAATTAGGCCACAATTTCTTTATATAAATATGATGTTATCATTGTCATTCCCAAAAACATCAGAATTAAGACACTCACTACATCTTAAGTTGCCTCATTCCCATAGGCCGTCCCCGCATGGTGTAGCTCGGCTCGTCGTGGATACACAATGAGTCTGCGGTCTTGGTGTTTAAGGGGTGAGATTCTTATCAAGATGACGACAAAGGGAATGATTGTTTTCGGGCTTACCATGATGCTGTTAGCACGCGGTTTGTCAGGAAGAGTTGGAAATGCAAATGAAATTAGCTGCGGAGCCATTGCTGGAGATATTAATAATGAATGTAGCAAAGAGCATCCCGAATTATGTGCTCATCAACAAAGTAATGAGTACGAAAGAGGATGCAGTTCTGAAGTACAATGTCGTTTGCGTATGATGAAATAGAGAATAGAGAATCCTTGGAGATTGAAGAATTCATTTCAAGTCCTCCACGATAAATATTTATTATATATGTCACTAATCTTCAGCTACAAAGCCAAGATATTGCTTCATTAATTTGTTCATTTGTTCTATATCTATGTCGATCTACTCATGCTAATAATTGGGTAAATGTTCCCTAAGTTTCTACAATTTAAGCAAATTATCCGGTTAATCTATGAATTTTTAAAAGCTATTCGAAGGTGTTTGTTGAATATCAATTTAATTTTTACATGTCACATATTATGTCTGCTTGAATTTTAAATTTTGTCATACTAATTTATCCTTGAAAAAGTAAAAATCTAATGGCTGACAGAGGTGTTTTGAGTAGTTCTTAAAAATATAGCGACTAACGGGTTCATTGACTCAAGTTATAGGGACTAAATTAATGAGCATTGATTTACCGAGGTATTTGTCCATCTCTTACATGGTTCGGAAATGTGCATGAGGATTTTGAAATACGTTAAATTGATTAAAAAAAAAAAAAGCGAATGGATTTTCAAAAATTATGCTTGGATTAATGTAAATTTATTCATTGCTTGAAATCTTTTCAATAAATTGACGGTTATTTGTTTGATTGGGTTCAACACACCTTTTTAAAACTTTTTCCAAGTTATCAAGGCAATCATCAAACGAATTCCCAAACACAGTCAAATCATCCATAAAGGCCTCTAAACAATGCTCAACCATATCACTGAAAATACTTAGCATGCATCTTTGAAATGTTGCAGGAGCATTACAAAGTTCAAATGGCATTCTTTTAAATGCAAATGTTCCAAAAGGACAAGTAAATGTTGTCTTTTCTTGATCTTCAAGTGCTATAAGAATTTGATAATAACCTAAATATCCATCTAAAAAATAGTAGTAAGGATGTCCAGCTACTCTTTTTAAGATTTGGTCAAGAAATGGCAAGGGAAAATGATCATTTCTAGTTGCTTCATTTAACTTTCTATAATCAATGCACATGTGCCAACTAGATGTAATTCGTGTTGGGATTAATTCACCTTTGCCATTCTTGACAACAGTGATTCCAGATTTTTTAGGCACTACTTGTGTAGCGCTTACCCACTTACTATCAGAGATAGGGTAAATAATTCTCGCATCAAGTAATTTAAGGACTTCTGTTTTAACTACTTTTTTTATGTGTGGGTTTAATCTTCTTTGAGGTTGTTGACATGTTTTATCATTTTCTTCCAAATTGATTCTATGTGTGCAAATTAAAGGATTAATACCTTTAATATCATTTAAAGTCCATCTAATCACGTTTTTATGCTTTTTAACAATAGATAACAACTTACCTTCTTGGTCGCTTGATAGAGTAAAAGAAATTACAACAGGATAAGTTTGTTCTTCCCCAAGATAAGCATACTTCAATCCCTCCGGCAGAGGTTTCAATTCCAATTTAAGTGCTTCTTGTTGTTAAGTCTTTTCGATGATTCCAAGCTCGTCAAATTCTAGTTTCTCATTATCATTTTGTAAAGTCTGAGCAGAGTCAAGCAACAAATTTATATTAGAAGTATCATGTTCAAGTTGCTTATTTAATTCAATTGAATTAACCAAACAAATATTACTAAGCTCAGAAAAATTCCATTTTTGAATATTTTCCTTTATACAAGATTCAAGCAATTCTTTTTGTTCATTAGTATCATCTTCATTCTCATTTTCTTTATTAAGTTGCCTACACATGTTAAAAACATTCAATTTTAAAATCATATTTCCAAATGAAAAATTCATTAAACCATTCCTATAATTAATCAAAGCATTAGCAGTTGCTAAAAATGGTCGACCCAAAATTACAGGAATTGATTTATAATTATTCACAACAAGTTCAGTTTCTAAGACAATAAAATCCACAGGGTATATAAATCTATGAACTTGCACTAAAACATCTTCCACTATTTCTTTTGGTATTTTAACTGATGTATCAGCAAGCAAAAGTGTAGTTGAAGTTGATTTTAGCTCACCAATATTAAGTTGAAGATAAACTGAATATGGAAGCAAATTAACACTAGCACCAAGGTCTAGTAAAGCATGCTCAATTCTGTGATCACCAATAATACAAGAAATAGTAGGACAATCAGGATATTTATATTTAATCTTATTATTAGTAGATAGAATTGTACTTACTTGTTCGGCCATGAAAGCACTTTTTTTTACCTTCAATTTCCTCTTGGCAGTGCATAAGTCTTTTAAAAATTTGGCATATAAAGGTACTTGATTGATTACATCTAACAAAGGAATGTTAACTTTCACCTGCTTGAAGATTTTATAAATTTCAGAAGAGTGGTTTGATTTTCATGGTTTATTTAATGCCTACGGAAATAGTGGTTCAGATGGAACAATGGTTATTTCTTCACTAGGTGTAAGTTTATTTAGTCCCTCCTTACCCTTTGAATTTTCATCGTCATAAGGTTCAGGAATAGGTCTATCAATAACCTTACCACTACGAAGAGTTATAACTAATTTGACTTGGTCCATGGGTGGATTTTGTTGAATTTTAGGATTTGGTTGTGGTTGAGCTGGAAATTTTCCTTTTTCTTGAATTGTGAGTGCAGAAGCAATTTTAGCAAGAGTATCTTTCAAATCAGAAAAGGTTTGTGCATTTTGATTGTTAATAGCATCTTGCTTCCTAATGAATGAATGCATTGTATCTTCTAAATTTTTCCATGGTGGTGGAACATATGGTACATAAGGATAAGCATTTTGAAAATTTTGTGGAGGTGGTGCTTGTGAAGATTCTGCATTATTATTATTCCTCCAACTAAAATTTGGATGATTTCTCCAACCAAGATTATAAGTCTGTGAATATGGGTTTGGCTTATTAAAAGTGTGAATGGCATTTGCTTGATCATACAAACATTCTTTAAGTGCAGGCAGAGTGGGACAATCTTGAGTGAAATGATCATTAGAACTACAAACATTACATGCAATTTCTTCAACAGATTTCACTTGATCATTTTTTTTTATTTTCTAAAGCTTCAACCTTTCTAACTAGGGATGCAAATTTTGCTTGTAAATCATGATCTTCCCTAATGTTATGGATTCCTTCATTGGATGGAGATGGTTGTGATTTATTTGTCAATTCAAAAGTTCCAACAGCATCCCAATGTTGTGCATTTTCAGCTAATTGGTCAAGATAATCTAATGCATCTTCAGGATTTTTATCTCTAAATTCACCATTACACATCATTTCTACAACTTGTCTACTTTGGGGTGTCAAACCCTCGCAGAAATAAGTGACCAATTGCCAAGTTTCAAAACCATGGTGTGGATATATGTTAAGCAATTCTTTAACTCTATCCCAACATTGGTATAATGTTTCTCCATTTTTTTGAGTGAACGAAGTGATTTGTCTTTTAAAAGAATTGGTTCTATGAGGTGGAAAATTTATTTTCAAAAACTGTTCTTGCATGTTATTCCAAGTTCTTATTGATCCAGATCTAAGGTTTTGTAGCCAGGTTTTAGCTTTATCTTTTAATGAAAAAGGAAAAAGCTTTAATCTAATTATGTTCATGCTACAATTTTGGTATGTGTATGTATTACAAACTTCCTCAAAATCTCTTAAATGCAAGTATGGATTCTCAGATTTTAAACCATGAAATGTTTGTAAAAGTTGGATAATACATGGTTTGAAATTGAATCGTACTGCTTCTGGAGGAAATACTATACACGAGGGGGCTCCGATTTTGGTCAGATTCATGTAGTCTCTCAAGGTTCTTGGTTGATCCTGATTAGGTGCATTATGTTGAGAATGATTGTCTCCCTGATCAATTTGAGGATTAAGTTGGTCCAAAAGGTTTTCGTCTTGAATCTTAGCCATGATTGATGGCGGTGATTGAGATCTACGAATTATTCTACCACTCGAAGTTCGAGACCAACGTCTCATGTAATGATGATGATGATGATGATATGTGTGAAATTATAGTGTAAAAATAATACACAAAAATAAATAAATAAATGGAAATTACACAAAATAAAAGCAAACTGAAAATTAAATAAACAAGATAAATATACAAGAAAGAAAGAAAAATATGAAATAAATAAAATAAAAATTAATTAACTGAAATAAAATAGGCGGTTGAACCTGCCGTATAAATAAAGAAAGAAAAAAAATAAATGCAAAAATTAAATTGCCAAAATTAAATTGCAAAAAATTAAAAGAAGAAATAAGGAATAGTTACCTCAAGGTGTAGACTCTTTTTCTTTTTTTTTTTATTTTAAAAATTACCAACCAATTAAATGTTAATTTAAATTATTAGGCCTTTGTTGTAATTTTTAAAGTCAATATTTAGTTTATTGAGTCCAAATAATGTCCAAATAGAGTCGAAATAAGGTCTAAATAAGTCCAAATAAGGTCTAAATAAGTTCAAGGATAGTCGAAAGAAATTCAAGTTATAAGTCCAAATTTGATTATTATGAAAAATTTCGGCAAGGGACATACTCGTAAATTTCTTAGAATTTTGCGGTCAAACTACAATTATGAGAAGGAGCTGGAGACAAAAACTTTTGGGGTGAAAGTGAAATTTTGAAGAATTGTAAGGATAGAACAGAATTTAAGAAAAGAAAAAGGAGGTATATGAAAATTTACAAAAATAAATAAATAAATAAAAATAAAATAAAATAAATATCTCTCCCTGACAACAGCGCCAAAAACTTGACACGACTTAAAAATGATTTCCAACTCCCAAGTATAACAGTGTCTTGTTGTATTATAACTCGGTGAGTCCGAGGTTAATTCACAGAGAAAATATTTAATTTGTTTATTTTATTTTTTTCTAAAAATAAAAATAAAACTTGAATATATGAAACTTAATTTAAGTGAACTATGAAATTGAATTAGTTAGGGTTATGGATTCACTCTTAATAATAAATAAAATTTAACAAATTCTTTTTGCCATTTTTATTTAGATTTATTGCCCAAAAGATTAAATATGTAAATTATTATTATTTTCTCATTAATTTTATTATGGATTAAGTATTTATTGTGCCAAAATTTAATTTGTCTACAATAAATCAAGATACAAAGTTACCATATCTTATATTAAGATATTAAGAATTAATTGTGCCAAAATCTATTTTTTTTGTCTACAATAAATCAAAATTTCAAAATATAAAATATGTATAAAACTAATTAGAAAATAATTTAATTTATATAATTAAAAATAGAATTTGATTAAATCAAATTCTATTTTTAATTATATAAATTAAATTATTTTCTAATTAGTTTTATAATCAAATTTATTTCTCAAGAGTTTCACCTTACCCTAACTGTTATTATTTAACTAAGCATGATTGAAATAAAAATAATTCTTGAAATTAAATTACTTATAATTAAAAGGATATAAAATAACTAAAATTGAAAATAAAACTAATATTATTTAAGAAAATAATTACACAAAATATTAAAACACACCTAGCAAAGAGGATTACAAGGGGATTGAGAGAATTTGAGAAGAAGAGGGATGATTAAAAACACAAAAATGAGGCTCTATTTATAGAAAAATAAATTCATAATCTAGTGCTTTTGCGGTCTATGATAAGCTTGATACATGCACTCCATACAACCATTAGATCAAGATCCAATAGCTGGTCAAATGTCAAAAGTCAACCTTACACGTGGCATCATATGAAACGTCCGATTTGATTAAAGAACGGTTGAGATTTGGCCGGTTAATGGGTGGATTGGGTCGACCCAAATACAAAGATTCGGATCCTTCAACTTGCTTCACCAATCATTGCCACGTGGCACAATCTTGGCCATTGAATAATGAACTGTTGAGATTTAGTCAAAATTGACAGCTATCCAGTGCATCCATATCTATTGTAAGCTCATTTTATCATCCAATCAATGGTTGGTCAACTGAAAAAGTTAATTTTTCTTGTAAAAGCTGGATTTTAAGCTGGTCTTGACCCTTCCTAAGGTTTTTAGACCTCCGGAATCCAAATTTGACCTTCATTTTCCCATTTGGAGCCTCGAATTACGTAAAATTAATATTTTACCTAATAAATACATAAAAATACTCAAAATTAAATAAAATTAAAACATAATTAATAATTCTTAATATATTGCATAAACACAAATATAAATTATAATATATGCACAAAATAACATTTTTATCCTTTAATAAATATACAATTTTTAACACTAATCAACTAGAAAGCCAAGATATTCACTAATCTTCATTAATTTGTTCATTTGTTCTGTGTCTATGTTGATCTTCTCATGCTAATAATTGGGTAGATGTTCCATAAGGTTCTAGAGCAGTTTGAGCAAAATGTCTAGTTAATCTATGTATTTTTAAAAATTACTCAAAAGGTCTTTGTCGAATATCTATTTGATTTTTACATGTCACGTATTATATCTGTTTGAATTTAAATCTTATCATACTAATTTAGCCTTAAAAGAGTCAAAATCCGATAGTTGACAGAGGTGTTTTTAATAGTTCTTAAGAAAATAGTGTATAACAAGCTAATTGACTCAAGCTGTAGGGACTAAATTAATGAGCATTGATATACTCAATTGTTTATCCATCTCTTACATGAATCGGATATGTTCATGAGGACTTTGAAATACATAAAATCATATTAAAAGAAAAAAGTGAATGGATTTTCAAATATTATGCTTGAATTGCTGTAAATTTATACGTTGCTTGAAATCTTTTCAATAAATTGACGATCATCTACTTGATTGGGTAGAAAAGCTACGAAAACGATAAATATCATCAATAAGTTTGACTTCCTGAGAGAGTAGCATAGGAGATAATATTAACTGAATTTGAATTTAGTATTGAGTTGAGCTGTGCCAAGTTTTTTTATAAGATTTTGCCACTCATGCATTTATAACAGTGCATGGTTAAGGTATAACTATATATGCATGAATGAGAGAAGACCACTAGGAAAAAGTGAGATTCAGACACCAATTTTTGGCTATTGCAATTTAATGCTCTTTGTGATTGAGGCCTGCAAGCCAAAATTTTCCCTCTCCTTTCTCTATGTCTTCATCTTCTTCGTCATTTCCTTTTTTAAGTAACCATATGCTTCTCTATTTAGTCCTAATTAACGCTTGTATTGAAACATTGGTTTGATTTTTCATGAATAAATTTTATTAAAAGTTAATAATTTTTATGATAGATTGGATTTGGCATTTTAGAAGATAATTAATGAGTGTTAAAGTATTAATATTACACTAAACTTAAATTATTTTGTCCTTACAAGTAAATTACATCAAGGTTATTTTGATAAAATTTTTATTTGATTAAAATTTGTTGTTTAAAGTAAGATTTATCGTGCAAATTGCCTTACTGGTTAAAATTTTATATCAAATAATATGGTATTCAACAATTAGATGATGAGATAATAGTCAATTAACCTAAAACTTGTCAAGGATTATTAACACTTAATAAATGACACATTATATGTCATATCATTTAAGATAAAATTTAGGATAAAAATTTATGATATCTATCATTACTTTTAAATTAAATGATTTATAGAATGACAAAAAACCTTTTACGATTTCATTTTATCTTTTTAGTCGTCATCAATTATTTGTTTCTTTAGTTGTAATAGCCACGGCCTCATATAGCTCTATGGGCCATCATAGAGGATTTGATCCCCTTGTTATTATTATTATTTTTTTCCTTCCTTTTCTCTCTTTAGTCTTTGTCTTCATAATCGTGTTTAAAAAATAAAAACGGTTAGCTTAATTAGAAAAAAAGTGAAAAAAAAAATTGGCTTAATAGGTTAGCTTAATTATGAAACAAAATCTTGTCCACTCATTAGATAAGAAGCAAGAAGAGAGGAAAAGATAAAATAAGATAAGGAGAGAATTCTTATCCCGTGGCAGAACCTGCGCCTTAAGATTGAGGGTGCAAGTTCTAATCTTATTATTTCCATTGTAATAGAATTGTGAGACAATTGTGTAACATATGTACCGTAATTTATTTAATTGAGTGTGTGATTTACTTTTAATTTCATCGTAAATTTTCAAAGTTTTCGGAATTGTTACAAATCGTTGTGGGTAATTGGATGCAATTATTAAATTGATCACGCTCCAACAATTTAAATTTTTCATGACACAAAATCGAGACAATTTGAACGCGATTCAATGGCCGCGTAGTTGGATTTTATTTCGGCACTCGGGTCCAGTATTAGCTTAATTTGTATTAAGCTTACAAAAAAAAGAGAGAAAAGTGTCGGTTTCTAATTAAGGAAAGAATGAAAGAGAGAAGCAATTCATTTTCTTTCCAAAAATAGAAAGAGAGAGAGAGAGAGAGAGAGAGAGTTGACCGACCCGTTGACCTGCGACCCAACCCGAATTCGTGCGATTGACTGGGCTGAATCTCGCTATTTCGACCACCTCATCAACCGAGCTTGGTACCAATCTGAAACTTGTGAGCCACTAGTTGTATCTCTGCCATCATTGTCGGCAAAAACCGACTGCAGCAATGCATGGCAATCAAGCTCAAAAACCTGCAACCAAACCCGTTTTTCTTAGTGTTGATCTCGCTGGTTTTAAGCCACGCCACCACTTGGATCTTTTTCGTCAGCTCACCCTCATCATTTTCCGACCAACCTCGTCACCTGAAACGGCCAGATCGTAGTCGATCGACTGTTGGAAAGTTCACGATTTTGGGGAGATCAATCTGACAACATCGTCGCGGGTGGGAG
Source organism: Luvunga scandens (assembly GCA_030449905.1). Lineage (NCBI taxonomy): Eukaryota > Viridiplantae > Streptophyta > Magnoliopsida > Sapindales > Rutaceae > Luvunga > Luvunga scandens. Next base: position 663,884 of record JASUUG010001012.1, read on the forward strand.
GTCGCCACCGACACCATTGGACTCACCGAGATTAGAACTACCATACCTGAGCTTCCCGTTAGCATTGACTGAGCTCTGGTCACCGTTGACCGTTAGGGGTAATTTGGTAATTTCATAAACTTTAGGGGTAATTTTGTAATTTTGAAATTAGTGGATATTTTAGTAATTTCAAATTAGGGCAGTTAGGTAATTTGAGATTTTGGGAGTAATTCGGTAATTTACATCGTTAGGGGTTAGGTAATTTGAGATTTTAGGAGTAATTCAGTAATTTACATCGTTAGGGGCATTTTGGTAATTTCATTTTTTTTAGGGGTAATTTCTTAAATTTAGAACTTGTGATATTTTTGTAATCAAAATTTAGGGTAGTTTGGTAATCTGTGATTCTGAGAATAATTTGATAAATTTTAGTGTCGAGGGCATTTTGGTAATTTTATGGATTCGGGAATAATTTATGGTGGATAAATGTCGTTTCAAGCTTATTAGTTATAATTCACATTTACGGATAGTAATTATATTATTTTCTTAAATTAGGAGGATCCATGAACGAGAATCAACCCACGGAAGCTGTCGATATCGAGTTCAGACATCGTCACTGTGAGTGGAATATACAAAATCTATTTTCATAATTTATTATAATGGTAAAGCATGTTTACGAAATAACTTTCAAATGCTTCAATTTAAATAATTTCGTAGAAATGGATTTTATCTGCATATTGGTATTTATTACGAAAAATGTGTTTGATTAATGATTTTGGTTACGGATTTCGATGATGCATGATAACATTTTAAAGAAAAGAAAAGTGATTTAAGGCATGTTAAATGAAAAAGGAAATGAGATTTTAGATGAGATCATATGTTTATATATATATGTGTATAAACGATTTTGTAAAATCATTAGACAGTACCCTTTCCCTCCAGATATAGTAATACAGATGAGATGAGTATACATGTGGTATAATGAATACAGAGATACTGATATTGAGATACAAATGATACAGATGATATCGATGAGCTATAGGCCTTTGCGGCCTGTCTGAGTACACACGGAGGCTTTGGGCCTTGTACTTAGGTGACTTTGTCTTTTGGGGACTAGATTATGCATGCACGATATGATGAAATATGAGATTATATTTCTTGATCTATCCATGTAGCTTCGGGGTATGGTTGTACCTAGTTAGTACGTCATTGCCCGTCTATTGAGGTCCAGATATGATGTGATATGATATGGTACTCCCCTGTCTATCCATGTGGTTTTGGGGTGTGATTGTACTCAGATTGTATGTCATTGCCCATCCGTTGAGGTTCGGATATGATGAGATATCATATGGCATTTCTCGATCTATCTGTGTAGCTTCGGGGCGTGACAGTACCCAGATAGTATGTCATTACCCCATTCGTCAAGGTTTGGATATGATGAGATTATTCTCCCGGGTACTTGTTTGGTGATAGTTTTCGGTATTCAGCATTGATATCACAAGTGTTATGACTTTATCAATTTTATGAGTATTATGTGATATTGTCATTTCAGTACATGATTTAAACTAAACAAGTTTATTTAAGTTCTTATGATATTTTGATGAAATTGTGTTTAGAAATGATATAATTATTTTTTGAGTAAGGTTACGTTCAAAAACTACTATCCACTCACTAAGCTCACTGAGTTTTATACTCACCCCATTTTATTATATTTTTTCCCCCCACAGGAGATTCGCAGATACAATAATCGACCCAATAATGATAATTATTTTGGAATTATAGTCACGTGATAGAGTTAGAAGTCGTAGATGTTTTATTGAGATATTTTGAGATTGTATAATTTGATACATTTCGGTGATTGTGGACAAATCTATATATTTTATCTAATATTGGATATTTGAATGATTTGGTATTTCATTGAGAAGATTGATGGACAAAGTTGGTTGTATTTAGAATTATTTTGAGAGTATTTATTTTATTAATTACAGATTTGGTTATGTGATATTTATAAGGGAGACTCTGCCAAATTTTCAGCAGAATCTTTATTAATTAGATTATTTCATAACTATTAAATAAAATTAGGTAGACTCGCCTTGTGGATTCAGGGCAGGTTGTGTCAGATTGGTACTTTATTATATTTATTTTTAATTTTATTTGTATTAGTTATTTTATTTTGAATATTATAAAATATTATAATAGTGTGTTAGCTGTTTGTGGTCGATTGGGAATTATTTGTGGGGATTGTGATTAGTTAGTTGCTTATTTTTAGGAGATAATATTTTTTATAGATTCTCTAACCCATAGTGGAAAAATATCGAATGATTATAATTTCGTTAGGGATGGCAGAAATCTTCATGGGGAAGGGGGCCCTTGGGGATTTTCTTTATTTTGAGAGGGTATGAGGGCAATTTTATACCGAATTTCTTATTCGGAGAAGGGACGGGGATGAGCTGGAATCCCCATCCCCTCCCCAATCCCCCATTTTCCCATTTTGATTTTTAATTTTATTTTTATTTTTTAGAAATATTAATGAATAGATAATAAAATTTAAGTTATAAAATATTAAATATTAGTATAAATAACAAATATCAAAATATTTATACAAATATACTATGAAATTTTCAAGCCCAATTAACTAATTGTAATCTTGAATTACTATTTGATTTGATCTTATTTAAAAGGCCTTGGTTCAAAATTTTTGTTTTAAACTTTTATCTAATAAAACAAAAATTAAAATAAAAGCTAACACTATAATATCCAAACTTTACTAAAATATGTTGTCAAATTGTACTTTTATTTAAATTTTATATTTTAATAGATTAAATCAAATTCAAAAACTAAAAACGCATAAGTTATTTAGGAGTTTTTCGGGGCTAATGTAACATATGAACCGAAATTTATTTAATTGAGTGTTGTTGTGCAAATTTTATTGAACTCGCAAGCGCACGAATCTATTGTAGAATAGATCAACGGTGACGAGTGTCGATCCCAGGAGGAGGTGAATTTTAATTGTGTGTAGAATTAATTTTATAAGTGGGTGGTTGGATTTTTAATGAAAGAGATGTAGGCTATCTTATGATTTAAATTAGAGTGACGGGAATAAACTATTAAAATGAAGTGCTTGGATCTCCGGATTTGTACTCAAACATGCACTATCGACTTAACATTCCTTATTAGTGCTAATTAAATTATGAAGGGAGATTTTTCACTCCTCATGAACCTCACTCTAATAGATATGGTGCTAAGTGCTTCCTATGACAAATAGTAATAACCTTGCCTATGGAGACGACTATACCAGCCGATATCTAGACAAGATTATTACTATCTGTTTATGAAAAGTCAAACATCCACGGAAGAAAAAATAAATTTACCAAATTAAGCACATGGAGCATGTTGAGACTTCACCTTCAACCAAAGCTTGAAAGAAAATTAGCTACTCATAATTGAACTAAGGGTAAAATGGAAATTTTATTAAAATATGTAGAAAATACAAGATGGAGATGGAATTACAGAAAATGGAGCTAAAAAATGGATTCAAGCGTGTCAAATTAAGGGGGGGAGCCCTCTTTTTATAGATACAATGAATAAATCATGGCCATCGGATTAAAACAATTTGGATGCTCAGGATTTCGCCACGTTGCAAGTTCTTATTGGATGGAATACATCATCAGGCTGTCATTCCGTGTATATGCTTGTACCGTACGCACATTTTTTCGGTCCACTAACATACTGCCACGTCGCCGGTCAACGCCACATAAGCATTTTAATCCAATAGGATCGTGACACGTCATCAGTCAACACCACATCATCAGTCAATTCCACATAAGCAGTTAATGCTACATCATTCGTCTAATCGAATGCTGCCACATCATCATATAGTGTCACGTCATCGAACAGTATAGGTGAACAGTGCCGTGAACAGTATCATGTATAGTGACGTATATATAAACAGTACTATTTATCTTTTTAGACTCCTCCTAAGGTTTTCGACTGTCCTGAGTTCAAAATTACTGTCCGTTTTTCTATCTGATCTCTCGTTCATTGTGAAATTAACATGATGTCCCCTAGACTACATAAAATACTTAATGAAAATAAAACATACATAATTAAATCACAAGGGACTTAAAGACATAAAAGTAGGGATGTTAGTGAGACTTGGAGTGTAAAATGATTATTTTCTCCATTATAAATACACATTTTCTAGCACTCAACAAGTGTATGATGTTATTTTTAATTTCGTCATAATTTTTTTTAGGTTGTCAGAATTATTCCAAATCATTGCGGATAATTAGATGCAATTATTAATTGATCGCGCTCGAATAATTTAATTTTTTTTTCGCGATATTAAATCGAGACATTTCGGACGCGATTCAATAGTTGCGAAATCAAATTTTATTTTGGCACTTGGGTCCGATATTAGGTTAATTTGTATTAAGCTAAAAAAAAAAAGAAAGGTGCCGATTACTATTTAAGGAAAGAGTAGAGAGAGAAGCATTACATTTGCTTTCCAAAATTATAAAAGAAGGAGAGAAAGAGAGAGAGAGAGAGAGAGAAGAAGAAGAAGCTGCTGTTGACCCGAGTTGACTGACCCGACCCGCAAGACTCGTGACCAAAACTCGATTGTTTCTCCCATTTTCAGCCACCTCACCAACCATGCTTGGTACCAATTTGAAGCTTGACTGCCGGCCGACATATTTTTACCATCATTGACCTTAGAAAACGGTCAGGACACCGGCGGCTCCAAAACCTGTGGTTCAACCCGTTTTCCTTGCCATTGATTTTGCCAATTTTAGGCCACGCCATCACTTGGATCTTGTTTCTCAGCTTCCCCTCATCATTTTTTGACCAACCCCGTCACCTGAAACGACCGAATTACCGTCGATTGATCGCTAGAATGCTCACTGTTTTGAAGAGCTCGATCAGCTGTCACCGCCGCGCGTGGGAGGGCACCGCTGACACCATTGGACTCACTGAGGTCAAAACTAGCAGACTTGAACTTCCTGTCACCGTTGACTAAGTTCCGGTCACTGTTGACCATTAGGTGCAATTCAATAATTTCATAAACTTTAAGGGTAATTTTGTAATTTTAAAATTTGTGGACATTTTGGTAATTTCAAATCAGGGTAGTTAGGTAATTTGAGATTTCGGGAGAAATTCAATAATTTACATTGTTAGGGGCATTTTGGTAATTTTATATTTTTCTAGGGGTAGTTTTATAAATTCAAAACTTATGGATATCTTTGTAATCGGAATTGAGGATAGTTTGATAATATGTGATTCTGAGAATAATTTGATGAATTTTGATGTCGAGGGCATTTTGGTAATTTTATGAATTTGAGAATATTTTATTGCAGATAAATGTCATTTCGAGTATATTAGCTATAACTCGCAATTATAGTTAGTAATTATGTTATTTCCTTAAATTAGGAGGACCCCAGAACGAGAATCAACCTGCGGCCGTTGTCGATACCGAATTTGGATACCGTCACTGTGAGTGGAATATACAAAACCTATTTTCATTGTAGTTTATTATGATTTTAAAATATGGTAAAGCCTGTTTACGAAATTGATTTTAAAGGCTTCAATTTAATGATTTTATATAAATGGATTTTATCTGTGTTTTGGTATTTATTACAAGAAATGTGTTTGATTAATAATTTTGGTTACCGATTTTGAATATGCATGATAATATTTTAAAGAAAAGAAAATCATATTTAAGACATGTTAAATTAAAAAGAAAAAGAGATTTTGAATGAGATTTTGGATGAGATTTCGAATGAGATTTCGGGTGAAATTATATATTTATGTATATGTATACAAAGGTATATGAATATGAGCATAATGATCGTTTTTAAAATCATTAGACAGTACCCTTCCCCTTCAGATACAGTGATACAGATGAGATGAGATATGCATGTGGTATGATGAATACAGAGATGTTGATATTGACATACAGATGATACATATGAGAAATACGCTTTTGGGGCTCGTCTGAGTACACATAGAGACTTTGGGCAGTGTACTCGGGCGACTTTGTCTTTTGAGGACCAGATTATGCATGCACAAATATGATGAGATATGAGATGATATTTTTTTTTATTTATCCGTGTAGCTTCGGGGCGTGATTGTAACGAGACAGTACGTCGTTGCCTGTCCGTTGAGGCCCGAATATGATGTGATATGATATGGGTTTTCTTTATCTATCCGTGTAGCTCCGGGGCGTGATTGTGCCCAAATAATACATCATTGCCCGTCCGTCGAGGTCCGAATATGATGAGATTATTTCCCTTGAGTACTTGTTTGGTGATAGTTTTTGGTATTTCAATATTGATGTTATAAGTATTATATATTTCCATTGATTTATGCAGTATATTTGTGATATCGTTATTTGAGTAAATGATTTGAATCTAATAAGTTATTTAAGTTTTTGTGATATTTTGATGAGATGGTGTTTTGATCTGATTAATTATTTTAGAGTAAAATTTTGTTCAAAAACTACTATCCACTCACTGAGCTCACTGAGTTTTATACTCACCACATTTTGTTATATTCCCCCCTCCCCCACAAGAGATTCGCAGGTAAAACAGTCGACCCAGCAACAATAGTAATTGTCAAAATTATGACCACATTATAATGTTAGGAGTTATTGATTGATTTATTGAGATATTTTGGGATTGTATAATTTATTACATTTAGGAGATTTTGGATAATATTTGTATTTCCTCTGATATTGGATATTGAATAATTTGGTATTTTGTTGAGGAGATTGATTGTTCGGAGATAGTTGTATTTGAAATTCTTTTAGGAGTGCTTGATTTATAATTTTTTTTATAGATTTGGTTATGTAATAATTTTAGGGGAGACTCTACTGTATTTTTTGACAGAATACTTATTAATTAGATTATTTTCGATCAATTTATTAAAAACCAGGTCGATTCGCCCTGGGAGTTCGGGGCGGGTTGTGTTAGCTGAGGATCCCCTTTTATTATTCAGAGAAGAGACGGGGATTCTCTTAAGCAATTTTGATTGGACGGGGAAGGGATGGAGACATATGTAGAATATCGGGAATGGGTACAAGAATGTCAGTCCTCTCCCTTACCCTCGCAATTGCCATCCCTAAATTTTATTGCAACTTGATTGCACGTGGGAGTTTATTAGTTTCTTGCATAATCAATACTTTTTGAAGGTTTGACTTTCCTAAAATTAGCCCCATTTATAGTCTACTTTTCCTATTTCATTTGGTTTCTTGTTATCTTGTTATGAACATTTGTGTTTGTATCATTTTGGTATCTGAACGAGACAATGAAGGACCAAATCCTTAAAATGAAGCCACTGGAAAGGATACATAAATTGATTGAGGTTATGATTTTTGAACAAAAATGAATTTTCAAAGAAATTATCGTGCACGATGGGTGAAATATCAATTAAATTAGGTGCAAAGTTGAATTCATCTTTTAAGTGTTCGTACTGTCAAACACGTAGAAGAAAATTCTTCATCTTTCGTTGAAATTCAAGATCTTGAATTTCAACGATCAACGATCATTGATTCTGAATTTTTAACGATCAAGCAAAATATCAAAGTCTTCTGAATTTCAATCAAAGATGTCGCTATATTATGGACTGCAAAGAATTTTTCAAAGATCACCACGTCACCGTATTGTTGGAGATCTTGAATTCCAATCAAAGATGGAGAATTTTCTTCTATTATTTGACATTATGGACACTTAAATTACCCATCGTGCACGACAATTTCTTTGAAAATTCTTTTCGTTCAAGAATCATATTCTCCATTAATTTACGTATCCCTTGTAGTCACTGCTCTAAAGCAAGTATTTGTTCCTTCGTTTCCTTGCTCTATCGAAAATCATATGAATATTCAAAATGATACAGATACAAATGTTTGTAACAGGAAATCAAATGAATAAATAGGGTTAATTCAAAGAAATTCAGACCTTCAAAAGGAGTGATGGTATGCTTAGGTTGAATACTTGGTTTGCATCCTAATTGATATGTCACCAATTGAATTTTACTATTTAAATTAAAAATTATAAGACTTATAATTATTTATCACTTGAACCAATTAAATAGTGATAGAACATTTGCCACATCAATTAGAATACAAACTAAGGATTCCAACTAAGTATAGCATTATTGCACCAAAAAATATTGGTTTTTTAGAGAAACCAATAAACTCCTGCATACAACTCAAGTTGCAATAAAAATGTAATAATTCAACACTTCTTCGTTATGACGACATATCATAGTCCAACTATCTCTTAAAAGGACAAGGATCATCTCCTAGTATTTTTTCTCTCCTAGTCTCTCCTAGTAAAAATAAGTGGCTAAAATTAAATTTTAAACCAACTTTATTTATTGTATTTACAATTAAGCCAACTTTTTTCATTAAATTTGAAAGACTAGGAGAGACTAGGAGAGAAAAACACTAGGAGAGGATCTTGATCCCTCTTAAAAATAAGCAACTAGACTAATCACAATCCTCACATACAATTCCCATGCAACCACAACCACTAAACCACTACTAGATAATATTTTATACTAATTAAATAAAATAACTAATACAATAAAACTAAAATATAAACAAAATAACGTACTCATCGAATCAAATTGACTTCGGTTAGACTTAGGTGGCGTTTGTTTTTTAACTTAATAAGTTAAAGTGACTTAACTTAATTAATTAAGTTAATTAGAGGTGTTTGTTTTTATAACTTAATGGGACTTTTCAGATAATTTTGACTTAATAAAAGAAGCCAATTTTTTTAGCTTTTTGCTGAATAGAAGAATCTGAATTAAGTTAATTAATTTCTAATATCAAAAATATCCCTATTTTATAATTTGTTTTTCATATATATTCCAAAACTCACCCATAGACGTTTATCCTACATAATCTCATCTTTACATGAGACAACTTCGAGATGAAATAACAAATCAACTATTTCAATCATTTTGTTAGTTTTTTTCTTTTATTATGTACTATTATTGAGAATTAGTGATAAAATTTAAAATTTATGATATTTTATATATTATAATTCCAAAATCATTATGTATTCACTTGAATATAGTTTTACTTATAAATATTAAAATATTATGGTATTTAGTGTATTATTTATTTGACATTTAAATTTAATAAGAGTACAAATGTAAAAATATATATTTTCATATTTTTAAGTTTAAAAAACAAACAACTTAATACTTATTTTCAGAGATTCAGATAAAAAAAACAAATACATTATTCAGATTCAGACATTCAGATCTATTCAGAATTTCAGACTAATTCAGATCTATTCAGATTTCAGACGGAAAAACAAACGCCACCTTAGTGTAAACACATAAAATAAAGAAACAAAAGACACGGTGTGCTACTTTCAACTAATTAATGTCAATAAAGATATTCAATGAAAATGAGATATTTTGTGTTCACTCTAAGTCTTAACCTGCATTTTCTAAAGCGTGTGTACACACACACACACACACTCATACATACATAAACATATAGACATATGATATATCTATATACACTTTAGTCACACATTCTATTATTTTCACATCCCATATTTTCATCTGATCAAGATCTCTCGTCTATTGAACTGCTATGGCTTCTTCTTCTTCTTCTCATTCTCGAAACAATAAGTATGATGTTTTCCTTAGTTTCAAAGGAGAGGATACCCGTGATAACTTTACTAGCCATCTCTATTCAGCTTTGTCTCAAAAAAGTATTGAAACTTTCATTGACAGCAATCTAAAGAGAGGAGATGAAATTTCACAGTCTCTTGTGGATGCAATTGAAGCATCAAGCATCTCCATTATCATTTTCTCGGAAAGCTATGCTTCTTCAAGTTGGTGTCTAGATGAACTTTTAAGGATCCTGGAATGCAAGACTAATTATGGACAGATTGTGATACCAGTCTTCTATCGTGTGGATCCATCACATGTGAGAAAGCAAATTGGGAGTTTTGGGGATTCATTTTCGAAACTGGAAGAACAATTTCCAGACAGGATGCAAACTTGGAGGATTGCATTGACGGAAGCAGCCAATCTTTCTGGCTTTGATTCTCATGTCGTTAGGTAACAATAATTATCTCTCTTTTTATCTCTCTATATATATGGTCTTGCGAAGTTACATCATCAGTAACTTATAGTAAACGTCACTCATGAACTCCCGAGTGTCTCACAGGCTGCCATATTCTTGAATTAGGTGACTGCTTATGGGTTGTTGTATAATGTAGTAGCTTACCTGTATATATTTGTCTAATTCTAGTACATTACCTGCGATATTAATTAATTATTATGAATAATTAGTTTAATAGAACAAATAAATAATTCTAATATCATTTTTCAATTAATATCAGGTCGTTGTCTTGGATATTTTAAGAGAAAATGATCAAAACTCTCTCACTCTCTCTTTTTTTTTTTTTTGGTGGATTTGAATCATTTTCCTCTCATGTTTCAAAATCTATCAATGCAGTGATTTACTGGACCAGTGATAAAATAGTAAAATACACGAATAAAGTAACAATTTTTCAAAACACGTCGGGAAAATAATTAATTTATTAAAATAACAAGGGGTTTGTTCATTTTACTCTGTTTTGTTTGATTAAGTTACAGCAACGTTAACCTCTACGTTAAATTAGCTACCACTGCATGGACATTCTATTAATTTGTCTCCTTTTCAAATACTTGAACTTGATGCCATTATATTTTGCTAGGCCAGAATCTCATCTTATTGAGGTAATCGCCAATGAAGTTTTGGAGAGGCTAGATGATGCATTTCAAAGTGAAAGCAAAGACCTGGTTGGAGTAGAATGTCGCATTAAAGAAATTGAAGCGTTGTTAGGTACTGGGTCGACGGACGTTTACAAATTAGGGATTTGGGGCATTGGTGGTATAGGCAAAACCACAATCGCTGGTGCTACTTTTAACAAAATCTCAAGACATTTTGAAGGTTCTTACTTCGCTCATAATCTTAGAGATGCAGAACAAACCTGTCGATTACCTCACTTGCGACAGGAGCTTCTTTCTGCATTATTATGTGGTGAAAATGTGAAGAACATTCCAAATACCGGGCTCAACTTTCAAAGTAAAAGGCTTACTCGCAGGAAGGTTCTAATAGTTTTTGATGATGTGAATCATCCAAGACAAGTAGAATTCTTAATTGGACATCTTGATAGGTTTGCTTCTGGGAGTCGAATAATAATAACAACAAGAGATAAACAAGTGCTATCAAGTTGTCGGGTCAATCAAATATACCAGGTGAAGGAATTAGAAGGTGTTGTTGCACTTGAGCTTTTTAGTCGATTTGCTTTCGGAAGCGACCATCTCGACGCAAATTATATAGAGCCCACGCAGGAGGTAATAAAATACGCTCAGGGAGTTCCATTGGTTCTTAAAGTTTTGGGTTCCTTTCTATTCAAAAGGAGAAAAGAGGAATGGGAAAGTGCAATAAGGAAACTGGAAAACGTTCCTCACATGGAGATCCAAGCAGTTTTCAAAATAAGTTTTGATGGTTTGGACGACCATGAGCAGAATATTTTTTTAGATATTGCATGTTTCTTGAAAGAGGAGCGTAGAGATCAAGTATTAAGTTTTCTAGATGCCTGTGGGTTCTTTGCAGAAATAGGATTACGCGTTCTCGTCGATAAGTCTCTAATAACGATATCACACTCTAACACAATAACAATGCATGACTTGCTACAAGATATGGGAAGAGAAATTGTCCGAAAAGAATCAATCCATTATCCAGGAGAGCGCAGTCGATTGTGGCATCATAAAGATATTTATGAAGTTTTGACAAAAAATATGGTGAGCAACAGCAGTTTCTCAATTGTATCTTTTTCATGTCAGATTTAGATTAGTATTTTGTCTAATTTTTTCTTTTTGAATAAAAGTAGAACTAATACGGTTTGGAATTAATGAATGAATGAATATAAAGGAAAATCTGTTAAAAAATGATTTAGTTAAATCGATAATGCGCCCCGCTTAGTTCTTATTTTTTTATCTTAGATTTAGATTAGTGTTTATTGTTAATGAAGGTTACTTTCTTATTTGGGTGCTTGTAGAAAGAAACTTAAAAACAAAAACTTTTTAAAAGCATAGATGAGCGAGGAAGTCATAAGATATTAAACGATATTTAAATGTTTCCAAATTTGATTAATTTTTTTCTTCATAATATGGTACAATTTAATAGATATTTTTATAATCGGTATTCAATTGGGACTTGCCTGAGAAATTTACTTCCATTCAATTGTTATGTAATTGGGAAGGGAAGGGGGAGTCCCGGCTTAATTTGGTTCGGCCTAGAAGCCCACGAGTTTCATTCAATCCATAAGTTGGTGAAAATGTTAACGGAGCATAAAAAGACAAGTACATGCATGCATATTAAATGAATGCACCCTCACCCTAAATTGAATGTATGATGTTACGCTTAAGCCGGTGACCTCTTGCATCTACCGCAAGAGCCACTTGAAATATCTTTTAGGAATAAATTAACCATTTTATCCTTGTTTATTAATTCTTTTAACCAAGTTAAAAATGTATAGAAAACTCGGGAGTTTTTCAGATTTGCTCTCACGTAGACATTTAATTTCCTACACTTTTAACAAACTTTCTACTAATATTTTTTCGTACTTCCAGCATAGTATTTCTTACATCATTATATAATCTCTTCACTTTTAAGATCTTGGAACTAAATATGCAATTAATTGGAGGCTTGATTGAGTGATCTTCAAGCAGAGTTATTTGACAAGTCAATTGAATTGAAGTAGGTAGGAGCTAAAAAAAATCCTGTAATTAATAATAAAATTTTCAAAAATTAATGACGAATATGGGGTTATAATTGCATGGCATCATGTAAATAAAGCATATATGTAATACTTTGTTGGGTTTATAATTTAGATTAAAATTTCGAAAATCAAAGTTTTATGAGGCTTATGGTTGCAGGGCACCATTTAAAAAAAAATTATTGGGCTGTTGTAAGGTAATATAGAATTTGGACATTAAACATTTTCTTTAATTTTTCTATTCTATATTTGCTAGTAGCTCAATAGAAATTAATAGCAATATAATCTTTATTTTTGAAAGAGAAAATAGATGGATTCACTAATTAACAAAAACGAAAACTGGATGCTAGTAAATATCATGTCAATTCATAGTTTATATGTCTAATACTACTAATTTACTTGTATTATTTTGTTTATTTGTGCATTGGCAAATTAGAGTTTGGCAGCCTAACAATAAATATATATTTGAATTATATAAATTTGATTTTAACTTTTTGATCTTTTATTAATTATTAGGGGACTGAAAAAATTGAGGGCATCTGCTTGGATATGTCTAAAGTGAAAGAGATTTATGTAAATTCCAATGCTTTCACAAAGATGAGTAAATTAAGATTTTTGAAATTCTATAGCTCATCAATCAATGGAGAGAACAAATGTAAGATATCTGATTTCTAAGGTCCTGGATTTGCTGAATTGAGATACCTTCACTGGCATGGATATCCATTGAAATCATTGCCTTCAAATATTCATCTGGAAAAACTTGCCTTACTTGAAATGCCTCGTAGCAATATTCAACAACTTCGGAAAGGTGTCCAGGTATGTATATATTCGTATCTTCATATAAGAGGAGGTTTAAGAGTTCATTTCTTTTTTAAGACAATTTAACACCAAATCCTACAATCTATGTAATTGCTACTATTAATACTGCAGGATTCCATCTTAAATTAAAAAAATAAGTATGGAAGAATGATTAATTTTCCCTCTTATCTCTCCATTTCTTATTCTTTCTTCCCCTTCATTGACTCTCCTTCATTGTAGAGTGAGAACACCATTAAAATACCCTAGAAGTGGGATTTGCTTAAAGGTGAAATTTTTCTACTCGCTATGTTTTTACTGCAAATGGAGAAATAATGATGTGTGAGGAGAAAATAATGAACAAGTTTCAAGTTAGGCTCATTGTTTTTGAGAAATAATAATTTTGTTAAAAATAGTTGTCCATACAAGTATTCATCTTAACCTTTGAAATTTGTAGCTATAATTCAAAATCTAAACTTTTGTATCGAATGTTGATTAAAAAAGTTAGCCATCCCCGATCTACCCCTTAATATATATATGCAATGTCAAAGAATGAAAGATTTAAAGAACAGCATGAAGAAGATGAATTTCATTTTTATTGATTTCAAATGGCTGTAATGCAAATTTATACATAATATTCAATGATAAGAAAAGCCAGTAATCAATCGTCATAAATCAGAGATTCATCGTTTAAATATATAATTCATAGTGACTATGATTTCTTACCGTATATATGCATTTTATAATGACAATGATTCTTGCCATATATACACAAACATGTTGCAATTGATATTTGCTAAATACACACACACACACACACCCACATTCTTTTCAAGTAATAATGTTTATTATCATCCATGCTAATAAATGATTTTTCTTGGCCTGTGTTTTGTCGGAGTAGCATCATGGTAAGTTAAAGCAGAAAATCATTGGAGCCTACAATATTTTTACTAGAACTCCAAGCCCCTCGTTTGTTCCACCTCTGAACAAGCTTGTTATCCTCAACCTAAGCGGCTGCAAAAGCCTAAAAAGTCTTCCAGCTGAAATTAGCAATTTGGAATCTCTTAAAAAGCTTAATCTTTCGGGCTGTTCAAAACTGAAGAGGCTTCCAGAATTCTCATCAGCTGGTAATATAGAAGAGATATGGTTAGATGGAACTGCAATTGAAGAACTGCCCTCATCCATCGGTTGTCTCTCTCGGTTGCTGAACTTGTACCTCAGTGGTTGTAAAAGGCTTAAGAGTCTCCCAAGCAGCCTATGTGAGTTGAAATCTCTAAAAGTTCTTAATCTCGATGGTTGCTCAAATATTCAGAAGTTGCCCGATGAACTTGGAGATTTAGAAGCTTTGAATAGTTTGCACGCTAAAGGAACTGCTACAAGAGAAGTACCGTCATCCATTGTCCGTTTGAACAATAAGCCTTATGAATTAAGCTTGGATAGAAGCAGGAGGAGTGATAAGCAGATGGGTTTATTATTGCCTATCACATTATCTTTAGATGGCTTGCACTTGACTGATCTAACGTGTCTATATTTAACTGATTGCGGCGTCACGGAATTACCTGAAAGTCTCGGTCGGTTATGCTCACTAGTAGAATTGGATTTAGAAAAAAACAATTTTAAGAGAATGCCGGAAAGCATCATACAACTTTCTAAGTTGAAGTATCTCAATTTAAGCTATTGTGAGAGGCTTCAATCCTTATCGAAAATTCCATGCAATCTAGAATGGTTGTTTGCACATTATTGCACGGCACTGGAATCATTACCATCATCAGGTTTATTCTCAATAATTCATGAATCTTCTACGCAGCATTTTGACCTGAGCGGTAATTTTAAATTGGACCGGAATGAGGTCAGAGGAATTTTCGAAGATGCTCTGGAAGATATTCAGCTTATGGCAGCTGCACGTTGGAAACAAGTACTAGTGGAGGTATGACTTGAATTATTTATCTCTGTCCTAATTGTACGACGTTAGCTTTTGTTTTCTCTTTTAAATTAATTAAAGTTGACAATCAATATTTGTTTTGAATCATATATGATTTGTTTGGTTTTACAGGGTTATTTACTGGAAAAGTGTGGTTATGTCATCTTTTTTTTTCTCTTTTAAATTAATCAAAGTTAACAATTAATATTGGTTCAAAATCATATGTGATTTCTTTGGTTTTACAGGGTTATTTCCTGGAAAAGCGTGGTTATGTCATTTTCCCAGGGAATAAAATTCCGAAGTGGTTTGAGTTTCAAAGTGTGGGATCTTCTTCTTCTATAACCTTGGAGATGCCACCACCACTACCAGGTTGCTTCAGTAATAAAAACAGAGCTCTGGGTTTTGCATTTAGCGCTATTGTAGCATTTGGGGACCATCGTGTAGACTATTGTGACGGTTGGTTTGAATTCTTCTGTGAATTCCAAGTCAAAAGCAAGGATTGTCGGCCGCATCATGTCTTGGAGAGATGCGATATTGCGCTAATTAGATATGCAGAGTCAGAT
Source organism: Luvunga scandens (assembly GCA_030449905.1). Taxonomy (NCBI): domain Eukaryota; kingdom Viridiplantae; phylum Streptophyta; class Magnoliopsida; order Sapindales; family Rutaceae; genus Luvunga; species Luvunga scandens. The sequence continues at coordinate 679,933 of JASUUG010001012.1, forward strand.
CACTTAGTTTTGGGGTACTATTTGTTCGGAGATGAGGATTTGAATGGTTTCTGGGAATACAATTGCGTAACGGAGGCAGTGGCAGTCCAATTCTATTTTCAGGATTTTGCTTCTTCTAACAGTTTGGAGCGTTGCGGGGTGAAGGTGAAAAAATGTGGGTTCCATTTATTGTACGCCCCAGATTCAACGGAAGAGGAACAAACTGCGGGGCCAAATGATTGAAATATTAATTCTTGAACACATCAATGGCCATCGCAGCTGCTGCTACTATTTAGTAACTATGGTAACATTTGTTTTGTTGTTTAAGGGTCTGAATTTTTATGAAATTTAAATGGGTCGAACGTCTAAATAATATATTTACTTTTTTAAATAGTCAAATATAAATAACATCTTGTTTATTTTTATAAATATAATTATCTAACATTTATGTCTTCGTAAATCAAAACAAAAAAAAAAAGTAGTAGTTTTTATAGTATGGGAAATAAGTATATTTTATAGAGATATTTTTGGAAGATAGTATTTATTTCTCATTCAAACCTTTTCCCATTTAGATAAAAATCACAATAGTTTATTTTTTTTATTCAAATGTAAATATCTGAAAATCATATATAAGTTACAAAAACAAGTAAATTTAAAAAAGATCTTAAATGAATAAAATTTCAGACTTCAAAATTTAACAAAAAATCCCTAAATTAATTAATCTTCCTATATTATATAAGCCTTAGTTTTCAACTTTTGTCTCAAACCTTGGCTGAATTTTTTAAGCATCACATCTGAATCTAATTACTTAAATAACCTAAAAAATTTTCTAAAAATATAATAATCTTGTCTTTAATTGGTATGTTAATATTGTATGCCAGATTTAAGGAAAGGGATTAGAGAATATTTTTCATGCTTTGCTACCCTGTAAGGTGGCCCAAAAGGTTTAGAAGTAACACAGCCCTCCACGAACCCCTATGGCGAGTCTGCCTAATTTTATTTAATCATTCTAACATAATCTAATTAATAAGAATTCAGTCGAAAATTCAACAGAGTCTCCCCTAAAATTATCATATAACCAAACCTGCAATTAATAAAAATAAACACTCCCAAAATAATTCCAAATACAACCAACTTCATCAATCAATCTCCTCAACAAAATATCAAATCACTCTAATATCCAATATCAAATAAAGTACATAGATTTGTCCACAATCATCAAAATGTATCAAATTATACAATCCCAAAATATCTCAATAAAACATCTACGACTTCTATCTTTATCACGTGGTCATAACTCTAAAATAATTATCATTGCTATGTCGACTATTGTACCTGCGATTCTCCTGTGAGGGGGGGGGATATAATAAAATGAGATGAGTATAAAACTCGGTGAACTCAATGAGTGGATAGTAGTTTTTGAACATAACTTTACTCTAAAATAATTTTATCATATCAAAACACAATTTCATCAAAATATCACATGAACTTAAATAACTTATTAAATTAAAATCATGTAGTCAAATAACAATATCACAAATATACTGCATAAATTAATGAAATCTATAATGCTCATAACATCAATACTGAATGTCGAAAACTATCACCAAACAAGTACCCAGGGGAATAATCTCATCATATCCGGGCATTGACGGACAGGCAATGACATACTATCTAGGTACAATCATGCCATGAAGCTATATGGACAGACAGGGAAGTACCATCTCATATCTGATCATATCCGACCCTCAACATACAGGCAATGACGTAGTATCTGGGTACAATCACGCGCCGGAGCTACACGGATAGATCGGGCAATGTCATCTTATATCTTATCATATCCGGACCTCAACGGACGGCAATGACATACTATCTGAGTACCGTCACGCCCCAGAGTTACATAGATAGATCAAAAAATATCATCTCATATCTCATCATATCTGTGCATACATAATATAGTCCCCAAAAGACAAAGTCGCCCGAGTGCAGGGCCCAAAGCCTCCGTGTGTACTCAGACGGACCCCAAAAGCCTGTATCTCATTTTATCATATGTATCTCAATATTAATATCTCTGTATTCATCATACCTGTGCATCATATCTGTGCATACATAATATAGTCCCCAAAAGACAAAGTCGCCCGAGTGTAGGGCCCAAAGCCTCCGTGTGTACTCAGACGGACCCCAAAAGCCTGTATCTCATTTTTATCATATGTATCTCAATATTAATATCTCTGTATTCATCATACCGCATGCATACCTCATCTCATTTGTATCACTATATCTGGAGGGTAAGGGTATTGTCTAATGATTTAAAAAAAAAAGTAATCATTATACTCATATTCATATATCTTCGTACATATATACATAAACATATAATCTCATCCAAAATCTCATTGCAAAATCTCATTTCCTTTTTCATTTAACATGCTGTAAATTTGCTTTTCTTTTATTTAAAATATTATCATGCATATTCAAAATCGGTAACCAAAATCATTAATCAAACACATTTTTTGTAATAAATACCGAAACACAGATAATCTCGTAAATATGCTTTACCATATTTTAAAATCATAATAAACTACAAGAAAAATAAGTTTTGTATATTCCACTCACAGTGACGATGTCCGATCTCGGTATTAACAATGTTCATTGTTTGATTCTCGTTCGTGGATCCTCCTAATTTAAGGAAATAATATAATTACTATCTGTAATTGTGAATCACAACAATAAAACTCGAAATGACATTTATCCGCAATAAAATATTCTCAAATTCATAAAATTACCAAAATACCCTTGACATCAAAATTTATCAAATTATCCTAAGAACCATAGATTACCAAACTACCCTTAATTCCAATTACAAAAATATCCATAAGTTTTGAATTTATGAAATTACCCCTAGAAAATATGAAATTACCAAAATGCCCCTAACAATGTAAATTACCGAATTACCCCCAAAATCTCAAATTACCTAACTGCCCTAATATGAAATTACCAAAATATCCATTAATTTTAAAATTACAGAATCACCCCTAAAGTTTGTGAAATTATTGAATTGCCCTTAACGGTCAACGGTGACCAGAACTCGATCAACGGCTATAGGAAGCTCAGGTATAGTAGTTCTGACCTTGGTAAGTCCAATGGTGTTGGTGGTGACCTCCCACACTCGGCAATGACTACAAATCGAGCTCCCAAAAACTGTGAACTTTTCGGCTTCCATTCGGCGGCAATGCAGCCTTTTTACGTGATGGGGTTGATCAGAAAATGATGAGGGTGAGCTAAGGAAGAGGTCCTAAGTGCTGGCGTAGCCTAAATTCGGCGAGATCGACGGGGGTAATGATGAGTGGAGCCTCAGGGTTTCAAGCTTCAATCATCGGCGTTCTAGCCGTTTTTGGCATCAATGACAGCAGGGATACATCGGCAGGCTCTCAAGCTTCAGATTGGTACCTAGTTTAGCTGGTGAGGTGGCCGCAAATAGAAGATCCGGCGGGGTCAAGTTCACGGGTCCTGGTCAATAGCTTCTCTCTCTCTCTCTCTCCCCTTTCCATTTTAGGGAAATGAAATGTCTCTCTCTCCGTTTCTTTCCATAAATAGAAACTGACACCAACACCTTCCTATTTTTTTTTAAGCTTAATACAAATTATGCTAATACCGAACCCGAGTATCGAAATAAAATTCGACTACGCCATTGAATCGCGTCCAAATTGTCTCAATTTTGTGCAGTGACTAATTTAAATTATTCAAATACGATCAATTTAATCACTACGTCTAACTTACCTGCAATAATTTGTAACAATTCCGAAAATTTTAAAACTAATGTGGAAATAAAAAAATTCATAATACACTTGATTAAAGAAAATCAAGGTGCATATGTTACATTAAACCCCGTGGAAAGAAGCAAATTTTTTTAATGATAAAATTATTTGATGTGGAGTAGATATAAATCTACTACCCTAGAATATTGAGACGGTATTTTTGCTTTAATCAATGAGTAATGTCAAACAATAATTCTTTGTAGTATATTGGTCTATTAATGGCTACTGTTCTGTTCTTCTGTAATTAAAATTCTACGACTCTTGATTCCCTCATCACCATATCTTTGCAGTTCTTTTAACAATTTATTTGGCAAGAATAAGGCATAATTTTAGTTTACTCTTTACTTTGTAAAAACATCAGTAAAGCTGCGTTGTAATTGTTCTCGCCAATTAAAACATATGAGAATTGCTTTTTCATGAAAATGTTAACTACACCTCAAACGGGTTTTATTTATTTATTTTCCAAGAATTAAAATGTTAATTACTTTTTATTGGATACAAGAAATTCTAACTGTCTTCCAATTTTTCATTTTATAAAAGAATAATTTTATCAGTGTGTTTAATGGAAATTAAGATGTTATGGACCTTAATACTTGATCTTGTGATAATGTTATCGTCATTGTAAGATAAATATGTTTATATACAGTTACAAATTAAAAACTACCGGCAAGAAAATCCAAATGAAGTAGTAAAAAGATATAAAATACTATCCACTAAAATTCATTAATAATATGAATAATAATAAGCTAACAAATTTAGAATAAATCCAATACAATCTTTTCGGTAGAGAGAAGGCAGCTGCGGTGTCTATTGAAGGAGTAGCAGACATTGCGACATCAACTTCTTCATCATCGATAATGAAGAAATCTGCTGCTGCTTCATTGGTAGTGACATCTTCATCATAAAAAATTCTTCTTCTTCTCCACAAGGCTTTAAGCAGTCAATAGAATAGAGATGGAGACTGAAATGAGAACAAAAGAATATGAATTAGGTAATGGAATGAGAGAGAGGTACTAACATTAATGATTTGTCGCTTTTTTTTTTTTTTAAATTCAAAAATGTCGGAGAAATATTGAAAATAGGCAAACACAAATTTTTATTTAAAAATTTTTAACATTTATCGTCATATATTCACCTATCATTAATTAGTGGCTCCACATCAGATTGTGATATAGAATCTCTGGTGTACGGTAGAATTTCTTGAATGAACACATGAGAAACCCAAACTTGCATTGAAGATATAAGCTCAACACAATTGTGCCAACGATGAAGGAGAGACCAAGGAGGTTGAAGCCTATTATTCTTCCAATGAAAAAATAATGAGCAAAGAATCACTTTCAATCCAAATAAGCCATTCATAAGCTTCTTCAATTGCGATTATCACATCAGGTAACTCAGCCAAAAATGCAGATTGAATGCCTAACGGCACCACAAAACCCCCAAGAAAATTTCCCAATGAATCTCTAAAAAACCAGCAGAGGCCGGAAAACCCAGCCTACCCTCTGACACACCATCTGTATTAATCTTGATCCACACAGACGGTGGAGGGTGCCACCTCAAAATAAACACTTTAGGAGCCTTGCAAAGCTTAACAGGAAGGCCCACGCCAACCTGGACAAAGTTGAGTGAGAGACTCGGGAAAGATGAGCCTCATAGGAGACAATAATCCGACCTGGGTGAGAGCGACGGTTCTCAAACCTAACTAGATTTGTAGCTCACCAAGCTTCACCACTGGCATAAAGGCACACGGCCTTGAATATGTCATTAAGTTGAACTTGAGTGGGCTTTGAAGCAATATGCTCAATTAGATCCTCGATAGATAAAGTTCATGGGATCTTGGAGTTAAAAGCCGCATTAAGCTAACGCATTATGCACTGAGCAAAAGGACAAGACACGAGAAGGCGTTCTGCCGTTTCATCCGTGCAAGGGTGATCACAAAGAAGACAAACAGCTTGATCAACGTGCGAGGCTTTTCTGAGATATATCATCCCTGGCAATTCGGTTATGCCAAACTTGCCATGACAAGATAGAATGACGAACGGGCAAGACAATGGGGAGCGCAGATTGTTCTCAAACAATCATGATTGGATTTCATACTATACTTACCAGCTAAATAGGGCTCCCAAATCAATAAGAAAAATTAAATTCGGACACCAAATTTTGACTGGTGCAATTTATTGCCCTTTGCGCTTGGTTTTGGGCCTTCAAGCCAATTGCTGTTTATGATTAGTTTAGGAGCTTCAAGCGCAAACTTTCTCTCTTCATCTTTTTCCTCATTTCTATTTTTTAAGTAACAATATGTTTTCTCTAATTACTCGTAATTAATGCTTTTATTGGAACATTTTTTTTTATGTTCCATGAATGAATAATTATTACTACTGATTGTATTTGGCATTTCAGAAGATAATTTTAGGATTAAGCGACAAGATAATGGGTGTAAAAATGTTAATATTATATTAAACAAAAATCATCTTGTCTTTAAAGGTTATTTTAATAATATAAAATTTTATTAAATTATGAATGCTGAAAGGAAAATTTGGAGTGCAAATTGCCTTACTCTTTAAAAATTTATCTTGGCATTTATCAATTGGATGATGATATTACTAGTTAAAAATAGTTTTGCAGCAAAAATATTTGACTTGAAATTCTCATACAACATATACAATTAGCATAATTTACAAATCGTGCCTTTGCTTTTTTGAAAAAGTAATTTAGGCTCTTAAGTCATGATTGACACGACCCACCCCGAAACTCCAGGGCGAATCGTCCTAATTCTATTTAATTGTTCTGACGTAATCTGATTAATCAGGATTCTACTAAAAATTCGGCAGAGTCTCTCCTATATTTATCATATAACCAAATCTGCAAAATTATAAATCAAGCACTCCCAAAAGAATTTCAAATACAACTATCTCCGAACAATCAATATCCTCAACAAAATACCAAATCACTCAATTATTCAATATCCAATATCAATAAAATACATATGTTATCCGCAATCTCCGAAATGTAATAAATTATACAATCCCAAAATATCTCAATAAATAAATCGATAACTCCAAACATCATAACGTGGCTATAATTCTGAAAATAACTATTGCTGCTGGGTCGCCTGTTGTACCTATGAATCTCCTGTGGGGGGGGATATAATAAAATGGGGTGAGTATAAAACTTAGTGAGCTCAGTGAGTAGATAGTAGTTTTTGAACATAATTTTACTCTAAAATAATTAATCAGATCAAAACACCATCTCATCAAAATATCACGAAAACTTAAATAACTTATTAAATTCAAATCATGTACTCAAATAATAATATCACAGTAGACTGCATAAAATCAATGAAATCCTAATACTTATATCATCAATACTGAATACCAAAAATTATCACCAAACAAGTGCTCAGGAAAAATAATCTCATCATATCCGAACCTCGACGGACGGGCAATGACGTACTATCTGGGTACAATCACGGCTCGAAGCTACACGGATAGACAGTGAAGTACCATCTCATATCTCATCATATCCGGACCGTAACGGACGGACAATGATGTACTATGTAAGTACAATCACATCACGGAGCTACACGGATAGATCAGAAAATATCATCACATATCTCATCATATCTGTGCATACATAATCTGGTCCCCAAAAGACAAAGTCGTCCGAGTATCGGGCCCAAAAGCTTTGGGCTGTGTACTCCAACGGGCCCCAAAAGCTTGTATCTCATCTGTATCATCTGTATCTCAATATCAGTATCTCTATATTCATCATACCACATACATATGTCATCTCATCTGTATCACTATATCTGGAGGGAAAGGGTATTGTCTAATGATTTTAAAAATGATTATTATGCTCATATTCATATACCTTTGTACACATATACATAAACATATAATCTCATCCAAAATCTCATTCGAAATCTCATTTCCTTTTCATCTAACATGTCTTAAATCTGCTTTTCCTTTTCTTTAAAATATTATCATGCATATTCAAAATCGGTAACTAAAATTATTAATCAAACACATTTCTCGTAATAAATACCAAAACATAGATAAAATCCATTTCTATAAAATTAAATCAAACCCTTTAAAATAAATCTCGTAAACAGGCTTTACCATATTTTAAAATCATAATAAACTACAATGAAAATAGGTTTTGTATATTCCACTCATAGTGATGATGTCCAAACTCGGTATCGACAACGTCCGCAGGTTGATTCTCGTTCACGGATCCTCCTAATTTAAGGAAATAATATAATTACTAATTATAATTGTGAATTATAACTAATATGCTCGAAACGACATTTATCCGAAATAAAATGTTCTTGAATTCATAAAATTACCAAAATGCCGTCGACATCAAAATTCGTCAAATTATCCTCAGAATCACATATTATCAAACTATCCTTAATTCTGATTACAAAGATATCCATAAGTTTTGAATTTACAAAATTACCCTCAGAAAAATACAAAATTACCAAAAAGCTCCTAACGACGTAAATTACTGAATTACCCCTAAAATCTCAAATTACCTGACTGCCTTAATATGAAATTACCAAAATGTCCACCAATTTTAAAATTACATAATTACCGCTAAAGTTTATGAAATTATCAAATTGCCCCTAATGGTCAACGGTGACGGGAAGCTCAGGTCTACTAGTTCTGACCTCGATGAGTCTAATGGTGTCAACAGTGCCCTCTCATGTGCGGCGGTAATAGTGGATCGAGCTCCCCAAAATCGTGAGCTTTCCAACGGTCGATCGGCGGCAATCCAGCAATTTCAGGTGACAGGGTTGGTCAGAAAATAATGAGGGGAAGCTGAGGAATAAGATCCAAATGATGGCTTGGCCTAATTCTGGCTAGATCGACGGCGGTGATAACAGGGTGGAGCCGCGGCTTTTCAAGCTGCAATCGCCGGTGTTTTGGTCGGTCTCTAGAGGCGATCACGGCGGAGATGCATTGGCCGGCTCTCAAGCTTCAAATTGATACCAAGATCGGCCGGTGGGGTGGCCGGAATGGTGAGATCGGGCCGGGTCGGGCTCGCGGATTCGGGTTGTCAAACCGGGTCAACGGTCTCTCTCTCTCTCTCTCTCTCTCTCTTCTTTCTATTTTTGGAAAACAAAATGCCTCTCTCTCTCATCACTTTCCATTTATAATAATCGGCATTTCTCTTTTTCTTTTTTCTTTTTTCTTTTTTCTTTTTTTTAGGTTAATACAAATTAAGGTAATTCCAGTCCCAAATGCCAAAATAATAAATCCGACTACGCGGTCATTAAATCGTGTTTGAATTGTCTTGATTTAATGTTGTGACAAAAATTTAAATTATTCGAGCATGATCAATTTAATAATCGCGTCCGATTACCAGCAACGATTGTAACAATTATGACAACTTTAAAAAAATTTGTGATGAAATAATAATAAAAAAAAATAACATCACACTCAATTAACTAAATTTCGGTGCATATGTTACAATGATCCGTCATCACCATTCTTATTAGATCATGATCTGTCGCCAACAATCTCATTAGATCACGAGCTATTACAAACATCTTCTAGGTTATGATTCGAGTTCGATTTACACTTGACATGTGAGGGCCTTTCTCACTAGTGAAAGTAACTAACATTACAAGAATTGTTCTCTTAGAGCTAGAGAAAAAAATTCTTTCTACGTTTTGTATATATTGTGGCTCCTTTGTTTTTCTGTGGAAGAACAAGCCTTTTTATATCTCTTTTTGGTGGAAATCCTAGTCTTCCTATTTATCTCTTTTTTTATTCTATTAAATAAAAAAAATATTTGACTTGAATTAAAAGATAGGGTAAAAACCAAAAGTGGCATTATATTTGTTCTATTTTAGGGGCCCACCTTGTAAAATAGTACAAGGCCCCTTACATACAAGTATATTAATTGGAGTTTTCTACCAAATAATATGTTTAGGCTTTTAACTCAAATAGCTACTTATCTTGCTTATCAATCCAATAGGGGTTAGCTAAATAAGCTAACCCAGGGATCATATGGGTACATACAACAGTGGCTATAATAATTAGGCCTATAATTAAACTAGCTTAATTATTTAATTCTAAATATACTCCATTAAACTATTGAAACTAACCTTTATAATTGTATGTTATCTAGAATAGTGTTCTCGAATAATAATTCGACCCATGCATATTGATTTCATTATTGAACAATCTTTTATACCATATCGTTAATTAAATTAATATCTTAACAGTCCAATCAATTTAATTACATCTTATTTCTTGACGCATACTAGTTTTTCTCTAATGATCATTTTGAATATACTAATTATGTTAACACACTCTGACTAGAGAATTCTATGATCAAGTATCGAAAACCGTCAAGAGATATGTTGTACAAACTTTATATTGTCAATCTATAATATCAGTACTGATAATCACTTCCATCATGGTATCGAGTAATCTTATCTACAAATGTATGTCACGCCCATTGGTAACTTAAATGCAATGATAGTCACAAACAAAAAACTATAATTAACCCAAGATTAAGATTACAACAAAATCAATGCCTATGAGATTTAATAAGTCTGACAATCATTTTAAGGATAATTAAATCTCACATGTGATGCAGTTTAATGTAGTTAAATTACATCAGTAAGTTCATACATGATTAAGACAAATTATTCAATAAATTTATTACAGTCTAAACATAAATAGAGCGCTAACTCTATTTATCAACTGCGAACTCACTTTATTTAATTATAAGATAACTTGTATTTATGTCTTTTGTGAATTCATATGATAATCACATAAATACATATAATATGATTAAATAGATCTTACTCAAAATATTATGTAATTAAGATGTTTGAAAAATATCTCAAATATTTTATTAATAAAAAATGTATTTATTATAAATAAATAAATCAATTTGCTTTAAAGAGCACATAATACTAACAAATATAATATAGTCAATTCACTTAAAAGTTATGAGGAATTATAAATCACTTATTGAATAACAGATTACATGTCTATTGAATAACATATCACATATCACGTCACTTGGGATGAAATTTGGGATAAAAATTTAGGATGTCTATGTAACATATGACCCAAAAAAAAAATTTCAGTTTCTATAAAAGGAAAGAGTAAAGAGAGAAGCATTTTTTTTCCTAAAATAGAAAGAGAGAGGAGAGAGAGAAGCTTACGTTGACCTGGATCCGTGACTCGACCCGCGGCATTGACCCGAGCGGATCTCGCGATTCCAACCACCCCACCGGTCAAGCTTGGTACCGATCTGAGGCTTATGAGCCGTCGGTTGTATCCCTGCCGTCCTTATCACCGGAAACCGACCAAAACACAGGCAATCTAGCTCGAAAGCCGCACCTAAACCCGTTTCTCTTCGCCACCGATCTAGTCAGAATTAGGCCGATCCACCACTTGGATCTTGTTCCTCAGCTTCTCCTTATTGTTTTTCGACCAACCCCATCACCTGAAACGGTTGGATTGCCGCCGATTAACCGCCGGAAAGCTCACGATTTTGGGGGAGCTCGATCCGCCGTCACCGCCGTGCGTGGGAGGTCACTGCCAGCACCATTGCACTCACCGAGGTCAGATCTAGCAGACCTGAGCTTCCCTTCGCCATTGCCTGAGTTTTGGTCACCGTTGACCGTTAGGGACAATTTGGTAATTTCATAAACTTTTGGAGTAATTCTGTAATTTTAAAATTGGTGGACATTTTGGTAATTTCAAATGAAGGCAGTTAGGTAATTTGAGATTTTGGGGGTAATTCAATAATTTATGTCGTTAGGGGCATTTTGATAATTTCACATTTTATCAGCGGTAATTTTATAAATTCAAAACTTGTGGATATCTTTATAATCGGAATTGAGGATAGTTTGATAATATGTAATTCTGAGGATAATTTGATGAATTTTGATGTCGAGGTTATTTTGGTAATTTTACAAATTTGATAATATTTTATTACGGATAAATGTCGTTTCAAGCATATTAGTTATAATTCACGATTATAGTTAGTAATTATATTATTTCCTCAAATTAGGAGGATCCACGAATGAGAATCAACCTGTGGACGTTGTCAATACCGAGTTCGGACACCGTCACTGTGAGTGGAATATACAAAACCTATTTTTATTGTAGTTTATTATGATTTTAAAATATGGTAAAGCTTGTTTACGAGATTGATTTTCAAGGCTTCGATTTAATGATTTTATAGAAATGGATTTTATCTGTGTTTTGATTATTTATTACGAGGAATGTGTTGATTAATGATTTTGGTTATTGATTTTGAATATCCATGATACTATTTTTAAAGAAAAGAAAAGCAGATTTAAGATATGTTAAATGAAAAAGGAAATGAGATTTCGAATGAGATTTCGGATGAGATTTCGAATGAGATTTTTTTGATGAGATTATATGTTTATATATATGTATAAAGGTTGTTTGCAAAATCATTAGACAGTACCCTTCCCCTTCAGATATACTGATACAGATGAGATGACATATGCATGCAGTATGATGAATACAGAGATACTTGATTGAGATACAGATGTGATGATATTTTTCTATCTATCCGTGTAGCTCCGGGGCGTGATTTTACTCAGATAGTACATCATTGCCCGTCTGTTGAGGTCCAGATATGATGAGATATGAGATGGTACTTCCCTATCTATCCGTGTAGCTCCGGGGCCTGATTGTACGCAGATAGTACGTCATTGCCCGTCCATCGAGGTCCGGATATGATGAGATTTTTTCTCCAGGGTACTTGTGTTGTGATAGTTTTCGGTATTTCAGTATTGATGTTATAAGTATTATGAATTTCCATTGATTTATACCGTATATTTGCAATATCGTTATTTGAGTACATGATTGGGATTTAATAAGTTATTTAAATTGTTGTGATATTTTGATGAGATGGTATTTTGATCTGATTAATTATGTTAGAGTAAAATTATATTCAAAAACTACTATCCACTCATTGAGTTCACTGAGTTTTATACTTATCCCGTTTTATTATATTTTCTCCCCCCCCCCCAACTAGGAGATTTACAGGTACAACAGTCAACCCAGAAACAATAGTTATTTTCAGAATTATGGCCACGTTATGATGTTAGGAGTTACCGATTTATTTATTGAGATAATTTGGGATTGTATAATTTGTTACATTTCGGAGATTGCAGATAACATATGTATTTATTGATATTGGATATTGAATAATTTGGTATTTTGTTGAGGAGATTGGTTGTTCGGAGATAATTATATTTGAAATTCTTTTGGGAGTGCTTGATTTATAATTTTTCAGATTACATCAGAAAGATTATATAGAATTAGGCTGATTCGCCCTTGGAGTTCAGGGCGGGTCGTGTCAGTCTACCATTACCTTGAAATTAAATCATTTGTAGGGTGATAGAAAACCTTTTTCGATTTTCACTTTATCTTTTAAGCTATCATTAATTATTTGTTTCTTTAGTTGTAACAGACTCGATCTAATTGTGCTCTATAGGCCCGTCACAAAGGATTAGGATTCTCTATTTATTTTTATTCCCTCCTTATCTCTCTTTAGTCCTTATCTTTATAATCGAGTTGAAAGAAAAAATCCTTAACTATAAACCAATTGAAAAGCTGGCTTAATATCCAAAATGAAATACAAGATTCAATCTTATCTACTCATTAAATAAGGGAAGGCAATAAGAGGAGGGGTAAAAAAAGAAAAATAGAGAATCCTTATCCATGGCAGAACTTGTACCTTAAGATTGAGAGTGCAAGCTTGAATCTTATTATCTCTATTTGTTTAATGAGTATGATCTAAGAAGATATGTCTCATAAATATAGGTAGATATATCACAATATCATAATATAACCCTAGTTATACTATAATACAATTATGATACGATCAATATTTTATTTTATTTATCATAAATTTTTTGTATTAGTTATTTATTTAAATAGTATAAAATATTATCTAGCAGCGTGTTAGCTGTTTGTGGCTGATTGAGAATCATTTGTGGGGATTGTGATTAGTTAGTTGCTTATTTTTATGAGATAGTTGGGCTACGATGTTTTGTATATCTATCTCTAACTCACAGCGGAAAAGCGTTGAATAATTATAATTTTGTACGCGGGAGTTTATTGGTTTCTTGAATAACCATTTATCATCTCCTTTTCATATTTTATTTTATTTCTTTTTACAAACATTTGCATTTGTATAATTTTGGTATCAAAGCAATGCAACAAAGGAGCAAATCCTTAAAATGGAGGAGCGACTATAAAGGATACATAAACATATTGAGGCCATGATTGTTGAATGAAAGGAATTTTCAAAGAAATTATCGTGCACGATGGGCAAAATATCAATCAAATTAGGTCCGAGATTGAATTCATCTTTTAGGTTTCCATAATGTCAAACATGTTGAAGAAAATTCTACATCTTTCGTAGAAATTCAAGATCTTGAATTTCAACTATCAGCGATCCTTGATCTTGAAGTCATGCAAAGTGTCATAGCCTTTTGAATTTCAACCTAAGATGTCGCAATATTGTGGACTGTAGGAAAATTTCAAAGATCACCCTTGACGGTACATTGTTCGAGTTCTTGAATTTCAACTATACATGTAGACTTTTCTTCTACGTATTTGACATTATGGACACTTAAAGTTAAACTACCCATCATGCACGACAATAACCTTGAATATTCTTTTTGTTCAAGAATCATAGTCTCCGTCAATTTTTGTCATCTTTCTAGTCGCTATTCCATTTTAAAGATTTCGCCATATTGTGGACTATAGGAAAATTTCAAAGATCACCCTTGACGCTACATTGTTCGAGTTCTTGAATTTCAACTATACATGTAGACTTTTCTTCTACGTATTTGACATTATGGACACTTAAAGTTAAACTACCCATCATGTACGACAATAACCTTGAATATTCTTTTTGTTCAAGAATCATAGTCTTCGTCAATTTTTGTCATCTTTCTAGTCGCTATTCCATTTTAAAGATTTGTTCCTTCGTTTCCTCCATCTATACCAAAATGATACGAGAACAAATGTTTGTAATGAGAAATTAAATGAATAAATAGGATTGATTGGAGAAAACTCAGATCTCTAAAAAGCATTGATTATTTGAAAAATCAATAAACTCCTGCATATAACTCAAGTAATAGTAAAATTTTAACAATTCAATACTTCTCCATTATGAATTAGAGATATATATACAAAATATCAGACTCCAACCATCTCTTAAGAATAGGCAACTAAATTAATCACAGTCCCCACATATCAACTAAACTAACCACTAACACACTAGTAGATAATATGTTAGACTATTTAAATAAAATAACTATTTAAATAAAATAACTATTACAAATAAAATTAAAATGTAAATGAACTAACTTTCTAATCGTATCAAATTGACTTAGGTTAGGCTTAGTGTAAACACATAATATAAAGAGACCAAAAACGCGGCTTGCTACTTTCAACTGATTAAAGTCAATAAAGCTATTCAGTCTACATCAATTCTAAAGCAAATATATAATTATATCCTGTTGTCACAAATACTTATTTTCACATCCCAAAATTTCATTTTATAAAATCTCTCGTCTATCGAACTGCCATGGCTTCTTCTTCTTCTCTTTATTATCGACACAATAAGTACGATATTTTCCTTAGTTTCAAAGGAGAGAACAACCGTGATAACTTTACTAGCCACCTTTATTCAGCTTTGTCTCAAAAATGTATTGAAACTTTCATTGGCAAATATCTAAAGAGGGGAGATAAAATTTCACAGTCTCTTGTCGATGCAGTTGAAGTATCAAGAATCAATATCATTTTCTCAGAAAGCTATGCTTCTTCAAGCTGGTGTCTTGATGAACTTTTAAAGATCCTGGAATGCAAGACCAATTATGGACGGATAGCGGTACCAGTCTTTTATCGCGTGGAACCATCATATGTGAGAAAGCAAATAGGGAGTTTTGGGGATTCATTTTCCAAACTGGAAGAGCGATTTCCAGACAAGATGCAAACAGGGGAGCAGCATATTCTTTTAGATGTTGTATATTTCCTGGAAGGAGAGCGTAGAGATCAGCTATTAAGTTTCCTTGATGCCTGTGGCTTCTTTGCTGGAATAGGATTACCTGTTCTTGTCAATAGGTCTCTCATCACGATATCACACTCCAACACGATAACAACCCATGACTCGCTACAAGATATGGGAAGAGAAATTGTCCAGAAAGAATCAATCAATTATCCAGGAGAGTGCAGTCCATTATGGCATCACAAAAATATTTATGAAGTTTTGATTGTAAACACGGTGAGCACCAATACGTTCTCAAACAGTTAGTTATCCAAGTATTCGTCTTAACCTTTGAAATTTGTAGCTGTGATTCAAAATCTAAACTTATACGTCAAATATTGCTAAGGGGGAGGGGGTGGGGAAGGGGAGGCGTGGTGCGCTGCCCAAGCTACCCATTAATATGTATACAATGTTTAAAAATGAAAGATTTAAAGAACAATATCAAGAAGATAAATTTCTTTTTTATTCATTTGCACAAAATGTTCAATGGTAAAAAAATAATTAATCAATCATCATAAATCAGAGATTCGTGGTGACTATGATTTCTTACCATATATATTCATATTACAATGAAAATATATGATTCTTGCCATATTGCAATTGATATTAGCTAAATATATTCTTTTCAAGTAATAATTTTTAGTTATCAATTTATCATACAAGCTAATTAATATTTTGTCTTGGCCTTTCCTTTTTCCGGAGTAGCATCATGGTAAGTTAAAGCAGAAAAGCATTGGAGCCTCCAGCCCGTCGTTTGTGCCACCTCTGGACAAGCTTGTTATCCTCAACCTAAGCGAATGCGAAAGCTTGAAAAGTCTTCCAGCTGAAATACTTCATTTGGAATTTCTCAAAAAGCTTAATCTTTTTGGCTGCTCAAAACTGAAGAAGCTTCCAGAGTTCTCATCAGCTGGTAAAATAGAAGAGATATGGTTAGACGGAACTGCAATTGAAGAAGTGCCCTCATCCATCGGGTGTCTCTCTCGGTTGTTGAACTTGTACCTTAGTGATTGTAAAAGGCTTAAGAGTCTCCCAATTAGCCTAAGTCAGTTGAAATCTCTAAAACTTCTTAATCTCCATGGTTGTTCAAATCTTCAGAGATTGCCTGACGATTTTGGAAAATTAGAAGCTTCGAATTGTACTTTATACGCTATACGAACTACTGCTATAGGAGAAGTACCTTCATCCATTGTCCGTTCGAACAATAACCTTTATGAATTAAGTTTGGATACAAGCTGGGGGAGTGGCAAGCAGATGGGTTTGTCTTCGCCTATTACATTAGCTTTAGATGGCTTGCATATGACGCTAACGTCCTTATATCTAAATAATTGTGGCATCATGGAATTACCCGAAAGTCTTGGTCAGTTATGCTCACTAGTAGTATTGCATCTAGAGAAAAACAGTTTTGAGAGAATACCAGAAAGCATCATACAGCTTTCTAGGTTGGTAATACTCAACTTAAATGATTGTGAGAGGCTTCAGTCCGTACCAAAGCTTCCGCTCAATCTACAGTGTTTGTTTGCACATCATTGCACGGCTTTATCCTCAATAAGTTACAAATCTTCTACGCAGCTTTTTGACCTGAGTGACAATTTTAAATTGGATCTGAATGAGGTCAGAATAATTGTCGAAGATGCTCTGCAAGATATTCAGCTTATGGCAGCTGCACATTGGGAACACGTACTAGAGGAGGTATGTCTTTAACTGATTATCTCTCTCCTCCTAATTTATTCAACGTTTGCTATTTTTTTCTCTTTTAAATTAATTAAAGTTAACAAATAATATTGATTTAAAATCATATATGATTTTTTGGTTTTACAGGGGTATTTTCTAGAAAAGAGAGGTCATGTCATGTTCCCTGGGAATGAAATTCCGAACTGGTTTAGGTTTCAAAGTGTGGGACCTTCTTCTATAACGTTGGAGATGCCACCACAACTACCCGGTTTCTTCAGTAATAAAAACAGACCAGTGCTGGGTTTTGCATTTAGCACTATTATAGCATTTGAGGAACATCGTGTAGATTATTGTGACAGTTGGTTTGAATTCTTTTGTGAACTCCAAGTCAAATCCCAGGATTGTCAGATGCATCATGTCTTGGAGAGATGCAATATTGCGATAATTAGATATGTAGAGTCAGATCACTTAGTTTTGGGGTACTATTTGTTCGGTGATGAGGATTTGAATGGCTTCCGGGAATACAATTGCGTTATTGATGCAGTGGCAGTTCAATTCTATTTTCAGGATTTTGCTTCTTCTGAAATTTTGGAGAGTTGCGGGGTGAAGGTGAAAAAATCTGGCTTCCATTTATTGTACGCCCCAGATGATTGAAATATTAATTCTTCAACACGTCTATCGCCATCGCAGCTGCTAATACTACTTTTCAGTAAGTAACTAAATTAATTAATCTTCCTATATATATATATAATGCCTTAGTCTTCAATTCTTTCGGTCTAAAATCTAATTTGCCGAATATTTTAACCATGACATCTGAATCTGATCAGTTATTTAACCCCTACAATATCAATAAGAAGATGGAAAGTCCTTCGCAGGTGAGTACTCTGTGTTCTACAAGGTACACATCTTTCCGATTTGACCTGTGTCTTGCAAGTTTAAATTGTTGAAATTAATTTTTGAAATATTTTACAAGGTTAATTGCGGCCATTGCAAATGCTGTATTTTTAATGGGTTTCAGAATGAAGCCAAAAAAAAGTAGGTGGGTGCAGGTGCAAGAATTGACATGGAGACTACAGAGCTATTATTGCTGCTCCCCAACACATAATCCATTCGGTGCCGAGGAGGCGTGTATATATATAAATATAATTATATTCTCAAAATGCATTAATGGAGAACTAATTGTATCACTTTAGTGGCCATCTGGAATCAACTATATATGTACAAGTTGACATTTCGTAATATATGAAAGTCTGTGTCATATAATATTTATCTAGTTTAAAAAAAAAGTGGCATTTTTACGTTTCTCTTCATTTAAGAATAGGATTAACAAAATTATTTGTGTTTGCAACTGATGATGAAGTTTCTGTGTTGGAGCATTTCTTTGACTATAATAAGTTGATCGATGATGATTACTTTTATGCTCCGATTGATTGCTTGAATATTTCCAAGTGACCTGTTGTGTTTTGAAGATGCTCAAGAAACAGTCCTTGCTTGTGTTAATGTGTTAATCATATTCACCCACCACTGCTCCCTTTGAAAATTAAAACTTCACTTCTCTATGTAGGCTTGGAGTTGAGCCATGGTTTTAACACGTGCATGTGTTTGACTCATGTGGATCAAATTATACAAATTGGGCTAGGTTATTGGACTTTGAATTGGGCTTCGGTTTGAATAACACTCGAGTTATACTGTTAGCAACCATCCAAGGTCCTCTCAAAATTCATTTTTTAATTATACTCCACTTAATATAAAAAATAGCATTTTCTCTTAATAAACACTATTTTCTTTTGTAGATCCTTTAATTTTAAAAATTTTTCTCATTCTCAGAATCTTTTTTTTACCGTCTCGACATCTCTATTTTTTTTCTTCAGACTTTCCCTCTCTGCAAAATTAATAAACATAAACTCCCTAAAAATTAAAATAATCAATATGAAAAAAGAAAGAAAACGAAAAAAAATTAATGTTTTAAGTTTTGCAACCCAATTGCATAGATTGAAGAGAGAGTGAAAAATCATACTTGGGAAAATATATAGATTGAAGAGAGAGGGGGAAAAAAAAAATATAAGTAAGGTTAATTCTACTTGTATTTTTGTTAATATATGTAATTACCATAGAGTAGGATTTTTATGAGATTAACGGGAGGGTGTCAAACGCCAATAGTCTAAGTCATAATGCCGTGTCTGTAATTCAACTTAAAAAAAAAAAATCTACTAGTCAATAAATTAGGTGGAATTTTAATAAGACTTGAATCTTCCATGAATTGTTTTCCACAAAGCTTGGAAAACGGAAGCAAATAGCCACGAAAGCTCATTTTGGCTTAGTAATTGTTTTCATCATCAACATCTCTCCTCATCTATTGAACTAGCTGTTTCTATTATGCCTTCTTCTAATCCCCGTAACTACTATAAGCACGATGTTTTTGTTAGTTTCAGAGGAGAGGACACCCGTGACAACTTTACTAGCCATCTCTATTCAGCTTTGTCTCAACAAAATATCCAAACTTTCATTGATGACCAACTTAACGGAGGAGATGAAATTTCAGAGTCACTTGTTAATGCAATTGAAGCATCAGCCATTTCAGTTATCATTTTCTCTGAATCATACGCTTCTTCCAGATGGTGTCTCGATGAACTAGTGAAGATCCTCGAACACAAGAGCGAGTATGCACAGATTGTGATTCCGGTTTTCTATCGGGTTGATCCATCAGACGTGAGAAACCAAACAGGAAGTTTTGGGAATTCATTTTCGAAGCTTGAAGAAAGATTTAAGGACAATTCAAAGAAGCTGCAGAGTTGGAGGAATGCTTTGAAGGAAGCAGCAAGTTTGTCTGGCTTTCATTCTGGTAACATTAGGTAATTAATATTCTTTTCTGCTTAGTTATTTACCAGAAGCTCTGTTTCAAGTAGTGTATCTGTCTGCGCGAATTCCTTCTTTACACATGCTCTGTTAGTTGGTATTTATAACATTAGGCATCCTAACAGATCTGCGGATTGATGATCTTATTATAGTTACAGTTGTTCTGCTAAATTTTTAACTTGAACAAATTAATTTTAGATTCTTCACTTCTTGTCTTTTTAACTCCTATAAAAGAATTTTGTCAAAAATTAATAATAGTGTTCTGTCATATAATACAAATAAATGTTTCTTTAGTCTTTATATTATGGATTGAGTGTCTATTCAGTCTCTATATTTTAAAAAATATTTTAAGCAATCTCAGCCGTTAATTATGTTACATTTGTGCCCTTGCTTTTCCTTTGCTTTTACAATGATACTCTTTTAACAATCTTGGGGATCTTATGAAAAGAAAAAACAATGTCAATTTATCTTAATTGTTTTAAAGAAAAATAATAACAAAAAAAATTGAATTCATTTTTATTTTACTTTTAGTTTTAATTTGATAAATTAATTTTTTTTATCTCCATTAATGTCCCAACATTGTTACAAGGACATTACGTACATGTGACAAAAAGTAAGAGTGAGAGTGTTATAAAATCAACAAGGATATCTTGAGATATTTGTTAAAATATAAGGATTAAATAGACACTTAATCTAAAATGTAAGGACTGAAAAAGTATTTATCCTACAATATATTAGACAATTTCAATCTCTCACTCTAATAATTTAAGAGTATTTAGTCATATTTGGTGCAAACTCTCCTACTTGAACTTATTGCTATTTTATGTAATTGCTAGGCCTGAATCGGAACTTATAAAAGAAGTTGTTAATCAAATTTTGAAGAGATTGGCTGAAGTGCTTCCGTGTGATAACAAAAACCAATTGGTCGGCATAGAATCAAGAGTTGAGAAAATTGAATCTCTACTAGCTGCTGAGTCGAAAGATGTTTACATTTTAGGGATTTGGGGCATCGGTGGTATAGGCAAGACAACAATTGCTAGAGCTATTTTTGATAAAATCTCCAGTAGTTTCGAAGGTTGTTGCTTTCTTCAAAATGTTAGAGAAGAATCACAAAGATCGGGCGGATTAGCTTGGTTGCAACGAAAACTTGTTTCAGAATTATTCAAGGATGAAAATGTGATTCCTAAAATTGACCTCAACTTTAGAAGGCTCAGCCGTAGGAAGGTTCTGATTGTTTTTGATGATGTGACTTGTTTCAGACAAATAAAATCCCTAATAAGAAGTCTTGATTGGTTCATGGCAGAGAGTCGAATCATAATCACAACAAGAAATAAGCAAGTGCTTAGAAATTGTGGTGTCAAAGAAATATATGAGATGAAGGAATTACGAGATGATCATGCACTTGAGCTTTTTAGTCGACATGCCTTCAAACAAAACCATCCTGATGTAGGTTATGAGGAGTTGTCGAGCAAGGTGATACAATATGCCCAAGGTGTTCCATTAGCTCTTGAAATTTTAGGATGTTTTCTATTTGAAAAAGAAAAAGAAGTCTGGGAAAGTGCAATAAAAAAATTGAAAAGCATTCTCCATCCGAGCATCCAAGAGGTACTAAAAATAAGTTATGATGGTTTGGATGACAAAGAAAAAAATATTTTCCTAGATGTTGCTCATTTTTTTAAAGGTGAGGATGCATCTCCAGTAGTGAAATTCCTTGATGCAAGTGGATTCTACCCAAAAATAGGAATTAGTGTTCTTGTTGATAAGTCTCTCATTGCTATCAATTCATATGACAACAAGATAACAATGCATGATTTGCTAAAAGAATTGGGTAGGGAAATTGTCCGGCAAGAATCAATTGATCCAGGAAACCGCAGTCGGTTGTGGCATCATGACGACATCTATGAAGTTCTTACACATAAGACGGTAAGCATTTTATTGAGGATTATTATGTTGAAATAATATTGCATTTACAAATTTGATATACAAATATTTACATCGTACAGTTAATAGAAGAGTGTCCATGACTTTAAAAAGAAAAAAGTAGTGATTAGATGATGCAGCTATAAATTATAATTGCCAGGTCACCTTGGGCATAATCGTTTGTATAAATAATTTTGTCAATTTGTATAGTATGTAAACACACATATATGTTTTTTATGTTTAGTGTTACTTGCATTATTATGTTTCTTTACATATACGTTTGCAGTTAAGAGTTTGACCGCCTAACAATAACTGTAAACTTGAATTATTCAAATTTGATTTTAACTTTTTGATCTTTTATTGATTATTAGGGGACTGAAAAAATTGAGGGCATCTGTTTGGATATGTCTAAAGTGAAAGAAATACATCTAAATTCTGATACTTTCACAAGGATGCGTAATTTGAGATTTTTAAAATTTTATAGCTCATCAATCAATGGAGAGAATAAATGTAAGGTGTCTCATTTACAAGGCCCTGGATTTGCTGAAATGAGGTATCTTCACTGGTATGGATATCCATTGAAATCATTGCCTTCAAATATTCATCCGGAGAAACTTGTTTTACTTGAAATGCCTCGTAGCAAAATTCAACAACTTTGGGTCGATGGTGTCCAGGTATGTGCATCTTTATATAGGGGCTGGTACAAGAGGTTTTTCTTTTTTTTTTCTTTTTCAACACAATTTTATACATAAAGTTCTAGCCTTTGAATTACATAATTAATGTAATGACTAATATTAATACTGACACGGATTCCTTTTTAAATTAGTATAAAACGATGTGCTAGGACAGGAGGAAAAAGTTTCAAGTTACGCTCATTGCATTTGGGAAATTTTAGTTGCTGGCTTGATTCACCTCTATGCAAAACGATTTTAGCTCCTAACAGTTTTTTTAATTCATTTTTGTGTGTTATTAGTAGTACGAAAACCAAAAATTTACAAACCAAATCATCTGCTCTCTTCAATAGCCAGATATGATTTTCTCACAATATCATCAAATTGTCTCTATTTTTTATTCGTTTTGTCCATTTGTCTATGTTTTCTCTCTGTCATCAAGAATTAATAATGAATTATAGAACTCGTTATTTTGGGCATTTAGGTTCGTTAATGTGTGTTTCTTTTTCTTTTTTGGTTTCAATTATGCTTTCACCATGTGTTTGATGTGGAATACACGCACACACACATACATAAAATATTGTTGAAGTGATGAAAATTTAAAGAACAATTTAAAGATATCAATCATCATAAATCAAAGCTTCATCTTCCAAATGTATAATTCCTAATGACTATGATTTCTTAGCATATATATATGCATTTTATACTGACAATGATTGTTGCCATACGTAATGTATAAATGTTGGAAATCAATATAAGCTATATTTATTCTTTTCAAGTAATAATAGTGTTTAATTGCCACACATGCTAATCAATAATTTGCATGTCTTGGCCTCTATTTTGTTCCAGCAGCATCATGGTAAGTTAAAGCAGAAAATCCTCGGAGTCTGCAATGTTCTTACTAAAACTCCAAACCCCTCGTTGATTTTACACCCGAACAATCTTGTTATCCTCAATCTAAGCGGTTGCAAAAGCCTGAAAAGTCTTCCAGATGGAGTACATTTGGAATTTCTTAAAAAGCTTAATCTTTGGGGATGCTCCAGCTTGAAGAGGCTTCCAGAGTTCTCATCAGCCGGTAATATAGAAAAGATAAACTTAAGTGGAACTGCGATTGAAGAACTGCCCTCATCCATCGGGTGTCTCTCTGGGCTTTTGAACTTGTGCCTTATGGAATGCAAAAGGCTTAAGAGTCTCCCAAGCAGCCTATGTAAATTGAAATCTCTAACAGATTTTAATCTCAATGGTTGCTCAAATCTTCGGATATTGCCTGACCAACTTGGTAATTTAGTAGCTTTGAAGAGACTGAGTGTTGAAGGAACTAGTATAAGAGCAAGCAGGGGTCATAAGCAAATGGGTTTATCATTGCCTAGCACATTATCTTTAGATGGCTTGCAAAATCTAACGGATTTATATCTAACTGATTGTGGCATCACGCAATTACCTGAAAGTCTTGGTCAGTTATCCTCACTAGAAGAATTGTATCTAGATAAAAACAATTTTGAGAGAATACCAGAAAGCATTATACGCCTTTCTAAGTTGAAACTTCTCTACTTACGCTATTGTGAGAGGCTTCAATCCTTACCAAAGCTTCCATGCAATCTATTTAAGTTGGACTCGCATCATTGCACAGCAGTAGAATCATTATCAGGCCTAATGTTCTCAAGACATGAAATTGGCCTGAGCGATAATTTTAAGTTGGATGGGAATGAAATCAGAAGAATTGTCGAAGAGGCTCTGCAAGAAATTCAGCTTATGGCAACTGCACATTGGAAAAAAGTACGAGAGAAGGTGTATTTTTTTCTATCTCCTTCTAATTTCTACAACGTTATTTTTATATTTCCTTAGATTAAAGTGTTTGTGTATGTGTGTGTATACAGTCCTTCTCCAGTTCTCAATTTTTTTTTTTTCCATGCAAACACACTTCTAAGTCGTGCGGTTTAAGAGAGTTAGTTTTTAATGCTATTAAAGCGTATGACTTTATATTTCATTAAAAAAAAAGCTTATTAAACCTACAGCTTAAGAGCGTGTCTGCATTTAAAAAAAAAATGGCATTTGCACTTGAGAATATATATACATGAAAGTGAGGGATTAGCTAGAGCACATATTTCAGTACACTACAGGATAAAATACAATACATTGAAGTTTTGTTTTAGTTTGTTCCTACCTTTAACATAGTTAGGGATCTCTGAATAGAATATTTCTATATATATAAAGTCTAAGATCCTAAATCAAATTAGTAATATATATATGTGTGTGTGTGTGTTTCAATTCAGGATCTTTGATATGTTAAAGTCCGAAAAAGATACACACACACACTCTTTTTCTTTACATGTATGATTTTTTGGTTTTACAGGGATATTTTCTATCAGAGAGTTTTTATATTATTTTACCGGGGAATGAAATTCCAAGGTGGTTTAGGTTTCAAAGTGTGGAATCTTCTTCTATAACCTTGGAGATGCCATCACCACGTTGCTTCAGTAATAAAAACAGAGTACTCGGTTTTGCTTTCAGCGTTATCGTGGCATTCGGGGACCATCATAAAAATTGCGACAGTTGGTTTGAATTCTTTTGTGAATTCGAAGTCAAATCCAGGGACTCTGACCCGCATGTCATGCGGAGATGCAATATTGGGGTATTTGATTATGTAGAGTCCGATCACTTACTTTTGGGGTACTATTTCTTTGATGATCAGGATTTTAACAATTTTTGCGAGTACAATTGCGTTCCGGAGGCGGTGACAATCCAGTTCTATTTTATGAAAGTTTTCGGTTCCGAACCTTTGGAGTGCTGCGGGGTGAAAAAATGTGGTGTCTATTTATTGTACAGCCCAGATTTTACTGAGTCCAAGTGCAAGTTCCAACTGTAACGAAGAAGAGGAAGAGGAACCAAACTCGGGCCCGAAAGATTGAAATATTCTTGAAGACATCCTTTCCTAGCTGGTGCTACTTTTGGGTAAATAAATTAATCTTCCTTTTTATTATGTAAGCCTGGTTTTTTATTCTACTAAATAAAATATGACCACTTAGGAGATACACAAGTGTGAGACCGGCCTGGTATAATATAAATATATATTATACATATTAGAACGCTTATATATTATTTAAGCCTTGCCTTTTATTCTGCTGCAAAGAAAAAAGAATACGCTGCCTATAATTTTTTTTTATTTTAATATTGATAATGAAATTTGCTTAGTTTCTGTGGTGAGGATAAATGCAACAACTTTTATAATGTATGATGACATAACAAACAAACAATTTAACTATTTGAGATTTCTTTGTTGTTGAAACCTTTCTTTGATCATCTTAAGTTGATCGATGATGAAGCTTTTCTAATTTCTTGATCGTCTAAAGTTGATGCTGGTTACTATTATGCTCTTATCGATGGCTGGAATATTCCAAGTGACCTGCTGAATTCTTCCGGCTTTGAAGATTCTCATGATTCGTTCCAAATGCACAAACAGCTCTGCTCGTTGATGATGCCCCATAATGTTATTTTCTGCTTAATTACGACTGCCCCGCTTGCCTCCTTTATACATGGCATGCCAGTTGGTATTTATGCTGATTTATATATTTAGCCCATGTTTTGTTGGAAGAAATGGTACAAGAGGAGAGGAATGAAAAGGAAAGAGAGAGAGAGAGAAAATGAATAGGAGAGAGAGTTAATCTTTTTTTAGAGTGCTGATGTTTGCCCTGGGTCAAACCCCGAAACGGCAAAGCGTTTGCGTCGTTTCGTCTGTTATTTTTTTTTTGTTTTCTTTTGCAAGAAAACAACGTCATTTCATGTGCGTGACTTGTCCTCTTGGTTAGCATTCGTAGATTCTTTCATGTGCGTGGCTTTCCGTTGTAAAGTTTTTGGCGTCCCCTCTCCTTGGCCTCTCCTTCACTCGCCCCTTATCCCTCCTGCTATTTAATAATTAAACCCCAAGCTTCCGCCTCATCTCCAACTTGCCCACGAAGAATTAATTCTCGCTGCCCTTCGACTTCCATTGAAAGATTTTAAGTTTTGAAAGTGGGTTTGTTTGCTTGTTTGACAGCTCTTCTGATCTCCTCCTTCTTGCCGGCGGCGGTTCGCTTCTTCTTCTTCTTTTTCTCTGTATTACTAGCCTAGCTCCGCAAATTATATATACGTAAGTTTAAAACAAGTATTTTAGAATTAAGCTGCTTCAAGCATTAATTAGATCTCAAGAGAAAAAAAAAAAGAAAAAAAAAAGCCTTCGTTGTTCTTGTTCTTTGTTTCTTTTATTTTTTTGGAAAATTTCATGATGTTGAGGATCAAGAGGGTGCCGACGGTTGGGTTTTTGCTCAAATCAAGAGAACGAAAAGAGGAAGAGATCGTATCATGCCAAGCTTCCTCAGTCGAAATCAAGCCGCAGTCGATCTCATGCCACTAACAGCAGCTGAAATCAAGCTGTAGCCTGGTTGTTTTTTGTGCAATAACAACACATGAAACAAGAGAAAAATGATGGAAGTGAGAAAGATGTTGGGGTTGAATGAGGATGATAACGATGGTGAAATTCAGCTTTGAAATGCTAACCTGCAGCCCGATTCTACGAATGCTAACCTTGAAATTCAGCCTGTCCAAACGGAAACACCTCGCACATGAAACGACGTCGTTTCATTAGAAAAGAAAACAAAAAAAATAACAGATGAAACGACAAATGCTTTGCCGTTTCGGGGCTTGACCCGGGGTTTGACCCGGGGCAAGTAGCATTTTCCCTTTTTTTAATTGTTTGGTTGAATAAAGAATCCATCTTTCTCTCCTTATTTTTTTTGCCTCTCCTCATTTCTTCTCCTCTCCTCTCATTATATTTCGTCAAACTAAACATGCTAATATTTTATAGGCATCATAACATTTTCCGGCTCTGGGATTGATCTTTGATAGTTGTATTTGGTTTGCTAAATTCTTAGTCTGAACTAATTATAGATTTCTCGGTTCCTATAAAAGAGTTTTTGACAGAATTAATAGAACTGGTGTTTATGTATTTTCATTGGGTTCTCTGTCATGTATAATATACTAGGAAATTTCAATCTCACTCTATGTAATTTAAGAGTTATTGAGTCATATTTGGTGCAAATCCCTTCTATTTGAATTTACTGCTAGTTTAATATGTATTTGCAAGGCCTGAATGGGAAGTTATATAAAGGAAGTTGTTAATCACATTTTAAAGAGACTGGCTAAGGATTAGCAATAATTTGTCACTTTTTCTTGTATACGAACTTAAGGATTTTTTTTCCCCCAATTTACTAGCTTTGAATCTGAGCTTATATGAGGAAATTATCAATTTAACGTTCAAGAGACCGAATAATTTGCTTTCAGTTGATACGTAAATATTTGATAGTAAAGGTCACGCGTTACTATAGCTTGGAGAGCTGTCTAAATTTTATGTAAATATGCATCTTCACTTATGAATTTGTATAAACTGATGAGATTACTTTTGCGTTGAAGCCTTTCTTCGTTCATCTTCAGTTGATGATGAAACTTTTCTTTATCATCTTCATTCGATGATGATTACTCTATGCTTGAGTTCTTCTGGCTAATTTGGACATCTGGTCATACTTGGATTCTGCCTTTGCTTGCGTTCTTCGCATGCACCTATGCTCCCCTTGCCGACCTTGTGATTAAACTTCATTTGTTCATATGGACTCAGAGTTTAGCCATGGTTTTGACACGTGTATGACTTGATTTGGAAGTTTCTTGAGGACAAGTGGCAAATGACATGTGGATCGAACTGCAATTGGACCTAGGAAAATGATTAGCTTTGAATTGGGCTCATGTTTTAACACAAAGCCTAGAACAATCATGGCTCATAGCTTTGCTTTCTATCCTCATTTCCAGTAGTTATGGTCCGATCAAATTGAGAATTGAGAACAAAAGTAAGCATGGGACATAAATGCGTGTAATGGAAACTATGGTATTTATTGGGAAATTTACACCATTTCCCACTTTTGGCCGTGATTCGCAATTGCTTTCTTTACTTGAATTGAATGAATAATGTAGTGTACTGTTTCAATGACATGACCCAGCTTGAATCCCCGGGGCGAGTTTGCTTAAATCTATTAAAAAAATTGAGCGGAAATAATATAATTAATAAGGATTCTGCCGAAAATTCGATAAAGTCTCCCTTATAAATATCACATAACCAAACTTGCAATCAATAAAACAATCACTCCCAAAAATAATTCCAAAGACAACCAACTTCGTCAATCAATCTCCTCAACAAAATACCAAATCACTCAAATATCTAATATTAGAGAACATACATAAGTTATCCACAATTCCAGAAATGTAACAAATTATAAAACCCAAAATATCTCAATAAATACATTTACAACTCCTAACACCATCACGTGGCTATAATTCCAAAATAACTATCGTTGCTGGGTCAACTGTCGTACCTGTAAATCTTCGGTGGGGGGGGGGGGAATATAACAAAACGGAGTTAGTATAAAACTCAGTGAGCTCAATGAGTAGATATTAGTTTTTGAAAATAACTTTACTCTAAGAATAATTATATCATTTCTAAACATAATTTCATCAAAATATCATAAGAACTTAAATAAACTTGTCTAACTTAAATCATACACTAAAATAACAATATCACATAATACTGTATAAAATCAATAAAATCATAACACTTATATTATCAATATAGAATACCGAAAACTATCACCAAACAAGAACCCAGGGGAATAATCTCATCATATCCGGACCGTGATGGACGGGTAATGACGTAATATCTGGGTACAATCACTCCCTGGAGCTACACGGATAAATAGGAAAATAACATCTCATATCTCATCATATTCGGACCTCAACGGATGGGCAATGACGTACTATTTAGATACCGTCATGCCCCGGAGCTACATGTATAGATCGGGAAATACCATCTCATGTCTCATTATATCTGTGCATGCATAATTTGGTCCCCAAAAGACAAAGTCACTCGAGTACATGACCTAAAGCCTCTGTGTTTACTCAGACAGGCCCCAAAAGCCTGTATCTGATTTGTATCATCTGTATTTCAATATCAGTATCTCTTTATTCATCATACCGCATGCATATCTCATCTCATTTGTATCTATGTATCTCGAAGGGAAGGATACTGTCTAATGATTTTGTAAACAACCTTTATACACATATACATGAACATATAATCTCATCTGAAATCTCATTTCCTTTCTCATTTAACATACCTTAAATCTACTTTTCTTTTCTTTAAAATATTATCATGCATATATTCAAAATCGGTAATAAAATCATTAATCATACACATTTTTAACAATAAATACCAATATGCAGATAAAATCCATTTCTACGAAATCATTAAATCGAAGCCTTTAAAACTAATTTCACAAATGTGCTTTACAATATTTTAAAATCATAATCAACTATAATAAAAATATGTTTTGTCTATTCTACTCATCGTGACGATGTCCCAACTTCGTATCGAAAATGTCCGCAGATTGATTCTCGTTCGTGGATCCTCCTAATTCAAGAAAATAACACAATTAACTTTCATAAATGCGAATCACAACTAAAAAACTTGAAACGACATTTATCCGAAATAAATTATTCTCGAATTCATAAAATTACCCAAATACCCCTTGACATTAAAATTTACCAAATTATCCTTAAAATCTCAGATGATCAAACTACCCTCAATTTAGATTACAAAATCAACTACGAGTTTTGAATTTGCGAAATTACCCTAAAAAATGTGAGATTACCAAAATGACCCTTTTAACATAAATTACCGAATTACCCCTAAAATCTTAAATTACTCAACCGCCCTAATCCAAAATTACTAAAATATTCACTAATTTTAAAATATTAGAATTACCCCTAAAGTTTGTGAAATTACCGAATTGTTGCTACCGGTCAATGGTGACAAAAGCTCAGTTAATGGTGACGGGAAGCTCAGATCTAAAAGTTCTGACCTCAATGAGTCCAATGGTGCCGGCGGTGTCCTCCCGCACGTGGCAATGGCAGCAGATCGACCTCACCAAAGCCGTGAGTTTTTCAGCGGTTGATCTGCAGCAATCTGGGCGTTTTAGGTGGTGGGACCAGTCGAAAATGATGAGGGTGAGCTAAGGAACAAATCCCAAGTGGTAGTGTACCCTAACTCTAATGAAATCGACGGTGACTAGAAACGGGTTTGCCGCGGGTTTCAGAGCTAGATCCCCGGCGTTGTGGCCAATTTTCAGCGTCGATGATGGTAGGGATACGTTGACCGACTCTCAAGCTTCAAATCGGTACCAAGCTCAGCCAGTGAAGTGGCCGGAATCGAAAGATACGATTAGGTCAAGCTTGCAGGTTTTCCAATCAGGTCGCAGTCTAATGGGGTTTGCAGCCTCTCTCTCTTTCTCTCTATTTGGGAAAATGAATACCTCTCTCTCCCTTTCCATATATAGTAACCGTAAGCCTCCCATTCCTTTTTTTTTTTAAAGCTTAATACAAATTAAGCTAATACCAGACCCGAATGTCGAAATAAAATTCGACTACGCCGTCATTAAATAGCGTTCGAATTGTTTCAATTTTGTGTCGCGAAAAATTTAAATTATTCGAACACACTCAATTTAATAACCACGTCTAATTTTACCCACAACAATTTGTAACAAATTTGATGACTTTAAAAATTAACGATGAAATAAAAAAAATACATAATGCATTCGAATAAAGGAATTAAGGCGCATATGTTACATTCAATTTCATGATTTATCTTGAAAATAATGTTTAGGCAAGAAATTCTAGAATATGTTATAGATAATATAATTAATTAATGCATGTATGATATGTGTTTTTAAATTTTATATAATCACTAATTACAAGTTAGTTTTTCAAAATAAATTCACATAACCGTAATATTATTTACTTGTTATAGAGTTGAAATGGTATCACAAGAGGTATTATAAAAGTTCTCAATTTGGGCAAGTAAAACTAAAATAAGTCTCTAGGGTGCCTTTGGCATTGTTTTTCACATGATGCTTTTATTTTTGTTTTATAAACTAGAAATAATTAGTTTTTAGTGAAAATAAAAATATGTTTGGTTGATTGTATCTAAAATAGTGTTTGAAAATGAAAAAGTGGAAACGTGTTTGGTTGTTTGTTTGCAAAAGTGAAGATATTGAATGGGAGTGGAAAGAAGGTATTATAATGAAAATATTTTAATAAACTAAATTTTTTTTATCATCATATATTTAATTTTTTTGTTATTATTAAACTTTATTTTATAGAAATGAGATAAAATATTTTTTTAGAGAACATTAAAGTTCTTTAAAAATTATTAAAATAATACATTACCATTATAGAGAAAAGAAAAAAATTAAGACCATTAAACAAATAATAAAACTGTATTATAAAATAAATATTGGTCATGCTCCCAAAGACAAGTGATAACTTTTTTGTTTTTCTATTGTGCAAGTTGTGGGACTCATTTGAAGATTCAAAACTGAAAAACATTAATTCATTGTTCTCCACCTTTCTTGTATAAAGCTGGAGGATGAGAACAAATTATTCTGTATTATAATTAAATACTATTTAAAAAAATAAGTGAACCAAACAAATTTAAAACTTCTTCAGCTTGAAAAGCAAAAAACAACAAATCAAAAACAATACCGAAAGCAATTGTCGACCATGGCTTGTATTTTAATATGCCACAAGAGATGGGTGGGGGTATTATCTAATCAATGCCCCATACTTCAAAATTTTTTACATATTTCTCTTGGGCTGTATTATGAGTAAAATACCCACAAATGAGAATTATGAGGCTATGAGACACACTCTTCACTCCCCCTCATATTTCACTCTCTCACTCAAAAGAAAGTTACTCCACTATACTCTCCCTAAAAATCACATAGAAATTTACAATTTTCTATACTAATATGGATAGTATACAAATTAATTATTAGTTCAGTCAATTTCTGGTGAAAGCAGCAGATTGGTGATGCTGAAAGAAATTGGAAGTATAATGAGATGCAAGCAGTGCGGGTTGTGGGTTGCGTAATCTCTACGATCTGGTTTGAGGTAATTTAGTAATTGCCCATCAAAAAAGGCACACGTGTGTAAAGTTTGATTTTGTCGTCCACATTCAAGGTCATACAGTCGGTGCGGTATCCAACGAAATTTAGGAAGGCATGCACACTATGAGTTGAATGAAACTTCCCTGAAGATTCAAGGGAGTAGTAGAGCATCTACATACCCCGCGCACAGTCATATTTATCTGATCAAGATCTCTCTAATCAATTCAATTGAATTGTTTCTGTTATGGCTTCTTCTTCTTCTCATCCATCCACCAGCTTGACGAATCCTCGAAACAAGTATGATGTTTTCCTCAGTTTCAGAGGAGATGACACCCGTGACAACTTTACTAGCCATCTTTATTCAGCTCTGTCCCGAAAAAGTTTTGAAACTTTAATTGACAACGATCTGAAGAGAGGAATTCATATTCTCTTCTAGATGGAATTGAAGCGTCAACCATTTCACTTATCATTTTCTCTGAAGGGCTAGGCCTCTTCCACATGGTGTCTCAATGAACTTGTCAAAATCCTTCAATGCAAGAGAGTGTGTGCACAGGTTGTGATACCAGTTTTTTATCGCATTGATCCATCAGACCTGAGGAACCAAACTAGGGCTTTTGGGTTTTCATTTTCGAAGCTTGAAGAAAGGTTTAAAGAGAATTCAGAGAAGCTGCAGAGTTGGAGGAATGCTTTAAAGGAAGCAGCCAGTTTAGCTGGCTTTCTTTCCTTTAACATTAGGTAATTAAATTTCTTTTCTTACAGCTTAATTACCAGCAGCTCTGCTTAGTTGTATTGTATCTATCTGCACAAATTCCTCCTTTACACATGCTCTGCTTGTTGGTAATTAACTATTTTTGCTGCGCTATACTTCAAGTTTATTTATGCACCATAACATTTTCGGAGAGTTTTTGGTTTTGATCTTTGATAGTTACATTTGGTGTGCCAAATTCTTTATTTGAGCAATACATACATACATACATACATACATACATACATATATATTGACTTCTCGACTCTTATTAAAGAATTTTGGTACCATTAATAAAAATAGTATTTATGTCTTTTCATTGCTTGTTCTGTTATATTTTTATGCAATTTAATAAATCTCTCACTCTAATAATTTAAGAGTGATTGAGTCATTTTTGGTGGGTACCCCTCCAATTTGAACTTACGGTGTTATTTTATATATTTGCTAGGCCTAAAGAACTTATAAACGAAGTTATTAATCACATTCTGAAGAGACTGGCTGAAGTGTTTCCGCGTGATAGCAATAACCAGCTCGTTGGAGTGGAATCAAGAGTTGAGGAAATTGAATTTATATTGGATGCTGCACCGCTATTAGGGATTTGGGGCATTGGTGGTATAGGCAAGACAACAATTGCTAGAGCTCTTTTCGATAAGATCTCTAGTAACTTTGAAGGTTCTTGCTTCTGTCAAAATGTTAGAGAAGAATCACAAAGACCAGGAGGATTATCGTGCTTGCAAGAAATACTTATTTCAAGATTGTTAAGGATGAAACTGTGTTTCCTAATTTTGACCTCAACTTCAGTAGGATCAACTGTAGGAAGGTCCTTATTGTATTTGGTGATATGACTTGTTGTTAGGAAATGGACTCACACAAGCAACTGGAAATTAAGCGAAAACAAACTTTTTCTCTCTTTGTGTGATTACAATAGGATGTGTACCATAAATAAATAGGCAGAAAAATAAACTAATAAAATCCAAAGCAATAAACCAACCAGAAGAGACACAAATTTTTACGTGGAAAACCCAAAGCAGGAAAAACCACGGGATTGTTGTTCGATAAAATCTTCCACTATATTAATGGGATTACAACACAAATTCTTCTCTAGATTATACTAGAGGCTAACAACATCAAGAATCTCAATATGCTTGGCTTACAGTAACAGCTTAATATCTGTCTCTTTAATAAGTGGGTATCTTAAATAATAGCCAACGAGAGGATAAAATAAAAATTAAGACCAGTAGGATTGTAGAGGGCAATGCCAGGAACTTACCCTCGAAATTTGGGAGAAAACAGAGTTAATTTCACCTTCAGATAAGCCAATTAAAGATTGAAATCTTGTCTCCAAACTGTAACAACCTCCATTGCTCTTTCTTTTTTTCTCTAGTCTTTTGTGCCATACACTAATTAGGGTTACTGCCACTTTATGTTCTTTATATAGGCAAATATCATGGTAATTTTCATTTGCCCCTTTCATATTTCTTTTAATTGCTTAATTGCCCAAACAATGCAATTTGGGCTTGGGCCATCCAATGAGATGGACCCAACACTTGTTTTAGCCAAATAGAATCTTTAACTAGAAGTCTTGATTGGTTCAACCTTGAGAGTCAAATTGTAACATATGCACCTTAATTTATTTAATTGAGTGTATGATGTTATTTTAATTTCGTTGCAAATTTTTTAAAATTCGTCGAAATTGTTACAAATTGTTACGGGTAATTTGATGTACTTATTAAATTGATCGCGCTCGAATAATTTAAAAATTGTTGAACGCAAAATTAAAACATTTCGGATGTGATTCAATGGCTGCGTAATCGAAATTTATTTTGGCACTCAGGTCCAGTATTAGCTTAATTTGTATTAAGCTTACCAAAAAAAATGGGGGGTTTCTATAAATGGAAAAGGGGAAGGAAGAGAGATAGAGTGTTTTGTTTTTAAAAATAGAAATGAGAGAGAGAGAGAAAGAAAGAGAGAGAGAAAGAGAAGCAGACTCATTGACCCAGTTTGACCGACCCGGATCCGCACGCCCGACCAGGCCAGATATCTCTTTTCCAGTCACCTTACCGGCCATGCTTGGTACCGATCTAAAGCTTGTGAGCTGGCTGACATATCCCTGCTGTCACTGTTACCGAAAAACGGCTAGCATGCCGGCGATTAAAGCTTGAAAACCCACAGATCCACCCACCACCACCATCGTTGATCTAGCCGGAATTAGGTCGAGCCACCACTTAGATTTTGTTCCTTAACTCACCTGAAACGGTTGGATTCCAGCCAATTCACTGCCGGAAAGTTCACGGCTTTGGAAGCTCGATCCACCATCACCGCTGTACACGAGAAGTCATTGCCACTACCATTAGACTCACCGAGGTTAGAACTACTAGACCTGAGCTTCTCGTTGTTGTTGAACAAGCTTTGGCCGCCGTTGATCGTTAGAGGTAATTCATTAATTTCATAAGCTTTAAGGGTAATTCTGTAATTTTGAAATTAGTGGACATTTTAGTAATTTTAGATCAGGGCAATTAGGTAATTTGAGATTTCAGGAGTAATTCGGTAATTTATGT
This sequence comes from Luvunga scandens, assembly GCA_030449905.1. NCBI lineage: Eukaryota > Viridiplantae > Streptophyta > Magnoliopsida > Sapindales > Rutaceae > Luvunga > Luvunga scandens. The sequence continues at coordinate 716,233 of JASUUG010001012.1, forward strand.
TGTTAAGGGAATTTTGGTAATTTTGTATTTTTTCAGGGTAATTTCATAAATTCAGAAGTTATGGATATTTTTGTAATTAGAATTGAGGATGGTTTGGTAATCTGTGATTCTAAGGATAATTTGGTAAATTTTGATGTCGAGGGCATTTTGGTAATTTTATGAATTTGAGAATATTTTATTGCGAATAAATGTCATTTCGAGTTTACTTGTTGTGATTCTCATTTATGGATAGTAATTATGTTATTTCCTTAAATTAGAAGGATCCGCGAACGAGAATCAACTCGTGGACGTGCTCGATACTAAGTTCGGACATTGTCACTGTGAGTGGAATATAAGTAAAGCATGTTTACGAAATAAGTTTCAAATGCTTCAATTTAAATGGTTTCGTAGAAATGGATTTTATATGTGTATTGGTATTTATTACAAAAAATGAGTATGATTAATGATTTTGGTTACCGATTTTGAATATGCATGATAATATTTTAAAGAAAAGAAAAACATATTTAAGCCATGATAAATGAAAAAGGAAATGAGATTTCGGATGAGATTATATGTTTATGTATATGTGTATAAAGGTATATGAATATAAGTATAATGATTATTTTTAAAATCATTAGACAGTACCCTTCCTCTCCAGATACAGTAATACAAATGAGATCATATATGCATACGGTATGATGAATACAGAGATGATGATATAGATATTGAGATACAAATGATGCAGATGATATAGATATTGAGATACAAATGATACAGATAATATAGATGAGATACAAGATTTTGGGGTTCGTCTGAGTACACACGGAGGCTTTAGGCCATGTACTCGGACGACTTTGTCTTTTGGAGACCAGATTATGCATGCACAAATATTATGAGATATGAAATGATATTTTTTTTATCTATCTATGTGGCTCCGGGGCGTGGCGACACTTAGATAGTACGTCATTGTCTGTCCGCTGAGGTCCGGATATGATGAGATATGAGATGGCATTTCTTGATCTATTCGTGTAGCTTTAAGGTGTGATTGTACTCAAATAGTACATCATTGCTCGTCTGTTGAGGTCCGAATATGATGATATATGAGATAGTACTTCCCCGTCTATCCGTGTAGCTCCGAGGTGTGATAGTACGTTGTTGCCCATTCATCAAGGTTCGGATATGATAAGATTGTTTCACCTGGGTACTAATTTGGTGATGGATTTCAGTATTCAGTATTGATATTATAAGTGTTATGATTTGATCGATTTTATACAGTATTATGTGATATTTTTATTTCAATGCATGATTTTAATTAAATAAGTTTATTTAAGTCCCTGTGATATTTTGATGAAATTGTTTTTAGAAATGATACAATTATTTTAGAGTAAAGTTATTTTCCCAAAAATATTATCCACTCACTAAGCTCACTGAGTTTTATACTCACCCCATTTTTATTATATTTTTCCCCCCATAGGATATTCGCAGGTACAACAACCGACCCAGTAACAATAATTATTTTGGAATTATGGCCACGTGATGGTGTTAGAAGTCGTAGATGTCTTATTGAGATATTTTGGAACTGTATAATTTGATACATTTCGATGATTGTGGAAAAATCTGTGTATTTTATTTGATATTGGATAATTGAGTGATTTGGTATTTTGGTTTAGGAAATTGATTGACGAAGTTGGATATATTCAGAATTATTTTGGGAGTGTTTATTTTATTAATTGTAGGTTTGGTTAAGTGATAATTATAGAGGAGACTCTGCCGAATTTTTAGCATAATCGTTATTAATTAGATTATTTTGTGATCGATTTAACATAATCAAGCAGACTTGCCCTGTGGATTCGAGGTAGGTCGTGTCACAAATCATGATAACCACAAGAAATAAACAAGTGCTAAGAAATTGTGGTGTCAAAGAAATAGGATCTAGGGTATGATCCTGCTCTTGTGCCTTTTAGTCGACATGCCTTCAAACAAAACCATCCTGCTGTGAGTTATGAGGAACTGTCAAGCATGGTAATGAAATATGCTCAAAGTATTCCTTTAGCTCTAAAAGTTTTGGGTTCTTCCCTATTTGGAAGGAATAAAGAGGAATGGGAATGTACAATAAGAAAACTGGAAATAGCTCCTCGCATGGAAATCCAAAAGGTGTTAAAAATAAGTTATGATGGTTTGGACAATTAAGAGAAAAACATTTCCCTAGATTTTGCTTGTTTCTTTAAAGGTTAGGATGTATATCCAGTAATGAAATTCCTTGATGCAAGCAGATTTTATCCAAAAATAGGAATAAGTGTTCTTGTTGACAACATTAAACAAAAATGGGCAGTTCCGACCACATTTTTCCGAGGGAATAAAAAATCCCTAGATAAAGATACAATTTCCTAGGGATTTTTTCCGTTCATAGGTAATTAGACAAAAGTAAACATATTATTAGCTAGGGTACCTACTTCCTCGGAAATAAGTAGAAAATTCCCTCGTTAAAGTTGTAAATTTCCAAGGGAATTTGAAATCCGTTGGTAAATTTTGGAAAACTCAACAACATTACCTACAATTTTTTTCAGTCGAAACAATAGAAAATAATCCCTCGGTATTGAAATAATTTTTCGCGCGAAGCTATTCCGCCAAAAATTTCTACCTACGGCATCAATATTTCTTGGAATAAGTAGAAAATTCTCTTGTTAAAGTTAATATATTTCCGAGAGATGTTTAAATCCGTCGGTAATAAAATGAAAATTCCACAATATTTGTTACAGTCATTATCCCTCGGAAATATAACAAAATTCCCTCGGTAAAATATATCATTTTTCGCACTAGTTTAGTGTGCTAAAAGTTTCTACCATTCATATCAAAATTTCTCGAAAATAAATAGAAGATTCCCTTGTTAAAGTTAAATATTTCCAATGAAACTTATAATCTATTGGTAATTAAAGAAAACATATTACCTAGAGTTTATATCCCTCAAAAAAGTGCAAGATGTCTCTCGGTAAAAGAATTCACTGTTCGTGTCCATTAACGCGCCAAAATTCTACAATCATTTCACCCAATGTAATTTTACAACCATTTCAACCACACACAATTTAATTTTATAACCCAACATTAAAAAAAAAAAACTCATATCTTATACAAATAAAAACACACAATTCAATTTCATAACCCAACATTAAAAAATAAAAATCATGTATTATACAAATAAAAAAACCACATAATTCAATTTCAAAACAAAACATTTTTTTTAAAAAAACTATGTAGTGTTTTTTTTTTTAAATTTAGTGCCGGGTCGGGTCGGCTCAAAAATTGATCGGGCCTTAAAATTTTGGCTCGAGCCCGACCCGAAACCCAAATATTCAGGTCAAAGCCCAAAAAATTTGAGTCAAGTCAATTGGACCAAAATTCAGGCTGGATTAAATTGCCATCCCTAACTAGCTGGATGGAAATTAGCAACTAACCACTTAGCCTTTGGTTTTTTAAATTTGATAGTAATATATAAATGTTGAAAAAAAATAGAAAAAGTTAAAAGATTTTAATATGCCGCCAAAAAAAGAAAAACAGAGCGGGCAAAAATCCCTAATTCTTCCTTCCCCTTGTCTCTTTCACAGCTTGCCAATTCGTCAAAAGCCAAAATCTTTCTTTTAAGCCAATCTGACAAAAGCCAAAATCCTTCTTTTAAGCCAATCCACCAAAAGCCAAAATCTTCTTTTTCACCATTAAGCCATGCGCCAAAATCCTTCTTTTCTTTTGTTTCTCCCAAAATCAATTGATGAAGAAAAATGGAGGTCGATCACGTAGTTGACATTTGGGTCAGTATCTTCAACCAATTTTTATACTTCATACTCTTATTTCTTTTATTTTTATTAATATCTAGTTAATTAATCTCTTATTATTATTTTTTTAGCTTTTCACTTCATTTTTTTGGAATTTTTTTAATTTCTTTAGGTTGATAAATTGAATTTTTAGTTATCCAGATAAGTAAGCACCTATTCAATGCCAAAAATCAGCAATATTTACTTGCCAAAAATCATCAATATTTGCTTGATTTTAATAGTGTTCAACTTGGACAAGTTTTGGATTTTTTGAGCCGTAGACAATCTTTGACTGTAAAGTATTTTGCGATAATCATTCAAAGGTCTTGCAGAATTTGTTTGCTTTATAAATTTTACATTGCTATCATTCCCTTTTTTTTTTTTTTGTAGCTTATTAAGAATTGAAGCAAAACTTGGAAAAGCTTACTCTTATCATTCTCATAACATACTGGGAAAGCGTTTACTAACTCAGGTATATGTCTTCCAATTGCTCATGATTTATGTTGAACTTCCTATTACTCTTGGGCAAAGTGTTAGATTTTTAGCTTTTGTTCATTTCTATACCATATAGATGTTGCAATATTCAAAAGTTATGCAATATATTTTCATTCTTTGTAATTTATATCTATATGGAACAAGTAGATAAAATATATTGCCAAATAGAGTTAAGACATTTTGAATCTAAAATTTCTTAAATATGCTAAGAGCTGCCCTCTTTAATTTAGAAATTTATAATTGTTTCTGTAGTTATACTGCAGCTGTTTCTGCTATTCAAAACTGCAGATACATATAGAAACAGTGTTGTATCGGTAGTTTTGAACAGCAGAAACAGCTGCTGTTTCTGCATTTTGCCCAGTAGAAACAGTTACTGTTTCTGCAGTGAAAAAATGCAGAAATGCCCAGCAGGAACAGCTGTTGTTTCTGCATTTTGCCCAGTAGAAACAGTTACTATTTTTGCAGTGAAAAATGCAGAAACAGTAGCTGTTTCTGCATCACAAATGTGCTTGCTGTTTTTGCACTTTTGGGTAGAAAAATTTAACTTTCTCTATAGTTTTATAGTATAAAAAATAGCAAGCATATTTATGCTATTGTTTATGCAGTATAGAGCGCAAAACTGCAAAAACCTGTAACTGTTTCTGCAGTTTTGTAACTTTAGAACAATAAGCACATTTGCCGTACTGTTTATTAATTTTAAGAATAATAATAAGTTTTTATATTAATTTTATAAAATGTTTATCTTAATTTCTTTGTCAAGGTTAGTAAGATGCCACCAAATAAATTTTGGATGCAATTGCCAAGGTCAACAATGGCTTATTACAATGGAGTACCATCTTTTCTTGATTATGCATATCGTCATATTCAAGAAGAGGATATGAAAATATTATGTCCATGTGTCAAATGTAGTAATAGATATAGAAGGGTTCGAAGTGAAGTACACAAGCATCTTTTAGAAGAAGGGATACGGCGTGATTATACTACTTGGTATTGCCATGGGGAGAATAGTGATAGTGATAGTGAAATTGAAATGGATGCTGATGATGGGAATGAAAGTTATGAGAATATTCAGCAAAATGAGTTGTATAACTTGATTCAAGAAGGTTTTTCTCAAGATCCTAATGAGGTGGCACAAAAGTTCTTTAATTTGGTGAAAGAGGTTGAACAACCTTTATATCCAAATTGTGAGAAGTACTCCAACTTATCCTTTGTAGTCAAACTGATGCACATTAAATGCATCAATAGTTGGAGTAATAAATCTTTCAACATGTTGTTGGAGTTATTGAAAGATGTGTTTCCAATGTGTGAAAAGATACCTATTTCCAACTATAAAGCAAAGAAAATTGTAAAAGACCTTGGTCTTCATTATGAGAAAATTGATGCATGTAAAAATGATTATGTCATTTATTACAAAGAAAATGCACAACTATCCCAATGTCCAGTTTGTGGAGTTTCTAGATGGAAGCCTAAAGGAAAGGGTGCTAAAGGATCTAGTAGAAAGGTTCCATGGAAAATCTTGCGCTACTTTCCTATCACACCAAGACTTCAAAGGTTATTCATGTCATCTAAAACTGCTGCAGATATGAGATGGCACTTTGAAAATCGTGTGAAAGATGAGTTGTTAAGGCATCCAGCAGATTGTGAGGCTTGGAAGGCTTTTGATAAAACACATGAGTCCTTTGCATCTGATCCTCGAAATGTAAGGTTGGGGTTAGCTACTGATGGGTTTAATCCTTTTGGAAACATGAACATTGGGCACAGTACTTGGCCGGTTCTTTTATTTCCATACAATCTTCCTCCTTGGATGTGTATGAAACAACCATATATATTTATGTCATTACTTATCCCAGGACCGAAAGGCCCGGGAAATGATATTGACGTATATTTGAGGCCTTTAATTGATGAGTTGAAGATATTATGGGAAAGGGGTGTAGATACATATGATGTCTCAAAAAGGCAAAATTTCTAAATGAAAACAGCGGTTATGTGGACTGTTAATGATTTTCCTGCATATGCTAATCTTTCTGGTTGGAGTACAAAAGGAAAGTTAGCATGTCCATGTTGCACTACAGAGACCTCATCTCGTAGGTTAAAAAATGGTTCCAAACTGTACTATATGGGTCATCGATGATTTTTACCTATAAATCACTTGTGGCGGGATCAAAAGATGCAATTTGATCACAAAATAGATAAGAGAGCCGCACCAAAGCGTCAAAAAGGTTATGAAGTTTTAAATGAACTTGAAGGTTTGAGACCTATAACATTTGGAAAGGTTGGAAAACAACAAGTCATTGTTGGTTTTGGGAAGAAACATAATTGGAAGAAGCATAGCATCTTTTTTCAATTGCCATATTGGAAAACATTATTGTTGCGTCATTGTTTAGATGCTATGCACATTGAGAGAAATGTGTGTGACAATGTGCTTGGCACTATTATGAACATTGAAGGAAAAAGCAAAGACTCTTTAAATGCTCGGTTGGATTTGAAAGAAATGAGGATAAAGCAGGAACTTCACCCAATTAAGGTAGATGGAAAAATTATTATACCCCCTGCTTGTTATACTTTGACAACTGATGAGAAGAAAAGTGTCTTGCAGTGGTTGGCTGATATAAAAGTCCCGGATGGTTATTCTGCTAATTTGTCAAGATGTGTTAATGTGAAGGATGGTAAAATTTATGGCATGAAGACACATGACTGTCATGTATTTTTAGAAAGGCTGTTACCATTATTAGTTTGTGATATTTTGCCTAAACATGTATCTGATGCATTAATTGAGTTAAGTAATTTTTTTAGAGAGTTGTGTGCTAAAGTGTTGAAAGAAGATGAGTTAGATCGACTTGAAAGTCAAATTGTTGTAACTCTTTACAAGTTAGAAAGGATTTTTCCTCCAGCCTTTTTTGATATAATGATACATTTACCGATTCACTTAGCTTGGGAGGCAAAGGTTGCTGGTCCAGTACAATATAGGTGGATGTACCCAATAGAAAGGTAATGTCCAATTTATTTTTTTTAGTGAGTTTATATTAATGAAATAAGCTTACGATATAATTTCTCCATTTCTAGGTTTTTACATAAGCTTAAGGGATATGTTCGCAACAAAGCTCGTCCTGAAGGTTCTATTGCAGAAGGTTACTTAGCTGATGAATGCTTAACCTTTTGTTCTTGCTACCTTGACGGTGTGGAAACTAAATTTAATAGACAAGAGAGAAATTATGATGGAGGTCAGCTCTCTATAGATACATTATCCATTTTTTCCACACCAGGGCGATCATATGGGAACTTACATGTGAGGGAATTGAGTCAAGCTCTTCACAATGCTACGATACTTTATGTGATTCAAAATTATGATGGATGTCTCCCGTTTATTGAGTAAGATGAAGTCTTAGTCTAATATAAATATTAATTTCATTATAAAACGTTTTCAACTTTACTTAAAAAAGTTTATTTGCTTACAGGGAACACAAAAATATGTTGTTGAATTCAGGTATTAGAAATGTACACGATGTACATAGACAAGAATTTATTAGTTGGTTTAAAGAGAAGGTAAAGACTATCTTTTACATAATAATTCAAAGACTTGACTTTCAGCAGTGATAGTAATTGTGATATCTTATTATGTCATTTTATTTGTAGATCTTAAAACTTTATAATGAAGGGCAAGCTAATAAGCACATGCTTTCTTTAGCACAAGGTCCTCGAAAAAGAGCAACATTTTATTCGGGCTACAATATAAATGGATTTAGGTTTCACACAATTCAACGTGATGAAACAAGAAAAACTCAAAACTATGGAGTTGTAGTGAGAAGTGATGATCAAAGTGTTGCAATGCCTTATTATGGAGTGCTGAAAGAAATTGTTGAACTTTATTATAATGAAGGGAATAAAGTTGTGTTATTTAATTGTGACTGGTTTGATACAGTTCGACAAGGAATTGGCCATAAGAGAGATCGTCATGGTAAAATTATTCTTAATATGTCAAGAAATCTCAGCACTGAAGAGCCATTTGTTTTAGCATCCCAAGCACAGCAAGCTTACTATGTGAGAGGGATAAAAGATCCTACATGGAGTACTGTAATTGAGACAAAGCCTCGTAACCTTTATGAGATGCCTAATAATGAAGGAGAACCATATCAAGAAGAAGAGATTCAAATGGCTGTGGAATGAATTAGTTTTTTTAGTTTTTTGTCCATTACAGATAAGTAAGTTGAAAAAAAAATTTAAATATTAACTGCTGTTCATTATAATTATTATTCTTTATTGTTTTATTTCTTTTGCTTGGAGATAGTTGTTAGTCACTTCTCTTTTTTTTTTTTCATGTAAATGTCATAGTCTATTATTTTTCTTGTTGGTAATGGCTTATATTTTGAAAATGCAGATAATTGGCAATATGGGCAAGAAAAGTAATGGATTAGTGACTGCCGACAAGACTTTAGATCAGTATATGATCAACAATAACAATAATGATGATGCAAGAACCTCTCGGGCTGACAATATTGCGTCAGATATTTTGCTTCCCGCGCAACATCAAAATAGTGAAACTTGTGTTTCTAGCATGGAATCTTCAAAAATGGCTGCAGGTAAGTATTTAAATGAACTGAAAAAGATTTTCGTATAATGAAAAATAAGCTAATTGACTATTTCTAAACAACTAGAATTTTAATTTTGTATTATTTTCAGTTAGAAATAAAAGAAAAGGCCGTGGGAAAGCTAAAGGTGCAACTAAAGGCAAAAATATAGAAGTGGAAATATATGCTGGCAGGTTATTATACATGAAATATACATTTACATGTTCATATGTTGTTATTAGATTTATAAGCAAACTTTAATATATTTTTATGCATAATTAATGAATAAGTATAATGGTTTAATGTGTTAGGATCATAACTACAGAAGTCGTTCGAGAAATTTCTGTTATTTTCCATGAGTGTATCTCAGGTCCTTGGATAACATTTTCTGAATATCCACAAGAAGCATTTGAAAGATTGTTTGGAAATTTTAAGAATGTGGGATTTACTTATATGTGTACTGAGGAAGAGCTTAAAGAAGCTGTCCGAAAATGTGTAAAATTTCGCTATCCTGATTGGATGTCAGAGTTGAGAAGTGGTATTTTTGAGAAGTATAAATCACCTGGTGAGCGTTATGCTCATAATCCAGATTGTGTACCCCCTACTGTGTGGAGACAAATGGTTGATAAATGGATGAATAAGAATTGGAAGGTAATTTGTGGAAGTTTTATGATTTTAACTTTTTTTTTTCAATTTTAACTAACATAGAAGCTATATCCTAATGGTCTTATTATTGAATAACATGCAGAAAAAAAGTATGATAAACAAGAGTAATCGATCCTTGAAGCGCACTGCTCATACAACAGGTTCAGTTCCTATGGCTAAGTGTAGGAAAGATCTGGTAAAGTTTTTTTTGAGTTTTCAACATTTAAAAATTATAAATATGCATGCATTTGTGTGTATGAGCTGGTGTTTATTTTATATCCAAATTGTTTATTTAATTTCAGTTAGATGAATCAGGAGTTGAACCTGATCCAATTGAATGCTTCAAAAAGTTTCATGTCAAAAGAAATGGTGACTGGGCAAGTGACCATGCAAAGGAACTACACGTACATACTTTGGTCACTTGTGATTTATTTGTTGTCTTTTTTAATTTTATGTATAAAAAATACATTATAATCTGAAAATGTGCAGGAGAGCATGGAATCTTTGTATCAAAGTGATGGTGCTGAAAAGTCTAGCTTGGCTATATACCGTCAAGTAGTCGGACCGCCTAAGAAATGTCGAGTTGTGGGCTGGGGAGGTATTATTATAAATATAATTGAGTCTTTTATTACCAAAAAAAATATAACTTTATTTAAGTAGTATTAGGTTAGTACTTAATTTGGACCCCATTTGTACATTTTTATTTTGACACCAAATTTTGTTTTCAACTGAGTGTAGGTATGAAACCAAAAGATGTTTATCATTCCTTAGATGAAGGAAGTGGTAAGGACATTCATGTGATACCAAGGAGAGAATTAGAGCTAAAAGTAGAGAAAATGGAAGAAGAATTAAGTGAGCTAAGAAAATGGAAGAGAAAATGAATTTTATTATGTCTCAATCAAGTTTCCAGCAAGAATTTAACAAGGTATGATTATTCTCTCTGCCCCTCTCTCTTGCTCAAGAATAAATCTTATTATTATTAAAATTTATTGTTGATAGATAATACATCTTAATAAGTATTGTTGTGAAGAATCTATTCTAGAATCATTACTTTACTTTCAAGGACCCTTAATAATAATTGCCGAACTATGGTATTCTAGTTTGGTAATGATATTTTAATAAAGTTATTAAAGATTGATGGTTGAAAAAGATAGGGAACACATTTGAGGGAATATATGTGGCTTGATTTATTTTTGGTATATGTGCATGGTAAATGGAAGTTTGCAAATACACTGAGTGCTCAATGGCTAATAAAAAAAATGTTATATATAAATGGCTGGTTTTTGGAGAGTTCTCGAGCCTTTGTTTATAACAAGGGGAAGACAAGGGGGGAGAACAAAAGCGTGTAGGAAAGAAATAGAGAAATTGATTTTCTTTTTGTTCCAATTTCATCTTTCTCTTCTCTAACACACTATAGTTAATGCTAATGTTCCATGTATTTCACAAAGATGTAGTTTAAGTCTCAAAGCTATAGGCTTTATATTTGTGTTATTTAACAACATAAAAGCATAAGTGTTTTTTTTTTTTTGCTTTTGGTTTTTGGGCTGAGTTTAGTTTGATTATTTGTCGACAACAAAAGGAAAAAAATTGTGTTTTTGGATCAGTTTAGTCTAGTTTATGATAGAAGTATCAAGAATAGCTAATAGAGAAGAAAAAAGCGGTGAATTTTATGCAGTGTTGGGATTGAATAAGGAATGCACTACAACAAAGCTCAAGAATGCTTATAAGAAACTTGCACCGGTTAGAGTTGACAGCCCATTCTTTTGATTTCATCTTTTCAAGTAACAGAGTGGTCTTGCTGCAATTTGATCTTTGTTTTCCATTTGTCCATTTGATTTGGTTTTAATACATGCATGACCTTGTTTATGAAGTTAAACAATGCAATAAGGTTTCAAATCCCAAATTAAATAGATGCCTTAGATTACTTTTAAATCACAAAATTGAATGATTGAATCATGTTAATGTCTTTTTCATTCTTTAATTGTCAATAGAGCATAGTAGAGTAACAGAATATGGTTTTAAAATTATGTAGGATAATGTTGGAGAAGATGAAGATGAAGACCAAACTGCAAGTGATGATTCAAATACTTGATGGAATGTTGAAGAAGTAAGAATATGCAATGTAACTTTTGTTAATTAATCTTGACAGCAACTGAAGAAGATGAATCATTTTGTATATGGTTGAACAATGACTAAACAACTTTAGATGATTATGTTAATACTATTATGATTTCCATCAAATTAGATGATTGTATATGTAATTTTAGGTACATTCTTATCCAATTTGAGTATGAATAGCTTAACGAATCACAAAGAAAATAAATAATCTATTTTTAAAAACTATTTAATATTAATCAATATCATGAAATTACATTTCCAAGGGATTAATATATATCTCTTATCACTTAATCTGAGGCGATCAATCAACAAAATTCATTAGTATTTAAAATTGACGGGAATGTATTTTCACCAATGTTGAAATTCTATTGGAAATACTTTATTACCGAGGGAAAAAATTTGTAGTTAACAATTATATCTACGGATTTAATCTTATTACCGAGGGAAACATTCTCTCGTTAATACTTATACCAACGGTCTTTGTTCTCATTACCGAGAAATTAAAACTTGTAGGTATACTATTTTACGACGGACTAATGGAGTTACCTACAAAAATTTCTGCCGCCAATAAGCTATTACAGATAAATTTTTCCCTAGGAACTATTTTTATCTCATCGACCAAAAAATTATGCCAACAAATATTTTTTATATTACCGAGGGACATTTCCCTTGGTAAAAAATAATTTTCCCAAGGGCTTGTAGGATTTACACATTTAACGACAAGCGTTTTCACGACGGAAGCCGACGGAGAAATTCCCTAGGAAATAATTATTACCGAGGGAAATTCTGTATCTCCTAGAGATTTTGTCCCTCGATAAAAGGCTTTTTTGTTGTAGTGCAAGTCTCTCATTGCTATTAATTCATACAACAAGGTAACAATGCATGATTTGCTACAAGAACTGGATAGGGAAATTGTTCAACGGAATCCATTAATCTTGAAAACCACAGTCGGTTGTGGCATCATGAGGACATCTATGAAGCTTTTACATATAATACGGTAAGCATTTTGTTGGGGAGTATTATTTTGGAATAATCTTGCATTTTACAAACCTGATATGCAAGTATGTTTATCTTAGAAGTTAGAATTAATAAAGAGAGTCGATGATTTTTTGTTTTTCTTTTAAATAGTGATTGGATGGCGTACCAATAAATTATAAATGCCATGTCAACTTGTATATAATCGTTTGTATATACTACTTGTTTGCCAATTTGTATAATATTACACATTCATTCGTTATCTTTTCCGCTTAGTATTACTTGTATTATTATGTTTCTTTGTACAATTGAAATTATGAGTTTGACCGCCTAACAATAACTACAAACTTGAAATCATATTAATTTGATTTTAACTTTTTTGTCTAAAAAAATTGAAGGAATCCAATTGGACAAGTCTAAAGTGAAAGTGATTCGTCTAATCCCGATACTTTGGCAAAGATGCATAAATTGAGATTTTTAAAGTTCTATAGCTCAATTTACAAGGGAGCGAACAAATGTGAGGCGTCTTTCTTGCAAGAAGGCCCTGGATTTACTCAACTGAGGTATCTTCACTGGTATAGATGTCCATTGAAATCATTGCGTTCAAATATCCAGAAGGAGAAACTTGTTTTACTTGAAATGCCTCGTAGCAATATTCAGCAACTGTGGGATGGTGTCCAAGTATGCATAACTTAATATAGGACAAGTTCAAAAGCTCTTTTTAACACAACCTTAAACATAAAATCCTAGCCTTCCGAGTTACAATTAATTTAATGATTAATATTAATGAGTAATGATAGAGCTACAACCTTCTTTTATAAACAAGTGTGTGCAAATTGATCGGTGTGTCGTGATTAGTTGTATAAAACCATCATTGGTCTAAACAATTGAAAAAAAATAACTGTTATCATTTTTCAGCCAATCTCTTCATGCCACATTAATTTGTATAAACTAATTTGTATAAAACTATCTGTGGTTCTATTATTATTGAATATAATATAACATTGATTCCTTTTTAAAGTAAAAATAATAAATATGGAAATATATTAATTATCCCTCTTCTTATCTCTCATTTTTCATTCTCCTTTCACGGATTTTCCTTCATTGTAGAGTGTAAAAACACCGTTAACAAAACCTAGAAGAGGGATTTGTAATCTAATTAACCAATTTTTCAAAAGAAGATTTACATAAAGGTGCAATTTCTACTTGCTATGTTTTTAGTGCATATAAATAAACAATGGTGTGTTAGGACAAAAGCAACAAGTTTCGAGTTGGGCTAAACTTCTTTGAGAAGTTAGTCTCCATCACTTTTTTATTTTGTTTTATTGCAGAACTCGTTATTCATTCAAGACTATTTTTTATATTATGGTTTCAGCATGTATTTGATCGAAAGTAGTATGTATAAGTGAATCTTAAGAGTAAAGTTACCCTAACTAAGAAAAGTTAAAAATTTATGGGTTGTATTAGTTATTAATTTTCTTTTTAATAGCAATCCATTCAGGAATTTATCTTAACCGTTGAAATATTTGTGCTTCAGAAGCGACATATGATGAAAATAAATTCCATTTTAACTAATAGGCTGCCGAAGTAACACACAGTATGATGAAAATAAATTTTAACAAATGAAAATTTCAAGAAAAATATGATGAAAATAAATTTCATTTTTATTTATTTCAAATTAGTCTACTGTCTAATTTACACAAAACGTTCTATGACATAAAAAATCATAAATTAAGAATTCATCTTCTAAATATATAATTCAAAAAAACTATGATTAATTTCATACAATATGTATGCATGTTATATTGACAATGATTAATGCCATTTGTACATGTCATCAGAATCAATATTAGTCAAAGGGTTAATTCTGCCCTACCCTCAAATGTTTCGACATTTTTCACTGCACCCCTAAACATTTCAAAAATTTTCATTACACACCCAAATCCGTTAATTTGATCATTTATTCTAATAGTCAAAGGGCAAACTTAGAAGTTCATGCCCTAAATATTATTTGATGACGATAAATTAAATTTATTTTATAAGTTAATTGATGGGATTATTGTGTAATTACCTTTAGTTAAGAATTTTTAATGTAAATATTAATTATTGGATTAGCATTTTATGTCATTTAATTCTTTTCCAATTCAAGATAAGGGGCATTTATGATATTTAACTGAATTTCAAATAGTTTTATTAAAAAAAACAGTCAAATTAATGAAAATGGGAGTGCAGTGGAAATTGTTGAAACATTTGGGTGCATGGTGGAAAATGTTGAAACATTTAAGTGTAGGGTGGAAATAACCCTTAGTCAAATATATATATTCTTTTCAAGAAATAATGTTTACATATCATACATACTAATAATGATTTGTATGTTTGGCTTATTTTTGTCTGAGCAGCATCATGGTTAGTTAAAGCAGATAATCATCGCTGGCAATAATATTTTTACTTGAACTCTAAACCCCTCATTGATTCCACATCTGAACAAGTTGGTAATGCTCAATCTAAGTGGTTGCTCAAAACTAAAGAGGGTTCCTATTGAGATACCGTCAATTGGTAGCATTGAAGAGATAATTTTAAGTAGAACTATAATTGAAGAATTGCCCTAATCCATTGGATGTCTCTCATGGCTTTTGTGTTAGAACAAGAAATCTTACTTTGAAAACCATCACCTATAACCCATGAACATTCATTTTGTATCACAAAAAATCATTAATAAATTATGTGGAAGCGTATTTGAATTGATAATGCTAAATTTCTCTTTAGGATTGTGCGGTTTGTCTTTCAAATCAATGCGTTTTCTTAGAGAATCCTTTAATATTCTCTGCGCTCTCTCTCTGATGATAGGTCGTTAGAAAGAATAGAAAGATATGTGTGACTTGGGAACTATGACCAATTGTATAGACAACTTTTCCTATTGTCGTTAAGTATTCTCAATTTTGCCTATCATAGAATTAGAATATCATTAGATCTCTATGCATTAAAGGCCCACACCCTATTGAATACATTAAATTTCATAATACCAAAAACTTTAATAGATCACTTTTAATTGAACTTAACCTTATATGATAGTTTGCAACATATAATTATTCACATATATCCCCAACGTTGGATCAAGAATCCAACAATGTTAGATTAAAAAATCCAACATTTGCACTTGTACCTTGATCATTGTAAAAGGCTTAAGAGTCTTCCAAGCGGGCTATGTAAGTTGAAATGTCTAAAAGCTATTGAACTCCATGGTTGCTCAAATCTTCCGAGATTGTCTCACAAACTTGGAAATTTAGAAGCTTTGTCGAGTTTGACTGTCGACAAAACAACTATAAGAGAAGTACTGTCATCCATTTTCCATTCAAACAACGTTACTTTTGTAAGTTTCAGTGGAAGCAAAGGTCATAGGCAAATGGGTTATCATTGCCTATCACATTACCTTTAAATGGCTTGCTTATGTCTAAATGATTGTGGTATCACGCAGTTTCCTGAAAATCTGGAGAAAAACTGTTCTGAGAGAATACCAGAAAGCATCATACAACTCTCTAAGTTGAAATATCTCCACTTAAGACATTGTGAGAGGCTTCAATCCTTGCCAAAGCTTCCATGCAATCTATATATTTTGGATGTGCATCATTGCACGGCACTGGAATCATTATCAGGATTAATATTCTTAGGTTTTAATATTGTCCTCAGCAATAATTTAAAATTAGACGGGAATGAGGTTAGAGGAATTGTCGAAGATGCCCTGCAAGAAATTCAGGTTATGGCAACTGCACAATGGAAAAAAGGACGAGAGAAGGCGTGTCTTTAATTTTCCGACCAACCCCGTCACCTGAAACGGCCGGATTGCCACCGATCGACCGCCGGAAAGCTCACGGTTTTGGGGAGCTCGATCCGCCGTTGCCACAGCGTGTGGGAGGTCACCGCCGGCACCATTGGACTCACCGAGGTTAGATCTAGCAGACCTGAGCTTTTCGTCGCCGTTGACTGAGTTCCGGTCACCATTGACCGTTAGGGGCAATTCAATAATTTTATAAACTTTAGGGGTAGTTTTGTAATTTTAAAATTGGTGGACATTTTGGTAATTTCGAATCAAGGCAGTTAGGTAATTTGAGATTTCGAGGGTAATTCAGTAAATTAAGTCGTTAGGGGGATTTTGGTAATTTTATATTTTTTCGGGGGTAATTTTATAAATTCAAAACTTATGGATACCTTTGTAATTGGAATTGAGGATAGTTTGATAATATGTAATTCTGAGGATAATTTGATGAATTTTGATGTCGAGGGCATTTTGATAATTTTACGAATTCAAGAATATTTTACTGCGGATAATTTCGAGCATATTAGTTATAATTCGTGATTATAGTTAGTAATTATATTATTTCTTTAAATTAAGAGGATCCACGAACGAGAATCAACCTGCGGACGTTGTCAATACCGAGTTCGGACACTGTCACTGTGAGTGGAATATACAAAACCTATTTTCATTGTAGTTTATTATGATAAAGCCTGTTTACGAGATTGATTTTAAAGGCTTCGATTTAATGATTTTATAGAAATGAATTTTATCTGTGTTTTGGTCTCTATTATGAGAAACGTGTTTGATTAATGATTTTGGTTACTGATTTTGAATCTGCATGATAATATTTTAAAGAAAAGGAAAAGCAGATTTAAGTCATGTTAAATGAAAAAGGAAATGAGATTTCGAATGAGATTTTGGATGAGATTTCAGATGAGATTATATGTTTATGTATATGCGTACAAAGGGATATGAATATAAGGATAATGATCGTTTTTAAAATCATTAGACAGTATCCTTCCCTCCAGATACAGTGATACATATGAGATGACATATGTATGTGGTACGATGAATACAGAGATACTGATATTGAGATACAGATGATACATATGAGATATAGGCTTTTTGGGCCCGTCTGAGTACACACTGAGGCTTTGGGCTGTGTACTAGGGCGGCTTTATCTTTTGGGGACCCGATTATGCATGCACAGATATGATGAGATATGTGATGATATTTTCTTATCTATCCGTGTAACTTCGGGGCGTGATTGTACTCAGATAGTACATCATTGCCTGTCCGTTAAGGTCCAGATATGATGTGATATGATATGGCTTTTCCCGATCTATCTGTGTAGCTCCGGGGCGTGATTGTACCCAGATAGTACGTCATTGCCCGTCCGTCGAGGTCTGGATATGATGAGATTATTTCCCATGGGTACTTGTTTGGTGATAGTTTTCGGTATTTCAGTACTGATGTTATAAGTATTATTAATTTCTATTGATTTATACTGTATATTTGCGATATCGTTATTTGAGTACATGATTTGGATTTAATAAGTTATTTAAATTGTTTTGATATTTTGATGAGATGGTGTTTTGATCTGATTAATTATTTTAGAGTAAAATTATGTTAAAAAACTACTATCCACTCACTGAGCTCACTGAGTTTTATACTCATCCCGTTTTATTATACTTCCCCCCTTCCCCACAGGAGATTCGTAGGTGCAACAATCAACCCAACAACAATAGTTATTTTCAAAATTATGGCCACGTTATGATGTTAGGAGTTATCGATTGATTTATTGAGATATTTTGAAATTGTACAATTTGTTAAATTTCAGAGATTGCGGATAACATATGTATTTATTGATATTGAATTTTGAATAATTTGGTATTTTGTTGAAGAGATTGGTTGTTCGGAGATAATTATATTTGAAATTCTTTTAGAAGTGCTTGATTTATAATTTTACAGATTTAGTTATATGATAAATATAGGAAAGACTTTGCCGAATTTTTCTGCAGAATCCTGATTAATTAGATTACGTCAGAAAGATTATATAGAATTAGGCCGATTCACCTTGGGAGTTCGGGGCGGGTCGTGTCAGATATTTCCAAGAAGAGAGCGGTTATGTCATTTTACCTGGAAAAGAAATTCCAAAGTGGTTTAGGTTTCAAACTGTGGGATCTTCTCCTATAACCTTGGAGATGCGACTACCAGGTTGCTTCAGTAATAAAACCAGAATACTCGGTTTTGCTTTCAGTGCTATTGTAGCATGTGGGGACCATCACGTAGATTATTGTAACTGTTCATTTAAATTTTCCTGTGAATTCAAAGCCATAACTAAAGATTGTCGCCCGCATGTCTCACAAATATAGAGATCCGATATTGGGGTAATTGATTATGTATAGTCAGATCACTTCCTTTTGGACTACTATTTCTTCGATTATGGTTTTTGGAAATACTATTGTGTTCCTGAGGCAGTGGCAGTCGAGTTCTAGTTTAAAGAAAAATATAGTTCTGATGGACAATTGAAGTTTTGACCAGTGAAAAAAATGTGGGATCCCATTTATTGCACGCCCCAGATTTCACGGAATCGACGGAAGATCCAAGCTCAAGGTTCGACTGTAATGAGGAAGAGGAGCCGTTCCTAGCCCCAGAAGATTGAAATACTCTTGAAGACGTACGTCACTAAATCTCTATTAGCGGCTGCAGCCTGCTGGTACTTTTCAGTGTGAGGAATAAGGTTTTGGCTCTTTTTACCTCTATGTCTTTCATCCCTAGGAGGTTTCTTCCACTAACAGGTTTTTTTCGGAAAACTCTATTTAGTCTGGTGCAGAAGGTAGGTAGACATATATTTCTTGGTTTCAATTGGACTCCTTTCGAGTGTTTAATCTATTATTATCTAAAAATAGTCAAGTTATTAATGACAAAGCAAGAAGTAACCCCACACGAGCGAAATTACTAAATCACTAACTCAGTATAGTTGTTATGGTTTGTCATTTGTTAATCATTTAGCTTAGCTTAGGCAATAAGCGCTGTGGGCGCGCCAATATGGCAACAATTAGTTACAGATTTACCTGTCATGTGTATATTGGCTAGTTATTAGATTTGTTACTAATATTGTTATCTAGCTTAGTTAGTCTGTTAGTTTTACTAAGCTAGTATAAATACAGCACCTTTTACAAAGATTTATTCAATAATACAGGGCTTTCTCTCAATTTCATTTTTATTTCTCTGATTTTCTTTGCATCTAAACACAACACTATGAGTTGAACATGGTATCAGGAGCATGCTTGTATGACAAATCCAAGCAATTTAGCTTCTTCCCCGTTATCCTTTAGCTTTATTCCACCTGTTAAGCCAGATCGATGAAATTATCCTATGTGGAAGGCGCAATCAATCATCGGCAATGTTCTTGAAGGCTTTGTCAGCGATGAAAAACCTTGTCCAGTTTGTTTCTTGGTGAATCCATTGGTGAATCGAGTACTTCTAAAGTTCCAACTACAAGGAAAACTTAGAATCCAAAGTATATCGTGTGCAACAAGACTGATAAACTACTTCGGAGCTGGATGTTCTCTTCAACAGTGGATAATATGTTGATTATGGTGATTAACTGTGAAACTTCATTGGAACTTTGGGAAGGACTTTCAAAGATCTTCATGTCTCAGTATAAAGCGCGCTACATGCCTCTGATGATGCAGTTTCAAACAACCAAGAAAGGAGCCTTCTCCATTAGTGATTACTTTAATAAGATGAAGAAGATTTCTGATAGCTTAAATATCGGAGGTAATACACTTTCTTCAAATGAGTTTATCATGCATGTTCTTGTTGGTTTGGATGACAGCTATAAATAACCTGTTACAAATGTGTTGATTAGGCTTAAAACAGAAAACGTTATTGTTGAGGAGTTGTTTTTAATTTTGCTTAGCCATGAAATTAGGCTAGAAATGAGCAACGGTACGACTCATAATAACGTAATACATTTTTTAAAAAAAAAAAGAAAGGGAGGGTGGGTAAGTCCAAATCAATTTTTACCCCCCTCTCCACCCCCAAGGCTCGAACCCAAGTCCACACAAGTGAGAGGTGACAGATCATAATAACGTAATACATGATATGAGTGCAAATTATGCACAAAAAGGGCAGAATTATGGTAGCTCTAATGATGGTAGCAATATGCCTAATGTTCGAGGATCTTGTGGTAACTTTGGTGCTGAGAAGGACGTCATTTGTCAAATTTGTTTCATACCTGGCAATGTAGCTTATAAGTGCAGAAATAAGTTTAATCATAGCTTTGTTCCTAGACAAGCCAAAGGTAATCAAGGTGGTTTCAGGCCTAGAGGTGGTCAATTTTTGGTGGAAACTATTGAAATGGTCAAAACAAATATGGAAGAGGTTATAATGGAGGTGGTTTCAAAAGTGGATTTCCTAGGACTAATCTCAGCAAGCTTTGTGTATCCCCAGGGAACTCCTAGTTTTGAAATTCTATAGCTTAATAAATAACAGAGAGAATAAGTAAGGTGTTTTATTTGTAAGAAGGCCCTGGATTTGCTGAAGTGAGGTTTCTTTACTGACATGGACATGCATTGAAATCATTATCATCATTATCTTGAAACATTCATCGCGAGAAACTTGTTATTCTTGAAATGCTTCATAGCATACTCAACAATTTGGGAGGGTAATGTCCTGAGATTATATCTTAATAGTTCAAGATGTCAGTTTATTTTTTATAGCACTACTTTACAAACAAAATCCTAGCCTTTGAATTCATGTAATTGCTAATATTATATATACATACATAATATAATGCTGACATAGATTCAATTTTAAAAGATAAACAGAAAATACGGAAATGTATTCTTAATTCTTCCTCTCATCTCTTCTTTTTTAATTCTTTCTTAGCCATCATGGATTCTACTTCATTGTAGAGTGTGAGAACACCATTAACAATTTTATAAAGAAGACATGCTTAAAGGCGCAAGTTTTTCTACTTGCCTTGTTTTTGCTACAAATGGATAAATGATATGTTACTGTGTTAGGACAAAAAGAAAAGGTTTTCAGTTAGACTCATTGTCTTCGAAAACTTATGGTGCATTTACTCTTCGATTTTGGAAATCAGAATTTGAAATCGGAATCATGGCAGCATTAATTTTGCAAAATGGAGGCAGAAATCGAAATCAGAATCGTGGGGCTCTCTCATTCCCTAGATTGACCATTTTACCCCCCACAAAATAAAAAATATCCATTTTGTTCTTAGTTAAAAAACTATTATAATTAATTAATATATTATCATAATTAGCT
This sequence comes from Luvunga scandens, assembly GCA_030449905.1. Taxonomy (NCBI): domain Eukaryota; kingdom Viridiplantae; phylum Streptophyta; class Magnoliopsida; order Sapindales; family Rutaceae; genus Luvunga; species Luvunga scandens. The sequence goes on from JASUUG010001012.1 coordinate 737,907, forward strand.
AATATAATTATTCTAATTAATTTATTTATTTTGAATTATTATTATTATTATTATTGTTGTTGTTGTTGTTGTTGTTGTTGTTGTTGTTGTTGATGATGACGATGATAATAATAATAATATTTATTAATTAACATATAAACGTTAATAGTTGTTGTTGTTATTAATAATGATAAAAAATTATTATAATTAATTAATATATTAATTTTAATAATTATTATTATTGATAAAAAATTTTACAATTAATTAATATATTAATTTATTATTAACAATAATTAATAATAATAATTTTTTTAACAAATAATCACAATAATTAAAATAAAAAATAATAATGACTATAATAGTTCAATAAGTACTTTTTCGTAATTTTTTATAATCTAACATATTACAATTTTAATTCCAAGATAAAATAAACACATTGATAGCAATTCAGTTAATTCCAACTCTAATTCCTATAGTTTAAATAAACAACTTATTTTAATTTCTATTTTTTGTTCCTATTCCAGTTCATTCACATTCCTGCCCATTCCGATTCTATTTTAGTAAACACACCATTAGTCTCAGGCTTAATTCATGTGCATGCAAAAAGATTTTAATTGCTAACAATTTTTTTGCCCTTATATTTTTGTCCTTAATAGTATGAAAGTTAAACGAGCATTGTTATTTGCACACAAAATTATACATAACAAATAGAATGAGGAGTTTTGTATAGAAAAATAAAATTAATAAAGTGAATGAATGAATTTATCTTTTTAGTGAAATATTTATTGTCTTTAATAAATCATGTGTAATTTTCTAAGCAAATAGCGTTATCTTAAGTTAAAAATTTAAGAGGAAAGGTATCGTCCTTGAAAAGGAGAAAATAGAAAAAAAAATTAGTAAAAGTTTATGGTGTCTACGAGAAATGGCACCAATGCCAATACTTTTTGGAGGAATTATTGCCGCATGTGCAAGAATGGTTAATGAAGGAGAGCTAATGTCAAAAAGTACATCAGAGATTTGGGATTTCTTCCAGTGACAAACGGATAATTCTCAACAACAGAGTCGTTCACTGAGGAATACTAAAAGAGTTAAGGGGAGTGAATAAGGTTCACATTGGCGAGTCAAGTTCAAAAATTAAAAAAGTCAAAGAGATAGTTGAATGTCTTTCACAACAAATAGCATCATTAAAAACTACTAAATTGACAGAGCTACATGACCAGGACTTATATCCAGATCAAGCTAATGTCATCGGTATAATGAGAAAGCCATCAAACTATAACCTTTACTCCAACACATACAATCCTGGATGGAGAGACAATCTCAATTTTTCATGGTCTCAAGGATTCCAACATAATGGACCAACAGCTCCAGCTCCACCAATGCAACCAATTCCTCAAAATCCTCAAGTTTCTCAGCCACCATTTAGACCATACAATCAGAACCCAAACTTTTCTCAACCTAGACCATGGGAAGATGCATTCCAGAATTTCAAGAATCTTACTCACTCCACAATTGAGCAACAAAACCGCATCATTAATGAATTGCGAAATGAGATGAGAGTAGGTTTTAACTCACAAACCCAATCAGTTTCAAACCTTGAAAAAAAGGTGGGACAACTTACTTTTTCAGTTCAAACCTTGGCAATGACTATTGAGAAAGGAAAATTCCCAAGTCAACCAGTGCCTAATCCTAAAAGAGTGCATGAAGCAAGTACCAGTTCACCTCAGGAACATGGAGAGGTCAAAGCCGTCATGACCTTGCGAAAAGAAAAAGAAGTCGATAACAAAGTAGAGATGCCGATGACAAAAATAACTCAAATTATATCGGTAAATGCAGAAGACTTATCATCAGAGGAGAAAAAAGAAACCAACCCACGAGAATACGTTCCTAAAGCTCTATTTCCCAGAGGTTAGCTAAAGCAAAAAAGGAAAAATCCATAAGTGAGATTTTTGAAATCTTCAAACGGGTAAGTGTTAACATCCTTTTGCTTGAAACTATAAAACAAGTGTCATCTTATGCTAAGTTTCTTAAAGACCTTTGTACTAAAAAGAGAAACATTTATGTTCAAAAGAAGGCCTTTTTAACAGAAAACGTAAGCTCTATACTCCAACACAAAATTCCTCTAAAATATAAAGACCCAGGCTCCCTACTATCTCATATAGTATAGGAAACCACACAATTAAGAATGCTTTGTTGGACTTAGGAGCTAGTTTAAATCTGTTACCTTACTCAGTATTCGTGAAACTTGGACTGGAAGAATTACACCCAACTCTAGTGGTGTTATAGATTGCAGATCGGTCCATGAAAAAATCTCGTGGTACTGTAGAGGACGTGCTTATAGAGGTAGATAAGTTTTATTTTCCTATTGATTTCATTGTAATTGACACTCAACCAGTCCAGGATTCAAGGAAGCACATCCCCATTATCCTAAGCCAACTTTTCTTGGCAACTGCAGATGCTCACATTCAATGCAAGACTAGAAATATGCAGTTGTCCTTTGGCAATATGATGATGGAGCTAAATATATTCAACATTGCCAATCAACCTCACAATACAGATGATGGAATTGTTGATATGGATTTAATAGAAGAATTAGTTGATAATACTTTTCTTTCAAACCTTAGTGATGACCTTTTACAAACATGTTTAACTCACTTTGGTTTGGATTTTGATATTGATAGATCAATAGATGAGGTTAACGCCTTACTTGATTCAGTACCATCCATGGACACTAATAAATGGAAGTCAAGAGTGGAATAACTAGCACCATCAGAGAAGAAACTGAGTCCATCATTAGAATCACCATCAAAACTCAAGCTCAAACCATTACTCGACACTTTGAAATATGCGTTTTTGGGAGAAGAAAACACTCTACCAATAATCATTTCATCATCCCTAAATGACGAACAAAAAGGTTAGTTGTTGGAAGTTTTAAAAGTGCACAAATGAGCATTAGGATGGACCATAGCCGACATAAAAGGTATAAACCCAGTGGATTGTATACATTACATTCATCTTAATGAAAATGATGAACCTACTAGGGAAATACAACGTCGATTGAACCCTAACATGAAAGAAGTTGTTAGAACTGAAGTCATTAAATTATTAGATGTGGGTATCATTTACCCCATTTCTAATAGTTCATGGGTCAGTCCTGTGCAAGTTGTCCCCAAAAAGTCAGAAGTCACAGTAGTTACCAATGCTGAAAATGAATTAATACCTACTATAGTGACTACAGGATGGCGCGGATGTATTGATTATAGAAATTTGAATTCTGTCACACGTAAAGACCATTTTCCTTTACCATTTATCGATCAAATGCTTGATAGATTAGCAAGTCATGAATTCTATTGCTTTCTAGATGGCTACTTAGGATATAATTATATTCCCATACCACCAAAATATCAAGAGAAAACCACTTTCACTTGTCATTTTAGCACTTTTGCATATAGGAGAATGCTATTCGTATTATATAATGCACCTGCTACATTTCAACGTTGCATGTTAAGCATTTTTTCTAATATGGTTGAACGATTCCTTGACATCTTTATGGATGACTTTTCTATTTTTGGTGATTCATTCAATCAATATTTACATCATCTAACACTAGTTTTTTAGAGATGCATAGAGAAGAATTTGGTCTTAAATTGGGAGAAATGTCATTTTATGGTAAAACAAGGCATTGTTCTCGGTCACATCATTTCAAGCAAAGGTATTGAGGTTGATAAAGCCAAGGTCGATCTCATTGCCAATCTTCCTCCGCCTAAAACAGTCAAAGAAGTAAGATCTTTTCTTGGGCATGCAGGTTTTTATAGACGTTTCATTAAAGATTTTAGCAAAGTTTCTAGACCTTTATGCAATTTACTTGCTAAGGATGTACCTTTTGTCTTTGATGATTCATGTCTGGTGGCATTTGAGAAACTAAAGCAGTTGTTGACATCATCACCCATCATTCAGCCCTCAAACTGGAACTTACCATTTGAGCTCATGTGTGATGCATCTGATTATGCAGTAGGACCAGTATTAGGACAAAGAGTTGATCGAATTCCCTATGTCATTTACTATGCTAGTATGACATTGAATGATGCACAATTGAACTATTCAACCAGTGAAAAAGAAATGCTAGCGGTAGTGTTTGTATTAGAGAAATTTCGATCTTATCTCATTTGTTGTAAAATAGTTGTTTTCACAGATCATGTTGCTATTAATTCAAAAAGAAAGATATAAAAGCTAGACTAATTTGTTCGGTGTTACTTTTGTAGGAATTTGACTTTGAAATCAAGGATAAGAAAGGCATAGAAAATGTTGTGGCAGACCATCTCTCTCGTCTCAATTTTACATTTACAAAACCACTACCATTGAATGAATCATTTCCAGATGAACAATTGATGAGTTTGGAAGTATTACCATGATATGTTGATATAGTTAACTATCTTGTTACAAGTAAACTTCCGAAGCATTGGACTAAGCAGAACAAGGCCAAATTTTTTATAGAAATAAAGAATATCTTCTGGGATGACCCTTATCTGTTCAAGTATTGTGTCGATCAAATTGTCAAACGATGTATTCCAGAAGTGAATTTTAAAATATCTTTTCATTCTTGCATGAACAAGCTTGTGGAGGCCATTTCAATGCTAAGAAAACAGCTACTAAAATTTTACAATGTGGTTTTCTATTGGCCAACTGTACTTCGAGATGCTTATATTTTTTTCTCTTTATGTGATAGGTTTCAACGAATGGGGAGCATTACGAGAAAGAACATGATGCCACTAAACCCAATTTTAGTGGTTGAGATTTTTTATATATGAGGTATCGACTTCATGGGACCTTTTCCCCCTTCTTTTGGCCATCAATACATATTGGTTGTTGTTGACTACGTATCAAAATGAGTAAAAAGTAGTTCCATGTAGAACCAATGATGACAAAGTGGTGATCGGATATTTGAAAACTAATATTGTTTCATGCCTTGGATTCCCTCGAGCAATAATCAATGGTGGAACACACTTATGTAACAAATCATTCAAAGCTCTTTTGACAAAATATTTCATTACTCACAAAGTGACGACCCTATATCATTCGCAAACCAGTGGTCAAGTTGAGATCTCCAATCGAGAAATAAAGCACATATTAGAAAAGACGGTGAGACCAGACATAAAAGATTGGTCATTAAGACTGGATGATGCATTATGAGCATATAGAACAGCTTTCAAGACCCTGATTGGTGTTGTGCAAATTTTATTGAACTCGCAAGTGCACGAATCTATTGTAGAATAGATTCAATGGTGACGAGTGTCGATCCCACGAGGAGGTGGATTTTAATTACTTGTAGAATTAATTTTTCTAAGAGGGTGATTGGATTTATAATGACGATTATGTAGGCAATGTTTTAATTTAACGCTGTTGGAATAAACTATTAAAATGAAATACTTGGATCTGGGATGCATAACACATGCACTATCGGCTTAATATTCATTATTAGTACCAATTAAATCATGAAGGGGGAACTTCCACTCATCATGAACCACACTCTAATAGATATGGTCTTAAGGGCTTCCCGTACAAATAGTAATAACCTGCGCAGGGAGGCGGTTATTCCAGTAGATATCCGCACAAGATTATTACTATCCATCTCACGAAAAGTCAAAACAACCACATAAATTAAAGGGGAAGGAAAAGTAAATTTACCAAATTAAGCCCATGGAGCATGTTGAGACTTCACCTTCAACCCAAGCTTGAAAGGAAATTAGCCACTCATAATTTAACTAGGGGTAAAATGGGAATTTTATTAAAATACGTAAAAAAATACAAGATGGAGATGGAATTAGAGAAAATGGAGTCCAAAGATGGATTCAGGGGTGTCAAATTAGGGGGGGGAGCCCCCTTTTTATAGATACACTGAGTAAATCATGGCCATCGGATTAAAACAATTTGGACGCTCAGGATTGCGCCACGTGGCAAGTTTCTATTGGATGGAACACATCATCGGGCTGTTATTACGTGTATATACATGTACCGTACACGTTTTTTCGATCCACTAATATTACGCCACGTCACGGTCAACATTTTTGCTCCGATAGGATCAGCGACACGTCATCGATCAACGCCACATCATCATGATCAATGCCACATAGCGGTCAATGCCACATCATTCGCCCAATCAAATGCCATGGCGTCATCGTATAGTGCCACGCCATCGTCTGATGCCACGTCAAAGATACAAAGATATAGGTGAACAAACGATCGTGAGAATGTCGGGTATGCGATCAGTATATATCAACCGCATCAGTATGTGTGAACGATCAGTATATGTGAAGCGATCATTTTTCTCTTTATGCTCCTCCTAAGGTTTTCGACCGTCATCCGAGTTCAAAAGTCTTTGTCCGTTTTTCCATCTGATCTCTCGTTTATTGTGAAATGACCATGATATCCCCTAAAATACATAAAATACTTAATTAAAATAAAACATACATAATTAAATTCTGAGGACTTAAAGACATAAAAATAGGGATGTTAGTGAGACTTGGAGTGTAAAATGATGATTTTCTCCATTATAAATACACACTTTCTAAGACTCAACAATTGGGATGTCACCTTATAGGCTAATATATGAAAAAGCTTGCCACC